>JAZGTN010000089.1:2400000-3600000 GCA_037783415.1 Leptasterias polaris
GAAGAAGGGCAGTGGCCTGGTGGTAGAGCTGCGGACTCTGAACCCAAAGGTACTGGGTTCAATTCCCGGGTGTTCTTTTTGAACGAGGTAAAACCATTGGATTTGCAGGGCACTCTGGTAAAAAGAAATCCTTGAATAACACGTAAATAATTTGCACACGCTATACACCAGTTTACTTTTAGCCGTTGTTGATTTGATGTTCTGGGGTTAAATTACACTTGAACGCCCTCTTGATTAAGAGGAGCAGTGGCCCAGCGGAATGGCTTCGGACTCTGAACCAAAAGGTACTGTGCTCGAAACCGGGCTGTTATTTTTACACGTTGTTGATTTAAAGTTGTTCGAACTTATGTTTCCTGCTTGGCCGTTTTTGATTTGATATTTAACCAAACTCGAATGCAGTTTAATTAAGAGGAGCGTTGGCCTATAGTGGTAAGGCTGCGGACACTGAACCCAAAGGTACTGGGTTCAATTCCCGGGTGTTCTTTTTGAACGAGGTAAAACCATTGGATTTGCAGGGCACAATGGTAAAAAGAAATCCTTGACTTACACGTAAATAATTTGCAAACGCTATACACCAGTTTACTTTTAGCCGTTGTTGATTTGATGTTCTGGGGTTAAATTACACTTGAACGCCCTCTTGATTAAGAGGAGCAGTGGCCCAGCGGAAGGGCTTCGGACTCTGAACCCAAAGGTACTGTGTTCGAAACCCGGCTGTTCTTTTTACACGTTGTTGATTTAAAGTTGTTCGAACTTATGTTTCCTGCTTGGCCGTTTTTGATTTGATATTTAACCAAACTCGAATGCAGTTTAATTAAGAGGAGCGTTGGCCTGTAGTGGTAAGGATGCGGACTCTGAACCCAAAGGTACTGGGTTCAATTCCCGGGTGTTCTTTTTGAACGAGGTAAAACCATTGGATTTGCAGGGCACAATGGTAAAAAGAAATCCTTGAATAACACGTAAATAATTTGCACACGCTATACACCAGTTTACTTTTAGCCGTTGTTGATTTGATGTTCTGGGGTTAAATTACACTTGAACGCCCTCTTGATTAAGAGGAGCAGTGGCCCAGCGGAAGGGCTTCGGACTCTGAACCCAAAGGTACTGTGTTCGAAACCCGGCTGTTATTTTTACACGTTGTTGATTTAAAGTTGTTCGTACTTATGGTTTCTGCTTGGCCGTTTTTGATTTGATATTTAACCAAACTCGAATGCAGTTTAATTAAGAGGAGCGTTGGCCTATAGTGGTAAGGCTGCGGACTCTTAACGCAAAGGTCCTGGGTTCAATTCCCTGGTGTTCTTTTTGTACGAGGTAAAACCATTGGGTTTACGCATGGTACTATGGCATATAGAAATCCTTGCTTTACACTTAGTAAATAAATTGTGATTGGAAGGAACACGCTTTAATTACAAGTAGTTTACTTTTTGGCCTTGTTGATTTAATGTTCTAGGATTTAAATTAAACTCGAAGGCACTTATAGTAAGAGGACCAGTGGCCCGGTGGAAGTGCTTTGGACTTTGAACCCAAAGGTACCGGGTTCGAATCCCGGGTGTTCTTTTTGTACATTATTGATATAAAGTTGTTTATTCCAAGGTTTAAAAATAAACTCGAACGCAAATTAAGTATAGAGGACCAGTGGCCCGGTGGAAGGGCTCTGGATTCTGAACCCAAAGGTACTGGGTTCGAATGCCGGGTGTTCTTTTTGTAAATTATTGATATAAAGTTGTTTATTCCAAGGTTTAAAATTAAACTCGAACGCAAATTAAGTTGTTGATTTAAAGTTGTTCGTACTTATGGTTTCTGCTTGGCCGTTTTTGATTTGATATTTAACCAAACTCGAATGCAGTTTAATTAAGAGGAACGTTGGCCTATAGTGGTAAGGCTGCGGACTCTTAACGCAAAGGTCCTGGGTTCAATTCCCTGGTGTTCTTTTTGTACGAGGTAAAACCATTGGGTTTACGCATGGTACTATGGCATATAGAAATCCTTGCTTTACACTTAGTAAATAAATTGTGATTGGAAGGAACACGCTTTAATTACAAGTAGTTTACTTTTTGGCCTTGTTGATTTAATGTTCTAGGATTTAAATTAAACTCGAAGGCACTTATAGAAAGAGGACCAGTGGCCCGGTGGAAGTGCTTTGGACTTTGAACCCAAAGGTACTGGGTTCGAATCCCGGGTGTTCGTTTTGTACATTATTGATATAAAGTTGTTTATTCCAAGGTTTAAAATTAAACTCGAACGCAAATTAAGTAAGAGGACCAGTGGCCCGGTGGAAGGGCTCTGGATTCTGAACCCAAAGGTACTGGGTTCGAATCCCGGGTGTTCTTTTTGTACATTATTGATATAAAGTTGTTTATTCCAAGGTTTAAAATTAAACTCGAACGCAAATTAAGTAAGAGGACCAGTGGCCCGGTGGAAGGGCTCTGGATTCTGGATTCTGAACCCAAAGGTACTGGGTTCGAATCCCGGGTGTTCTTTTTGTACATTATTGATATAAAGTTGTTTATTCCAAGGTTTAAAATTAAACTCGAACGCAAATTAAGTAAGAGGACCAGTGGCCCGGTGGAAGGGCTCTGGATTCTGAACCCAAAGGTACTGGGTTCGAATGCCGGGTGTTCTTTTTGTACATTATTGATATAAAGTTGTTTATTCCAAGGTTTAAAATTAAACTCGAACGCAAATTAAGTAAGAGGACCAGTGGCCCGGTGGAAGGGCTCTGGATTCTGGATTCTGAACCCAAAGGTACTGGGTTCGAATCCCGGGTGTTCTTTTTGTACATTATTGATATAAAGTTGTTTATTCCAAGGTTTAAAATTAAACTCGAACGCAAATTAAGTAAGAGGACCAGTGGCCCGGTGGAAGGGCTCTGGACTCTCAACCCAAAGGTACTGGGTTCGAATCCCGGGTGTTCTTTTTGTACATTATTGATTTAAAGTTGTTCATTCTAAGGTTTAAAATTAAACTCAAATACATTTTAAGTAAGAGGAGCTGTGGCCCAATGGAAGGGCTCTGGACTCTCAAACCAAAGGTACTGGGTTCGAATCCCGGGTGTTCTTTTTGTACATTATTGACTTAAAGTTGTTCATTCTAAGGTTTAAAATTAAACTCAAACACATCTTAAGTAAGAGGAGCAGTGGCCCAATGGAAGGGCTCCAGACTCTGGACCGAAAGGTCCCGGGATCGAATCCCGTTGCATATAAAATCGAGGCGTTTTAAAGAACCATTAGTTATTTTTATTTTTAAATCATTGAAAAAAAGTGCAGAGGTTCGTTTTAAGTTTTAAGTTTCCTTCCCATCCTCGAATGGGCGGCGCGTCACACAGCGCGGTGGGTCTCACGGCCTCCGCTCTCTTCGCGGCCTCGAACCTTGTCCCCACTGGGGCTCGAACCGGGGACCTCTGGCTTCGGAGCCAGTTACCCTTCCACGACACCCACTTGGGTCCCCCCCAGGAACATATGCATTTTGAACTTGATGAACCTTCGGTTCATACTTTACATTGGATACTATGGCATGGAAATTCAGTGCTTTATACTTAATAAATAATTCGCGAGTGGAATACTTTACACAGGATACTATGGCATTGGGAAATCAGTGCTTCGTAGTAAATATTAATTTGCGAGTGGAAGGCACACGCTATACCATTAATTGTTTACTTAGGAGTAGATATAAGTATACAGGGAACTCAGAAAATAATTCGAATTTGAGGCACACGCTTTAGGTATAGACCATTACTAGTTTATTTAGTAAGTTAACAGAGTACGCACGGTACTATGGCATAGGGAAATCCTTGCTTTATAATAATTTGCGAGTAGAAGGCACACGCTATACCATTAGTTTACTTAGGAATTGGTATAATACAGGTGACTCTTTGGTTCCGACTCTGAAAACAAATCGTCGAGTGGAAGACACACGCTTTTAGTATGGACCATTAGTTTACTAAGGAAACATAAGCATATGGAGTTAGGTTCGGACTTAAAAGATATGTGAGTTCAAGGCACACGCTGTAGGTATAGAAAATTAGTGCACATTAATTAAACGGTACATGGAGTTATTGGTCTGACTACTGATGGGATGGGAGTTAACGCGGTGGAGGGTGGCGGGTCTCCAGTCTTGGCAAGCTGGAATCAACATGACGGCGGGAATAACAGCGTTGGTTCCACCAGTGTTCTTGGGATGATGCATTGACTTTATAATTTGGAGAGCGTTAGCCGGGTTGATGACCATGAGTGGATTGTGACCAAGGACATAATAAGTAGCGAAGAGCCAAACCGTAATTTCACATGTGTTTTGGGGATAATATTTGAGTGTCTGACTCGGTGGTACTCGTTGCTTAGAGCTTGAATTTAAAGGGTCTTAGAGGCTCTTTCATGCCGTGGTGAGTGGAAAGTAGCAAGGGCTAGAAGTGAACATTTCACCGGTGTTCTCGCTAGATTTTGCGTGAAGTTCGGTTGAGTGGTTTCGTTAGGGTTTTTTATATATATATATATTTTTTTTACAACAACATTTATTTCCATTTAACATAATGTGTGTGCAAGTAACATACAAAATGATGATTTATATTAAAACAGAATACACTAATGATACTATATAATGTAGGAAAAGGGCAGAGTTAGTGAAATGGAGGCAATCCCCGGTAAGCGTGTGCTTGATTTGGGAATGCCATACAGGACAAGACAGACAACGGACACAAAAGACAAAATATTTACAGACATGCAGACAGAGACAAGAGGGCAAAAAACACTATCAAAAATAACTTCAAGAATTAACATGAGTAGATAAATTACTACGATAAGTAGTGATAACAATAATAGGGGGCCTATACATTAATACAGTACAGAAAAAAATAGCTTACAAAAGTAGATTTAGAGGTAGGCTTTAACTTTACGTTTAAATACATTCAGTGAGGATGAGCTTTTGATGTCACTAGGAAGCTTGTTCCAGTTGGCCGCACCAGAGTACCGAATCGTGTGTTTGAAAACCTGTGTCCTGTGCTTAGGAATATGAATGTTTGTTGAAGTTCTGGTGTTATAGTCGTGAATGTTGTAGTTAAATTTAAAGAGCTATTGGAGGCGAGTGGGAAGTTTTTTGTTGAAGAATTTGTACATGAAGATGTTCTGATGATATTTGTTGAAGTTATCGAGGTTAAGTAGGTTGAGCTCTTTGAATAGAGGATCCGTATGAGCAGTGTAATGAGCTTTTGAAACTAGGCGAATGGCTTTCTTTTGAAGGATGAGCAGTTTGTTGGTGTGTTTGAAAAATACATTGGGAAGAGACCGGGTTCGGGCATGGACTGGATGATTGGACTAAGTTGTAAACGGGTGTTTTTTCAACTGAATTTATTGTTTATTTTCCTATTTTTTGTATAATTGTTTAGGGGGGGGGGACAAAAGGGGAATTGGATAGAGCTGTTTGGTGTGGGGAGTTTTTCTGTGATGTTAAATGCATCGTTTGTGGCTGCGTCTCACACTGTGAACATAAAATTAGCCGAAGAATTCAGCTTCTTTAAATGGTCGATATCGGGGATCCTTTTTTTCAGCTAGGATTTTGGGTACAGGAATTCATTGAAAAGTCTATTGTTTTGTTTAAATAAATATCGTTCAAGAATTATTTAATATTTAGTTTCTTTATAGTTTTGCATTAACTTATATACGTATTTATCTACAGCATCAGGAGTAATGATTGTAGCATTTTATTATTATTAATTTTTTTTGCTGTACAAATTGTAAAATTGTCTTGTTTGTATAATTTGTGATTTATTTTTTGTATAGCCTTGCTTTTAGTTGTTACTTTGCGAAGCGCATTCAGCGTCTTTGAGAAGGATTTTGGCGTTGCATAAATCATCTTATAAAGGTTTGGAATACAGTGATTTGTGTGGCAAACAAAAATTTGGTGTCCATGTCTGGGGTATTCAGAATTATCGTTGTCGAAAAAGAATAATAATACAAGTAATAATAATAACATCTACAATTTTGTTGGAAACTCCCGCACAACCAGACCTTTGATTTAAAAAAAGAAATCGTCTGGTTTTTTTAACTATATTTTTAAACTGAAAATAGAACTCCCAAATTTATATTATTTTCGATAAGGAAAAAGTCGAAAAATCTAAATTTTAAAACATTGTTATCATTATGGGTCGTACATGTTCCTTTAATAAATAGCTCATATTCTAACATTATTCGAGCAAAGATGAACGATTAAAATATCAAATAAAATTTGAACTGGTACCAAAGTTCCTTTGATTATGAATTTGTTTTCATTTCGTTATTGTATTTATTTACACTGAATTGGGCAAGGTTCAAACATATAATACAACATTGAATATCATTATCAACCAGAAATAAAATTACACAGTATCGTCGTTGTCTTTATTCGGTTTTAAATGTTTCAAAGAATTCACAACTTGAAATCATCAACTTTTATTTTTAAGTCGATACCCACCCAACCCACTTCATTACGGTGTCTTAAAAATTGGTTAAGTTCAGGGTGAATGAATGTAGGTGCCTAACCCGTTTTAGAAAGTCAGCCTTCGAGAAAGACTCTGCAAAGGTCTAAACGTCTTACCTTTATCAATTCTGTTGATGATACAACATGTCATTTTGTTGTAAGCGGTTTACAACAGCTGGCGTTACATTTTTAGAAACTATGTAGGCCTGGGCCCTCACATTGATCACAGATTGTGCCTACAACTAGCTGTCCAGTCCACGCATTGAGGAAGAAATACAATATTAGGGTGAAAACTCCAAGAGTACTACAAGTGGTAAAAGATTAGGTAACCGAGAAACTCTAAAAAGAAAAGTCGATTGTTTCATTTGATCGACGGCCAGTTAGTTGCCATTGACTGGCACAGTGCAATGACCTACGATGGGCCAAACGTTTACTTCCGGGTGTTGTACCTTCAAGTGCCGTTGTTTACGTGCATGAAGGTGGAAATAGAAACGCCACAACATTACCATTTTTATGACAATCTTTGTGTTTACACGGGCTCGATGAGGGGCCTCCATGAGGCCTATTCCTATTCTACATTTTGAACTTAAATTAACTACACGATAAAGCTTACCTCTAGAGACAATAAATCACATCAAATGATCGTAATACATCCACGGTGTAAAACATAAATAAAGCATGGCTGGTGGCCATTTTGAATATCGCGTCATGGCATCAAGCCGTCGAGTACCCAACCCTACTATATGTTTATCTGGTATTAGGTGGTAATCAGGTACCTGGCGTTTTCTTTGGCTGGTTCCAATCACCTGGGCTTGTCGAAGACCACAGGGTTACGCAACTGGCTCCCGCAAGGTCTCGCCGGTTATTAACAGAAATGCGATAGTTGGACTGGTAGTACATGTAGTTTTCTGGGATGTGGCTCGTTGGACATTACTACATAAATCAAAATGGGTAGATGACTGGGGCGGGAGCTCGATTTGAGGGTAGGGGAGATTGGCTTACAGTATAAAAATCATCATGCTGGGGAATGGCTAGCTGGGTAGGTTGATGTAATTTATTAAACTGTAGAGTGGAATTGAAATGAAGAAACAGTAATAGACTAGAAAGCACAGGAGCTGTATTTGAGCAAATACGGGTATCTCTTAGACCCGGTGTTGTAGGGCCAATGATTTTCCGC
The DNA here is from genome assembly GCA_037783415.1 of Leptasterias polaris. Lineage (NCBI taxonomy): Eukaryota > Metazoa > Echinodermata > Asteroidea > Forcipulatida > Asteriidae > Leptasterias > Leptasterias polaris. The sequence continues at coordinate 2,407,622 of JAZGTN010000089.1, forward strand.
GATCGCGGAAAACGGACGGAATTCGCGGAATCTGCCACTTGAAACGGAAAATTGAATTTGAATTTGAAGTTAAAAAAGTGACAAAAGATTGTTTTTTTCATGTTATTAAATTCAAAAGTGTTGAAATTGAATAGTCAAGCGAATTTAACATTGTTTTCTTTATTAAACTTTTTTTTTGTAATACTATAAAAAATAAAAAATCAGACCGTAGGCTAATAAGTGAGATCGCGGAATCTGCCACTTGAAACGGAAAATTGATTTGAATTTGAAGTTAAAAAAGTGACAAAAGATTGTTTTTTTCATGTTATTAAATTCAAAAGTGTTGAAATTGAATAGGCAAGCGAATTTAACATTGTTTTCTTTATTAAACTTTTTTTTTGTAATACTATAAAACATCAAAAATCAGACCGTAATAAGTGAGATCGTAACCCGTTGAGCCTGTGAACGATGTACAAATGAATACACGTTGTTTACTACGGAGGTCGAAATCATCACATTCACGGCACGTTCTTTACTGTTTTTCACTCAAATTGCATTTTATCCCTCCCTTTAATCAACATCCATACACAAACCAGCTTACCCCTGCTCTATTTGAATACACACATTGATTGTTCACTCATAAAGGTCTTAAATCAACCATAAACTTTCAACATTTTGTCGCCAAAGCGAAAACAAAATGGCTGATGTTCTGTTTCTGTCGCAGCCGCAGAAGTTGACTAAAAAGCCGACAACAGACGAAAGTGTGAGCTGCAACTTGCTTTATGTTAAACAAGTTGTCAGTTGTTGTCGCCAGTTGTCGGTTGTTTTAAGTACGGCCCGACATCTGGGTACCATTTTTTGTTCCATATTGTGGCCGTTTACAAAACCACGCCTTGAGCTTGCGCTCCCACTTGGGCTCTGTCTGCCTGTTTGAAGCCACGTACAGCGGAAAGCACGCGTATAACTGACGGAGCCTAAGCCCAAGCCCAAGCCCATGGCCCAGGCCATGGTTTCGCAAACGGCCTGACTGAAGAAGGAGAAGAAGAAGAAAAATATCCAGCACATGGACAATATCTCTGCCGTTGCACGGGCAGAGATAAAAAGTGAATAGGTAGTGCCATAGAAACGCCTCTTGAGTGTAGTTCTCAAGTTGTTTTACCTAAATATTGAACAACAAACTTTGCAAGATATTAGATAGATGTGATTAGTGGTGGTGCAGGACTGCAGGTGGCATGACCCCTTGTCTTATGGGTGGTACCACCGGTATTTCTGGTGAAGGAGTCCGAATCCCTTGTGCATTGTCTACAAACGATGCATTTGAAAGTGTTGGAACACCTAAAAGTTCCCTGTGGCAGTCATCATTAATTGGGGGGACACACACACAACTACACCAATTCTGCCCAGACAATGAGCGATAATTTGAGCAGCTTGGGTTGAATTTTCCCCAGGGAGTTGAGAAAGTTTAGAGGAATAGTAAAAAAAGAAGCCTGATGAACAGGGATAATAATGTTGTACAGTGCCTTGATCTAGCTACCAGATGTGCGTTATATAAGAACCAATAATTACGGAGCCCCTAAAGGGACAGGTAAAAAAAAAGTGTGAAAAGGTAACAAAAAATTCCAAATTATTTCGTTCCCTCGAAATACTATTTCGTTCCCTCGAAATATTATTTCGTGGTAACGAAATAATATTTCGTGGTAACGAAATAATTTCAATTTTTTTTTTTTACCTTTTCAATTTTTTGTTTACCTGTCCCTTTAGGGGCTCCGTAAATAATCAAAAACTATGGGTGAATATTGGAGCAGGTTACTTTACCAGACATGAAGAATTTCTGAGGGTCTTGGTTTGCCATGTAGTAAGGTGAAGTAGAGTGTTGCTGCTCATTAGGTTTCCCGTGCACAGAAGGCTTTACATCTTTCTTGATCGGTTTCAGGGGACTTCGGCAGCTTAAAGGTGAAACCTGTTGGGGGCAAAACGTATAAAAATGTTTTACTATTCGACAGTTTTGTACAAAGACATGACACATGCAAAGTATCTTACCAGTTTCCACACATCCATATCCCCATTCAACCTTTCAATTGAATTTGATAAAAGAATAATTTGAAAATTACATAAAACCTGAACAATTATTATCAAAAGAGCCATTAATTAAATTTAACATTTCCTAATATTTTGTAAAGAAAAAACCCTGTCTTTACCATGAAGAAGTGGCACAACTATGGTTTTCTTCCGTTTCCTTTAAGAGAAATTTGAAAACTACATGCAACTCTAAACAAATATTATCACATGAGCCATTAACTAAATGGAAAATGTCCCGACATTTTGTGTGGAGTAAAAACAAAATTCTTCACCAGGAAGTAGTGACAGAAACTGAGGTTTTCTTCCCTTTTCTGGGAGGGCAACCTTTAGTAATTGCCAACAAAATTATCATAAAAACGTACTAGGTAAAGAGCACTGGAGAGCTGTTGATATTATAAAACATTGTCAGAAACGACCCCCTTTGAAGTAATGTTGTTTTAGAGAAATAAGTAATTTTCACCCCAAAATTTGAATCTGAGAAAGGCTTCAGGCATGGAGCCTTTCAAAGGCTTCAGGCATGGAGCCTTACTCTGGCATCTGAAAGCACACAATTTCTTTGTAACATGGGTGTTTTTTTCTTTCATTGTTTTCTTACAACTTCGGTGACCAATTGAGCCCCAAATTTCACAGGTTTGTTATTTTATGTTGGGATAAACCCATTGAGGATCAATTACTAAAAGTATAGCATGCCTTTAAAGAAGAAAAAAAGAAAAGAAATTGCAACCTTTTTTTCTTCAGTTGTAGGCTGCACACGTCCAGCCTGGATGTGTCTAACTTGTTGCATGGCGTCCGTCTTCCCTTTCTGGCATCGCTGATCTTGTTCAAACTCCGCGATGGCATTGCGGCAATTCTCCGCATAGCGGTCACCAAAGTAGTGTTCGCCTTTTGGTATATAGCCTGAAAAAAAAGAAAAAAAACAATAGTAATCTTTTTGTTTCCACTATCAAGGAAATAAGAAATGTGGGTTATGTTTATTTGCTTAGTTTTCACTTGAGTGAAGTTTCAATACTCCATTTATCAAAACACCACTACAAAAATTTAACCAACAGTGATTCAAAAACATGATAGCGAAATTACTCCATGAGGAGTGGTTGTGCCAAGAAATAAGAGAAGCGTAATAATTTGTCTTGATACATTTTTATTCATTGATTTATTCAATAATGTATTTTTGTATTTATTTAGTCAATGATTTATGTTAATAACATAGCCACAACTAAGTGAGACATCTCCTACTTCTAAACATCTCCTACTTCTTGAAATTTCAACATTTTTCAACAAAATAATTTCATTATACTGCTCCCAAATTATCAATATTTCACAAATATTAAAAGGATTTTGAAGTATCCTGGTTGAAATAAATCAAATGCCACCAGAGGTGCCTACTGCATAATTTGAGAGCATAATTTACAATGCAAGCTTTAGCCTTTATTTTTTCAGTTTTGGCCAGAAAGCACAGGTTTGATGCTAAAATATGGAGAGGGGACCCTTACTTATGCCCAAACTTATAATTCTTTTTCTACAAAATGTAAGAGGAAGGAAAGATTTAAAAAAAAATCTGAATATTAATTTTGATTATTTTAAGGTAATGCTTGTTAAGAATAGTTCCCCTGTCTTCTTGGGAGAATTGAGAAAAGTGTTGAAATAACTATTTTTTTCTTTCTTTAAATTGTTAAGGCTCCCTTTCCCTCAGGGTTTGAGGGGAGTCAGCTTTGTTTCACTTTAACTTTCAAAATTACCTTTATTAATATTCAAAACTTTTTATTAATATTCAAACGTTTTATTTCTTCTCTAAACTGTAACCTGAAATTGGCTGTTAACATTATTTCTGTTCATGAAGTCTAATAACTACCGAGTATAAAAAATTGCTGTTATATAGCCTACTGCCCTTTAACATATTCCTTGTTTTAGGTGTTAGTGCACCCTCTCTAGTTCAACTCAAGACAGTTCAACATTGACTTATGATGTCACACCAACTTTGGAAGAGTTTATAATTAATTCTTTTGAAGGGATTTTCTGCATGAAAATATTGAGCTTACTGTGACAATGGCAATCAAAATAGGCATCTGGACCCAGTTTCATAGGGCTGCTTTTAAAGCAGACACATTTACGTACAAATTTTGTGCTTAGCAAAAATTAGCCGGTTACCAGTCAGAAATGGTGCATGTGACATAGTATTTTGGCTAGTAACCTTATTCTGGTAAGCATAATTTTGTTGTGCTTCGCAACTTTTGTGCTTTTAAAAGCAGCTGTATTTAATGACATTGGGCTCTGTTATTGGTGATCCCCCTGTGTACTTAATCTACACAGTTTTATTTCCACAGGTGTTGACTTTCTCCTCTTGGTTGAAACAGATTGTTGTACATTGTGTTCTTACAACATATCAGATCTACCTGAATATCCTCCCATTTATAGAAATTACAGAAAATTTTGCAAGCTTGACGAGATGAGATGTAGTTTCTGAATTCATGATGAAGCCACAAGCCTTGGTTTCTTTTCAAGCAAGTAATTATAGTGCACTTCTCATTTGGAAACTAAAGCGATGAATTTTTGATGGTGGGTCTACAACAGTTTGACATCTGGAACATCCACAACAACCAACATCTGGAATAAAATAACAAAGACACCTGTTAAAATGTGATTTATATTTAGTTAGTTATTTGTACTTTTTCGGGGGGAGTGGTGTGCGAGGGAAGGTGTAGCGTTTGCACCTTGAATGGGGAAAAGGCTAACACTGTCTGAGAATTTTTGCTTTCATTATTCTGCCAAAGTCAATATAATAGGGCAAGTAAAACATTGTACATTGATGAATACAACTTATGAGATCGAAGCCTACATGTACAGGACAATTACAAAGCATATAAAACATTGCCATGAGTGTGGATTTGAGAACCTTAACTTTAACGGAAAAACGGAGAATCTATCGATACACTAAAGTAAAGTGCACTACCAAATTACAATTACATGGTGCGGGATGAGATTCCAGTTTGATTGAAGCATACTAAATGAAACCCTCAGTCACATTTGGAACTTCAAATAAATGGATGTCTTTAACGAGATCCTCGTACAGATACCCAGATGAATAACAAATAATGTGGAGGCTGTTGTGATTTGAGTGAGTCGGTGCACCGACTATAAACAAAGTACGAGTAAAGTAGCTAGATGATAACATGCAATTAGTTTAGTGGTAAGTAACAGGTCTTGACACATGACAGTATTTAGTTAGGCCTGGCAACTTAAGCGTGTAAACACAGTTAGAGTTCTGTTCCCCAGAACCATTGCAGAGAGAGTTACGGTCATCGCAACTAACGTTAAACTAGTATTAATGATGAGTTATAGGCGAATTGATTTTGCATGCGAAAGAAACACAAATTATTTAGAAATGTTGAAGCACTAGACTAGTTATAGGGCCTATAAAAAACCATTGTGAATGAAAATTGCCTTGAACTGTTTGGTGTTAACGTTAGTTGCCATCAGATCCATGATCAGGCGTACACAACAAGAAGAAGTGCGGTGCATTAAACGTGGGTGTGTGTGCAGTGGAGTGTAAGTACAGCACATCAGCATTTACATACCGTGCTCCTCGGTCACAATACCAGCTGCCCTAGACCCCGTTACAGCTGCCCTAAACTGTCCTATTAAGACTATTTACATACAGACTAGTTCTTGGTATAATAATATAAAAACTGGACATGGATATTAGTTCTTACCCGATTTGTGTAGTGTAAGCTTTGATTCTGAAGACACTCACGTAATCATCATGGAACCGGCACCGGCAGCAGACGACATTAATTTTGGACAGCACCGCAAGCAAGCAGAGTGCACAACATGTGAGGAAATTGCGAGCGCCCTCGTTCGTCAGAAGTGGGTAAATCATTTGTAAAGTTAATAAGTACTTTTTCCATTATCCCCTTATTTAGATATATACATTTATAAGTAATCATTATTTATAAATAACCACTTTATATATTATAACCAATATTTATAAACATTATTTAAATAATGATTATTTATAAATATTCCTTTTATATAAATATAAATAAGGGTTATTTATAAATAAAAGTTGGATATTTGAAGGGAGGGCGGGGGGGGGGGGGGGGGGGGCGAGCAGTTGAACTGTCTACCAGTTCAAAATCATGTAGGCCTCCCCCACAGGCGCCATCCTGCTCATTGCTCATGACGACATAGCCCCTTTTAGTTATAACAAGAAAGAAAAGATTCTAGAGAGAAACACAGGGCGTTCGCCACCTAATTAACATTACCTGTATATCCAGGGACCATTCTTTCTCCTAGTTTCTGATCTCCGAAGCTAGCCTTTCTACTCCTCAGTAATGCTCCTCTTGCTGCAAGCCTAGCTGTCGCACTTGTTCCCTGGGAATCATAGTCTTTTGCCGGGCTTATGTCTGCCAAAACAGGTCGGCCAGAGCAGGCTACGTTGGGGTTGGTCAGCAGGCGGGAAGTAGTTCGACCAAAAGTCTCTCCGATTTGGAACTTGAACTGGGGGCAGAAACCGCAATATCTGTGCCCATTGAAAGAGTAGCAATTAGTCCATCATTCACTCATTTTTGTTTACTTTCAATCTGAAGATGCTCTTATTACAAAAATTCACACAAATTTATAATCTTAAAAATATTACCGCCTGACACATTGCATTTGAATTGGGCGCTTTGGGTTAAAAAGCTTTTATGAAAAAATGTATATGGTTGGAAAGATGAATAGAATGTAATAATTCACACAATATCCTCCTTTTTGTGTGGTTTTCTTTTTACATCGTGAACTAACACGGTACGCAATTTTGTGGAACAAATTTTTTGACTCAACGGCGGACTGTGTTAGTAAAAGGAAAACCACAAAGTTTCGATGTATTTTGTGTGGATCATTATATTCTACTACATCTTTCCAACCTTCGTGTAACAAACACTTGTTATTGCCAAAAGTGCCCAACCCGAAGGCAACCGTCTCCCTTTAGAATGTGTCAAAGTCGAGATAATACGGTAGTACTTGAAGACACCCCAAAACAAAATTGCTTCACGATGACTGCCGCCACAGGAACGCACACAACGCCTAACGAAACATAATCACTCTAAGCTGGGACATCTATTCTGATGCATTAATGTTTACAGTTGGATTAATTTATTATTTGAAAACCAGAAGATGGATATTAGTTTACTCTTTCACAAACCAAGGCTAAATTCCACATAATCCAATCCATGATCTATATAAACTTCAGGTAACTCACCCGGGCGTATGATACGGATCTGGCGTCATTAACACACTCTTTCCTTTACTCCAGAGTGGCATGTTGACTGTTGACTATAAATAATTCCCAACAATGAAAGGATTTTATCAAAAGATGTGCCAGTTCAGCTCCCCAAACTCTGCACCGTCCGCAAACCAATTGTTGAAAATCTACTGATCAAAATAAATACAAAACACAGCAGCGAAACAGAAAAATCACATCTCATCACATGTTTCGTGGGCTTTATGTTATTTTGCGTCGGTATGATCTGTGATGACGTCACAAGTAACTTTACACAGCAACGGCAGTGTCACAGAGTGCGGCCTATTACATCACACGCGCACCCATTATAATGGCTACCACAGTGCTGTCAGTGTGCGCGCGCGTGCGTGAATTAATTTTCGCACGCTCAAGAATCCAATTTTTATGTGGATCAGAGCAGGTTTTTTCCCCCACGCATTCCTACAAACTTGTTCTATATAATAGTGGAGTAAAGGTTTTGGTAAACACTAGAGCATCTTTCACTTGGCATCAGCACATACTATCCCATGATTATCGTCAACTTCAAAACTATATAAGTCACACAATAACAATCATTCAATGCTTCACTATTTTATTCACCCTTTCCTGCTACGCATATGACACCTTCTTAGATTTCATGCTGGTAAAGAACTTGGATTTATAACAATTAAGTTAATTACTGAAGTTTGTTGTTGCAATTGTATCAATGACAATAAGCTACTCTTAACAAGATAAAGACATACCTTTGATTTCAGAATGAGAAACACTTATTAAAATCCATTTCATAATAATGTCATGAGATTGTTGATCAACTTGTGTTACACTCACCCTTCCACTGTTTTTGAGAAAATAAAAAGTTTCCAAGATTATACTTTTTTTAAATTCACATCTTCACTAGATTTTACCATACAGATTAATTAAGTTTTGCTTTGTTAAAACAGCCGTTATTTTGTCCATTAAATACTAATAAGATTGAATACCAATTTATGAATACTTTGCTTTTTGTTTGGTCAAAAATGAAACGACTACAATGCATTTTAGTCATGTTTTATAAAGTTAACTTTCATACTGATCCCCACAGATATTAATTAATTTCTATTTATGCACATTGGTTTTACTTTTCAAGAGATTGATTAATTCTTCTTTTACTTTTAAATTGATAAGACAAGGAATATTTGGGGATCACATCAGGAATGTTTTAACTTTCACCATCCATATATAAGTGACACTAGTACTATTTTAGATTATTCACTTGCTACATACAACCTAAAGAAACACCTTTATCAACAATCAGTTCTTAAACCTTAAAAACTTGTTTTTTTCCACCAAAATCTTTGACAATGTAATATCATCATTTGAAAAGTTACAGAGAGAGAGAGCAGATCCTTTACCTCCATGACAAATGTGTTTTGTCCTGAACTTAAAATTTCACATTACTCTTTCGATAATTTACTTTTACAATTTTTAGTATTACCAGATACTTTAGTGAGTAGATGTGTAATGTACCAATGATTATTCATGAATCATTAGTTTAAACATTACAAAAGCCATAGTACTGACATATCAATTTTGAAACACTTTTGCTTCTACCAAAAAGTTTCCAACTTGAAATCATTGCAAATAACACTAAATTGTCGTCAACCATTTATAACTTCATTTCCATCAAATGACTACATTGATTCCACACAACAGTTCTCAATAATGTTTAGAACCTATTGTTACAATTATTCAAGTAAAATACCCAGAAGAAGTACACATCACTCTCTATTGTTACAAACGAAGAGCATTTTTTACGATAGTAAATTGCAGGACAGATTTGCAGCGTCTGTTAGTGTTACAATTGAGGAGTACTTGATGCTACTCAGGAATACATCATTCCGAATGGAAAAGGTGAATCTAAATCTACAACTAGCGGCAATAAATTCAATTCTGTCAGTGTCTGATCCAACAGGGCGAGCAGACACCGAACGCGCGGTGTTAGTTCTGGAACATGTCTGAGCTGAACTTGACATAGTCAAGGGCTCCGGGTAATTCACGACCCTTGGCGTCGCGGTAGGGTTCCATGCGTAGGATGCAGTACTCTGCCAGCTGGGTTGGTAGATTCTGAAAGAGGATTCAATCGGGAATAGTTTCAGAAAAGTTGTCTACCACAGGAGCACAAGTGCAATCAGACGAAAAAGTTTTCAAAAGCAGGACAAACGACACTAAATTACAATTACTGTACAACAAAAAACCACTTTCAAATAACGAAACCAAACCATAAAAAATATTGTAATCCATAGTTTAAAATGCCAAAAACTTGTGTTGCAAACCAGAGCTACCAACATTTGCATTTGATATCAGGAGATTTTGTACAATAATCAGGGAGACATTTATAACTATATTGAACATAATAGGGGAAAAATTTCTATAATAAAGGAGATTTTCAAATTTGTTTATCAGAACATGGAAAGGTTGGTTTCATTTCAACAAATTTTCTGAAGAATGAGGGAGAGTTGGCAGCTCTGGTCTAACTATCAATTGCACATAAATTGCAGTAAATTTCAGTAAAAGGAAACAACAGATATACCACAAAAAACAAACAAGAAAATTAATTCTTCCAGCACTCAACAAAAACAACACCTCTTCGGGCCAATACTATAAAATGCTGACTTACCGCATACAGTTCGTGCTTGGTGACGAATGGTTTACCCTCGGAACCGAGAGCCCGGAAGGCATTCTCGATCTCATCTCTGGAGTGTACGTTCTCTGTCTCCCGACTGATCATGAATGTCATGTACTCTTGGAGAGATACAACTCCATCTCTGAACAAACACAACAAGAAAAAACATTTACATATTTAACCCCTTGAGCACGGTATTGTTTTGAGAGTGAATGCTGGTCTGCCGGGATTCCGTGAACAATAGCGCGGATTACCGAAACAATAGCCCGTATTCATCGCACGAACAGCCCGTGTGAAAAGCACAGCATGGAGCCACATGTTGCAGTAGCTTTTCACTCGAAAATACCAATCTATTCAAACACAAACAAAAGGGCAATTTCTATGAATAGATCCATGATTCAGGGCCAAGAAAGGTTCAGCAAACTCTTCCCTTCGCAGAGAGTTGGTCTTTCAATAATAACCGGCCAGCAACCTCAGAAACCACAGGTGCCTAATGAATAGAAAGTATGCAACCAGTATGTGGCTATAGCCGTCACCTGACACCCTAACCTTCTATCAAGCCACGGCCATAGCTGTCATCAAGAGGTTAAACAGCTACTTGAGTGAACAAATTGTCAACAGGAATGTTATTTAAACAAGTTTATAATGTGTATGTTTATCATTTAATTGCAATGTTGATATTTTTACATATCCAATTTCTTTTGTAAATATCGATGAAAAAGTTGTCCCCAACCTCAAGGTTTTGAAACAATAGCTACACTTCTGCCATTGATGGAGTGCTTAAAATGACAATGTTTTGACGTCATCTATGGGATGTTATTTTGCTATTGCAACAAAGCACAAAACAGAGCTCCCACAAATGACATGGTGACAGTACAAGGCTTTTTGCAAATCGTTCTGAAATTTCCTTATTGATTGAACACATTTCAATTAATTTCAGCCAAGTTCACTTGTTGCGGTTTTCGTTCAAGCTGGTCTTTAAGATAATATCTACATATTAAGGTTTCAGCTTCATCAAGCCGTAGAGCAAATAATTATGCAGTGAAAAGAATAATCACACAAACAGGTAACCAACCAAAACTACATGCAAGTGTATAGGTTGTAACTGGTTCTCTCATAATTAAAATAAATTACTGCACAATTGAGTCTCCGTCTGCCAAAACAAAACATACATACATACATACATACAACAAGGTATTTATATACCGCCATTCCATCTAGATCACGGCGGTTGTGATGAAGCAAAGTAAAAATAAAATAAAAATAAAACATCACTGTGTATAAAGATGCGTTTTGAGTCCTTTATTGAAAGTGTGAATTGAAGCAGCAGAACGTAGAGAAGCAGACAAAGTGTTCCAAAGTTGGGGGGCAACAAATGAAAATGACCGGTCAGCAGCTGATTTGAGAGTGCGAGGGTGAATTGTGTGTACCGCTAGTCTAGTTTTGTCAGTTTCGACCCTAGTAGAGTCTTTCTCGAAGGCTAAGACTCTGCTAGGGTCGAAACGTCAGGCCACTAACTTATTTTTTGCATTTATACCACAGGTCCTTTTGGTTGGTAAGCAGTTTGCAACAGCTAATTCTATTTTCTCAAAACAAAAAATAATAATACAAAATCTGAGGGTCAGCATTTTTCCTTCACAGCTTGATCATGGTTCTCCCAACTCTAATTTTCATGTCTTCCTTACTTGTTTGGATCCACTACGTCAAGGATAGACTGGAACTCTGGATCTTCTTGACCTTCCTCCACCATGGGAAGGTCGTAGCCGAGTGACCTCAAGCAAGACTTGAATTCCTTGTGCTCCAGGAAGCCTGTCTTATCCTTGTCGAAATGCCTTGGGAGATAAGTACATAAAGAATATTAATTTTCCAAACTTCAATCTAAACTTTAATTAATATATGCACCTTTTGGTTTTATAAAATTTAGATCAGCACATTATGTTTAAAAAAACTAGACTTTTCAATGTTCTCGAAATAAAACTATTATGGAGGAAAGGGAAGAGGTTCTTAAGAAGGGAAGGGAAACTACTTCTACTATTTGAGTCTACAGAGTCAGACTCGACTCGGTACGCTGTGATCGATGGTTTTACCAATGTTAAAATTCATCTATGCCATCCAGCCTGATCCTGTGCAGCACGAGAAGTCTGATTAAGTTTAAGGCCGATGGCCGTCGTCTTAAATCTGAGAAATGTAAATGCGGACCAGGTCTCTGCCCTGTTGAAAGGTTTCTGATGGCTGGTTTTGTGGGTTCAAGAAGACAGCAAGGGGCACCTCATGTCTCCGCACTGCATGGCCACTTAAGAGAAGGCGACTTCTCAGCAGGGGGATTGTGGCGGGTGTTACTGAATGTGCAAGCTCACAAGTCAACATTGGATAGCGAAAGGAAAGAAAAGTATCATAAATGACCGACTTACTTGAACATCATGCTGAACTCCTTCAGAGACTCTTCGCTGACTCCAGTTGTGTTCCTGAAAAGGAAAGAAAAAAAATGTATACATTAAATCTCAAAAAATAATTGCCCAATATTACTAACAACTACTAGTATTCACCTCATATCCAGTCTGCAGCAAAACAGACTGCGTCAGTCCCCCTCAACATCCATAGACATGCAAATTTACACATTCAAAGTTGAACAAACCTTGCCTTTGTATTTGTCTCTCTTGCAATTTCTGGCATTTTATTAGTCATCATTTATCTGACTATTTCATACAACTTCACACACACACACACCCAAGTGTGTAACAGCCTGCAATCGTGGACCCTCCTTTGTTCAACTCTTTGTGATAGCAACCGTGGACCACAATGCTTTCCTTTGTGATAGCAACCGTGGACCTATTGTCCTCTTTTGTTATAGGTCCCCGGTTTGAATGTGGTTACCTACTCACCCATACACACACACCCAAGTGTGTAACAGCCTGCAATCGTGGACCCTCCTTTGTTCAACTCTTTGTGATAGCAACCGTGGACCACAATGCTTTCCTTTGTGATAGCAACCGTGGACCTATTGTCCTCTTTTGTTATAGGTTCCCTGTTTGAATGTGGTTACCTACTCACACATACATGTGTGTAAATACTGGCAATCGTGGACCCTCCTTTGTTCAACTCTTTGTGATAGCAACCGTGGACCACAATGCTTTCCTTTGTGATAGCAACCGTGGACCTATTGTCCTCTTTTGTTATAGGTCCCCGGTTTGAATGTGGTTACCTACTCACACATACATGTGTGTAAATACTGGCAATCGTGGACCCTCCTTTGTTCAACTCTTTGTGATAGCAACCGTGGACCACAATGCTTTCCTTTGTGATAGCAACCATGGACCTATTGTCCTCTTTTGTTATAGGTCCCCAGTTTGAATGTGGTTACCTACTCACACATACATACATGTGTGTAAATACTGGCAATCGTGGACCCTCCTTTGTTCAACTCTTTGTGATAGCAACCGTGGACCACAATGCTTTCCTTTGTGATAGCAACCGTGGACCTATTGTCCTCTTTTGTTATAGGTCCCCGGTTTGAATGTGGTTACCTACTCACACATACATGTGTGTAAATACTGGCAATCGTGGACCCTCCTTTGTTCAACTCTTTGTGATAGCAACCGTGGACCACAATGCTTTCCTTTGTGATAGCAACCATGGACCTATTGTCCTCTTTTGTTATAGGTCCCCGGTTTGAATGTGGTTACCTACTCACCCATACACAAAAATCACTCAATTACCATCAATGAGTTAAAGTTTTAAGACACATGTATTGAATATTGGTAGGATGCACTTTGGAAATTCAATTTTATGATTGAACATCCTCCAAACCAAACCAATTTGTTGTAAAAGGTTTTCTTACAATAGACATTATGCATTGATGTTATCAAGCCGCCATCATAGAGATTAAATGATTGATGTTGACATATCACAGTAACAAGAGTTGCTTTACTTCCATTTAACCAAATTAGATTTAGTGGGAAGTATCATACACACTACCTTAAAACAGAATTCTCCATATTTAATGGGAATTTTCAACTTCCTCAACCAACTCAGCATAAAAACCCACATCCAGTTTCATAAATCTTGGTAAAATGAAGTCCAAAATCCTAACATAGTGGTTTCAGGGGAGACAAGAGAGAATACCAACCTGGCCTGTATCTGTTGTTCCAGGTTATGTTGCATGCGCATACCAAGCTGATCCAGTTGATCCCATTGCTGTGCAAGTCCAACAGTCGAGTGCTCAGTGTAACTACAAAAGACAAATTAAACATCAACATATTTCTGAAAACAATCTGGACCCAATTTCATAGAGCTGCTTAAGCAGAAAATACTGCTAACAAATTTCTGCTAAGCACAAACAAGCAGGATACCAGTCACAGATTGTGCATGTGACATGGTATTTTGGCTGGGAACCCTATTCTGGTTCAAGCATAATTTTGTTGTGCTAAGCTGCTCTTTGTGCTTAAGCAGCTCTATGCAATTGGGCACTGGTGGGTTTGGGTTGTCTTTTTATGGAGGAAATATGAAGAGACCATTGAAGAGACCATTGAACTTAGCTGGCACTTCCATCAAAGAGCTGCCAACATTTGCATCTTTCAGTCAGGGAAATTTTGTCCAACAATAAGGGAGATATTTAGAACTACATTCAACGTAATAGGCATAAAGTTTCAATAATCAGGGAGATTTTGACATTAGTTCATCAGAACATGGAAAGATTGGTTTATTTTGAGGGACCTTTCTGCAGAATCAGGGAGAGTTGGCATCTCTGCCATCAGAGATTTCTTTTCATGTAAATCACTATTCTGTAAATCACTATCCGAAGATTCAGTCTTGCATTCACAACATCCCACTTCAATTTGACACTTTTACTCCAATCATGTTGGGCCAGAATTCCTGAGCTCATGAATCAAGTTATTCTGTTTCGACTGAACCTATGACATAAATTTGATGCATCTTAAAATTAATTTTACAAAAGCTTTCCTTTCTCTTACCGGTTATCCAGAATGAGTCTCTCCTCCATCTTCGCTCCTAGATCTTCAATCTTCCTCAGCTGACTCTTCTGAGACCGAACCTCAATGATCTTTTGCTGTTGGTGAAATAAGAGAAACGTTACACATGTTTGTAAATGATGGAACTATCACTAGCTCTTGGATTGTCTTCCCAACCATGCCAACTATGAAAAGTTTCAAAATCTACTTCAGAAAAGTAGACAAGTTTACTTACTTTGAGGTTTTCCAGTTGGTTCTCCAGATTGCCTGATTCCTCCACCATAGCAACCCTAGATTAAAATCAATCAGAAAGAAATCTTATAAACAACCCAATAGTAACAAAGTTGTAAATGTCTTTCTTAAGTTTAAACATTATCCATGCATTGAATGATTGAATCTCCTCGTACTATACAAACGAATACTAAATCTCAATGCATCTTACTCTACATTGACCCTTTGAACGCACGTCACACCCAGTGACTGTGCCACGCTCGCCATTTTGGGAGTCAGCCGGTAAGAATGTTAACGCTGCATCGCCTACACTGTATAACACACAGGGACATTGACTCCCAAAATGGCACAACCAAGATTATTGTGATGACGACGGCAGTTGAAATGGGTCGATATGTATTCTACTTCCATTTAATTCTTTCACAAATTTTAAGTCAATATTTCCTGTAATGTAAATGTCAAACACAATCTTCATTTTTCTTTGAGCAAGTTGGGGTGAGAATCGTGTTTTGTTCTAAACATAACTGACTGCAGACCAATACTGTTGCCATCTTATTTTTCTACCATTCAAAACAATGTATCCATACTGAGGCACGAATGAAAAAAAAGAAGAGTATGGCCCATTTTTGAACGAAGAGAATTACTATCCGTTGTGGTAACAGGCTAACAACAGCATTCAGGAAACATGACTGAAGTCACGGCAAAATAATGAAGGTCTACATGTAAAACCAGGGGCTGATTTCACAAAGAGCTAAGATCGATCTTAATTGTGTTTCAATCTTAATTGCTAAGCTAAATGTGATGCAACAATAGAAATTACTATAGAGATATTGGCAGCTCATCTTAAGATGAATCTTAGTGCTTTGAGAAATCGAGCCCAGACATGAATGGCTATGTAGCAAACAAATGTAGTTTTATATATTAATGCAATTGTTGACAGTCATTCTTTTCCAGCTGGTAACAAAAGTCCAACTGTTCAGACCAGGGTATGCTAAACTCCCAATGTCGTTATCACCCCAACTTGCCCATTCTCTTGCATGCCATTCATTCCAAACTCCCAATACCATGCTCCTGGGGGTAAATGTTATGATACGTGTCCTCAATACTATGGGTTAATACCAGAATTCTTATATTAAATTATGTATTTTGTAATAGAGATTTGTAATACAGTTCTGCCATGATACATGTCTTCCCAATAAGTCCTGTTAAACAGACACATTGGGACACTTTTTCCCATAAAAATCAGTTTGACGTTTGGAGACACTAGGTGGCAACAGACTTTGTCCATTGTTCTCGGAAGTCTGTGCATGCTCAGATTTACGCAAACAATGGAAATTTACCTGGTAAGTTTGCTGCCACCTAGTGTTCCAAAGTCTCCCATTGTAATTTCAATAAATGCACATTGAAAATGAAAGAGTTTGAGAAGATTTGTTGAGCCTTTTAGAGATGCTTATTACAGTAATCTCAAAGTGTCTTTTTTCACTAATTTTTAACCCAGAAAATGACATACAGTAGCAGTATTGTACTACAGAGTTCTTTGTTTCAAAAAGCCAATCATTTGATAATTTATGTAGCTATTACTACAGACCATGTAAATGACATCACATGTTTACAAAAAGAGCCACAGATTTGGACACAGCTCATTTGAAGAACACATAAAATCTTATATTTCATGGCAATTGCAGCCGTCTGATTTTTATCGATTTTTGAAATGAAGGAAGGGGGCATATCTCAAGACTTATTCAGCTGTTACTTTATAACTCAAATTTTTGTGAAAATTATGACTCAAAACTTAAAATTTTCCATATATGACCAGTGCCGTACATTTCGCCTGCCAGGAAATGCCCTGAAATGTACAAGGTCCTTCTTTTTGTAAACAAAGGTTGCATGGCTAATGGGCATATATTGAATATCTTTAATGACCACTAATGATGAGACTACATGTACAGTACACTTGTAATAAACATTGTGGTTAGAGACTATGGTACATGTAGGAAACCTATCCGACCTTTATCAAGCTGTCACAACCCTGTCTTCTTCCCTACTGGAGATACTGATTTTCATAAAAGCAAAAAGGAACCAGACTATATTTCCCATCCAGCCTCAGTTTGGTACATGTTTTTTTATTAATTTTTTTTAATTTCATTTATTAATTCTGTATGTGAAGCCAAAGAATCTCAGAAAAGCAAACTTACTAGCCAAGACAAAGGAGAGAAGACAAGGAATGAAGTTTCAGTTTTAGATGTGGGAGGAAAACCTCAGAAAATTATTCCAGAGAAAACCCACGTAGTCAGGTAGGGACTGAAAACCCAATCTACATAGTGCCCAAACAGTATTTGAACCGGGGACCTAGAAGTGAAAGACGAGGACAGAAACCACTACGACAATCCGACTGCCCCAAACCCGACCGGATTGAAACACAAAATAGGACAGCTTGATAAAGATCTACATGAAAAAAAAGGCATGGTCAGAACTTGTGTTGTTTGATAGTTTGTTGACAACAAAACTAATAATCAACTGGGTATGTAAAATGTCACATTCATATGCGTAGTTAGTTTTGATATTATTCAGTTTATCTGGGTAGCTTTGGCA
The DNA here is from genome assembly GCA_037783415.1 of Leptasterias polaris. Taxonomy (NCBI): domain Eukaryota; kingdom Metazoa; phylum Echinodermata; class Asteroidea; order Forcipulatida; family Asteriidae; genus Leptasterias; species Leptasterias polaris. Next base: position 2,425,389 of record JAZGTN010000089.1, read on the forward strand.
TGCACAAACAGTTCCTTTTTGCTTAAGGGTTCAAAATAAAAACTGTCATGCAGACAATTTTGTTTTCAGTTTATATCAATTTCCAAGAAGTCAATGCTAGACCAACTTGATTTTGTTCTTAATATACCAATTTTGATGGAGTCACAATCAGTCAACCTCTGTAAAATTCCTTCAAATGGTTTGTTCTTTCTCAAAACTTGAAAAAATGAAAAAACTATTTTTGTTTAATAAAGATTACAGAACTTTTCGTAACAGTGTTTCAAACTTGTACTTCCTTTGTATGCATTTGTTGTCTTGTTTGTGGTCACTTTTAATTATTATAAAATTTATCATTCTAAAAATTTGAGTTTGAGTTAGAATTTCAGGCATCAAGAACCCATGCATCATGCAATCTCCGAGAACTCTACGTTTCTTATTCGGAGAGGAAAAAAAGAAATTTGTCAGGCAAGGGGTATCTCAAGCCAAAAGACAGAAAGAAAGAAAGTAGTAACCCATTGATGAAGGTCCTGGAGTAGGAGGCAGAGAATTATTGCAGCCACGGTAGTACGTTACCAGGGTAACCCATAATAAAGACAAGTCATTGGTCAATAAGAAGAGACAGCAATAATTCCTTTATCACTGACGTTTCATTTTGTCCCCTTAAAAAAGAAACTTAAGCTTTTATTAGCAGGGTCCAATTTTATGGAGTTTAAGCACAAAATGTTGCTTAACAATTTTCTGCTAAGCAAAAAGAGACAGTGGACCAGTCCACACATTGTACATGTCCAATGTTATTTTGACTGGTAACCTTATTCTTGTAAGCATAATTTTGTTTGGCTTAGCTACTTTTTGTGATTAAGCAGCTCTATTGTGGAGGAGGATGTTTGGGGTTTAGAATCCTCATCAACAATCTAACCAAATTAGGAATATATCCCCACTTTAAAATATAACACCACTTCAGAAATATGAGGAACAAAAAGCCTCTTTTTCAATCAATGGCCGTTTCCGAGACCAAACACAACAAGTGTCCAAAGGGCATTCATGCTCTGCATAAATGAATAGCCCCCATTCGTTCAAATTTTGTGAGGTTTTAAGGAGACAAAAAGCAACGTCAGTTATAGAGGAACTGCTACAGAGACAGTGATGCAAAGGGTATTAGGAAAGAAAGAAAATACCAAAAGAAAGGGTGAGAAACAGAAGAAAACAAAATGATTGAAACAAGAGAATAACAGAGATCAGAGTTTGAAATTGTAAATTTGTATACAATACTTCAGTCGCTTGTTCATATTAACACAGTGATGTTATGTATTGTGCAGCCTCTTTCTTGCAATTATTATTTTTCAAATTTAAAGTTATTTAACAGCAAAATATCATTTATTCAGTCTGGAAAGGAATATTATTAGATTTCATAAAAACGTTGTTGAAGTCATCTTTAACTATACAAGGCAATTTGTCTACCTGTTACACTCAATTTTGTTTTAAACGTAATAACAAATAAAGTTCACAAGATTCAGCAGCTTCAAGAAGAAAATTTAATCACACCTCGATGAAAAATGTTTACCATATTGTGTTTTACTTCAACAGATTAGGATGCACTCTGCACCATGACCTTTAACTTACGAACCCTAACCCTGAGCTTTTCCTCGGCGTGTTTCTTTTACAGGAAGCAAGATTAGCTCAACAAGGTAATTTAAGTCACATGTCGATCCAATATTTTCATACAATGACTGATGTATACAGATCAAAATGAACTTTGAACTATGAACTTTGACAAATGAACTTAGAACCCTGCACTTACCTGGATTCAGTAAGCCATGAGTGGAAGGTGTTGGCCAGCTGGGCAAACTGTTTACGGAAGCGATCATTCTCCTCCTGGCGTTCCATCTCTTTGTTCAGCTCTACCTCACGTTCACGGATGATCCTCTGGAGGTTACGCCAGGTCTCCTCCAGTGCCTCCATGGTGAACCAAGTGTACCTTAAGTGGGAAATAAAAGAGAGTGGACAAATTACTCAAGAATCTTTTTGGTAAAAAGAGAGGATTAGAAGAACACTAAAGGGTTTTCAAAACTCGGGCCCAATTTCATAGAGCCGCTTAAGCAGAATTAAGTGCTTAACTATTTTCTGCTTTAAAAAAATAAAGCAGGATACCATTCACAGACTGTACATGTGACATGCTATTTTGAATGGTAATCTTATTCCGGACGTGTCGTGGCCGAGTGGATAAGAGCACCGAACTCAAGCTTTGGTGTTTCTGATCAGCAGAGTGTGGGTTCGAATCCCAGTCGTGACGCGTGTGTCCTTAAGCAAGACACTTAACCACATGCTTCGTCCTTCGGATGGGACGTAAAGCCGTAGGTCCCGTGTGTTGTGTAATGCACGTAAAAGAACCCAGTGCACTTATCGTAAAAGAGAAGGGGTTCGCCCCGGTGTTCCTGGTTTGATTGGCTGCATATTGCGCCACAGCACCTTGTAAACCATTACATGGTGCTATGCAAAGGAATAGGTCTCATACTTCACAAAACGTAACTCCACATACCTTGTAGGAAAAATACTGAGCGCTTTGAGACACCCATCGGGAGTAAAAAGCGCTATATAAGAACTGCGTATTATTATTATTATTATTATAGGTTTGTTGTGTTAAGCTACATTTTGTGGTTAAGCAGCTCTGAAATTAGGCCCTGGGCTTAGGCTTGGACTCCGGCTCTGAGCTTCGTTTGATGTTGAAAACACTGTAAACTGCTTAAAAATTGATGACGGAGCCAAAGTCGGAGCCGAAGCCCAAGCTGAAGTTTGGGATAAGGCCCAGGATTCATGAGTGGAAACCATAATCTCCTGTAAGGATTATCTGCGCCATCAGATGCGGGATGATTTCAGACTATAACGTAATGTTTTTAATGGTTTTTGACAGGTACCCCATCGTCCTTGCCACTCTTCTACAAATTTGGTCTTTGGGATGATCATCGATAATCTTAGATTTCCCAATTCAAAATTTCAAGACCACAGCACAGACAGCAAAAGCCAGAAAGAAAGTTTGTTGGACTTACGGGTTGGATGTGACGTTGTAGCTCTTGATTTGTTTGTCCAGGGCAGCAAGTTGTTTCAGATCATTCTGGGCGCTGCTCAGGGATGCAGTGAAGGCATCATGGGCTTCCTTCAAAGCCTGATTAAGAAGAAGCAAAACAATCAATCAAAGATTAGCCCACCTTTAAAGTGTAAAATATAAGAGGATCTACAGAAGGTCTTAGTTCTCAGTTAGTGTAGAGTGTCCTAGCTCTAAGTTTAGTTCTCAAGAAGTATCTTACCTTGATTTCTTCCACCGAGTTACAGCGTACAGGGTCAGTCAAGTCCTCCTCAGCGTTCTCAAACCAACTGTTGAAAGCGGATGCCTTCTTGGCGAACAGCAGGAACAGATCCTCAACCTCACGGTACTGCTCCTGGGCTCTCAGAAGACGCTGGCGACGGTTGTTGGAATCAGACAGCAGCTTCTCCCACCTTAAGAAAATACAAACATTCTTAACTTAAGATGCTTTGATCAGAAATAAAACTTTGCTATTTGACAAAAACAGGACCACAATTTGTTTAAACAAAATTTCTCTCCAGTTTTCCCACCACACTTTAAAGAAAAACACACAGAAAACCAACCATCTGTGTCTAGATAATTTTGCAAATCATTTGTTATTTTTAAGATTAAATAAATAATGCTCGCCCTGAAAAAATAGCAAGAATATAAATGAAACCAACAGCCAAAATCAAACCAAAAAATGCTCAATCTGAACACAGCCTAAATACCAATTAACAAACTTCATCGAGCAATAGACTTTTACCGTGCTGCCACTGTTTTGCTCATGTTCCCTGTATCCAATAACAGTAATGAATGCTAATAACCATAGTACAAAAAGGAACCAAACTATTTCTCCATCCAGCCTCGGTTTGGTTACATTGATTTGAATGGGAAAAAATGAAGATGGCCGCACCATGCTTAAGGTCTATATTTGAGCAATATTTTACCTGGCGATAAGGTTGGCATGACGTTGCTGTATGGCAGGTGTCTGAACATGATTGGCAGCCACCAACTGATCCTTCAGAATAGTGATTTGAATGATACCTTCCTTCTCAAAGGCCTGAAGACCAGCATCAAATGTTTCCTGTTGAACAAAAACAATAGTTCTGATAAATGTCTATCTTTAATGTTAGGAATACAACTGTCAGGTGTTTTGAATTGCATGGTAAAAGTTGTTCAGCATGGGCTTACACCTTGCCCCGATATGTGGCAGAGAGTGTCGTCCCCCGCCCCCCCCCCCCAAAAAAAAATATATTTTAACACTCTTTTTCTCTTGTACAGAAGTACCAACACCCTCTAAAAAATTCCTGAGATTCCCAGAACAAAATGAAGACACAATAGGAAGGGGGGGTGTACACCATCCCAAATATCGAGCACCAAATGTGGGTTAAATTCTAAATTAACAAATGAACCAAAGAACTACTAATACAGGTCTGAAAGAATGTAGAGATAATTTTCCTCCCAGAGGCTTAGACAAAGATTTGTTTTTTACCTGTTTGGTGAGCAGGGTCTGCACTGAGGACAAGTCCCGCCCGTAGTCATCAGAGCGAGCCATGCTCTCCTTGTCTCCGATCCAAGACTCCACCACATCAGCCTTCCAGATAAACTGCAGGAAGGCAGAGTTCTCGTCCAGCTTGGCCTTACGGCGCTGAGCGGCTTGACCTAACTCATCAAACCTCTTCTGGAGGGAGTCGATACGCTGCTCCACAGCCTCAGATTTGTGGTTCTCCTAATGATTGAATTCAATACATTTAAGGTTAATCCAGTAACCTAACAACTATAGCTTACTGTACGGTGCCATGAGCAACGACCATTGGATTCTGGAGCCTTGTAAATTTAACGATTACTTGATTGGTTGATTAATTGATTGAAAAGGCATGAAACTACAACACCAAGGCTCTGTTTCACAATGAGCTAAGACTAATCTTAAGTTGTGTACCAATCTTAATTGCTAAGGAAAGTGCGATATCACAATACACAACATTATGGTGATATTGGCATCTCATCTTAAGATGAATCTTCGTGCTTTGTGAAATCGGCCCCAGACCAGCTATGTAAACAGTCCGAAGTCATGGGTATATTTACTATTATAGGATTAAGGGTTCAGTCTGCCGAGTTATAACAACAGCTATTGAGCACCACCACAATTTACATATAACGTATACGTATAATATTTACATCAAATAATAAACCACAAGGGAAACTGACTGGGTAAATTTTAAATGATTTTGGGTTGAACAAGGAAAAATTGACTAGAGCGGGATTTGAACCAACGACCTCCGGATTGACGTGCCGGCGCTCTACCAACTGAGCTATCTATAATATTTACGTATAATATATGTAAGGCATTTGCAAAGCGCCACTACACCAAGAACGTAAAGCATTAGATTGGGTGTAAATAGTTTTTGATGCGCTTCTTAAATTTGCACAAAGAGTCAGATTCTCTGATGGAGATAGTTTGTGCATTCCAGATTTGGGGAACAAAATGAGACAAGGTGCAATTTAATGCAGACTTGAGCATCCTGAAAGACACTTGTTTATGGTCGGGTCACACAGGATCTAAAAACAATAAGAATATGATATTATCCTATTCTTTAAACTTGTTTTGTAAATACAGTTGAAAGTGTGACAATAATGAAAGAAATGCCTACCGCCTGAATCAGTGTCTCCCCTTGGCGTTTGATGTCAGCAACACGTTCCTGATGTACATTGTAGTCCATGTCAAAGGCCTTGTGTTTCTTCTGGAGACCCTGTGGTTGAGAAAGAGTAAGGGTGGAGCAATCAGTTAACCACGATTCATATCAACTGATCATTTGATCTATAGTAGCCAAGCATACACGAACAAGTCAAGAGTGCTGTGGGTTTGTCCAATGTGCTTCTTAGCTCAGCAGGCAGGTACAAACCTAACTAGGGTTATTTTTAATTCACTACTTCACATAAGGAGGGTCTTAAAATTTGAACACGTTCTAGACGCAAAAGAGCATTTATGTGAGTACACACCTGCAATCCACTGGACTGCCAGAACATCCTGCTAGACCAAATCATTGTGAAGACGTATGGGTGCAATCCTACGCAAGCAAATACGCCCATTGGAACTTTAAACGTTCCAATGGAGTGTTCCGGCCGTCCACTATGTGCATGTGCTGGAATACTTTTCCAATCCAATTAGAATGTTCCTTCCGTTCCAACTTTTGAGACGCTCCCTTAACATCACATGGCTAGTCACAATTTTCATGGGCTATTCAAAATTGCCCAGAGTGTTAGTCAGAACTTTGTTTTGCCATATCTGGAAAATCCATGTACACCAATTACAGCTCCAATCAGAATCTCACTTAAATAACAAAGAGGAGATGGGATCCATACCTGTACAGCAGCCATAGTGTCTCCGTAATCCTCACTAGACAACAAGTTCTGCTTCTCATTCACCCAAGCCTCTTCTTCTTCAACGCTGGCCAGGAACTCCTGGTATGCCAGAGACTCGGTCAGCTTCTTCCCACTGCAGGTGAAGAAGGAACAAATATTTAAGAGAAAATACAAACAAGGTTAGCCTTTTCAGCTGTTGGTTGTCCTGTTAGTGTCCAGTTTCTCCCTTGGGTGTTTACTTTTGTTGATGTTATATTATTCTTGTAGGTTCCTTGTTAAGTATTTCCTTAACCCAGTTTCATAAATATTGGTGTTCTCCATCCATTGCATTGGATTTAAAGTACCAATGTATTAGCGTGTAAGCAAATTGGTTGAGTGGAATATAAACTGAAGTGTACTGAACAAGGTTCAATTTCAAGGCTGTGCTTACTGCAGAATTCTGCACTCACAGCCCCCTGTAAAGCACATAGTTCTATGGGCAGTAAGCGCAGAATCCTGTGGTAAGCAGAGCCATAAATTGGGCCCAGAATTGAAGGCTTAATGAAGATTTATGGGGCTCAATGTCGTCAATCTTGCCTGGTTAGTTCACTTGCCAAGCAAAAGCTACATGGAAACCAGTGGAAACCGGTGTACATCATCAGGCATTTTGGCTGGTATCCTGCTTTTAGCCAAGCAAGAATTTTCTATGCTTCGCAATTTCTGTGCTTAACAACTGAAGAAATTGGGCCAAGCTCAAAGCTCCATTTTCATAGAGCTGCTTAAGCACACAATGGTGCATAACAATTTTCTGCTTAGCAAAAATAAGTAAGAAACCAGCCACAAATAGAACATGTGACATGGTATTTCGGCTGGTTATCTTATTTCGGTAAGCATAATTTTTTTGGAGCTTAGTAACTTTTTGTGCTAAAGCAGATGATGTCTTTTGATTTGTAATCTATTTCAAGTTGAAGGGGCCATGGAAGAAGACGATGACTTTACCGATCCTGGGCTAGGTTCTTGAGCTCATCCCAGTTGTAAGCGAGCTGGTCCAGACGTTGTTGAACCCCATCTCTGTTCAGTTCACATTCCTGCATCAAGGTGCTGCCAGAGTCTTGGACGGACTGCCACAAGAATGAAAAAAACATAACGTTATCAATAATCAAACTGCAGAATTCATCACTTCAGATTGAATAAATGCCAGAATAAAACTGCATTACACATAGAGGAAGAACACACACCAACCATACTAAGATGTGTAGTGCTAAATAGTTGGTAAGAAAAGACACACAGCCTTGACAGTTTAATTCAAGTAAAGTGCAAGATCATTGTTTTAGGTTATGTCTGAATCAGTTGTGCAGCATACGCATGGAGAAAATAATAACAAGTGAAGATAAAATTGCTCCCAAAGTTCTTTATTTCTCAAGCTGGAACTTAATTTTTTTGAAATTTGTCCTCTTAATTTGTGTCAATACGTTATTTTCTTTCAAATTGTGTATCCATATGAATATTATACAATTAGTTACATGTTTAGCTGTCTACTAATAGATAAGTCTTGATCCTGAATAATTGTGATATTTGAATGTGTGAAGGAGATGTTGAAGTACAGCAATGAAGCGGATATCTACAGCAGATGCTATTGCATTCAAACTGTCAGAAATTTGACACACTGAGAAAACTACCACAAAGTCAAATGTATTATACAGGATTGGTAGAGCTGACAAACATGTTGCAGACAGTGTTCATGTTTTGTGTGATCAACCATGTACATCAAATAACAAACCTGTGGAAATTTGGGCTTAATCCATTGTTTGACTCAGTCTGGAGAAAATAGTGAAAAACCATGCACAAAATTCAGCATGTAAACACATTGTCCTTAATTGTGGTTGTAACATCCAAAATCAGCTGTTGTGTTTTTCAGGTTTTCAGATACAGTTTTCTCAGATACGACTTCATTTCAGAGGGAAATATGTCACAGAAAAAACTAGTTTCAGACTAAAATTAAACAATTATGTTTTTTATCCTTACCAATCCTGTATAATACCTTTATTTGCCAATTATAAATCACATTTTGTGTATATCACGTGTCCCCCCCCTCCCCAAGGCAAAAGATAAAAGTAAAAACAAATAAATCTCATTAAAATTTATTTCAAAAATCAGCTTTGTTTCAAAGCAATCCCTTTCTGAAGACAAATCAAGCCCCGCTTTGACGAGGGCCTCATGACACTCAAAATATACAGAAACGTTCATACATGAAAACTAGACACACTAGGATGTGTAGCGCAAACAACAAATGAATGAAGAATGATACTAAAAACACTATTTGTTTTGTCTAATTCATGTACATGTATGTATGTTAAAGTTACTCTAAGATAACAGTGAAAGCATATGTAGTTCTACAGGCATGTATGGAGAAAAAACACCATTCATCTTATTTTTAACTGCATTTTACTTTAAGACTTTTCTAAGAAAATTAATAAGGCATTTTTTAAAACCTGCTTTCTATGAGGCGGAAAAACTACACAAGGCTGATCCATTGTGACAGAAATACTTCTGGTTTGAATTTTTTTTAATACAAATTTCCTCACTGAATGGAGTGGCCATCTTTTCTTTTTTTTTTAAACAGAAGTCTACTATTCAAAAAGAGGCCCTCTTAAGAGTAATTATGTGTAAGTATAATGAAAGATCATGTTTTGTCATTTAAGGCCTTCTTCACAAGTTTGCCACTTTAAGTCTTGTACCCTGTATACAAAGGGTTCTATAATAGTGCAATCACGTTAGTTTGATAACAGCACAGTTGCCTTCCAGCACGCAGGTACCTAGACTAATAAATTATCATGTATTTTGGCAAATAAGATGAAAACACTGTACCTGGTTTTTTGTATTTATGGTGTCAAGAACTAAAAAGTCCTTGTTAACTCAGACTATTGGTAAATTTCAACAATGTATGCAGCGTGTTTTCAACAGGGGTGGGGGGGGGACTATTTATGTGGCAGCCTCACTATTGAGTCACCTGTGAGTAAGGCAATTGCCCTGTTACAATGGTTCAGCCTTGATACATAACTTGCACACAGTTCAAACAAGTATCACCCTACCAAAGACTTCAGTGGCAGCATCTTCAAGCAAGATATATGCTTCAATCAGCAGCAACCATTAGCCAACTTTGAGTTATGGCGGACACAAAACTAGGACACTTTTATGTTTGGGTAAATTTGTCTGTATACACCAAAACCAAAGAGTGCACTACTATAGTGTCCACCATATCTCAAAAAGCCTAATGATGGTGGTATGAAATTCTTCTCGCTGAGAATAAAAACTGAATTTTGGTGTTAAACCAAAGCCTGTTTAGTCATAATTTCATTTCACATTCTTGCCAAGTGTGGATTGTATACAACAACCCCATCAACAGAGGGCTCCCTTCATGAATCACAGCAACCCAGGGTACTTTGGATAATTGGATTAATACCTGATAAGTCTGCTGCCACCAAGTGTCCCCAAAAGTCAACCATTGTTAACGAATAAGGAGCTAAGCGATTGTTATCAGGAAGTAAAGCCGTTGTTAGAACTAATGCTAGCTAGTCAAGAGATTCCGCTGGCAAATGATCAACAAGAATCTTCAAGAGAATATTCAGGTCGATTTTACATGCAATACAAAAATAATTTATTTTAAGTGACTGGTGCCTCAAATGACGAGGGTTTAAAAAAAAGTTGATTCCTGAAACAAAAGGCCGAAATCTGAAAGGAAGTCAGCATGGACTCCCAAACATCTGAAGTCTCATTGATCCTAATTGCCAGGGAAAACCAACAGCAGCAGTGAGCATTAAAGAGGATTAACAGCGGTAGATCCTTCTGAAAGATAATCCCCATTAATCCCTCCTATTACGAGCGAGAGAAAGCTGCAGCAGACTTCCTAGTTATGCATAAGAGACACAGCAAACTTTGGCTTTGTTTGGACAGAAAAGACCAGAAAGCCAATTTGATAAAACTGCTAAGCCAAATACAATACTTTAAAGGCAAAGTATACCTTTGGTTTTTGAAACAATTTGATTGTTTTAATCCTTTATACATGTAGATATGTACAATAAAATTTACTAGTGAACATTTTGTTTCAAAAGGTACTAGCATCTTTTAGATATCACCGAAAATCAGGAGTGTTATGTCCACGCACGAAGAATAGTCCGTTACACAATCTGAGAAACCTTTCATGCATGAAATGTTTCTCAGATTGAAATTCTTTGAGTCGCTTTCTCTAAAACCACATTCCTAGTAAGGGAATTGTTTCTCAAAATGATATACATTATGAACAGCTGCAGTGCTTCTTACCAAGTAAAATTTTGTGTTAATTAATTTTTGGAGTTATTATCAAAGGTATGCCTTCCCTTTAACATCTAAATGTTCTCTGTCAAATTGCTGAGTACCATTTAAAAATAGTATATGTCATATGGCCTTTTCACTAGTAACTCTTAAGACATTTTGTGAAAATTTAGACCAAGTTACATTAAGACAAATTTAGATGTTGTTTTGAAGACTTGTTTTAAGAAATGGACAGTCAATGGGACAATGCTAAATTGAGTCCTCTTGTTGCTTATATGTTTAAGCAAGTTTTTCACATGATGTTATCTTAGTTTGGCTTGAAAACACTCAGTAACAACCCACACTAGAAGTAAAGCCAGTATTTATAGCATAATTAACCATCCACTTCCACACCACACCAGTTAAACTGCAATAAGTTGTTGCTATAAAAACTTTGCTATAAAATCTATTGTTGCTACAAGCACTGTGAATGATATGAGATGTTGTCTATGTATTGGGTGTTTATGCCAAAGGGGAAGATTATACCTCAAGTTTCTCCATTAACACGGCACCGGCGTCGTGAACAGCCTTCGAGAAAAATTCATTGTTAATACAAAGAAACATAAACATAAATAAAACTTCTTTTCTTTAAAAAAATGTTGATTCTCAAAAGTCATTGACATTGACTTTGACATTACAAGAATGATTGCAAAATCAAAATCAAGCTAAACATTTGTTTACCCCAAAAAGGTTTTAAAAACATTTTTATTGCAAGTGACTACACTTGGCAATAGCCCAGAGGTCACAGGTTCATTTCCTGCTGTTGTCAATTGTTCTCTGTTAACATGACTCTACTTAGTTTAACAGATTCTTCCATCTACTTCAACACTTACAGTTCTTCCTTAAAATGTATGAGAACAAACAGAGACGAGTAGGGTTGAATAATCAGGTACCTAGAACCACTTATCATTTATTCCATAATCAGTTGGATCAGATACAAGACAAAAGTTCCTTCTTTCATCAGAAACTTCACCTTAGAAATGTTCTCTCATCAATGGTTGTTGTGTGTGAGGATCCATTGTCATGACTTATAAAGCTGTACATTTTTTCCTGCATTTACAAATAATGACAGTGTACATACCTGGATAGCCGGCTCATGCCCATTGATCTCTGCCTCCAGACGCTTGTGCTTCTTGCGGAGATTCTGGACACCGGTCAGCTCCCGACCATAATCATCAGAACTGGTCAGCAGTTTCTTCTCCCTACAAGAAACCACTCATTGTGTTAGTGTTTGTTGCTTCATGAAGTAAAGCTTAACAATTTGGCTGCTCTCACAATGTAAAGAGTTAAATCAGAACTTTTCTCACATTATATCTTATATTCCTCGCCAACACAAGGGAACACTACTTCAATAACATCAGCTTCAAAAATCATCTTGCAGTCTCAAAACTTGTTCTTGCATTTGCAACATAAATAGTCTTGTGATTTAATGCTTACACTTGAAAAATACAAATTTTTCAAATACAGTAGTATTAATGTAGGGAGCCCAAGTGCGCCCTCAGTGTTTATATTGTAAAAAGTTCGCGACCTGTAGACCCACGCTCTTTTTTCCTTTTGTAGCTTTCAGCACGAGAGAACACATTATAATTGGTCTGTATTTCTCTCCATTTTGTGGGGAGCATGGCTCTGGCCATGCTCCAAATATTATTTATCTGGGAGGGATAAGGTTGTAGAACTCTCTGTGAGTATCATTTTGTCTTAAATTATCTTTTGACTATAGAAATATTGTGATTTATAAGGCTGTTTCATTCGGTATATTGTAAACTTGTGTGTGTGTGAGTAGGTAACCACATTCAAACCGGGGACCTATAACAAAAGAGGACAATAGGTCCACGGTTGCTATCACAAAGGAAAGCTTTGTGGTCCACGGTTGCTATCACAAAGAGTTGAACAAAGGAGGGTCCACGATTGCAGGCTGTTACACACTTGCGTGTGTGTGTAGCCAGCCTCCTGTTGCGCTGACCTTTTGCCCTTTTAGCTGTACATAAGTGACTGAGTGCATTTGTATTATATGCTATTTTTGTCTTCCATGTGCTGTATTGCATTTGAGGATTAAAATCAGTACAGGAGATCATTGTTTTATATTTAACACGTCATCATGTAGAATTTGTTGCTTGCTATTGTATTGTCTTTTGGTGAATCCTCGTCCTTTTTAAATAGAGGACCAGCCTCCTTCCCGTGTCTCTACATTAATAAATATATCAGTGAGCGAGTCAGTGCGACCACATGCAGCTCTCTTTAGTTCCCCCAACTCAAGCCTTTTTATCTGTGGTTTTCTGTTTTCTTAACAACTCACTGGCTGGCCCAGTTTTTAGTTTCTCTAGTTTTTAAGTTCCTTTATCACTGAGCCTATTTGGTTTTGTGTCTGTAATTTTTAAACCTATTTCCTTGAGCAGTTTTGTGAATTTTTAAACATGTTTTTATTCTTTGTATGCTTCCGCAAGTTGGCCTTTTCGGCTGCCATGTTTGCAATCTTGATAAACCAATAGTATTACAAATTATATCCTTACCTTTAACTATGACCCAAAAATCAAATGAGAAAACATTTAAACAATTTTAAATTGCTTCTGTTCAACTTACTTGATCCAAGCTTCCTCATCGTCAATGTCTCTGAAGAATTGATGCACACGGTGAGATTCATTGAGTTTCTCACGACGCAGCAATGTAAGCTGAGTAACCCTGGCAAAGATAAACAAATTTATTATTATCATTAATAATTATTATTATTATTCTGGTTTAGTAAAAACATTAAAATCTCCGAATTACATCTGAATTCACAAAGAAGTAAAAACATGCTAAAACTAATTAAACAAAGAATAACAGATACACACACAAAACACACAACTAGAATTATTATTGGGCATTTTTAATTTAAAAAGGGGATGGGGCTGTTTTTATATCTTTCTGTTTGGCAAATAGGGATGGCAAGTTGTTCAGAGTTCCAAAGATTGTTGGACCTACATCCCTGTAGGTCCAACAATGGAGCCATTCTCTGAACTTGGAATCTAAAGGTTGTTATCTAAATTTAAGGGAGAGCTGACTTGTTATATATCTGAACAATGGGTTGATAAATACATAACTCCAAGTGCCAAGTTTGTATATGTACGATCTATTTTATGTATTCCGAAAGTGCCATCAATCGCACATGTACGACCCATAATATACATGTTATTACGAGAGGGCATTGACACTCAAGAAATACTGTTGACTTTGGGATGTACCAAGGCAAAACAAATCAGCAAGATACATTTTTGGGGATGAGAAAGACTTAATTAAATGCAAAAACAAATGGGCACTGAAAAAGAGTTAAACATCTTCTAGAAAAGTAAAGAAAGACACTTGAATTTTCTTACTTCTGGTAGCGCTCATTGATGTTCTCTTTCTTCTCACGGATAGCATCAGGGTCAAAATGGCCAGCTTCGATGAATGCATCAGCTTGGGAATTCAGATCCTTGATACGATCCTACAAAATAAATCAACCAAAAAACTCACTAGGTTGTAAAATAAAAAAATTATTTATTTTGAGTGGGAGACTTTGGAACGCTAGGTGGCAGCAGACTTACCAGGTAAATTTCCATTCTTTACGTATATAAAATAATCCATTTATCTATCTAATTGGAGAAAAATAATGCATTTCTGGTTTACCAGGCAGACTTTAAAAAGTCTAAGTTCATATAAAGTCTGAAATTTCTAATCTCTGTACATACCTCATGGGCAGCGATGTCATCCTCAAGCAGTGTGTGCTTCTTCAGTAGGTACTGCACGGAGGTCAGGTCACGACCTATGTCATCTGACGACAGGCCAGCCTCCATCTAAAACAAAAATAAAAAGTAAAATTCACTTCCTTAAAAGAACTGGGCCCAATTTCATGGCTCTGCTTACAATGAGCAAAGAATCAACGCTTACAGAAGCAGGGAATTCTGCGCTTACGTCAAGTGTATTTCACTGGTTAGCAGGGAATTTTGCTTGTGGGCATGCGTACTCCATGTTACTAGGCATTCTTCGCTTACACAGCACAGTAAGCGGAGAATGGTGATCACAAGCACAGAATTCGGCGGTAAGCAGAGCCATGAAACTGGGGTCTGGACAATGTCATGACATGCAGTGTCCGCCGCAATCTGCATTAACAGATTTTGAGTAAATGCTCGTTAGCAAGGTGAGACTGATGAAAAAGCAACCAACTCCAATACAGAGGGTTTAAGTTTGAAGTTGTAACGCTCTCAAAAAGGAATGTTTATGGATTTTTACTGAATTGATTTTCAAAATGTTTCACAAACAATCGATTGCAATAGAGAGGGTTCAATGGTTGGCTTGTGCATAAAGCGCTTGCCTATCACCACTGTGGCCCTGGTTTGATTCCTGGCTAAGGACATATTTGAGTAGAGTTGGTTCTCTTCTATGCCATGAGAGTTTTTCTCAGAGTCCCCCAGTTTTCTCGCCTCTGGAACAATCGACGGCTTTCGATCTCAGGCTGTGCTCCGTGTTCATATATGGGATGATATAGCTGGCTGCCTAAGGCACCCTTGTGTGTTTGTGGCTTGAACACGTTGTAGCAGCGTCCTTTTCAATTTAGCTTTTCAGCTGCGAGTTACGATGGTTAGCCTCCCAAATTATCAATAAAAGAAAGGATTGTGCAAGGATTTTGTTTTGGTAATATTTTGCACACATACCTCACTGAGCCAGAAGTCAATATCCTTGATGCTGATGTGGAAAGTCTGCTGCTTGTTGGCTTCTTTCAGCTTGTCTGCTTTCTGGGAGGACTTGGTGACGAGGAACTCCCACTGGTCACCGATGCCGACAATACGAGACTGCACAGCCTCTTCACTGCCAATACACTGACGGTTGTCAATCAGTCCTGGGGGAAGACAATTATAACCACATACTTATCTGTACCACAAAAATGTGTTTCTCAATATGTGTGGTTTGTTGTGACTCGAGCTGTCTAGTTCACCGGACCCAAGCTCTGGTGTTTTCAGCAGCAGAGTGTGGGTCCGAATCCCAGTCATGACACTTGTGCCATTGAAGCAAGGCACTTAACCATAATTGCTTTGTAAAAAGTTGGGAAGGTAGTGCATTCTGCTCTACCAGTGGATGATACCCATGCCTACATCCTTACGAACTGTAAAGGGGGGTAACCTTGTTTCAGCCCCAGGAGTAGGTGGCAACCTGCCCCTGGTGACATTAAATTGAGTAGACAACCCAAATCTGTGCAGTGTAGCCCACACTTTGAAGTAGCCTTGAGATGTTAAGTGATACCTCAATTATTATTATTTTTTTAAATGTTGAATGGTATGTACTTACTCTGTCCGACGGCCATAACAGCTTGGATGCGTTCAGCATTAGCAGCCACCTCAGCTTCAAAGGCCTGGTGTTTCTGGTGCTTGCTCTGGATGTTGGTAGGATCCAGGTACGACTCGTCCGTAGTCACTTGGATCTTCTCTGTGATCCAGGCCTCTACTTCATCAGCATCACGGCTGAACTGCTGTAGGGTGTGAGACTCACCGAGTTTGGAACGCTTGTCAATCAGAGCTGCCTTCAGGGAATTCCATCTGATAATGAAGGGATTTTATTTAGTATTTTTAAAGCTATTACTTGGTAATCAGGCAAATACCATGAAGTCTATCCTTCGAGTGCTTTTGAGTAAAAAAAACATACATGTCAGATTGTTTTAATTTTAGGACAGGGCTCACAGTCAGGGCTGGTCAAAAGGTCTGAAACTAGGATCCCAATTTTAGGAGGTATAGTGAACTGATGGCATTTCCACCTTTCAATAACCTGATGTGTTATAGTTTTCAAGCAGCTTTCAAGAACACTGCTAGAGAAGCACAATTTTCTAATATCCAAAGAAAAATAACAACAAATTTTCATCATCATGCAGAAGTCTAAATTCAAAAGTCTGAAATTTCTCCTCTCTGTAAGGAACAAAGCAATGAACATGTCACATGTTTATTGTCATAGCTATACATCGGGGCCTCATTTCATAAAGCCTACAAGCACAAAAACTTGCTAAGAACAGAAAAACGTAGCAGAAACAGGTTACCAGCCAACATACCATAAGGTTAACATTGTTGCAACTGGTGCCCCACTCATTTTTTGGCTAAGCAAAGACATTTTCCAAGCAGTATTTTCTGCAAACAGCTTTCTGAAATTGGGCCTAGATGATTAATAATGGATTATTTCTTACAATTATACTTAAGGAACAAGCAGGAATGAGGTAAATCAGGTATTTTCTATTGTTCAAAATTTTTGGAAAATTTGCATTTTCTAGTGAGCGTATGTACCTCTCAATAACCTGGTCACGTTTATTGGCAATGAATGGCCCATCGTAGTGATCAGCATTGATCAGCTGATCAGCAAAGGACTGCAGAGTGTTAATCTTCTGCTCCTGTGCGCTGATGGCTTTATCAAAGTCTTCATGCTTCTTGATGAGGGCTTCCACACCGTCCAGAGAGCCTGTGATGTCCTCGCTGGCAAGGAATGCTTCGCGAGATGCCATCCATGCCTCGGCTTGCTCGCAGTCACGAAGGAACAGCTGTGAGTCAAAGACGATAATTGTCACTTATGAAAACTATCATCAAAAATGTAAAACTGACTGCACAAAAAGGAAACTTAAGCATTCACGGCTTGATAACTAAACTTTCGTTATTTGTTACCCAGCATCTTTAGGATAAATATTTGTTTATCAGGTTATTTAAATGCAGTTGTCCTAAAGGTACTACAGGATTGGTAGAGCTGACAAAATAGTCACAGACAGTGTTCATGTTTTGTGTGATCAACCATGTACATGAAATAACAAACCTGTTAAACCTATGCGCAATTTTCAGCATGCAAACACATTGACCTTCATTTTGATTGTCTAAATCGAAATCAACTGTTGCTTTATTTTAGGTCTTCAGATTCAGTTTTCTCGAATATAACTTTATTTTAGACGGAAATATTTCACAGACAAACTGGTTTGAGTATAAACAATAGACCTTATGCATATGACGTCATTTGAGTAGGGCGCCCTCGCCTAGAGGTCAAAAGGAAGATGTTCATTGGCCGGTCCTGTGCGTCGCGCGTACAAATCAGCGCGTTTCCATTGTTTCATCATCAGTTTACCTCTAAGATGGCGGCCTGGTGACGTCAATGCATAAGGTCTATTGAACAATGAACAACTACAAATGCTGCATATGAAAATACAGACAAGACTTTTTAATTTAAGCTGAGAATACATATATGAACAGTAGGGAAATATTCTTAGACCTACCTGCAACTCAAGACATTGATCTAGCTTGACACGGCGGTTAGTCCATTCTCTGTGAGAGGGAAAGAAACATTTCAAAATTAATAGTTCAACAACAACATAGGTTACTGCAAAAAAATAATAATAATTCCTTAGTCTTAGAAAATTGTATATTCAGTAGTTTTCAAATTCAAATCCTCCTCTTTACATTAGGTTCTTCGGTACAATTGTCAAACTTGATGTAAAAATAGTTTGATTATGAACTGACTTGTCAAGCGTCTCTCTCTCCGTCTGGAGTGTGTCGAGTTTCTCTTGAATCTCTGGGCTAGCGTAGTGGTTGTTCTGCAGAAGCTGGGTGCCAAACGCCTCAAAGTTCTGGAAGGATCCTGCACGGGCCTCAATCTCAGAGCGAAGCTCCTGCACAAATTAATAAAATCCAAATTATGTGTAAATGTTAGGGGTGAGAGTCATTGTAGACAACAAAAGTCCGATACTGGGATCAAGATCTTAGGAGGTACATTGAAATGATGGCATGTCCATCTTTTGATAATCACTGGAGTTATAGATTCCAAGGAGCTTTTGGGAAAAGTATCCTCAGAGATAGAGAAGTAGATCAAAGAGCATGACTTACTTAATCTGGAGAAAAAGCTGATTTTTTGTTGTTTACCAGGCAGAATAAACAGTCAGAATTCTGATAAAAGTCTGATAAAAAGATATCCCTAGTAGAGTCTTTCAATACCATGGTCTGAACAGCCAATAAGGATACCAACCAACAACTGTTTGTCTTTGCCTTCTCCTTTTCCCCCAAGATAACCCCCTTTTTAGTCCGTCTCATTCACTGATTAATTACCCCCCCCCTCGATTTTGTCTTTTCAACTTCTTTTGATCAAACCAGTCTCTTTCCTCTACCTAACCCTCGTCTCTTTTTTCATTGTTCATCCCTTGCTTTTTATGTGTCCTTTCTGCCTCTCTCTCTCTTTTAATTTCCCTCCACTTGACTGCTTCTGTTACACCAGTTACACCTGTTTACATGTGTTGAGTTGTCATATAGCCTTCAAGAAAGACTCTGATGGGGTAAAACGCAAGGCATAAACTTTTTTTTTTAAATCATACTAATAATAGAGACTGTTGGCTTACCTGGTGACGCTCAAGCAGAGCCTCAGCACTGGTGACATCTTTAGCCAACTCATCGCTACACACTAGTGTTTTCATGCTGCTGATCCAGGACATGAGATCACGGTAGTCACTAAGGTAACGCTGAAGATCATAGGAGTCTGTCAACTTGTTCTTGCGATCATTGGCCTGATAAAGAAAAAATCAATATTAGGAAATATTAAGAAGATTCTTGACCTGGCAATCTTAAATAGTTTTTTTAATCAAACACTAAACTGCAAGGGAAACAAACTGGGTGAATTCTTGAATAGTTTGGGAGCAAATACAGAAAAATTTACTAGAGAGGAACTTAAACATGCGCCCTCAAGATTAACATGCCGGCACTCTACCACCTGAGCTTTCTAGCCCTATGATGGGGTGCCAGTCAGAAGCCATACAAGCTGTGACTGCCACGTAGCCAGGGATCACACCCAAGTTTACGATACAACCTGGGAAGCAGCAACAGAGGAATCACCTTTTTTTAAGGGAATACGACTTTTTATTTCAAATATCGAGTAATAAACCACAAGGGAAACTGACTGGGAAAATTTGGTTTTTACTACAGTTTTAAATCTTCCCAACTTGTGTTTTTAACCAAAGTATATCCTGGCCATCCCAACTAGATGTGTCAGAGTACATCCATGTTTGTCAGAATCCTTCAGGAAACTTTTCAATTTAAAGGGGTATTTAAAAATGGCTCTTCGACTGCAAGGTTTTAAAGTATTATTTCCAATGTTTAAAGTCCAAGATGGATTGAGAACGGTTAATACTAACCCTCTGCTGTAAGTTGTTCCATGCAGCATCGATCTCCTGGCATTTCTCAGTGATTGGCTCTGCTTGGTCTGGGTGAGTCTGGATCAGTCTGGTTGCAGTCTCATCAAGCTTGTTCACCTGGCGATCAACATCAATTTATCCAGTGTCATATTGGTATCAAGGTAATTCAACAGTAATGCTACACTTTTTAAAATGTTTTAAGAAGCCTGCATTTAGACATGCAACTTTATTATTGCGCAAAATATAAACTTCCCAATAATCAAAAACTTGTTAGTGTTCTCCATCTTCTTTTGCACTAAAATGAAATAAAAATTAGTAAGTCAGCAGAAAAAATGTAAGTCTGTTTATCCATTGAAGATTTTAATCTTCATGGTTTTCCAAGTTACTGTTTACTGTGTAAAGGCCTCCCTGTTAAATGCTTTGATATCACAATTAAAAAAATGACCTTAGAAATTCGACAGACCTAATGAAGACCTATAACTCAATGTAACAAAGTGCAGTGCCAATCCTATTCATTGAAATTTCTTTTTCCACTTTGCAATATCCCCTACCCTTTGAAAAGCAAGTTCTTGATGGCGACAACTTAGGAAAATGGACAATAAATGCTAGTTGCTATACCTGGTGACCGAGAGCGTTGAGGTCTCTTTCCAGGCCCTGGTGTTTACGTTGCAATGCCTGTACACTGTGAAGATCTTGGCCAAAGTTCTCTGTGTTCAGAGATTTGTTCTTATCATTGATCCAATCCTTGGTTTCATCAGCATCTCTGCAAACAAAAATGGATTTTAAACAAATTTCCGTTAAACTATGCAAATCAGGGCCCAATTTCATGGAGCTGCTTAAGCACAAAATTTGCTTAAGCACGAAAAAGGCTTGCTTATTATACTCGTGTTATTGGCCAAAACTCCATGCGATGTACATTGCTCGTGACTTGTATTTAGCTGTTGTTTAGTTAGCATAACAATCGAGTGGAGTATTGGCCGGTAATCTGGTTTTACTAAGCAAGGTTTTTTGGTGCTTAAGCAAATTTTGTGCTTAAGCAGAGCCATGAAATTGGGCCCAGGTGAGGTTTGCAGTAACGCCATATGCAAATGTTATGAGTAGTAGTGGTGGTTTGGTGAAGAGCCTGTGGTTTGACATCTCATCGGTTATTCTCAGAACCACCACTACTCCAGAGAGATTTCCACATGGTGTTACTGCAAACCTCACCTGAAACTTCTGTTAATAATGTTCCCAATAATTTGAAACCTCAATGATTATTGTGGCATAGCTGATAGAAGTATTTTCAATCTGTTATTTCAAGATGGTGATAACATTATTTTTTTTCATTTTACCTCCAAGTCATATTCTGAGTTAATAAGTAAATCTGGTAATCGCAAGTAATGAGAATCTAAACTTCTTGTCTTCTATTTTAATGAATTAAACGTCTTCCAAGATGCAAGATTTACCTGAAGAAGCGTTGGACCTCATGGGCTGTCCCAAGGTTCTGGCTACGCTCCTCAGTCAATCTCTGTAGGGCCTTCCAGCGCTCATTCAACTCCTGTGGATATCACAAGAGATAATCATTGAACTCAACGTCAAAAATGGTTAAAATAAAACCTCTTTAAAAACAACTAATGCAATTTAAATTCAAAATTGGGAGATTTGTTAAAAGTGTTATACAGGATTGGTAGAGCTGACAAAATGGTCCTACACAGCATTCATGTTTTGCGTGATCAGCCATATACATAAAGTAACAAAACTGTGAAAATGATGGCTTAATCTATTGTGCGAGTCAGCAGTAAATAGTGAAACGCCATGCACAATTTTCAGCATGTAAACACATTGCATTAATTTTGGTGGTAACAACCGAAATCAGCTGTTGGTTTTTAAAAAGATTTTCAGGTACAGTTTTCGCAAATACGACTTCATTTCAGAGTGAAATATTTCAAAGAAAAATGATTCTAGTATGAACTTCATAATCAGTAAGCTTTCAGACTAAAATAAAACTGATGTTTTTTATCCTTAACAATCCTGTACAATACCATTAAAGTGGAAATTTCAAAGGATGAACAGACTTACATAGACACGACGATGAACCACCTCTGATTCTGGGCTCTGTTCAGTCGTCAGATCTTTAGATGTATCGTTGATTTCATCAAGTCGACTCTCGTTGGCAGTAAGATCCTGTTTTTTATAAACAATCAAGATTAATTACTTATTGAACAGTTTTCATTACCAAAATCACATTGATTTGAGGCATCACTGGGAAATATAAATACGTTTATCATAAATAATAATAATAATAATAATAATAAAGACATTTGTAAAGCGCCTGATAGTCATAAATACATTCTTCAGCACTTTTATCACTAAATGTTGTAATTAAGAAAAGACAAAAAAGCAGTGGGGATTAAAATAGGAAACACAATGTTTGGGGTATTTTTTGAGTGAAACTTTTGATGAACATACCTTTTGGAAGTTATCAAACTTCTTCTGGAGGATCTGGACTTGTTCCAAGTCTTCTCCCACCTCAGATGCAGTCACAATTGCTTCCTGAAAGAACAAAATGGACAAAAGTATTTTTATCAAAACAATAACAAAAACTATATTAAATAAAATAATGATTTTGCATTCCACTAGAGTTTCATTTTCATTTCATTTAGTTTTCATCAATTTTGTTAACGCCAGGCCTGATGCTTCGCTTTTGACAGGGCAAGGGCACCCATGCATTTTCTCTTGGTCAGAGGCACCTCTATATAGCAATAGTAAGACTTCAAGTACATTTATTTGATAAAGAATCTTTTTTTTTACCTTGTCTTTGATCCATTGCATGAGGTCATTGGCCTCTCTGAGCAGCATGTGACGTTTGCAGGATTCCTCCAGTTTGTCTTTACGAATGTCGGCATTCTTCAACAAGTCATCGTATCTGTAATCATCAAGACACAAATAAATCAGTCCAACAATCGACATATACATGTGGCGTGTCGTGACCAAGCACCGGACTCAAGCTCTGGTGTTTCTGATCACCGGAGTGTGGCACTTGTCTCCTTGAGCAAGATACTTTACCATAATTGCTTTGTCCTTCCGACGGGACATTAAGCTGTTGGTCCCATGTGTACTAGGATGGTAGTGCATGTAAAAGAACCCAGAACACTTATTGTGGAAGAGTAAGGGTTAACCCCAGTGTTTCTGGTTCACATAGCAAGCACCCTTGTTTACAGGTTTTCTCAGGCTTGGGAGCTACAGTGATAAAGTTCACTAATGAGGAGGCATTCTTGGTTTCATTACAAGAAATATATAACAATAATAATAATGATAATCATAATAACACCTATGTGTCAATAGGAATGACTTTGAAGGTATGCCGCCATGCTGAGGGTTGGGTGTTGATAAAATTTGGGTTGCGACTTATTAGTGAATTGTTATGTGAAGAGAATAAACATGTTGTTGCTCTTGTGTTGTTTAGGTTTAATGGAGCATAAAGTCATGGAGTGGAGAGGGTGGGGCTTGAAGAGGATGGTGGGGTTATGATTCAGCTGACTTACTGATTCTCAATTTGAGATTGTCTGGCTTTGATGCTGCCATCCTCTTCAGCAAGGTTAGCTTGGGATGCACTCTGGGCTGGGTCAATTTTCTTGACGTAGGCTGCCGGTACGAAGCCCTGACGGTCGTTCACCTCAACCTTCCACCAGTCCTTGGTTGACAAAATATCAAAATTAAACAACTTTAAAACCAAACTTCCATACAAAACTCAACATAAGACATTAATCATTAAGATTCAATAATTCCCAAGCCTTAAGGATCATCAGGATGTTTACTCCATAGCTCAAAGAAGCCAAGCACAACAAAATTATGCTTACCAGAATAAGCACAACAAAATTATGCTTACCAGAATAAGGTTACCAGCCAAACTACCATGTCATATGTACAATCTGTGACTGATATCCTGCTCATTTCTGCTTAGCAATTTCTTCTGCTTAAGCAGCACTATGCAATTGGGCCTTGGACTATGCTAATTGCAGACTGTATCTATCAATCTTTGACAAACAATTTCCCACTGATATACAATCAAAAAGAGCTTTAAACTTTCTGTAAGATGAGTTCACAGACAACTCCCCAAAGCAATGCTTGAAATACCAAGTGGACCACTAGCCTGAGTAAGTGCAAGTAAAACCTCAACCAAGCAATGTATTAAATTACTGGCAAGGTTTTTGCATCTCAACTCCTCCTAAAAGCGTCAAATATGAAACATTTAGAGAATAGTTTTGGAATTGGAAAACAATTTCTATTCCACAGAAAATTCATAATAACTGCATGTCCAGGAATTTAGTGGGGATCTTCTCGAAATTTGACCTTCGCAAGGAACAGTCATGATATTTGGTCCTAGGAAAAAAGTAGGAACATTTTATCAAGTACAAGGGCTGACCTACATGTACACATGATGCTCTAATAGAATTTTCAAGCCTTATTACTAAAACAAAATTCTGATACCCCCCCCCCCCCCAAAAAAATCAAATCAGAAAACAGACCAAGTAGGAAGATTATCATGCCTGAAGGAATGATATGTTACCTTGTTGCTGCTGTTGAGGAGGACCAAGATGTCGCCCTTCTTCATGGATACCTCTCTTGGGCTCTTCTCAGTGTAGTCATACAGAGCAACGACGCACTCCTTACCAGCTTCATCGCTGATTGGAACCTCTTGTTGCTAGATAAACAAGCCATAAGTATCGATTATTATGCAGTTATGCAATGTTTCAGTGCAAATAGATTGGTTGTATTAAAACCACATATCTGAATGCATGCAAACCTTGTTAATTCCCTAAAAATATCCTGTGATGTACATGACGCCGAGATAAACATTTCACAGAGCCTTTCTTAATTTTCTAGCGGGATACATAATGTACAACATTATTTTACACGCAAGGTACAACGTTTATGCACTAACACAATGGTATGATGTTGAAATGTGTTTTAGTAGCAACATTCAAGGCATCACAAGTCTCATGTCTGTGATCGTGATATGAAATAGACCGTTATCATGGTGAAGTCATCTTGATTTTCTCCCATTCAAATCAATGTAACCAAATCAAGGGTGGAAGGACAAATGGTGACAGCATGATAAAGTCTATAAACAGTAGAGAAGTACCTTATATGTAATTTACAAATAATGTCCCATGATATGAAATACAAATTTTATGAAGTGTTGGTCAAAACTAGCAGAAAACATTTACAATGTATGTACCAAATGTTATATAACATGTCTATCCAATATAGCAAAGTTTGGGTGACATTATCAATCATCGGTAATTCTTTTTATACGAAAGACATGAAACTGAAAATGTCAAGTCTTCATTACAACAAATAGCATCCGTTTTCTCTTGAATTGTAATATGTGAACAAATCTATAAGTTTGTATTTAAACTAATTTACGGGTATCTGGCACAAAAACTAAACACATGCACAAATGCACACAAAGCATCTTAAAATTTCCTCGTGAAAAAGCATGTTGTTTTTAAACTGACAACTAAAACAGAAAGATGTGTGGATTGCTTGAAATGCCATGCTGTAATGTCCATGTATGTGAACAATGTGTAAATTAGTTTGAGGCATTATTCATGTCAACAAAGAAAATGCAAAAAATTACCCTTTTAAAATTGTTTTACTAAGTAGTACATGTAGTACAGACATTTGCAACTTGCAATTAGGGAGATTTTGGTACAACAATCAGGAAACTATTTTAAAGCACTTTCAACAAAATAGAGAACAAGTTTCCATAACCAGGGAGATTTTCAAGCTTGTCCATCAGAACATGGAATATTGGTTTATTTCTAAGGAACTCTCTGCTGAATCAGAAAGAGTTGACAGCTCCAACATTTATAACGAGCAAACATTTTGCGGTGTAAATGCCACCCCCCCACAAAAGACAAAATTGAAATTGAATTGTTGTTGCATGTGGATCTAATGATATAAGTAAACATTAGGTTCGGGGTGAAGACACATACACAATGACAATTGGTTTTTAAAAATTACTCATAAAAAATTGTTGTGATCACATACTTTACAAAATTCGGAACTTTACAAGAATGTCAGTTATGATTCTTTACTAACTGACTCAAAAAATTAAAAAATTAAACAAATCCCAATATCCTAATCAGCTGTCATGCAATAAGGAACATAAATTCTAAAAACTACAAATTTCCAAATTGCATTGTTTACTGAAAACAAACACTGAAATGCAGGTGATGAAGACCACTGTGATGAACATTTGGTTAAAACAACGATGCCAAACTGTCCCAATGAATGGTTTGATCACTGATTCCTCACTGGTACATGTATCAACTGATACGGTGAATACACCTTGAGGCTCCTCACAACGAACCTCGACTTTAAATCAATCATGGAAGAAATCTATGCATAATTTATCAAAGGCTGACCAGCAATGTCATCGACTTTAACATGGCTCAAAATTTACACTGGACCACAGGCCGAGACCAGTGCATTTAGCTTAGGGCTGGTAAACTTACACACTGTACAACTGAAAAAGTCCAGCAGTCTTGTGATTTTGAATAATTCTACCTCATGCCATCTTTAATTTAAAACATTTTTTGAGCCTGATGAATATCTTTCAATTCTGTTGAGCATGAAAGATCAAATAAAAACAGTACAATCTTTACACTGAGATTCTGGTCTTGTGACGAGTTTTGTGGCCCAGTAAAATTTTGAGATACATGCCCTTCAGTCTTGTGATTTTTTTCACCAAATTCGAACCTTGCTTTAATCAATCATGGAAGAAATCCATGCAAAATATATCAAAGGCTGAACTGCCATGTCATGCATGTTCATATACTAAAGATGCAAGGGTACATGTTCTTTCATTTAAATTTAAAGTGCCTCTTGAAATGTACTTTGGGGGGGGGGGGAGACAAAGGCCAGGACCGGAACAACAGAAGCAACATTGGGCTCTGTAAAATTCCAGGCTTAATGAGGGGAAGTCAGTATGACATTCTTGAGAAATGACAAAAATCCTACTGCATCTGATGAGAATGACTATGAGAAGATGTCTATGAGGAAGTGTACCACCCTACTTTAATAGACCTTTACAAATTTGCCACCATCTTTGTCAGGCTTCCTGTGTCTTGTAGCAAGCATGGCTACCGACTTAATAAAGGGGCCAGACTACTTGGGCATCCAGCCTTGATTTTGTTACACTGTTTTGAACAGACCAATTGCAATTCTTGCATATGACGTCACAAGCTCAAAACAGTTCCCTCACTGAGGTCAACGGCCAATGCAAGAGGTGTCTATTGATAAAAATACGATGGCTGCATAATGATAACGGTCTTTAACCCAATCCTTGTCATAGTATCAAATGCAAAAACATACTTTGTACAATTAAGCTATCAATCATAATTGGAAACACTTTAGCGAGGTTTGTGGTGACATCAAGTACTTAAATCTTTTTATGAGTTATGGAGGTTCTTTTTTAGCTCATCCTGTTCCAGTTCCTGCCTTCGTGCACCATTGAGCTAAGCCCACCGGCTAGTTAATCTCTTCGGCAGTACTTAAGCAGCAGGTAACGACAGAGTCCAGCATTCTCCTGAAGACGATCAGAGCACACTGATCAAAATGCTGAGTTGTCAAGCCACTTGTTCTTCTCAAAACCACAACTCATAAATAAGAGTTAGACGTATGGTGTCACCGCAAACCCCACTTGATTGTACTCCCACCATGCAAAGTTTCAAATCCTACTTAAAGATTACATTGGAAATGTACTATGACATGGACTGGGTTACAAAACTGACTGGTACACTTCACTATGTGTAGACATTGATATGAGTCAATGCTGCATTGCCATCACATAGCAATTGCTTGCACTTAATAGCTACACATTCCTCAAAAGCACTCATGCTGTCAAGCAACAACTTACGTTTCCGATTAAAAAGCGAACCGCAGAACGGGGAGGCTCATACTGTGAGGAAAAGCCAAGCAAACAAGTACAGCCACGGCAGAAATATGCCATGTAACAGGTTAGAAGGAGAAGGGATACAGGCAAAGAGGGGTACATAAAAAGGTAGGGGACTTCAGTGTACAAGCAGTCTGGGTTGATTCATAAGCATTTCATTGGGAACATTCACAAGCAAAACAAGTTTAATTCCATCAGCATTTCGGGCAATTTGTGTAATTTTGTTTTTAAGGCAAGCGGACTGGCAACATGGTTGGTAAAGCTTTGTTTACAGGTAAGTTTAGCAAGCACATAAAGCATTTACCCTGAGGTTACCGGGATAAATTCCAATTTAACATATTATGGGATTCTGAATAACCACAGGAGACATACATGTATGCAAACAGACAGAATCGATATAGAACAGTTCATAGGAGAGAAAATATATTGGGAATAGAAATTTACAAATCTACAATCTGACAGACAGACATGGAAAATGCACAACAGACAATATCAACAATCCGACACCCCAAAGTCCTTATCATAAATCTAGAGGTTCAAGTTTGACGTATTCAAAACACAAGATAAGAAAGTAAGAAGGGGCTGTACTTTGTAGTAAATTAAATTGATAGGAAAAGAGGGAAGTTGTAAACTTACACGGCACTCTTCAGCCTGCTTAGCGAGGTTCTCAATGGTCCAATGGTAGGCTCTCAGATCTGATTGCAAAGCTTCATGTTTCTTCAACAGAGACTGTTTTCAGGGGAACACAAAAGTATTTTAGTGAGAAATGTTCTGATAAATAAAGAGAGAGAAATTGTTTGCCATCTTATCACAAAGACAGTTTTTAGAGAGTGCTTTATAATTAAAGTAACAATATATTTCACCAATCCACCAAGATTACCCGAGAAGACTTGACATCCGTTTCTGGCTAATTTGTTAGCGACTAAGAATTGTACGCTCATGGTATCATTAAACCTATGTAAAGGTTTCAAAAATTCAGGCAGGATTGGCGAATGGGTTTTGAGGAAAATTAATATCCTTGTCCTAAGTTTTGATTCACTTTCAATATAAGTTTTAACAAATTGTTTGTATGATATAAAAATTGAAGATGTATTCATAACAAATTGCTGGTGGGTATTTTTATCTTCAAGAATTTTGAACGAACAGATTTTTGACAGATTTTATTTCCGAGCAAGATATCGTCCTTGTTCGAGTTGTTTTCTCGTTTTCAATACGAGCAAGATTTGCACAGTCTTTTGTACACAATGGAATGACTGGAACACCAACATGTTGCAACTGTTTTAAAGTTGCAAACATTTTATAGTGTATTTGATGGAAGAAACTGACCTCAGCAGTGTCCTCATCTTTGCCGTAGTCTTCACTGCAGCCAATTGGCTCTTTCTCCTTCATCCAAGACTCTGCCTCATTAGCATCAGCAAAGTACTGCTGAGCCTCCAGGGAGTCATCCAGGTCATCCTTACGCTTTGTCGTCTTGTCCTTGAGGTTCTGCCACTTCTCCTCCAAGTAGTTCACTTTGGATGCGATTTCCTCAGAGGCAAAGTGTTCTGATTGAGCAGAGAGTACAAAAATAATCAGTCTTTGATTATGTTAATACACCCCTTACATACTATTATTGTTATTTTATTTCTCTCCACAAATTACACAAAGAGAAGAAACACTAAAATATTAAAGCAGAGAGTACGAAAATAATAACCTTTGATTATACTAGTACACCAACTGTCACCCCATATATATACTACTATCATTATTTTTGTATTATTTTATTTCTCTCCACAAATTCAATACAAATTACACACAAAGAAGAAACAGTAAAACGTCAAATTGATATGGAAAAGACTGAGAAGGAAAATGTAAACGATTCCTATAACCGAAAGGTTCAGTCTGCAAGTAAAATTATCTAAACAGTTCAGACAGGCAATATAACTGTTTAACTTTATAAAAACTTTCTGATGACCTCAGGATGGTTGACATTGGATTGAACCAGCTTCACCCAGCCAAACAATGGAAACAAACACGTAATATGTAGCCACTGAGCAACGCCCTTGCGCTGCACACCCACGGAGGTCACAATGATGATTATCCTCACCTTCATCTACCATCTCCCGGCCAATCTTGCAGACGGAAGTGATCCTGGGCTCATGACCGGTAATCTCTGTTTGAAGAGCCTGGTGTTTCTTTATCAGGTTCTGGACACCGATCAGGTCCCGGCCTCTGTTGGTAGATCCAGCAATAGGTTCCTTTTCCCGGATCCAGGCTTCTTCATCATCGATATCTCGAAGGAATTGGTGGAAACGGTAAGAGTCATCTAGTTTCTTCTTACGGGCAAGCAGTGGTGCCTGGAAATAAATAGGATTAAATAGAAAATATAATCTAAACTGTGACGAAACCCACATACACTTTAATACTTTGGGGTTGTACAAAATTTTGACCAGAGCGGGATTTGAATTGATGACCTGCTATCTAGCCCTATGCTAGCGGTCTCACTATTTTGTCATTATCCTTGTTTGAGTGTGCCAGTCAAAAGCCATACAATTGCTAACTGCCGCATAGTAAGGAATATATTTCTTTTTCACTCCTACACAAGTGGACTTGTCTTAAACAACAATTGATTGTTCAAAACGTCCCCAAACTTTCAAAGGTGATTTAGGCAAAACCCAAATTCAAGTTACGACCTTGTTGCACTGAATTAAACGACAATATTCATACTTTATAGACAACTCATTTGGTAGGCACATAAACATAAACTTTAAAGTTAGGGTCATAGAATGGTTTTTGTCAATACAATACTTATTTATAGGCAAAATAATAAAGAAACATACAATGAAATTCATAAAGAAACATACAATGAAAGTCACATGTGCAAGTTTCAGCTGAATACAGTATCAACTTCATGAAAAAGCAGCCAAAAAACCTGTCACTTTATTTTCACACGAAAATCGAATCCATGCCATGTTTAGCGAGGCAACAGCGGGTACCAACCTCATCTGGAACTGCAGCATTCGCGAATGTACACCAACCAGAAGTCTGAGAAATAATACATGCATGACTCGTTTCTCAGATTCATGTTTTGTGGTTAAAAATCATCCAAACCATATTACCTTGAAGAGAATCCTTTCTCAATACACCTATCCATTAAGCCACGCCCATTTCTCATTGACCAATCACAACCGCGAAATCTGATCACCATTTGAGCCGTTTGGTGATCTTTGCACTAATGGTGATCGGGTTTCGCGGCTGTGATTGGTCAACTCGTAAGGAGGCAGGGCTTAATGGATCGATCTATTGAGTTTATACTATCAGTTTTTATGGTCATTATTTTTTGGAGTATTTACTAATCTATGACCCAAACTCTAAAGTGCAAAAAGGGTAAATTTGGGCACAATTGCTAACCTGCAGGGCTTGGTAGCGCTGTGTCAGAACGACCTCCTTCTCAACAATGGTTTCTTTATCGAAGTGACCAGCCTGGGCAAACTGCTGGCTCTGTGTCTGTGAGGCAACGATACGTTCTTCAAGCTGTCCCAGCTGGTTCTCCATCTCAACAACCTTCTTTTGCATGGACTGTACAGTTCCGATATCCTACAAGAAAATGTAAAAAGAATTTGTTTCAGTTAACTAGAGCTAATATGTCAAGACGTAAATATAGTAGTATTACTTTTTTCAGGGGAGTAATAAACAAAAATTTAAAAAAATACCGTTTGCATGCCCCTTTGAGCTTGAGCGTGGAGCCCTCAGAACCTCCTGAATTTCTTGGGAATTTATCATGTTTATATATTGAATTTCTCACCTTTCCAGGGTCGTCAGACTGCAGGAGACCGTCCATCTCAGTCACATAGGATTGGATCTCAGCAACATTGAGACTGTAAGCAAGGGCCTGGGTAGCTTCTTGTAGACGAACAGCTACAAGGGAAAAAAAATATATATATTACTATAAAGTTACACTTTCCAACATAATTTTCTTGCTACGATTTCAAACATTTTATCCAATCCATGTTTTAAGACCTAGTAAGCAATAAGTGGTTAACAGATTTCTTTCCCAAAGCATTAATTACTGCATTTTGGTCAATCCTAGCAATAATAACACTAGGTTCTTATATAGCACTTTATCACACCCCTTTGATCAAAGCCCTAATTATTTTTATTCCTTGCTTTTTCTGTGTGCTTTCTGCCTCTCTCTCTCCAATCATATATTTCCAATTGACTGCTTCTGTTACACTTGTATACATGTTGATGTGTATTGTGTTGTCATTCAGCTTTGGAAAAAGACTCTACTAGGGTCAGAACGCCAGGCCATTAACAATTTGAATTTTATTTTTGAATTTTGAATGTTTTGAATTATAAGACCCATTTACAACTACAATAAAGCAGCACTTTTTATAAGAGGCTTGTGTGACTTACTCTTGGTCTCCGTCTGAGTTATCAAGCTACTCCACAGCTCATTCAGCTCAGCGAGACGGCGCTCAATCTCAGGAGACTCGTAGTGCTCCTCAGAAATCATCTCCTCTCCCTGCTCACGGGCTGAGTCAATACGAGCTTGGTTAATACTCAGCTCAGACTCGAAGGCCTGGTGGCGCTGGTGCTTGCCAGTCAGGTTGGTAGGATCCTGAATAACATTGGTTAGAACACGATGTTTCATTAAACTTTGCTTCACAAATATTGTTTCTCAGCAAAAATTTGCAGTGGACCAATTTAGAAGCTATGCACATTTTCAAGACTCTAGCTA
Source organism: Leptasterias polaris (assembly GCA_037783415.1). Lineage (NCBI taxonomy): Eukaryota > Metazoa > Echinodermata > Asteroidea > Forcipulatida > Asteriidae > Leptasterias > Leptasterias polaris. The sequence continues at coordinate 2,457,934 of JAZGTN010000089.1, forward strand.
GTCTTGGCGCAAGACGTTCTTATGTTAAGTTAGTAAAACAATATAAACTCAACACTACACACGTTGCGACTATTCCACCGGTAGAGAGCATTCTCCAGAAGCCACGAAACCGTCATGGAAGTTTTCACAACAGCACCCGCTATTGTTTGATAGTTATGTGCACAGCGCGGAGCAGGAATCACGATAGTCAAGTGATAATGAACAACAACAACGTCTTGCACCAAGACTAGACTTTAGCTTGTACCATGAAACTGCCAAGCAAGAATCAAGAGGCCTTGAATCAACCGTAGGCCACAGCCTCTGTTGCCCTTGTCAAGCCTTGATGCCCCTTTAAAAGTTTTCCACAGAGTTTAAGATTTTTCCACAGAGTTTAAGATTTTTCCACAGAGTTTAAGATTTTGCAATGAAAGTGCCCTTTGCAACAATAAAAAAGGACTTGCCCTCTCAAAGATGAAATTCCAGACCTGAAATAAGTGTACAACATACCCTGTAAGATTCATCTGAAGTCTGTTTAAGCTTTTCTCGGATCCAGCCTTCCACCTCATCAGCATCTCGGTCAAACTGCTGATAGCGGTAGGAGTCCTCCAGAAGGCGGCGGCGAGCGTTTGCTTTCTCTATCAGCTCCTCACGACGTCTGATCAACTACGCAGACAATGAGTAAATGCATAATTAGAAACTGAATGAGCAACTTCATTCTTTAAAGCAAGAATTGGTAAATGTCAAAGACCTGTATCCACATTTGATGTGACCCAACATTTACATGAAATAACAAACCTGTGAAAGTTTAACCTAAATCAGTCTTCGGAGTCATGAGAGAACAGTGAAAAACACCATTTTATGTTTTCGTGGTTTTGAAACATCAGGTTTTAGACAAGCACGATAAAGACTAATTGTTTTACTCATTTCCTAAAAACTGTAGCATTTCAAGCAAAACTATTTCAAGGGAAGTTTTCCACCATGACCATCTTTATACCATGGAAGTTATGTGCAAATATGTGAACATTTCTATTTTTAATGCTATTAATGTTGTACATACCCTATAAATGTATGGCTGAGTTGTTTTATTTTCAAACAAGAGTATTGTGAATATTCACCTGGCTTGAATTGTTATAGAAAAAAATGGTTGATGGAAGCGGAACAAAATTGTTTCCTATGCCATAGTTTAATGGGTGATAAGTTGTACAGTTTTAATGTTGACACCTTTTTGTTTGACCCGTGTACTTTGGGAACTAGGGTTATACTACAACAATTAATTATTTCTCACCTCATCCCGTCGTCTCCTCACATCATCTGAAGCATAGTGATCGCTCTCAATCAGTTTGGTGGCAAAGTCATCAAGGGCCTGATTGGAAAAAAAGATTGAGTTATAACAATGAATTGGAAGATTGTTTGAAAAAATATATATATATTACACAAAGCTCCTTGTTATATATATATTTTCCCCCAAAGAATGTGTGGTGTTTTTTTTAGCATTTCTCTTTTTAAGGATTAATCTTTCTACCATATATATTTTTCCAAAAAGGCAACTAGCAGAGTCTTTCTCAAAAGGCTAAGTGACAACACACCACTCCCATAAACAGGTTTGTGGTAAAACCAGCCCCTTTCCTCTACCCCCCCCCCCCCACATTGTTCATCCCTTGCTTTTTCTTTGTGCTTTCTGCCTTTCTCTCTCTTTCCACGTGACTGCTCCTGTTACCCCAGTTTACCTGCTCTTTCCACTTGACTGCTCCTGTTACACCAGTTTGACTGCTCATGTGTGTTGTGATGTTATTTAGTCTTTGAGAAAGACTCTGCTTGGGTCGACATGTCAGGCCACTAATTTATTTTTGCAATTACACCATAGGTCCTTTTTGGTTGGTAAGCAGTTTGCAACAGCTAATTCTACTTTCTCATATATATTTTTCAGAATGTTTTATGGGAAAAGTACCTTGATCTTTTCCTCCTGTGCATTGAGGGACTTCTCAAAGTCGTTGTGTTTCTTGATCAGCGCCTCGACTGAATCGATGGAGTCTCCAAGATCTTCATTGTTCAGGAAAGCCTAACGTAAAAACATAAATATTACATTAATTTAATGTCTAATCATATTGACAGTTGAAAATAACCAGGGGGTAATCATGGGTAAACTTACCGAGAATATACAAACAATTGAAACAAATTAACAGCCCCACAATCACAATATTTACAGAATTTATGTAGATTAAAAAATTGAGTAGCTAACTGGTTTAGAAAGTGATCAGGAACAAAATAAAGATAAAACTTTAAACTTGAGTAGTAACACAACTACATTTTTCAATTTAATATAACATTTATTTCTGTACTCAAAATTAGAAAAGACAGAATCATTTTTAGTACAATACAAGCAAAGAGTAAACATGCCCAATGATAATGACACTGAAAAAAAAAAAAAAAATCTAAGCTGTGAGTAAGGAGGCTGTTCAAATAAGCCGAGGCTTGCGGGGAACAGTCCTATACATAACACAAAAACAACAAACAAATACAACAAAACAAAACAAAAAACGGAAAGGAGAGAATGCAAAATGTACAGTGACATAATGAGCGAGTAGTGCTCTTTTGAACAAGGCTTTAAAACGACCCAAAGAAAGCTGATTTTTGATTTGGTCGTCAATGGCGTTTCACAGACGAGGACCATAAAAGCTAAGTGTGTGCATAGAACAAATGGTTCGATTTACAATTACAAGTACGTTATAACACTTTACAATTGTTCCAGCCGCAAAAGTAATTCTGCATGGTTCTTAATGCATATGAATCCTAGATATGTGATAAAAACGCATATGAAACCTGGGTATGTGATAAAAATATCAAACAAGTGAGAAATATTTACTTGCATTCCCTTTCTACCAACTATTGTAAACACCCCTCTTGTACGATAATAATAGATGACTGTTTTCACCTCTTGTTTAGCCATCCAAGTGTTGGCTTGTTCAGTGTCTCTGTAGAATAGCTGCAAGTCCATGCACTGCTCGTACTGTACACGCCGCTCCTCCCACAGGGCTTCAAGGCTCCTCTTCTCCTCGGCAAGATTCACAAGCTGCGATAAACAAGTCAAGATTACATGTATTTACACCGATGGGCATCATTTGTTTTATCGAAACAGGAAAAGTGTAAAAAGTAACACCTGAAGCAATCCAGCCACAAACTTGCTATCTACAAATAAATTACATCAAGGGAAAGCTTTTTTTATGAGGTTTTGTTTATGTACTGGCAACAATCTCTCCCAAACGCTGCTTTAAGGAAGTTAGTGATGACCAACCTTTGAAATATACACAGAGTTTGAGGTCAACTTGTCTGTAAAAGATCTCACCTTTTCCTTGACTTCATCCGTAGCGGGGTGGTGCGTGTCTACCAGCTCTTGGCCTTCATCTGCACAAGCTCTGAAGTTGTCATCATGGGCATCAATTTCTCCCTGTAAACAAATAAAGTCAACTTCAACGACCTAAAAGACCCCATAAAAAAGTCACGTTCTCTCCCAATATTTATTCAACGTCTGAAAAAGCACATTTTCAATGCATACTCATGCTAATAACTAATCTGAGGGTGGAGGTGGTTAAAGACGTATTTAGTTATGGTTGTCTTCCTTATTTGCTGTAGTACATAGTAAGTTGTCTTGTGTCTTTGTCTGTCTTAGTCCTTTGTCCTGTCTTCGTTTGTCTGTCAATAGGTTCGGGTATAAAAGCAGCGCTTCACCCAAACCTAAATGTTGTCTTCCTCCTCCTGTATAGTAAGCCTTGATAACTTTATTCATCATAATTTGTGTACATTGTAAGTAACACGAGATTATTTCTTTGATAATATGATGTAATAATGTTTTATAATTCGTTGTTCATTAATGATGACATTGAAAATAAACGTATATGAATGTATATAAATAATGCACTGGACAGACGGTACAATTAAATTACAGATATTTATATGAAAGTTCAATTATTTTATTTCAGTTCACAAGAACTGTGCAGTGTTCTCCCTTAACAGTGGTCTGCTGGTCAAACGCAATTTAAAAGGAACAGTCAAACACTTTACTGTAAGTGGTCCAGCTGGCTAGCTCAGTGTTGAAAAGCATCCCTATTAAATATGAAATATGGACCAGTGACAAAGCTGACTGACTAGTGAAATGACAAGGTGACTGGTCCTGCTGGCCAGTCACTTAAAATATTAAGGGCAAATCCTGCTGTGGAGTCATTCAATTTTTTCGACTTTTCAATTTTTTGCCTTTTGAGTCATATAAAAATGTGACCAACCTACCTTGTGTTCCTGATGGCGTTCCATCAGTGCCTCTGCACCTGGTACATCCTTAGCCAGCTCATCAGCACTGATCAGTGCCTTCATGTCATGCACCCAGGTGATCAGGTCACGGTAGTCGGCAACAAACCGCTGAAGTTTGTTGGATTCCTCCAAGCGGATGCAACGCTCATCAGCCTGTGAGAGGAGGAGGGTATTGAAAACTTATAGCCCAAAACTAAAAGGTTGAGGAAATCATTTAAAAAAAGTCTTTGCAAGTGTATGATGGAGCACTGAAAAATACCACAAGCATTGAATTCTTGAGGAATATCAGGTTACTATGGTCAGGGAGAATATCTGGGTCCAATTTCATAGAGCTGCTTAAGCACAACAATTAGCTAAGCACAACAAAAATATGCTTACCAGAATAAGGTTACCAGCCAAATTACTATGTCACACGTACAACCTGTGACTGGTATCCTGGTTAACTGCTAAGCAGAAAGTTACTAAACATAATTCTCTGCTTAAGCACCTTTATGAAATTTGGCCCAGATTAGTTAACAAAATATTTAGAACACGGGTATTGAAAAGAACCCCAAAACACACCAGAAATAGAGAGAAATATTGAGATAATATTTGAAATATCCGGTTTGTTAACTGACCTTGGTGCGTAGGTTCTGCCAGTTGTTGGCAATCTCGTCTCGTTTGGATTGGATCTCAGGGGCGTGGTCAGTGTGGATCTGCTCCAGGCGGTCTGCCTCTTGGCACAAACATGTTACCTGAAAATGGTTTAAAATTATTATGTGCATCAACAGTGACAACTTAACACAAACAACAAACACTGCATCTCTTTTCATATATAAAGAAAGGATGAAGGAACAAATTTCGCCAGGATTCTAGATAACATTTTTAAGAACATACATACATACATGTACATACATTTCCTTCTAAAATAAGGTTTTAAAATGTAAAAGAAGAATAATAAACCTGGGTTCTTATTAAGCACTTTATCACACCCTTAGGGGCATATCAAAGCACTTATTATTTGTTTTTAAACAGGATAAGTAGAGCCATGTTTTTGGTGTAATGGTGAACAAAGTGCTGTGGCGCATTCAGCAGCCACTGTCAGAAACAGCGGGGCAAACCCCCTTCTCTACACAGTAATTGTGACCAAGCAAGTTAAGTGTCAAGTGTCAAGAGTGGGACTCCAACCCAAACTCTGCTGATCAAAAACACCATAGCTAGAGTCCAGTGCGCTTAACTGCTCAGCCACAACACGCCACTAATAACAAATTTCTTAATGCACAATAAGCACTTCAAAACTTCTCAACTACGGGAAAGTTTTATTTTAGACGCTTACCTTCTCTTCCAAGGCATTAAGATCTCGCTCTATGCCATCATGCTTTCGCTGCAGGGCCTGCACGCTGGCCAAGTCCCGACCGTAGTCATCTGAAGACAAGATAGAATCTTTCTCACTGATCCAGCTGATGGTCTCATCAGCATCCCTGAGAAGAAAAAGATTTATGGTAATATAAAAAAAATCGCAACTGGAAGAGACAAATGAAAATAAGTAACATTTTGCCCTATAAAGCAAGTTAAGGGTTAGAAATCCCAAGAAAATCTTAGAGGATGAAAACAAAACAAATCTGGCCCCTTTTAAAAATATACAAATTTTTTTTTAATCATAACTGCAAACAGCCAGTTACATGTAGGTACACATTGCACGTTTAAACATGCCGTGTTGTCTCCTCTCGACCAATCAGAATGGATAAACTGTTCCAGGAATTTATGAATGCCAGATGAACTTCTTACCTGTTGAAGCGCTGTATCTCCATAGCTCCAAAGAGTTTCTCCTGTCTGATGATGGCGAGTCTCTTCAGATGATCCCATGCCTCATTCATCTCCTCCTGCTTGGAGCGGATGGTCTCATTTTCAGGATGCTCCTCAGAGAGGAGAGTGTTGGCCTCAGAGTTGACGTCAGACACGCGGTCCTCGTGCGCTGTCAGATCCTTCTGGAATTCGTCAAATTTCTTCTGGAGGACTTCAACGTGTTCCAAGTCCAGACCGGTTTCCACAGAGGAGGCAAACGTTTCCTGTAAGAAAAATTAGATGTTGATTAAGATTTATAATACAGACATTTGGAGAAATCATGCCGAGGCCTTCATCCTCCAGTGGATTGACAATGGCTAAGAAATCAAAATCAAAATCAAGATTTATAACAATGTACACTTAAAATGTTGGTTCTTTTATTTAAAGGCACTGAACACGTTTGGTAATTGTCAAAGACCAGTATTCTCACTTGGTGTATCCCAACATATGCATAAAATAACAAGCCTGTGAAAATTTGGGCTCAATTGGTCATTGAAGTTGCAAGAAAATGATGAAAGAAAAAACACCCTTTAAAGAAAGATATGAAACTGCTGAAATGGATATTGGAAATAAATTAACTTATGGCAGCACAGAAAGTCCTTTTACTGACCTTGTCTCTGATCCAGAACATGACTTCTTCCCATTCTCTAAGGAAGTGGACAAGTTTCTGGGCCTGAAGAAGTTTTATGCCCTTCTCACGGAGTTTGGACAGTAGCAGGTCCCATAGGCGATGAAGCTCAATCAGTCGTGCCTATCAATGAAAAACATATAATAATTTTAAGTATTCCCATTGTCACTCTAGTTGAAATTATGGCACCATATTCAGAGCTGCTAAGCACCCAAGTTTGCCAAACTTTGAAAAGTTGCCTTTCCCCAGATTTTTGACTGTAATTTAAAACTTGTATGTAAATTTTCTGATGTTAACTGGAAAACTAATGCTTGTATTTTAAACATGAAAATAAGTTTTAAATTAGATTGATCTAATTTGAGTGTGTTTTTAAACTTGTATGGGTAAGTTTGTGGTGTTCCTTGGAAAACCAATCTTTGTGTTGTAAACATGACAAGAAGTTATACATTAGGTTGATCTATAAGGTCTGCTTACTGGCCAAACACAATGCAATGCATTGTTTGTGACTAGTTTCCATGAAAGATTGCTCTTCTTATAACATGCATGATATGTGGTCCTTTGGAAAAAAGTAGGAAAATTGTTTTGAGCACAAGAGCTAGCCTACTCAATATGTTGTAGAGTTTAAAAGACCTCTCACGCTACTTAATCACAGTTTTTCTGATTTGTCCACGGCCCCCAAAGTTGAAATAAGACTAAAGTAAGAAGAATAGCATGCATGTTATAAGTAGCCTACTGACATTTGTTTACGGTAAATCACAAAAATTGCTGAGTAAAAATTGCCTCTGAAAACTTGTATACCATAAACATACAAGGTCAAGTTTAACTCCATTCGATGAAGAAAAAAATCCAAGCATCAAAGCTTTTGATTGATATTACTCACCTCGATGACATCAGAGGCAAAGTGTGTTTCTTGGATCATGGCGTTACCACAGTCGTCCAGCTGCTCAATGGCATTACTGTGGGCGATCACTTCAGCCTCGAAAGCCTGGTGCTTCTGGAGCTTGCCCTAAACAACAAGAGATCAATCATATCCTTTAAGATTAAGAGTACATGTAGATGACAGAAACACAGTAAAAACATGTACCTGTAAAAATTCATGCTTCTTTGTACAAAAGGTTCAGTGGAACCCCTATTTTTTTGTTTCAGATAAAATTGTGCAATAGACACAATAGAATACATCCATGGTGTTAAATATGACTAGTTATACAATGTACAAATCCAGTCTTTCAAGGGAACTCAAATTTGGGAGCACCAATCACGATCGTCTATCAAAATTAATGTAGTGACTATCCAACTACAAAATATGATCTAAAAGTATAGTGCACTACGGGTAGATATTGATATTTGTCGAGCTTCAATTTGACATTGGGTAGTCCTTCAATTAATGAGTTAAGTAGTTTGAAATAAATGTACAAAGAAATTACTCAAAAATTTATCAGACACAAATTTTGTTACAAATTTCCTGCCTCAAACCAGAGCTCAAACACAATGATTTGAAAGATTGTTAACAATGCATTGTACATGTACTGTACAAACCTATGTACACTTATCAGACAAAACAATATGTAATATAGGAGTTGGTATGCAAATAGTGGTGAGATATTGGTGAACAGTACACTCTTAGACCAATGAGTTGTGTAAATGTATAACTACATTTTGAAAGTGACTTAAAAACATCTACTCCGTGGGATGAACTTTATTCTGTAAAGTCAACTCTCATTTTCACTGTTAATCTAAGATGACCTCAATATTTATAAGAATCTGGACAAGAAGTTTTTTTATATTCTAAGGTTAAAGCTGCTAACAGTATAAAGATGACACATTGATGTATGGTAGCTATTGTACAGCAGCTAACGAAAAATAAACAAAACAGCATCGTATAAAATTAAAGTACAGTACTTTATAAAACTAGAATCACAAACCATTGAAGTCTGTCACTGAAAAAGCTAATGGACAAAATAAATTCAAGAGTGGCATCGTCAGAAATTTGTCTGCATCTTGAGAAAGTGCAAGCATGGAGGACAGGTGCTAGACAGTCCAAGTGATAGATCAAACTGTATGCAATCTGTCAATCATACACATGTGTACTTATGATGTATGAACAACATCGTAGTCTACTTGTATGCAGAAATTTGTACAAAACGTAAAAAGAGGAGGTCCATTCAACAACAAAAAGTGTTAGGGAACATTTTCAAGTGTGCTTTTTTTTTTATAGAAGTTGACAAGAATATGTAAAATCAAGGAAATCATGCAGAAATCATCAGGTCAATATAAAGGGTTTCCTCATGCTTTAAGGGCATGGGTTTTATTAGTTCAAAGGTACATACATGTATAAAAATAATTTCTTTCGGAGAGGGGGGGATTCTGTATTAAACATGCATGTACATGAATCTATTTTTAATATCTTGCTCCTTTTCAATAACAGATCACTCTCATTCTTCTGAAAGTTATTTTTATTTATTCATTAATTGATTAACTAATTTAATTAGTTTCATTGTTATTGGTAACACTATCAGTTCCTTTAAGTTTCAAAGAGAGGATAGCAGGCTTGGTTGGAATTTATTGCATTCAAAATACAGTAAACAAGAGTAAAGAAGAATTACAGTGCAGAAAGTTTAACGTGAATAGCTGATCAAACTCACTAAATAAATCAAACAAAAATTCATGCAAAAGAAAGTAGTGACAATTTGGTAAAGACAAAGCGAAGCAGACAATGTAAAACTAACAGTGATACTACAAAACTGTAACTGCTGGGCCAAATGTGTTAAGTATCCCCCTTAACATATCCCACCGGCCCCACCCAAATTTCTACATTTATGGGAATCAAGGATGCTGAAAAAAGGTGCTGTAATAAATAGACTGATCTACAATAATGTGGGAATGCTGCACAGGTTTACATGATTGTACACGTTGGTACACCATGGGTAATGGGGCAGTCATACCTTAAGATTTCTAAGGTGTCTTACATCCTGCAATGTGTGGAAAGGAATAATGACACATTAATTAGAACATTAATTATAAGGTAACTAAAAATTTAAAAAATCCTTTAAGACGTGATTACCTGTTCAAAATCTTTGTCTCTGAAACATTGTGTCTAACACCCTTTCAGGGTTCATCTCCCCTTAAATTTAGAACCAGTTTTCATATTAAATCAGCCACAAATAAATAACTTTGAGCAAATTAAATTTTAAAGGTTGTTTTGAATCAGCAAAGGAATTTATTTGGGTATACAAGGAGGCAAAATCAAACCCATCGGGGAGCAGAAATAGTTTAAAAAGTGAAAATGTAAAAGTACATTAAAAGAGATTAAAGACTTAATGTGCAAACATTGATCGTTACACTTTCATTTCATAGAACAGTGCTCAAGGCGTTGAAGTGAAATCGTTTACAAGTTGCACACAAAAAGAACGGTAGAATGCACAGTACTCTGCAACCAGAATAAATCCAAGCTTATGACAAACTTTGAAAACGGTCAAACATAATGAGTATAAACTGTTCCTAAATTTTAGTGGTCTGCTCTTTTGTGGTAAAGAAAAAAGTTATGATAATTTACAAAAAATTACCAAATCAAGGAATACATGAATTAAACGAGGTCTACTGAAATTTTGTTTAAAAATGGCAAGTCGCTAGAGACTTTTATTTAAAAGTATTGTTTTGATGACATCCAGTAACTTGCTGTTGGTAACGATCTCATCAAATTAAACAATGAAATTAATAAAATTTGAGATTATGAATTACTGTTTTTTGTCACCAACCTGTAGATTTACTGGGTCTCTGAAGCTTTCGTCCGAAGCTGTCTGCAACTTCTCCAGAATCCATGTCTCCAATTCGTCGGCGTCACGCTTGAAGAACTGGAAGCGTCTTGCTGCTTCCAGCTTCTCCCGCCTCTCCAGAGCAAGTCTCTTGAACTCCTCATAGTGGTGGATGACCTGGAAACGACGTTCCTGGATGTCGTCCGCAGTCTCCAAGATTTTAATCTCTCCCCTCTCCATCATGTCGGCGGCTGTTGTGTGGGTTTTTCAGTCTCGGCTTACCTACAATTAATAGTATAAAAATTTGATGAGAATTTAAAAAACTGCTTATTATTTGAACTTTTGCTGATAAATATCATGTTTGTGTTTAAAAACTTCAGACAGATATAACCCAAAATTTAGATTGGTTTTATTTTATTATTTATTCAGGTTGTGAATTGGACTCTCAGAACAGCAAGCGTAACCACTGTACTAGCTAAGAGCCCCATGGAGAGAAGACAAGGAAGGAAGTTTCAGTATTATCAGATGTGGAAGAACCCCAGAGAATTATGTAGTCCAAAGAAAACCCACACAGTCAGGTAGTGACTGAAAACCCAATAGTCCCCACAGTGCCCTCATCAGAATTCAAACTGGGGTCCTAGAAGCAGAAGGCATGGGAAGAGACCACTACCCAAACAGATTGACCTAAAATGTTGTTGAGAATTTAAAAAACTGCTTATCATTTGAACTTTTACTTTATAAAAAATATTTCTTTTAATGAAAACTAAAGAAATAAAAACCTAAAGAAATAAAAAACCAGCAAACCTAGAATTTTGTTACACAGTGTACATGTTAGTGCAAACTACATTTTAAAACAGTGTAAGCATTATCAGCTGACAGTGCAGTAATACTCGACCCAACTTGTTTCAGATTTAAATGTCCTTATTTAATTTAAAACATTAGAAAGAAGACATGAACATGTACATACAGATAGGTTGCAGTATGACGTAAATCGGTCATCTTTACGGGCAATTTGGAACACACAGTCATGCGTTACGCGTGAGAACAGCGTGCAGCACGCGCACATTTCACAAAACTCATTGCGTGATTGGTTAGTGAACGACGCGGCTGCGTTAATTAATAAGTTGAGCGCTTGGCGCTCCTGCAAGCCAAAATGCGATTTGCCCGTAAAGATGGCGTCTACTGGGAACTATCTATACTTATTTATACATGGTACATGTATTAGGTAGGCCCTAGAGTAGAGTGTACAATGTTTGAAAAAAACGAATGCATCACAGACCAATGAAAATAAAAATTTGATCTTATTCAGTGATTGGTTGCTTCTATGGATGCAATTCATGCAACTGGGATAAATTCTGCTCAGCAGCTCTGTTCCACTTCACACATCACTGATCGATTCAAACCTTCCAGGCAGACAGATTATGAGTCATATGAGTGAATGATAATGAGTTTGGACTTCTGTCGAATGCATCAGGCGGCAGGCTTAGTGTACATGAACATGTTATTAAAACATGCAGTTTAACAGTCACTCTCCCATGTTCTGCTACATACATACAAAATTTGCATTCTGTTTCAGACTTGTTCCCACCAGGCCTGGAATTTCGTCTTTTAAAAGGCAAGGCAGTTCTAATTTTGCTTAATAATAGAGCACTTCCATTGTAAAACCTTAAAGGCAAAGTATACCTTTGGTTTTTGGAACCGTTTGGTTGTTTTAATCCTATATAAATGTAGGTATATACATGTACAATAAAACTAACCTGTGGAAATTTCACTTCAAAAGGTCGTCACGTTTTTGAGATATCACCGAAAAACCGAAGCGAATATTTCCACGCAGGAAGATTATTCTAACCTATGAACTATTGAACTAACATGTGAAAATTTCACTTCAAAAGGTGGTCGCGAATATTTCCACGCAAGAAGATTATTCCCTATAGGAATACACAATCTATTCAAACTTCTGGGGATAAAAAGTGATATATTTTCCGCAGTACTTCGAAGTGAAAAGTTTCTGAAAATGCATTATACTATCCAAAGCTGCTGTACTTCTTACCAAGTAAGTTTTTATTCCCATTAATTTTCAGAGTCATTACCAAACGTATACCTTCCCATTAAAGTCTATGAGAAACTTTTGATGGGGCACCAAGGCCAAGGCAACAGTGCCCATGGCCTCCGTGTAATTTCAGGCCTGTCCCACTAATGGCTGCCAAACTACCTGTTTCTATTTAAATTGCTAGAGAAATTATTCCAGCCCGTCTTTACTTACGTTTACAATCAACATCATTCATCCAGTCACAGTACAATTTTGGTTTTGCAAATATAATGAGGAAGAGAAAAGGAAATCAGCCCCCCCCCCCCCCTTGAAAAGTTGCATACCTTGCAACAATGAAAGTGGCGGAGTAATAAACGTCATTAACCTATATCTCCAACTAATTCAGGATATCCTTCATGAGTTTGTTGCAGATGGGAAATGCATTAACCATAGAGTAACCAATACAAACAATTGATACACTGTAAATACAACAGCCATGCTTAAACAAAAGGTTTACAATAGTAATGTGTTAAAGCTTAGAAAATCAATGTGTTTCTTGTTCTTGACAAGAATGTGGAGAGCAAATTGTTATTGATTGAAATAATGCACATCACAATGTAAAATTGTATTGCGTTTTTTATATAACATCATGTAGTAGAAATGACACGTAAAGTCTGTCTACAGTTTTCACCTTACCTTTAAATTAAAGTTTAATAGATGCAAGCTCATTTTCAACAATCATTATGCTAAAATGGAACACACCACCAGGCTTAAATTGAATACAGATTTCAGTCAATTTGTAGCCCCATTAATACTGTTCATAAATATTCAAAATAAACAAACTCCCTGAGACTCTGTGGCATTCTAAAGGCAGATTCAAATACAGCTCTTTTTCTCAAGAGACCTGTGAAGTGGCCTTGCCCTACACAACCCAAAAAAAATTCCCATGAAGAACTCATCAAAATTATTTAGACCAGCTGCCATGTTATATGATACACAGTACAGACACAAAATATCCAGTCAACACTACATGAAAGAGTATCCCAGTATTCAACAAAAGTCTCAATGTCACAACCCCACCAAAGAGCACTCTTACCTCAACGAATTTCTTCAACCAAAAATGCCAACAGCATCAAATAAAATCCATGAGGAACAAGCCAAAAACTGATCTTCCTACCTCACCTATTGAGCAGTCAGCCTCTAGAATTCAATTCTGTCCAAGAGAGAGAGAGCGCGAGCGTATCACCCTATACACAGCCGCACAGCCTGGGAAAAAATTCATGAGCCAACACCCAAATATAATTATTATAATGCCCCAACCAGACTGCAGTCAGTACAAACCTCACAGCATGCATTTATAATGCTCCCTCACACAACACTGTGTGTGGCACACTATATGTACATGTATACAAGTTGTATGGGGCATGAGGCAGTCTGAACCAGCAAGGTTAAATTTGATCAGGGACAAGGGACCAGCTCAGAAATGCAGCCTTTTTAATACAAGTCCGAATTCATTGCTCATATTTTAATGAGGGCCCTAGATAATTGAAGCATTGCATCAATAGGGCACAGTGCATGCTGCATGAGTGTTATTTTTCTAGGAATGTTAATCTTATGGCAATTATGTATTTGTACATACATGTTAAGCTCTACTTTAGGTACTTACAAAATAAGGTAAAATCAAAAATAAAGCATTAAGCCCTCATGGAATGCCTCCACGTACTCTATTCCTAATTGGCAATTTCAACCACAAAATGTCATTAAAAACATGATGCCCAAATAAAAAAAGGATGTAATATTTATACTTGTACATAAATTTTCAAATTTCCAGATACTGTACATCCACAAGTGGCTTAAAGGTATTATACAGGATTGGTAGAGCTGACAAAATAATCACAGACAGTGTTCATGTTTTGTGTAATCAACCACACACATGAAATAACAATCCTGTGAAAATTTGAGCTCAATTGGTCATCGAGGTCACGAGAAAATAGTGAAAAGAGACCTTATGTGTTTTCTGTTTTTCAAACATCGAGTTTATTATCGCGCGTGATAAAAACTATTGTTTTACTCATTTCTCAGAAACGATAGCATTATAGGCAGAAATATTTTAAGGAACCCTTTCTACCATTACTTACTTTAAATCATGTAAGTTATGTGTGAATCTGTGAACATTTGTGTTTTTCGATCTTACCAATAGTGTAGAAATACATGTATAAACTTAATATTTTATTTGTTAATTAATTATTTCTTATTTATTCATTTATTTATAATAAAACAATAATACTGTGATGACTTGTAAAGAGTGATTATTGCGCTAATACGTAACATGCACAAGATTTTAATCTCTTTGGGAGGCATTTATTTTTGTTAATTTTGTAGGGCCTGTCTGTACATTTATGGCAAAAGTAAATGACAGATACTTGTCAAGCTTAGAATTTGGAAAGTTTTATAATAATAATAGTATTTGGTTTAAACACAGTAAGTCATAATATCCAAGTTAAGATTAAGTTACAAATGCTAACTTACAGTAAGTCATAATATCCAAGTTAAGATTAAGTTACAAATGCTAACTTGTTAGGTCAGAAAAGTTCACAACTTAGTTTTAAAAAGTGACTCATTCTCATGAAGGTATTTTTGTAATATCATCGAGTAGCAAGTTACACACACACACACACACACTCACACTTATGTAGGAGATTGATCAGAATAATTTAAAATAATTTCCCCACGTACAAAGATGGATCATTTTGTTCATCAATCTTGTGACATCGTCATTTCATGAAATGGTAACTTAGCAACAGCTCATTGTCAGTCGGGCCGGAGGCATCTAAGGGGTATGTTTTCACTGTCTGTGAATGAGATGATTCTGCGGTTTGTGGTTAGTATTTATTATTCCAATGGCAGGATCTTAATACATGTATATTAAGTTATTAATCTGCAATAGTGAGCCATTGTTGTACGCAAGTAATCTTGTTACAGGCTGTGTATGGCCTGTATGCATACATGTACTTGTTTTTCTCTAGATGTAGCAGAGCTGCCAACATTTGCATCTTGCAATCAGGGAGATTTTGTACAACAATCAGGGACTCTGAGATATTTAGAATTACATTTAACATACATGTAATACACGTAGGGGAAATTTTCCATAAATGAGGGAAATCTTCAAATTTGTTCATCAGAACGATGAAAGATTGGTTTATTTTCAGGGACCATCCTGCAAAATCAGGGGATAATTTCTTTTTCGCAGGGAGACTTTTCATCAAAAACTTACATGTCTAAATACAATAAATTCATTTTAACAACTGGGAGGCCTGTTATTGTCAATAGTTTCATGTTTTAAAATTTGCTTAATTAATTTTTTTTACTTTTCAATTGTCAGTTAAAAATTTAAAACAAAAAAACCCTGACACATGCAATGTGCAAAATACTTATTGAATCATGTTTAATACTATCTTTATGGTTAATGGATTATACCTGAATTATTAATACATTTGTAGGAAAAGAAAAATATTAATCAATGAAAAAATTCCCTGTCTGTAAACACTTGTTTGTAACTTAAAATGCTAAATGGTCTGGGATGCTTCAATGTTGCAGAAACAATACATTGCAGAAAAACATAAGTACATGTATTCAGCACAAACCTGTTAGAGACAGAAGACGGACAATAATGCAAGAAATTCCGTAGTAAGCAGCATACAAAGCAACAATCAAAACCATGAGAAGGAGAAACAAGTCCGGGTGCTCATCCAGAAATGGGCAGATTCCTGGCATGCCAGATAACAGGGCTGGTCAAAGCTGCCTCCAAGTAGAACACCTTATGGCTCGCAATTGGTACAAAATTCCCAGTTGGGTTTGAATTCATGGGGTGAAAACATTCACCCCAAAAGGTAAATTCCTCAATCAATTTGTAAAAATTGTCAAGCTATGAAGCCAAACTTGAAATTTGGGAAATTACAGAGTTTTAGAGAAGAGAAGATTCAATAAAAAAATTCTTGGAGTACGACAAGGAATTGCACTGATCACAAATGTTAATTGCATGAGAGACACGTTCATTTGAGACACACGTATGCCGTAGAGGTGGATAAAGGTAAGCTGTTCTAGGTGATATCATTTTTATAACAGCCCGACTCAGACACCACGCGGACTTGTACTTCTGATTCTGTCAGACTGCACTCATTCATTTGCGAGCATACAGCACGTGCAGCAAAGAGCGGTGAAGATGTTCACTAAAAAACAGACAAATACATGAATGCTGAAAACACTGCATTTGCCTTAGGTGCTCAATTGCTGCTCATTTTCATCTTTGTTGATGATGACTCAAGCAAAGATAGAGTGAAGTAAATACGTAACCTCTGAGGATTTCAGAGAGGGGGGATTTTCATGACAGGAGTTGTAGCTCTGAGGGTATCCTCCAAAGAATGTCAGACATAAAATAAACACTTTGGCACTCTCGCGGTCAGACTAATTTCTTCAAAATGCTTCTCGGAAGTATATCTCTGGGAAAAGGTCAGATGCTCAAAGCTGTTTAAAATACCTGCGAGAAAGAATTCTTGAGCATTCGCTTGAAGTGATGATGGCGTAGTCAAATACAAAGATCAAATGCATTAGCATTGAACGTAGCAGGTTATTCATAGCATGGTTGTCCACAATGGAATATTGAAGGCTGTAAACGGACTGCGTTTGAGTTAGGGAGGCTGCAGGCAAATTTTGATGATGTTCTCTGTAATACACTAAAATATTTATCCAATTTTTTTGATAGAAACTTTTAAAATGCTACAGTTGATTTTAGAATCAGTAAACTGGAAAGTGAGAAAAGGATGAAGATCTTGTTGACACTTCTTGTTGGGGTGGTTCACACGGTGTTATTTATGTCCAAGCACGACTTCAGCAGAGTCTGTTTAGACGATCTTCTGACTTCGGATTCCATAAGGTAATGACAGCTAGGCGTTGTTGCACAATTTGGGAGAACTAGCAATTTGCCTTCCAGAGATAGGTCTACTGAAATAGAATACTGTTAGGCTACCTCTGGTTATAAACAATCATTACAATAATGTGCTCCTGTTTTTCTCCATGCATCCTCAACCATCCCTAAAGTTATCTATAGTCAACCTTAACAGTTGGCTTGAAGCTGCATTAATGCAACATTACTCAAGACAGACTCAGACAGACATCTGGGATGAAACAGTGCTTTCAGAGTTCACGATCACCATTGAAAACATGATCACAAGTCAGTGACTACAATGTAAATGTATGTATCTTGCATCATCCTCTTAATATAGTGGAACAAATCTCTGCAGATACTGTAAGCTTCCAGAAGTCTCATCGCATCAAAACAACTTGAACTTTATTTTTACAATTTACTTGTACAACAGAAGAGTTTGAAGTTTCACATAATCAGTGTGACTCCGTTTTCCAGAACGGTGTATGTTTAAGAAATTACTGGAATTCTGAAGTGAAGGCTGAATCCAAACAGTAGCAGATGAAGACATGAAGTCGGAGACCTCATCAGTGATTACTGCTCCTGTAAATGACTCCTTGGGAAGATGATCCAGCTCTGATGCAAATCAGGAGCAGAGCTTCATAGGTCAACTCAAAAACAGACAATAACAAGATGCACCCAACAAAAATTCAAAGGGGAACTGCAATGACGTGCGTGACATAGAATCCAGGGGTTCCATTGAATAGACACCCACATGCAGGAAATATTAGAACTACTAAAGCTTTTTAGGCAATAACTGTCACTTGCTCAATGTTCATACAAAAAAGTCAAGAAGTTATGCAACACTTGTACACAGTAAAATAATGTCATTTTCTATGCAGAGTTAAAAGCCTCAAGGTGTTGCGAGGTACATAATGAAATTCAATTTATAACACAGTGATAAATTGCAGGATTCTGACTTGGCATGACCTGCTCCTCTGTACCAAGTGAACACCAATGAGGAAAATAACCACTTCAAATTGGTTTAAATACATTTTAGAAAATCAGTGTCTTTACTTCATCTGTTATTTTAATTTATGCACTGCATGCAAGCCCAGACTTTTGTTACACAACATGACAAGAGACTCAAAGGAACAATATGTAAATTATACATTGAAGTGTATGAGACTGTGTGTGTGTGTATTGGCAATGTCTGGTGACGTCAAATCTTTTTCAATGCAACCATAGCAACCAATAAGGGCCTGCTGCCAAGTGCTCCAAAGATGCCTTTGCAGACAACTTAAAAAAGGAGACATACTATACTGCAGCTTCTCACTAGTTTTAAAGACACTCCTTGGTAGTTTAAAGTCCTTGTTTCTCACATTTTTTACCGTACCAGGCCTTGCCCAAAAGCATTTTGTAAAGTACAGGTAGCCCACCAGGCTTGTAAACTGTGCCTTGTACTTGCCCCCAAGAGGTTTTGGTAGCCCAGATCTAACACGTATTGTCATAAATGAACCTTCTGATGTATTAATGGCAGCGATCACAACTAGTTTAGTGGTCAAATGACTTTACATTGATTCACAAATTCAAAAATTAATTAATGTCACATTTAAAAAATTATATTTCACATCTGAAAAGGGAGAAAAATAAGCATTTTAACCAAGTAGGTTGCAGTTTTAAGTAGCCTACAGGGCAAGTTTAGAAGTGGCATTTACTAGTCCTTAGCAGCTTTTACTAGACAATGTACATGTACGCCAAGCTAACTACCTGTAGTGTTAAGAGTTAGCCCTGTGTGTACTGTATAAACATCTGTAGTTAAATTTCCCTCCAAATAGCATGCCCCATGCCCCTTGTATGACATTCCAAAGTAATACAAAAACCTGTTACAAAATGTACAACCAGACAATTTCTCTGCTCTTTTTTGTCAGTAAAATGATTAACTGAAACCTTCACAGCGTACACAAAAATACATTTTTTTAATGGCTGTGTTATTTGTCACTAAAGACAGTTTACATTACGTATTAGTGTACATTGTGAGGCCAGTTTGATTGTATGAACTTAGAATCCAGCAAGCAAATGAAAACTAATCAAGTCCACTTTGTACAATTTCACAAAAACAGGAAATCAGCTGGGAAAAACACCCCCAGTTCCTAAGCAAATCAACAGTATGACTATGAGCTTGGCCATGAAATTTATGTGACCACCATTTCAAGTTTTTATAAGAACATGTCAGAAGAAGGGCAGGCCTGAAACTTCAGACAGACAGACAAGGGCAACAGGGGCAATTGCCTCCTTCCCCTTGTCCATAGTCATTGGCCTTTTCCTTAACTTTTTTGTTCAATAGAAAGTTCAAACATATTAATACCAATTGCTTGTGATGATTTTGTTTTTAAAGGGGAACTAGTACACAACTAGATTAAGAATTGCACAAGCTTAACACTTACTAAGTGACCAGTTTAAAAAGTGGAGGTCAGATATAGATGCGACAATTGTCGCAACCCTTCCTCCTCCTGATGGAGCAACTTCCTTTTCCTGATGGTGCCAAGCACCCAGATGATGGAGGATTAAGATTGACAAAACTAAGTTAAACAAAAACAGTGAGACACCAGCAAAGTAACAAAGGAAATGACCAGGGGCAAAATATCGACAAAATATCAAAATATTGAACAGCCGTTTTTTAACTGAAATTTGACTATCAATTCCATGAACCAAGCATAACTGTTTTTGAAATGTGTTAACGTCTGAAGCCTTTATTTAAAACTGCTCAACATGTTCAAACTGCCCATTTGTGTTTGTGGCTGTCATGGCTGTATACATAAGGATAAAATTTGACCTAAATTTAGTAGTTTAAAGTGGCAGTCGCAATTGCCGCATACAGAATTTTAGCCCAGGCTGGACTCCTCAAAACTGTTGCAGTGCAATGGAGACTGGCGCCCTACCAAAGTACCGCCAGCGAGGAGTACAGTGTAGCCCACCTTGGGCTGTTATGGCTCTCTAGCTCTTTTAACATCGGTCTTATTAACACTCACAAGACCGATGTTAAAAGAGAGCCATAAACAGTCCAACAAGGTGGGCTGTACGTATTAAAAAAATGTAGCTATATGTAGTGTTACTAAAATACAAAACAGCCAATCAATCCAGTATAAAATTATTTAGGTGTAGTGAAAAAAAAAATGCATTACCGTGTACTGATTCAATGGGAATGGGTTAGCCCCAATTAGGGCCAATCCAAAAATTGGGGCTAGGAGTGGGCGGGAGTTTTGCATGATAATGTTTTGAATGATAATGTTTTGAATGCTAGGCCATCGGCAGTGCTACAAAAACAATCCTAAAATTTGTACAAACTACAAAAAAATAGTACAATACATCGGTCCACCATTGTCCATGGGCCAAGGGAAAATTGTCTGGACTGAAATACTTCCTCCATGGTATTAATACTAAGTATGAGAAAGGACACCTCTATGGTATAACTGGGGATTTTTCTACAATACCAGAAAAGCTTTGCACGCAACCATTTTCCGCCAACCTCTGTCTTTGTAACGTTAGTTTTGTAAGAAAAAAAAGAACTGTTTCGTAGGTGTCGGAAATATACGGCTCAGTCTAATTCTAAAGAATTGGCATAAAAAAGTAATCAAACATTCTTTACGCATTTCAAACACATTTCTAATGTCAAAAGGTTATCGTAAGAATTGTAAGAAATATATAAACAATTTATATTTAACGTGTTGTTATCTTTCTTTACCTTTCTCTCTCAAAGTTTTTCACGCCGATCCTCAATCTGAATTGAATAATTGGAAAGCCAACCCTCTCTCTAGCCTAGCTCTACCTCCCTCTATACTAGCGCTAGCTCTACGACCCAGTGCTGACAATACTTTAACTTATCTTACGTTCGAGAAAATGTTCACATTGCAATACATTTCCACTGTCATCATACAACTGATTCCCAATAAGAGAACATTTCATAATCATTTAACTAATTGTTCCCTAACTAATATTAAAATTGATCAACATTAACAGAATGTAAGTATTAATTTACCAATAAATTGTTAAAACACAATAAGTAGGTTTATTAAAAAGAACAGCTTTAAGTCACGTGAGCACACATTTCCGCGTGGATATATATATGTGGTGGCATGGTCGCCGTGCTGGTGGTCTGTAAACAAACTGACGCTTGTTTCTCTTTGATATGCTGAACATGTATATGGTGGAACTGGGTTCAAACAGGGGAGTAAGTGCTTCGTTACAGACATGAACTGCTCGTTTATAGCAATTACGTCTTTCAACCTAGCCCCTTGTGGGATCGGGAAGGCATACATGTCTGGGCGTGTTTTCGCGGATCTCCGTTTGTGCTCTCTCAGCGGTCGGGAAATGTGTTCATCATACCTGTTCATAATATTTCATATTAACAGTCAGCACTCTTATACACGTTGGCTCCAACAAGTGGATTATTGTGAACAAAATAAAATGATGCAAAGCTTTGCGACATCTGAAGGGTGCGCAGACGACGACGAGCCCGCACCCCAAATTCAAACATTTGTGTTTCTCGATTTAGAAACAAGTTCTCTTGAGGCGCTGGACAGACCGAAAATTATTGAAATATGTATGATTGCCGTCCATCGGAATTCTCTGTTTTTGACGAATACAGTCAAGTCTGACAACACAACTACGCTACCGCGAGTACAAGATAGACTGACGTTATGTGTCAACCCCAACAAGGCAGTTTCTCCAACATCAACTGAAATTACAGGCCTAGACAATCACAACTTGGTGGAAGAGACAAAACGGAAAATATTTGATGCCGATGTTGCGAAGATGCTGCAACTCTTCCTTGCCCGTCAGGATGCCCCAGTTTGTCTTGTTGCTCACAACGGGAACAGATTTGACTTTAAACTGCTCCGCACTGAACTGGATAAAGTTGGTGAGCGCTTTTCCGATGAAATTTTGTGTGTGGATTCGTTGAAAGCTTTTGCCCAAATTGAGCAGAGCAGCAGTCCTGGGAAGAGTGTTTCGTTGGGGAATATTTACCAGCGGTTTTACGGTAGGCCTGTTCCTGATGCACACAATGCTGAGTCTGATGTCATCGCGCTGATCAAGATAATCATGAACAAGACTAAAACCTTAATAGAATGGATGGACAAAAACAGGGTTTCCTTCAACCAAATGGAGCCTTACTATTCACCATTTAATTCACCTAGTAAGAAGAAACCAAGAATGGATCTTAAAGATTGAAAAAAGCCGTCGTAGTACTAGTGTAGTACGTAGTAATAAACTTGTTTCATCGGGCAATTTCGGGCAGTAATATAAACATTTGTTAACAAAATAGTAAACTTAAATAAATAAACATGGTCTCGTGACTTAGTTAAAATATTTGGTCCGGTATACACAGTAGACCTAGACAAGATCATGACATGTTGTCGACGAACACATTTGTTTTTGCTACACTAGAACCACGATACTCAAACCCCCGAAGTGTGCCGCAAATGTGAACTGACGGAAAAGTAAACTGACAAAGTGAAGGTTTAATTGTTTGTTGAGATGATTTTTTCCCAAGGGAACTCGGCAAACTCCAATAAGGGGATATAAACACCAATTAGCTGCTGGCAAACAGCCAATCTCTCTCTCATACAAACATTGGGTCGTCTATGATTGCACAAAAATTAATCAAGACAATGTGATTCAAACTAGATGACAACTTATCATTCTATATTCATTTATTCGTTTGACAAAGCTGTTTTATAATCATGATCAAATTATATATCAACTTGTGCAATTTTGGTACAACAAAATATCCTTTTTATGTAAATTAATGGCACTCTTTGACAAAATGAACTATAGCGGAATTTCAAGAAGAATTTAATAATTTTACAATTTTTTTAAAACTAGTTAGAATGCTGTGCATCATGTTTCCCAAAAAGAAACGTGCTTTATTTATTTGTTTATGATAATTAGTTTTTATCGTTGCAATTCATTTAGATTAATAAAAGTATCAACTCAAACAAATATAATTTCACAAGTAAATGACTAGTTATCTCAATAAATACTCATATACACATAGATAAGTACTTTTAAAGCCTCACTCGTCTGTTGTGTCAAAAAAGTCAAAGAACATAATAATGTAGCCGCGAGAGCGTAGAAGTTTATATCTAGCAAAATAGTAGGCCTATAGATCTGCATTTGGCCTAGAAAACGTTCATGTTAATTATGGTCAAAAGCTATAAGAGGATTTCGTCATATTGTTTTGTAAAGCACATTGTGCTAAAACTTGATACAAAAAGTGAGTTTGGATACGGCAATACCACAGGTGAACCCCCCTTTTGGTGATTTGTGTCGGAATTTCGTTTTTCTCACGTGGTGTTAGGGCTATAGTCATGAACCCTGTACTCTGCATAAGTTTTGTACCGGGGGGCGGAAGGGGTAGCGCCACCAGCGCGCCACCTACGTTGAAAATAATCTCATTCGACCATCGCGACGTGGACTGGTCGAAGCTCCCCACGTACAAACGGATGTGTGTGTATGCACAGTACACACTATTTGAATTTACGGTTGCTCTCCGCTGCGTATGTGCCGTTGAGACTGCCTGGACGAGTCCATTTTATCAGAGGGTATTGTTATCTTCAAATGTTGTAAATTCACAAAATCTTTACACCAGATTTTTTATTTTTTTTGCCTTGCCAACTGCTTCAGTAAATTAACTATTTAATAAACAACATATATTTAACCTAAACGACATGTGTTTTAGATGTGTATGTTGCCTCAGAATTACAATTACCTGCGGCAAATGTTCCCGTCCGTCAACAGAGATCGTTGAACGCAAAATAAGTATTGGCGGGATCCATTCTCTCCAAAAACACTTTTACAAATCGTCAAATATCTAGAGGATGTACCGAGGGATTTTGATTAAACTTTCAGGAATGAAAGATCTATTCTTAAATATTACGTTAATGGAAAAAAATCAGAGGATGAACGATAATTTTTTTCACATTAGGCCTATGTCGATATTTGTAGCCATTTTAGGGGAGACCATTTGTAACGAAATTCCCACCTGGACCCATTCATACACGTTAGCCGCTGCAATAAACCAACGGAAAATTTTCGATAATATTTTTACGCACTTTATTTAAAATTAAGCATCTCAACAATTGAAAATACTCTTACGATATACACTGTTATGTTTTCAGTGCTGATAAAGAGAGAATTTTAACGGTATACATGGATTTCTTTTTGTTTTTTAATGGTCATTACCTATTTTTAAAATGGAGTGTACCCAAACAGCGATCGCAAATGATTGCGCAACACCCCTTCCGCCCCCCCCCCCCTGTTTTGTACTAACGGTTCCTTCGCTCATCGATGATGCAATCAACAGACGAGGTTCAAGTTTAAACGCGTTAGCGTGTAACTTCCACTTGGACTTTACTTTCCGGTAGAGAAATTACTCGTTGCGAAATAAAAGGGGATTTTTCCATAAATTGGAGTAATAATGGTTTAGGTGAGCAATAAGCCTAAATAGTTTTTGGGAAATGCCTATATAATAGGATGTGTGTCCGTTGTTATGAGACTGAACAGATAGGACTCGTGTATGTAGGCCTCTGGAGCAGAATCGTCATCTGGAGCAGAATCGTAAACTTGATGTGTTTAATACGATCAAAATATCATTGTTAAAACTACCAACTGTTTTCGATCCACTACAACACGGTACTGCGAACACAATTAGTTTCTTTAAGTTGGATTACTAATTCAGACTCGAGTTGACTCAAGAAATAATGCCTACTATTCAAACGTTTGTGTTTATGGATCTAGAAGCAACGGGCCTTGACAAGCCTGGTCGACCAAGCCGGATCACGGAGATGTGCTTCGTAGCGGTGAACCGTTCCTCACTTTTGGAGGCGCCAACTCGCCATAAGCTTCCTCGTGTGCTGGACAAACTCGTCCTTTGTGTGGACCCAAACATCAAAGAAGAGTCACACGTACCGGGCCTGACTGGCCTTAGCCAGGAGATCCTACAACGCAATGGGAGGGGCGTCTTCTCCGAAAAGATAGGCAAGCTTGTGATGGAATTTCTGGATCGCCAAGACGCCCCTGTGTGTCTTGTTGCGCACGGTGGAGACAGATTCGACTTCCCGAAGATAGCTCTACATCTCCGTGAAGTGGGCGTGGCAATACCAAGAGGAGTTCTCTGTGGGTGCACATTCCATGGCTTCAAAGCCGTGAAGAGCAAGCCACTGGGTGGATGGTCCCTTGGCAGCCTCTACGGCTACTATGTTGGTGAGACATGTGGTGATGATGGCCATCGCGCCGAGGTTGACGTGAGCACCCTGTTGCAGTTAGTGCACCACACAGCGGCCACTTTATTGCCCTGGCTGGATCGAAATGCTCGCTCGCTCAGCTTCATGGTATGAGATAATTCTTCCTAACTGAAGTAATCAAGTGGTAAAACACACTGAAAACTTAATGTCGAACATGAATAACGCTTTTCATAATTATTATGTAACCATCTTTTCCTTCAACACTTACATGTCGTTAGGCCTATAGATTGTATTCTGATGTCAGGGTTTACAGTCAATGTTTAACGGTTATTCTTTTGTCATCCTCCTCCAGCCCGTGTTAATTTTCCATATGGGGGACAGAATCTCTGGGTGACAAATTTCTCTAGGACACCGGTCAGAGATTCTGTCCCCCCCCCCCAGGTTTGAGTGTCCCCCACCCATGGTGAAATAACAAGGTTATAAAGGAAGTGTAACCAATAGAGGGCGCTATATTAGAAGAAATTATTGGCTCAGTCTAAGCGCCACACCGACAGAGTTGCGACCAAATAAAGCACAACCTAACGGGCAGCAAATTTTTGTTCTGTGTTGGCTATGGAGTCAACAGTGCGTTTTGGGGGATTCTAATCCCAACAGTTGTAGCAACTCTATACATAAACGGCTCTGTAATGGTTGCACCACACTAAATAAACTCCCAAAGCAAACAATGCTAAATTCTAAATATTAAAAAAATATTTAAAATCTCTCAGCCTCTTGAAACCAATCAAATATATTTTCAGACCCAATGAACTTCAGATTTCTTTTCAATTTTTTGCAGGTCAGCCGTTTGGAATTTTAGCTAATTATCCCAGAAAAAACACCCCCGAAAATGATTTTTTTTTCAAAACCGACTTGCTGCCAGTTTTCATGAGGCACTCCTCCACTTCCCAAGCTAAATACGCCATCTCTTAATATTTATGCTCGAGTACGTCACAATTCTAACCCAAAACGAGGCCATAGGCGCAGCCACTGCAAGTGGTGGCGGACGCGCGCCTATAGCCTCATTTTAAGTAAGAATTATGACGTCATGCATGAATATTAAGAGAGGCGTATAAAATAGGACCAACTTTGAAGCATAAATTTATCAAATCTCCCAAAAGATGAAACACGGAACCCTATGTTGTGATTCTTATAATAACACAATCTATTAGTTGCATGACCCTCCAGAACGTTATAATTCAAAATATACTGTGGGTTTACAAATTATGATAATCAGCTTGGCGCATGAATATTGGCCTAGTGGTGCATCCTATTAGGGGCCATACTGCCCGCACTCAATGTATGTACTTCATTGTGAACAGTGTTGTAGACTGAGACACTTGCCAGAAGTATCCAACTGTAACTTTTGAAAATAGTTTTCAAATCTACACTACCGAAAATGGCATCGACCTTTGTTTTTCTTGACTTAGAGACTACTGGTCTCGAAGATGACTGCAAAATTACGGAGATGTGCCTGTGTGCCGTGAGCCGAAATGCACTGCTCAAGCGCCCCTTCACTGCCGCACGATTTCCGCGCGTCCTGGACAAACTGGCCCTTTGCTTCAACCCGGCGAGGGTAGTGAGCCCTAAAGCTGAGGAATTATCTGGGTTGTCACTCCAGTTACTCTTTGATAATAACCGGGGTGTTTTCTCCCAAGGTGTTGCTGAATTTTTGAAAAGTTTTTTGAAGATGCAGGCACCACCTGTTTGTCTGGTCGCTCATTATGGATACAATTTTGACTTTCGTAAATTAGCCAACCATTTCAGAGATGTTGGGGTTGAACTGTCTGCAGCTGAGATGGGCCTTCGGTGCGTCGATACCGTAAAAGCATTCCAAGCATTGAAACCCAAGCCTTCCACGGAGAATTTCAAGCTTGGTACATTGTACAGCAAATACGTTGGTGGAAATGTCCAAAACGCACATACTGCCGAAGGAGACTGTCTGAGCTTGCTTGAACTAGTCTACCGTACGGCCGACGAGGTGGTACCGTGGGCCGACGTCAACGCTATGGGTTTCACCCATGATTATTAAAACATTGCAAACAACTAGTTGCTTCGTCAACAACGATCGAATTTTGGAACATTGGAAAAAACATTATAATCGCGTCAAAAAGACAGCTAGTCTAGGCTAACCGCTACTGGCTCATGGCCATCCTGGCTGACCATGGGCCATACCAGCTCTTGACCACCCATGTCATCCGGACTGAACTTGCTTTAGGATAATTCAAGGTGGTCAACGGAGAATGATTGTTTGCCAGTCCACTCAACAACACACACAATTATCCTCCTAAAAAACATTTACAAAGTAAACATTCTTTTAATAATGTGGAATGATGTTTTTTTTCTTCTCTGAATTAACAAGTCACCAGAATTTCTGTTAACTGATGTAGATGACTTCAAACAAGTTCACGTAATATGAAACAAGTTCAGCTTTGTGATCACTTTAAATATATCATTTGGTGTAGCATTTTGTAGACTGACATATAGTTTTTTGGATTTAATTGTATAAGTAGTTGGCTTAAAATAAGTTCAATAACAAGTACTGCTTTTGATCAGTTTAATATATCATGGATGTAGCATTTGTAGACTGACCTATAAGTTATTTGGATTTGATTGTATTAGTAGATGGCTTAAAGTAAGTTCAATAACAAGTACTGTTTTTATCACTAGAAGATATCATGGATATAGCATTAATTTTTTTGTAGACTGACCTATAAGTTATTTGGATTTAATTGTATTAGTAGATGGCTAAAAATAAGTTCAATAAAAAATCTTTGATCACGTAAAGATATCGTGGATGTAGCATTTGTAGTCTGACCTATAGTTTCTTTATAGATGTAATTTTGTTGTAACAAGTACTGCTGTGTGATCACTTCAAATTCTAACTGTTAGCATTACTATTTTATAGACTGACCTATAATGCTTTAGATGTAACAAGTTCACCTAAAAAACAAGTACTGTTTTGTGAACACTTTGTATGTATAGGCATATGTACATGTATAGACCTATAGGGCAGTAACTGTATTGTTAGACTTCAAACAAGTTCACATCAATGGTCTTCCTGTACTTATATACGCCTACATTTTGTAGATCGACATCTAGTTTTTTAGATGCTGTATTGTAGATGGCTTATTATTTCGATGTGCAACATTTGTACACTTACCTGATAGTTTTTTTGATATAATTGTGTTTTAAAATTTTAGACCCATGGCATAGAATTATGTAATCTTCTACTGGTACAACAATTAAATGTTAAGTCTATGTTAAAGCTATATACAATATTAAAAGCAATGCAAATAAGAATTATAACAATCATAAAACTATTGACAAACAAACAAAACACACCCCAAAACGATTTAAAAAAAAATTTGAATCGACTCACCTAAAGGGTGTGTACAACATTGGTAAGAATGAAAATATAAATGCTCACAGATTTGCACACAACTTACATTGTATAAAGATGGTCATGGTAGAAAACTTCACTTGAAATAGTTTTGCTTGAAATGCCATAGTTTTTAGGAAATTAGTAAAATAATAGTCTTTATCCTGTGCATAACATAGGCCTGAATGTTAACAAGAAAGGAGAAGAAGAAAAAAGAAACAACTCGACTCCAAGAGAAGATTACCTAAATCATAATGTATTCATAATCAAAAGTGATTTATATGTACTTCAAGTCATGGCTTAATAGTTTGGCTTTT
Organism: Leptasterias polaris; assembly: GCA_037783415.1. Classification (NCBI taxonomy): domain Eukaryota; kingdom Metazoa; phylum Echinodermata; class Asteroidea; order Forcipulatida; family Asteriidae; genus Leptasterias; species Leptasterias polaris. The sequence continues at coordinate 2,487,350 of JAZGTN010000089.1, forward strand.
TGGCATAATGTAGACTTAATAATTGTTTTCAAATAAAAAGATCTCAAATATTTCACATCAGTTTCAGGGTAAAACCAAACTATGAACAAGTTTTAGTTTCGCAGTAATTGTATTGCTGACAATGGGGTTTCCCCTCATGGGAAATATTCTACGGTTTACTCAAAAACAAGTCTCGCTGTGCAACCTCTGTGAACTATAACAGATTGCTGACAAAGGGAATTCCGCTGTGAGATATTCAAGTTTCGAATAACTATTTAACATACTTTTCAGGCTATTTAATCAAAGTTTTTCAGATTTTTCCAAGGGTAAGAAAAAATCATGACTGACATTTACACATTAGGCTTAATTTCGATTGTCACAACGAAAATTAAAAATGGATCTTCAAATTCTTTTTTCTAAATCTTTGACAGCATTTCAGACAGAAATATTTCTATGGGAGATTCGAGATTGGTACTGGTATGAACTTCACAAACAGTGAGCCTTCCGACTGATGTAATAAGAAAATATTTTTTTGATTTACCAGTCCTATATTTTACCTTTATCGCCTTAGGTTCCCTATGGTTACTAAGACGAAGAGTCTTGTTATAAAGACGGTGCACATTTTTCCATGAAGAAAATCATTCAGTCCTCGCATGGTCCGAGTGTTTTTTAAAACAACTGTGGTTTTGTGCAAGTAAAATTGCTAACAAACGTCGAGAAATCACCTTTTTCGTCGGCATGGTCGTCCAGCCTTCAAGTACCAGGCATTAATGATGCTGAGAAAATGTCAAATACTTGCTCTATTGGTCAAAATGTGCTACCTTCTCTTCGTCCAAAAATGTCGTACGCTCGTATCGTGGAAACATTTACATGAAAGTTTACATGAAAGTTATAACTGTGGTCCGTTCGCTAAGGTTATACATTGTATCAAAATCAACGCACTGCATCCGGAAATGGAGGGGTTTTCAGAAATTCGTCTTACTTGAGTTTTTTTCTGGGGTGCCTTAGAATGATACGTAAACCACCCATTTGGAGTAAAGTTTGCTAACAAAAAAGTAATTACACAATTCGACCAGGTCCTTCTTTATGCTCTAAAGTATTGGGGAAAAGTGTCTAAAGTTTTTGGGCAAGCAACTTTGTATCATAAAAATTTACCACAAGAAACAGTCAGACTTCATCCAAGTTCTTGAACGTTGCCGTGATTTGACACCAGTCAGCTACTACTGTACTAGGACAGAACTGTTAATAATTAGGCTATGACCAATGTGATTGACAGGGCTTTTACCCAGCTCATGGTCACTGGCCTCGAGGAAGTGAAGGTGCCAGGGTAGGATGAAACCGGTGAGTAGAATTCAGAGTTATACATAGGCCTATTGCAGAAGACAATCGGCTGCCTGTGGGCTAATTTGACAGGCAGTGAATAAGAAACAAAAAATAAACTAATTTTTGTAGACTGACCTTTAGTTACTGTAGATGTAATTTTATGGCTTAAAATAAGTTCAATAACAAGTACTGCTGTGTGATCACTTCAAAATCTAACCGTTAGCATAACTATTTTATAGACTGACCTATAATTCTTTAGATGTAACAATACTTAAAACAAGGTCACATAAATAACAAGTACTGTTTTGTGAACACTTTGTTTGTATATGCCTATATCATTTTTAACCTGACCTATAGGGCCTGTATTGTTTGATGACTTCAAAACAAGTTCACATCAAGGGTCTCTTTGTAATGATTATTTCCCTATCATTATAGTAGCATTTTGTAGACTGACATCTAGTTCTTTAGATGCAGTGTATTGTAGATGACTTAATAATATTAAGTTGTATAGCATTTGTACAATTACCTAATAGTTTTTTAGATTCAATTGTGTTGTCAACCTTTAGATACATGGTTGAAATACGAATTAAGTAATCTTCTACTGGTACAAAAATTTAAATGTTAAGTCAATGCAAATAAGAATCATAACAACTATAAAACTATTGACAAATTAAAAAAACACCCCAAAAGCGATTTTTTTTTTGAATCGACACCCTAAAGGACAAATAAAAAAATCGACTCCAAGAGAAGATGACCTAAATCATAATGTATTCACAATCAAAAGTGATTTATGTATGCACTTCAAGCCCAGGCTTAATAGTTTGGCACAATGTAGACTTAATAATTGTTTTTGAGTTAATATTTGTCAACTATTTAACATCAGTTTTTTTAAAGGGTAAAACCACTTCATGAACACTTTTAAGTTTGTGCAGCCTACATTAAGCGGTAATTGTATTGCATAGCATTGGGGTTTCCCCTTATGAGAAATATTATACGGTGTACTCAAAAACAAGGCTCACATGTGCAACCTCTGTGAACTAACAGATTGCTGACAAAGTGGAAATCCCTTTCAAGTTTCGAATAACTGTTTTTCAACCAACAGTTTATCAAATAAAAGATATCATTGTTCAACCTGCATTGTTAAAAAAAAATTGAAGGAGGGATTTACTCTCCGAGAAATATTGATTTATTACCTCCCTTGTTTGGAGCATAGAGAAAGGACTGGAGTTTGTGGTTTTCAAGTGCTGGGAAAGAACACTTGGCACGCAATCGTACGGTAACGTTAAAGGCAAAGTACACCTTTGATTGTAACCCTTGCATAACGCGGAACGCTAAATGGACCCTGAGGTCACGCACACTATTTTACGCACAAAGAACACCTATCGTCCAATCATCTGCCTCCTTTGACCTCAGTGAGGGCGCTTTTTGGCCTCAGTGAGGGCGCTTTTTTAGCGTGTGATGTCATATGCAAGGGGTCTATTATTATTAACCCAAAAATAAAGACAAACGCAATAAAACTATCATGTGAACATCTATATAAAACAAATCTTTAAAAAAAAACCGCTCCTTGTGATGGAGAGCGTGTAAAATATCAGCAGCGAAACTTACAACAAACTTCGCAAAACTGTCAATTGACATTGTCATACTTAACAAGTGTAATTCATACTGTGAAATATAAATTGATATTGTTATACTGGTGTTAAAGCTCATAAAATATCATACCTCTTTATTTTGAGGCATAAATGATGGCACTGAATGACGACCTGATCAAACTGCCGAAGCCTGTATAGATCCTTTGAAACTCTTAGAATTACAGAGGGTGGATGATCCAGGTAGAGAACCCCACCAACAGCACAAATATACGGCAAATCTGTGACTATCTATCCCCTGATAACCAAGTTCATACACCGTTCACTACACTTCACCTGAAAAGTCCACCCCGGCAGCGAGCCTTTATTTATTTAAAAGTTCGTGCACTTTGATTGTTGTGCGGGGAACTTTAAAACATTTTTTTCTTTGTGCATAAATTAACATTGTTTTTGTTATGGCAAGGACAGGTGGTGCTGTGTGTAGAAGGGCATACCACGCAAAGGCGTGAACGCACAGACAACGTATCAATTTAAAAAAGCTGGTCAGCTGTGAAACCAACATAATGCACATGGGGGGCGGAAGGGGTGTTGCGCAATCATTTGCGATCGCTGTTTGGAGGCGGGGCTTAATGGATCGATCTATTAATTAACTTTCAAGGCTCATAGTCTGGTTTCTAAAATTGTTAATAAATAAATAATAAGTGGAGAGATTAGGTCCCACGCAAACATTTAACAGCCTAGAGAATAACCCTTGAACATGAATAGAACAATTCAATTGCCGAAAAACATGTTGATGATTTTTACCAGCTTATTTTTTATTAAAGGAACCAGTATTTATTAAAGGCAATGACAGTAAGGACCAGGTCTTCACTGCATGGTGACCCTTTTTATGGCTGTTAAACTAGCAAATAGATATCGGGTGGTTTTATCACCATTTCATGTACAAGCTAAAGTTTTATTATTTATAGTTGTTATAAATACTTAACAACTGGGTTCCACCCAAAGCTTTAGGCCTCTTTACAACTACTAAAAATACATGATTTACTCTAAAGATAAGCATTTTTTAGTAGAATATTTGTCATCAAAATATTCAAAGTAAAATCTGTTTGACATAAGCCTGGGTATGTTTGAAGCTGTTTGATTAGAGTTGGTGTATAGATAATCTGCTTACGGATGAGTGTATTCACCCTACGATAAAGATATGGTTTTTTAATTACCAGTTGTACATTTAAAGAGTCTATTTTACATTATTGATCAAACTGCTCATTTTCAGAATGTTGTGAATGACACTCAAAGTATGGAACATGAGAAGTGTGGAAAAGATGACCTGCTTCACAAAAAGTAAAGAACTTTAAGCACACTCAGTGAAATCAGTCACAAATCATTGGAAAAAGTACATGAACATAACATGTAATAAGCCCTGAAGTAAGAACCCCTTTTCTATACATATAAAGACAAAACTGTTAAAACTCATATCAAATTTGTATTTGCAGAGCTTGTTTTTATAAAATTACATTAATAAACTTCAAATCTCATTAAAATAAGTTCATATGGATTGTTGATAATTATTGGTTATGAGGTTCGATTTTACGAATCCCCAAAAATGTAGATGTTATAACTTACATATTATTTAATTATGTTTCACCCCTAGGCTAGGAGCTTCGTCAGATTGCCCTTTCTTGGTCGACGAAAAGGGCCGTGGTTTTGTACTACCATGGTCATTATGTTCTGGAGCCGGTATGCCCCGTCGTCTTTGTGGAGAGTGTGTGTCTCGGCCTCCCCATCCCCACCCTACCCCCCCCCCCCCCCACCCCCCCCCCCCACCCCACCCCCCTAGGTCTTATCCAAATGGACCTCTATAAGCCATCTAGTATAGTGGTTTCGTCAGATTCCTGTAGCACTATTACCGTGGCATTGTCACATTTTATGATGTGGTTGGTGGCCGCAAAGTGGTTGGAAGAGCGAATGGACCGGATGCTAACAACGCCCTCTTCGTCGACCAAGAAAGTGTCTAAAACTTAAAAAGAGCATTGGACATGGTTGCTAGTGACGAAGCTACTAAAACAATATGTAACTAAAATCTACATTTCTTTGGATTCAAAAACACGATCCTCATAACCCACAAATTTCAAATCTATTAATTTTATTTACAGACTAATCCATAAAGCACTACCATTGTGTTTTGAACTCTGGTACATTTACATCTCTGCAACAAAAAGTAATATGAATTTATGATAATTTGTAATTATTTAGAACTGCCACTTTGGCCACCGAGATGTTAAAATTCCATGATTAAACACACCACTTTATTAATACCGGCTCCGAGAGTTATGCCCTCATAAAATGAAATATAAACAAGTCTAGTCTTTGTCAGCAATTAACGCCAAAAACCTGGAGTTTGTAATGTTATGTAGAGACTCAGAGTCTCATTCAAAATGTCACCTTTTCCTATTTCATGTGTAGGCCCCCTAATGGTTACCCTAACATGCCAGATGTGCCATAATCAAGCAGTAATACTGAAGTGAATGGGGGAGAAGGTAATGCTCAGTTCAGTTATTTATATTAAAATGGAATTTCCAACATGTTGTTGGATCCATCCAAAATATCTGGAAAGCCTGGTGTAAAATCCATATCTCCCTTCCTGTGCACATCCTTCACCCCAACTGACAATACCAATTTGTACCCATCTTGTACTCCCATCACTCATTGAAAGTTCCCTCATGATTGGTCCCCCAGAGTCACCCTTGCATGCATCCTTGCCACCGCGTAGATCTCCAGCACAAAATTGTACATCATCTTTGAAATCAAGTTCGTTAAAACAAAGATAAGTACTTTTGTTTCCTGCAAGACTTGCCATACATGCTTCATTGGTGACTAAAGGAATTTGAATTTGCTGGAGGTGATTTGTGGAAGTTTTTTTAGTTGTGTGATCACAGCGTTGTTTATTCTTTATATTAAGAGATATGTCATATGGTTCTGTCACACCCCAGCCTGTCACATGTGGAGAAGCACCATGCGGTGAGTAAATGGATTCATCTAACAAAAGGAGTAAAACAATGAACATCTAATCAATTATATTGATTTGAAAATATACACGATCAATGACAATTGTTACTGCAACAGAACAATACAAACTACATTTTATCTAATTCTCATTTGGTGGAAATGCCTTATTTTTGAAAATTAGGTAAGGGTAATTTTTTGATAAAGCAACACAAATAACCAATACGTATCTAATTAGTAGACAGAATGTGAGGTTTGAGGCCCATGTGATAAAAGGTTGTGGAGCTTACCTGTCATACTTTCTTGTGGAATACAGACAGTCCTTACTTCTTGGCTGAGAGTAGAATGGCCTCTCAATCTCAGAAGCGCTACATCATTAGCAAAAGACCTCAATCTGAAATCGTCATGCTTTATCAAAGCCTCTTCACCATCAACCTCATACACTGTGGTGTCCGCTCGGATTAAACTCCTGTCAGTTAGACCTACGCAAATGAATCATCATTTATTTAGTCGGCAGTGAAACATTGTGCAGTTTCTCATTGTTTCACTACAAAACGTACACACTGAGCATTTCAAAATGAGAAACATGCAGTACACGGTGAAAATAAGCAATTCAAGTATGGAGAACCCTCCAGCTCAGCTTATAGAGAACCCTACACTGCACAGTGATACTGAGCAATTCAAAAAGAGAACCCTGCAGTAAGAGCATGCTCAAAGTGTCAATGAAGCCTCAGTTCTTCTCAGAACCCCACTCTCATTGAAGACATTTGCACAAAGATGCGATCTGCATATTAAAATCAGGATTTTGACCTCAGTTGGGGCGTGTGTGACGCAAAACAAGTAAAACGAGCTGCTTTTCTTTTTACTGTATTTAAGATACCAGGACTAATAAGCCTTTGAAAACATCATCATGCAGGTAGAAATACGGTGAGTTTCGTGTACCTGTATACACCCTTATCACATTCCAGGGCCATTCCTCATTCAGGCAATGAGCTGCAGTAAGAACCCAATTTGGAGCAATAAGTGTGCCACCACAGATGAATGTTTGCTGTAATAAAACAATTAAACAACACCTTGTGTTTGGTATACTTGAGCATAAAACATATTGACAATTATTGACTCCTAGTCATGACAGATAGAATTGTAGCCCTACATGTACCACTGGTCCACTGTTTTCATCTCTTAAAGGCACTGGACACATTTGGTTATAAAGACCAGTATTCTCACTTGGTGTATCCCAACATATGCATAAAATAACAAACCTGTGAAAATTTGGGCTGAATTGGTCATCGAAGTTGCAAGAAAATAATGAAAGAAAAAACACCCTTGTTGCACAAATTTGTGTGCTTTCAGATGCCAATAATAAAAGGTTCGCTGAAGTCTTTTATTATTTGAGTGAGAAATTACCCTTTTCTCAAAAACTACGTTACTTCAGAGGGAGTTGTTTCTCACAATGTTTTATACTATCAACTATCAACAGCTCTCCAGTGCTCGTTACCAAGTAAGTTTTTATGCTAACAATTATTTTGAGTAATTACCAATAGTGTTCAGTGCCTTTAAAGCATCTCACATTGAGAATAGTGCAGCATGTACTGCAAATAACTTACATAACTTTGGGGTATGGGGTGGTTAGGGAGGGGTGGGTGGTTGTGGGCTGGGAAGGGGGTTGATGTGTGTAAACAAAGTGCATTATATCGGCATTTGTACGACACAACCAAAGTTAAACTCTGTTTTAATAGTTCAGTAAGCTAAATGGCACGCCATGATCGAGTGGTCTATTGAACCAGACTAAAGTTCCAGTAGCAAAATCCTCAGGTGTGAGTTGAAATCCAAGTCATGGCTCTTGTGTCACTTAACCATAAATGTTTCCCTTCACCTGGGTGTCAATGGGCACCTGGATGAGGACAGATGGTCTTGTGTTTGATTTAGGTTTTTGTACAACAAAGGCTTGCATGGCAGCACTGGGCTTATACACCCGTAATTGAGGTGGTTCAAAGAAATGAAATAAATTGCTGTGGATAAAAATTGGCATGCAACATGAGTGTATATATTGGGGGGGGGGGGTCCCGGGAATATCCTTTTATTATTTCACAATATTACTTTATTTGACGGGCTTGCACGCAGGCTCAAGTGACTAAAGGTCAAGTCTACGATAGTGCCCGCAGAACAAATTTGCCATGTAATTTCCCCAAGCTCGTAAAAACTTATCAATTAGTTAATGATTTTGGGGGCCACTTGTTGCCCCCTTTTTTAACGTGTTGATGGGCTGAATAGAGTCCAAGTAATCATTAAGATCAGGATTAAATGTCGAAAGTTTTATCAGCTGGGCGTGAACGGTTCATTCCGTGCCAAGTCACCTGATGCCTGTGTAAAAAGTCCAACAAATCCCTTTTCAAGTGGTTATTTGACAACCGAGGACATTACTTGACAGATTTACAAATTTTCACAATAAAAAAAATGGTTTCTCAAACTCCTTCATGTAAATTTTTTCAAATAAAAATGCCTAGATTAAGGTCATTGCTGTGTATGCAGTTAAGTGAAATCACATGTTTACAAAAAATACCACAGAGCCTGGACTTCCTGCAGGCATAGTTTGTACACTACGGAAGCATAGTGACGCCACATGAATAAACAAATTCCCGCTCTTTTCTTGTACGTACACAAGAACTATCATGTACGTACATGATAATTATCATATATGTACACAAAAAGTGCATTTGTTTCCAGGTACTTTATACTTGTAACTGATCAGTAAAATATAATTTGTATCCAGTCTTGTCACTGACGATGGATTATTGAGCTTCAATGCCATTCCTTATGGATAACCGTTTTAACAACTGGACCTTTCCTTATATAGACCGGTTTACAACTTTTTATACAACTAACTAGAGTAGAATTGTAAGGTATCCAGTTTTCCCAAACGGTCCTTAAGTTAGAATGTACCTGATCAAATTCTTCAATATAGATGGCGACTTGCCAGGGCCAATCATATAATTGTGCATCATCTCCACCTGCTATTCTTCCCTTGGTTTGAACTACTCTTTTTGGTCCGCCATTGTAGCCGCATTTTGAATAATCTGTAAGTAATAAAGACTTTCAAGTAATTATGTTTAGTCTTTTGATCAAGACCATAATTTCCACAACTCTCTCATATTATAAAAGAGTGGGGACAGTTATGAATAATGATAACAATAATATTACAACGGCCCTTCTGTGTTGAGTCACTGTAACCTTTTTTGGCCTGCCCCTGTTTGAAATTTTGGCAATTTAAGTGTCAATAGATAACCTACCAAGTTGTTGATATGTTATAGTCTGGACTAGCAGATTGAGCTCTCTGTAGTCTGCAATTAGAAACAAGTGTTCACTGAGTGGCTTTGATGCTATGTCTTGTAACTCGGATATGTCGACTTCATGAGTCACTCCGATGCAGTGGATTTGAACTTTGTAATCTTCTCGTAGTATCTCAGCTTGTTTTTTAGGAATAGAATCACTTGCTCCCTCGTTAGTGCGGCCTGAAATATCCGTAAGTAGAATTAATCAAAGCCAAAAAACGGTTTCTAAAAGAACAACAAGTCTGTCCGGTTAGTTAAATAGAAACCTCAAAAATCTGCCAAAGCCGAACACAACCACACTCACAATACAGTAATTGCACATACTAGACAATTGCTGAAAAAGGAATTTTACTTAATGTAGATTTGACAAACAAACGTAAAAGCAAGTTCTTAATTTGATATTTTATACCATGAGTAGGCCTAGTGTTCGCAGAGTGCATCTTTCTCTACCTTGCCCTGCAATAATGGTGAAAATCAATGACAGTAGCTTTTTCAATTTTGTAATGAGACTTTTAAGGTAAATAAGCTTAAAGGTTTGAAAATGTTGGATGATACTTGATAGAGAAGGCAGAACATTTTCTACAAGACTCTGGACAGTACTGAGTATACAGTGGTAAATCTACATCGGTGTAAGGGCAATAAATAAACCACCAAAATATTATTCAAAATAGTGTGATTGAGTAAACCTACCGTCGGAGAAGAGAAAGAGAACTTTTTTAGCATCAGGACGATGACGGTTATACCTCTCAGATAGAGGAATCATATTCTCGTGGATAAATTTAAGTGCTTTGCCAGTTGCAGTTCCTGTCCCTGTTGACAAAATGCGATAACTTTTGTTGGATATTGAATGTGCATGTTGTTATATTTTTTGTTCCTCTTTGTATCACATGTGTCATCAGGCAAGGGGGCTGAGCCTTTTTTTTTTCCAGTGAAAAAAAAAATAAAAAGCTGAAGAAAAAACACCAGTTTCTTCAGATTCTTCTTCTTACTTTTTGATGCATGTGAAACATGTACGAACATTTGAACAATTTACAGCAACTGGCCCCCCTCTAATTTTTTTGAGAACAAAATTATTATTATTATTATTATTATTATTATTATCATTATTTTATTATGTTTTTACGCTGTGAAAACGCTGTATTGTTTAGACACAAATCTATACAGAAAGTATTTTCTAAGTGGATATTGCGAAACCGTGATTCCTACTGCCCAAAGGGTCATTGACCCTGTCAATCGGGCCTGTCTGTGGAAAGAACTTAAAGGCCCTATACACTATTGGTAAGATCGAAAAACACAAATGTTCACAGATTCACACATAACTTACATGGTTTAAAGTAAGTAATGGTAGAAAGGGTTCCTTAAAATATTTCTGCCTAAAATGCTATCGTTTCTGAGAAATGAGTAAAACAATAGTTTTTATCGCGCGCGATAATAAACTCGATGTTTGAAAAACAGAAAACACATAAGGTCTCTTTTCACTATTTTCTCGTGACCTTGATGACCAATTGAGCTCAAATTTTCACAGGTTTGTTATTTCATGTATGTGGTTGATTACACAAGACATGAACACTGTCTGTGATTATTTTTTCAGCTCTGCCAATCCTGTATAATACCTTTAAAGGCCCTGTACACTATTGGTAAGATCGAAAAACACAAATGTTCACAGATTCACACATAACTTACATGATTTAAAGTAAGTAATGGTAGAAAGGGTTCCTTAAAATATTTCTGCCTAAAATGCTATCGTTTCTGAGAAATGAGTAAAACAATAGTTTTTATCGCGCGCGATAATAAACTCGACGTTTGAAAAACAGAAAACACATAAGGTCTCTTTTCACTATTTTCTCGTGACCTCGATGACCAATTGAGCTCAAATTTTCACAGGTTTGTTATTTCATGTATGTGGTTGATTACACAAAACATGAACACTGTCTGTGATTATTTTGTCAGCTCTGCCAATCCTGTATAATACCTTTAAAGAGTTTCACTTGTCTTTACAAAAACCTGAACGAGTAATTAACTAAAATATGTTTTCAGTAGCGGTAGGCCATCGGACGGTTTAGCGGCCAGCCACCCGACCCGGTCAATACCACGCAGTGAAGATCAGCTCCACACACTGTTAGGGCCAATTATTGTTAGATACATAGATTGATACATTACTTTCGTAAAAACTAATTCAAGATTTACCTATTTCAGAGTCATCACTGCCACGTAAATCAGCAAGGCTATCAATCCGTTCTTGCACGTCTTCTACTGAATTTTGGTCGTCAGAAATGAGAAGTGAATGTAACGTCCTTGTTGCATAAATACAGGCTGCATATCGGGCAGTATTTACACCAATCTACAAAGAATATAGAATCTTAAAGGAAACTGTCCAGCCTCATCTATAAAACGCTATTGCAGATTCAAATTTCTGTCTTGTCATAGGCCTACACATACATTTGTAAACTGTATCAAGGTCAAAATACATTTGAAGGTACACATATGAAGCCACAAACTCATATGCACATACATTCTAGTGTTTTCAACTAGTTTCTTAGTTATAGTGGACAGATTCTGCCTCTGTATTTCCAACAGGTAAGAGGTGCCCGAAACACACTTTTAAAAAAAGTAATAAAAAAAACCAAAAAAAACGGGCTTACAGTTTATTTTCTACAGAATAGACAGCCGAGTTTTACCTGTTCTGCAGGTAGACAGGTGGCCAAGTGACACACTGATACCCAAAATTATTGCAGCTAGCTGGGCTGGGACAAATCATTCTTACAGTCATCTGTGAAATGTGTGCTGCAAATCATTATTTACTCAAAATTGGATCGAGTGTTGTCAACGATCAAAACGACGCCCCCATGAATCAAAAATCAGGGGAAATGATCCCTCTGAGGATTATGATTAGTTCCCCGAACATCCACCAACGTCACAGAATGATGTCATTATTCCAGCACCCAATTAACTTTGAAAAACAATTAAATTACAAAAACTATTTCCAAAACTATCGAATCACCATCCACAAACAACAGTGTTCTATTTGTTCACGCAAAGCTAACTCCCATGCATGACGTCACATTACCGCTGGTAAACGCGGGTAACGTTGCTTTGTGTCGATTTTGTGTTGGGATCCATAGACGGGCGCTGCCAACGGCAGAAGTGTTTCGAGTTTTGCCCGTTAAAAAAATCGTTCAAGTAACTGTATAAGCAAGTCTTGGGGAAAAACAGTTTGGGGAAAAACAGGAATCTGTGTGTAATACATAGAAATTGCTCTTTTTCAACATGCAAGCTACATTTAATTCCCTATTACTTTTTATGGTAATGTGGGTTTAGGTTTAGTTGAGACGCGTGTTATTGGGGCGTATGGGATTTATATAATAGTGTTATACTAAGGACAATAGGCTCATGGCACCCACATCAAACTTAACACTGAGCACCAACAAACCACATATATGTCCATTTCCAACAAATATAAAATAAAGATGGAGTTCTCTATACTTGTAAGTATGGGGCTATCTGTAATCATATGACACATGTGCAGGATGTTACATAGTCAAGCATTTTAAAACATGTAGAACAGTTGAACACACTCCATTCCCTCAACTGAAAAGTTAGGTGTGACCGGTCTCAAGAACTGCTACATGTACAGTATACATGTAAATTATTGTTAAAGTGTAGGGTCCTATGAACAAATGTGGTATAGGTTCATTGTTAGGGATAATACATACCTTTTTAACAAGTATCTTTGCAAACTCAAGAGCCGTTTCAAAGTGACGCTTAGCAATGCTACCAGAGGCATCAAAAGCAAAGTAGATGTCGTATCCTCCACTATAAGTTAGATCTATGGTTCTTCCTTTAGATCTACTTGCAGTATTATTGGAAGTATCGATGGCAAGACTCTCAGCAACATAACCCATCTTTAGTGCAACCTCATTTATGTCATCAAAGTCAAAAGGACCTGTGAACAAGAAAACTCAACTCATCTAGTACAAAGGATCAGGGCAGGGCCCCGTTTGTTAGAGCTGCTTAAGCACTAAAAGTATCAGCTACATAGAGCTGCTTAAGCACACCGGTATAAAGTTACCAGCCAAACTACCATGTCGCATTCATCATCTCTGACTGGTATCCTGCTCATTTTTGTTTAGCAAAAAAAATTCTTTAATAATATTTTCTGCAAAAGCAGCTCTATGAATTGGGCCATGAATTAAACTTGCGTTGTGGGGAAAAATCACAATGGACCTTATATAATACACGTTGGTTGCTGTGGGGAGCACTTAATTGATGTCTTGTGTGCTTAACGTTGTGCTAAGTATTGATTGATATGTCAGTCAGGTGTGTACTGTTTAGTAATTGTAGTGTGCTACTGCCAGTCAGGTTTGTACTGTTTAGTAATTGTAATGTGCTACTGCCAGTCAGGTGTGTACTGTTTAGTAATTGTAGTGTGTGCTACTGCCAGTCAGGTGTGTACTGTTTAGTAATTGTAGTGTGCTACTGCCAGTCAGGTGTGTACTGTTTAGTAATTGGTGTGCTACTGCCAGTCAGGTTTGTACTGTTTAGTGAGTGTAGTGTGCTACTGCCAGTCAGGTTTGTACTGTTTAGTAATTGTCGTGTGTGGTACTGCCAGTCAGGTGTGTACTGTTTAGTAATTGTAATGTGCTACTGCCAGTCAGGTTTGTACTGTTTAGTGATTGTAGTGTGCTACTGCCAGTCAGGTTTGTACTGTTTAGTAATTGTAGTGTGCTACTGCCAGTCAGGTATGTACTGTTTAGTAATTGTATAGTGTGCTACTGCCAGTCAGGTGTGTACTGTTTAGTAATTGTAATGTGCTACTGCCAGTCAGGTGTGTACTGTTTAGTGATTGTGGTGTGCTATTGCCAGTGAGGTGTGCACTGTTTAGTAATTGTAGTGTGGTACTGCCAGTCAGGTGTGTACTGTTTAGTAATTGTAGTGTGCTACTGCCAGTCAGGTTTGTACTGTTTAGTTATTGTAGTGTGCACTGCCAGTCAGGTTTGTACTGTTTAGTTATTGTAGTGTGCACTGCCAGTCAGGTTTGTACTGTTTAGTGAGTGTAGTGTGCTACTGCCAGTCAGGTTTGTACTGTTTAGTAATTGTCGTGTGTGGTACTGCCAGTCAGGTGTGTACTGTTTAGTAATTGTAATGTGCTACTGCCAGTCAGGTTTGTACTGTTTAGTGATTGTAGTGTGCTACTGCCAGTCAGGTTTGTACTGTTTAGTAATTGTAGTGTGTGCTACTGCCAGTCAGGTGTGTACTGTTTAGTAATTGTAGTGTGCTACTGCCAGTCAGGTGTGTACTGTTTAGTAATTGTAGTGTGCTACTGCCAGTCAGGTATGTACTGTTTAGTGATTGTGGTGTGCTATTGCCAGTCAGGTTTGTACTGTTTAGTGATTGTAGTGTGCTACTGCCAGTCAGGTTTGTACTGTTTAGTAATTGTAGTGTGTGCTACTGCCAGTCAGGTGTGTACTGTTTAGTGATTGTGGTGTGCTATTGCCAGTCAGGTGTGTACTGTTTAGTGATTGTGGTGTGCTATTGCCAGTGAGGTGTGCACTGTTTAGTAATTGTAGTGTGGTACTGCCAGTCAGGTGTGTACTGTTTAGTAATTGTAGTGTGCTACTGCCAGTCAGGTTTGTACTGTTTAGTTATTGTAGTGTGCACTGCCAGTCAGGTTTGTACTGTTTAGTGAGTGTAGTGTGCTACTGCCAGTCAGGTTTGTACTGTTTAGTAATTGTCGTGTGTGGTACTGCCAGTCAGGTGTGTACTGTTTAGTAATTGGTGTGCTACTGCCAGTCAGGTTTGTACTGTTTAGTGATTGTAGTGTGCTACTGCCAGTCAGGTTTGTACTGTTTAGTAATTGTAGTGTGTGCTACTGCCAGTCAGGTGTGTACTGTTTAGTAATTGTAGTGTGCTACTGCCAGTCAGGTGTGTACTGTTTAGTAATTGTAATGTGCTACTGCCAGTCAGGTGTGTACTGTTTAGTGATTGTGGTGTGCTATTGCCAGTCAGGTTTGTACTGTTTAGTAATTGTAGTGTGTGCTACTGCCAGTCAGGTGTGTACTGTTTAGTAATTGTCGTGTGTGGTACTGCCAGTCAGGTGTGTACTGTTTAGTAATTGTAATGTGCTACTGCCAGTCAGGTTTGTACTGTTTAGTGATTGTAGTGTGCTACTGCCAGTCAGGTGTGTACTGTTTAGTAATTGTAGTGTGGACCTTATATAATACATAGTACTGCCAGTCAGGTGTGTACTGTTTAGTAATTGTAGTGTGCTACTGCCAGTCAGGTGTGTACTGTTTAGTAATTGTAGTGTGCTACTGCCAGTCAGGTATGTACTGTTTAGTGATTGTGGTGTGCTATTGCCAGTCAGGTGTGTACTGTTTAGTAATTGTAGTGTGTTACTGCCACTTCATCTTACACTGTACCTCGACATTTAGGTTCTTCTCCTGACCAACTTCTAGACGTATTACAGTGTCGTTCTGCAGAACCAATCAAAGCTCGATTTGAGTGACATGCATACCTCACCACTCCTCCTTTCTGGAAGTTTGCTGTCTCTTGATTTTCCATATACCCTCCCATTGGTACTCCAGGATTTGGACAGTAAAAACCTGCCAGATGAATGACATACCATATTGAAGATTTTTTTATTAAATTGCAAAAAATGTAAAAGCTTCACTAAATGAGCCTTTTTTTTTAAACAAAAAAACTGATTTTGTTGAGATACATGTATGTCCCGCCCAGTTTCTTTTATATGCTATACATACATGTATCTAAACAGCAGGAATTTCACTATCAACATGGCATACTACAAATAAAATGTTTTCCTAATTATATTGGAAATGCACCAGTAACTATTGTTTCTCTCAGTGAAGTGTATTCAAGCTCAGATGTTTTTCTTACTTTATCAAATACACAACCTTTTTGGAAGTTTTTGAAAAGTCTTGTCAACAAGTTCTTACCCCCCCCCCCCCACCTCCCAAAAGATAAATTCAATTCTATTCTAGTTTTTGATATCCTGAATGACTTACTGTCATGATTACATGATGTCAGCTCTCCACTCCATTTACCACTAGGAAGACAATGTCTGACTTCTGAGCCTCTAATCTGGTATCCCGATCTGCAATAGAATGTCACTTTACCCCCTATACTGTTTGATTCCAAATAAAAGTCTCCATATTGGATGCTCCTGGGATCAGGGCATTCAATCTCTGCAAATAACAAATCAAGGTTTTAGTTACACGTAACATGTAGACAGAACAAATATTATTAATTTGCACAAAATTATTTTTTTTATTTTTTTAAACATTATTGTTAAACTAATAAAAATTAAACAATACAAAGACGAGAACAAAAAACAATATCCTGAGGATGTCCATGAGCAAATAAAATCTCTGTCTGAGAGTGCGACCTAATAAAAAACCCGTTAATTTACAAATAAAACTGAGTTGACGCAAAAGGATGCCAACATCAAGGGAACATATAACCCAATAATTTGTATAAGACATTTTTAAAGGGGTGGGTAAAACACTTCGGATGTAGAGAAAAAAATATAAATACATAAGTTTGAGAAGGAATTGATCTGAGCCATGGCAAATTTATATTTCGGTCATTTACACCATGGGGATCATTCTAGTTTATGCTTTATATCATACTTTTTATTCAAACAATGAACATGTAAGGAGAAGGTTTTAGGTTTCACGAATGAAATTGGTAGCTGAGTGATCGTGGTGAATCTACAAGGTTATTTTCAACAAAATTTATAACATTTGATTTGATTTGAAGAGAACTGGAACTGCATACGAAAGAGGAGGTCTACAAAATGATTTGAAAGTGCACTTGAAATAAGCCCATTGATCTTGGAGGTCATCTTATCTATAAAACTTACAAATCTTAACATAAGGTTCTGTCAAATAAAGTTACTAGTAACAGTAGTTGCACGTGGAAATGTTTGGCAGGAGGATTGAGGAGCATCAGAAGAGGATGATAATTAATGTGTCTGAAATGGGTGTTACATGATTGTATGGCATGTGAACAAAATACTCACATAAATGTAAATTAATTTATTTTTAGATCACCCGCAAAATGTAATGCGGTTTATTGAGAAAAATCATTCAAAAATAACCGTGTATCATTAATTAAGAGTAAATTGTCTTCAAACTAAAATATTTCTCATGTGGGAATGGAATTATGTTACTTAACAATAATACAAATTGTGAAATGTTTTGATTTAATGCTCAAACTCGCATGCAGGACATGGTTAGAATAAATTGGTTCTCATTTCCGTTTTGCAGATTACTCATGATGATATAGTTTTACCTTCACAAACGGGATTAAGGTGAGACCACGTTCCCTCCGAGAAGTGAAGAGAACAAACTCTGGTTGTACTGCCAAAGATCCGATAGCCAGTATCACAGAAGTAGTCAACTACATCTCCTTGCTTGTACGTCCTGTTCATCATTTCACTGTTTCCGTGGGGAATACTCTCATTAAGCGGTGGACACCGGATCTCTACGAAGTTGATAAGACTTGTAAATTACTCATTGAAACTCTAAATGTTGTTAACAGAGCCGGCTACAAATGTAAACAAATGTGGGGGGAAACAAGTTGTTGTTGAGGAAACGTACCTTCACACGTTGGTATAGAGGAATTCCATCTTCCATCCATTCCACAAATGACTTGCGGTTTTCCTACCAGTACAAAACCAGGACTGCATGTGATGTTTATTTTTGTGTTGGGACTAAACTGGCTACTCGTCTTGCTACTCCTTCTGTCATGTGCGACTAATGTCCAATCACCGTCCGTTATATTACCTGGATTGTTGCATTGATTACTAGCTGTATTAAAATGAACATAAAAACACGTTGGTAGTTAATGGCAATTTATTGCACACTTGCATCAGTGACACATCTAGAAAGTTATGATTTTGAGGGAGCTGGGAAATAAACTCAATTTTAGGGGACAACTCAAGTTTTAAAAAAATGATAAAGGAGAACAGTATGCTTTTGGGAAATGCAAACATTCATTCCCTTTCACTAATGCCATGATGCACCTTTCTTGTTCATCCCCAAATAACCATAGCTTGCGTTCATCCCATTCCTTCCCCGGCCTCTTTTGTTATTTTTCCCAAAGAGTCAATATATTTGTTGAGGAATATTTGGAATTGGAGGAAATATTACCTTTACACACTGTGAGTGGCCATTGCGGAACACCTTCTGCGCATTTAATCCTTTTTTTCCCTAACAGTGTAAATCCTGTGTTGCAGGTTACTTTTGCCCAGCGACCTCCAATCCGTTCAATTTTGCCGTTCCAGAGTTCAGGTGTTGGGCATTTGATGTACCCTGTTTGGGAAAAACAAAGCCAAACCATATAATATTCAATTAATCAAAAGGTACGGAGCCTCTAAAGAGACAGGTAAAAAAAAAAGAATATCCCAGGTAACTGTTCTTTAAAGGCACTGAACACGTTTGGTAATTACTCAAAATATATATTAGCATAAAAACTTACTTGGTAACCAGCAACGGAGAGCTGTTGATAGTATAAAACATTGTGAGAAACCACTCCCTCTGAAGTAACGTAGTTTTTGAGAAAGAGGTAACTTCTCACTAAAATAATAAAAGACTTCATGCATGAAGCCTTTTATTAGCATCTGAAAGCACACAAAATTGTGCAACAAGGGTGTTTTTTCTTTCTTTATTTTCTTGCAACTTCGATGACCGATTCAGCCCAAATTTTCACAGGTTTGTTATTTTATGCATAGTTGGGATACACCGAGTGACAATACTGGTCTTTGATAATTACCAAACATGTTCAGTGCCTTTAAGACTTTAAAACTGATTTCGTTCATGCAAAATGTTATCTCGTGAGGATTAGAAATAATTTTGAGGGAACAAACTATTATTTTGAGGGAATCGAGTAAATTAGTTCGTTCCGTCAAAAGATTTTAGCTTATAAGGAACCTTTTATATGCCCTTTGAATTTTTGGATATAACAAGTATATGTTATTGATTTTAATAAAGATACCAAACACAAGTCACGTGTTTATTTTAATATAAAAACAAGAGCAAAAAATGAACCGAACAAAATAAACTAAAGCCGGTCATTAAAACTAATAAAAATGTATAGACTGTGGACTCTTCTTTCCAAGCTACTAAAGTAATTCTTTGCTCTAACCCCCCCCCCCCCCCCCCCATGAAAGTGTCTAGTTACGCCAGTGATTTAGACTTAAGGTATTTTACCAACTTCCCTATATCATCATCAGAAATTTAAAAATCAGTAAAATGTTTATGTTATAATGTCTGTCTGCATACAAATTTTGTTCTGTGCAGCGACTTTATTGTATTCCGTTGCAATGAAATGTCCTTATAAGCTTTTAGTCACTTGCCTGTTGGGCGTGTGCAGGTTGGTAAAGGTTCCCATGTATCTGTCTCCAAACAGTTCACGAGCCTATTCCCTTGGATGGTAAAAAGAGTAAACAAATAAATGCTTGAATTGATTAATAAAAACCACCCAAAGTCTATTTTTTCTGACTTACATAATGTCAATCCGAAAAAGGAAATCAAAACAAAATCAAACAATCCCCAGGTAAGTCGAAGGTTGAGACCATTATTTATCTCACTCTGCGGCAGTGAAGATAATTTCATGAAGTCCCTATGCATACACATGGCCAAATTCGTTGTTTCCTGCTTCCGAATAGAATTGTTTCACATACGACCGAATGTTTCACATACAAATCAAAAGGAGTTCAGCGCCCAAGTTGCGGGGTCTATTTCTGACTACTGTTCTAGGTTGCACAGCACTGAATCTGGACAGCCCCAAAATAAAAGAAAGTCCCCGTACACCTGTAGTCACCCCCACCCCACCCCAAGTTCAGGTATATAAACGTTGAGGTTTTGCCGATCTTCCTATTTTAAGGTGTTCATTTCTGGAATAAGTAAATAAACAAATAAACACAGCTAATTTATCATATTGTCTGAGCTGTGCATCATTCCTGGTGGATAGGCCCTGTTAAGAGTTCAAATAGTCATAGGGTATTTTGTATATGGGTCACTCAAGGTGCTGGAATTGTAGACAGACTGTACCTTTCAATGTTCTACCCATAGAGCACCGTACCGAGATCACGGTATCCCATGGGTAGAGACCATCTTCTCCTGGTGAGTCTCCAAATTCAATTTTTGCTCCGTCTACCACGGGTTCTGG
Organism: Leptasterias polaris; assembly: GCA_037783415.1. Taxonomy (NCBI): domain Eukaryota; kingdom Metazoa; phylum Echinodermata; class Asteroidea; order Forcipulatida; family Asteriidae; genus Leptasterias; species Leptasterias polaris. The sequence continues at coordinate 2,507,766 of JAZGTN010000089.1, forward strand.
ACAGCCGATACCATCTAAACGTATATTACATTGAAGATAAAGGTCTTAAACAATTATATATAATGACAAAAGCAAAACAAGGAAAGCATGGTGGGTGCGTGTATACCCTTCCTGTTTGGTGGTACCCATCTCATGCACAATAGCACTTTTCATTAAAATAGTATCTTCTAAACCTTTCTGCAGCCTGGTGAGTTAAAGCGTACGTACAGCATTGGTAATTGCAAAAGACCCAACATATACATGAAATAACAAACCTGGGAAAGTTTAAGCTCAATTGGTCTTCGGAGTCATGAGAAAACAGTGAAAACCCCCATTATATGTTTTACCTTTTTTTCAAACATCGGATTTTATCCTGCAGGATAAAGACTATTGTTTTACTCATTTCCTAAAAACTAATGGCATTTCAAGCAAAACAATTTCAAGGGAAGCTTCCCACAATGACCATCTTTATACCATGTAAGTTGTGTGCAAATCTGTGAGCATTTATATTTTCAATATTACCAAAGAAATGTAATGTTGTACACACCCATTAAAGGGTGTCTGTAACATTGGTAAGAGTAAAAATATAAATGTTCACAGATTCACACATAACTTACATGGTATAAAGATGGTCATTGTGGAAAACTGCCTTTGAAAATATTTTTGCTTTAAATGCTATAGTTTTTGAGAAATGAGTAAAACAATTAGTTTTGATCTCATGAGTCAAAAACTCGATGTTTGAAAACAGTGAAAACACTTTTTCCCCACTTTTTTCTGGTGATTGCAATTACCGATTGAGCTTAAACTTTCACAGGTTTGTTGTTTCATGTATATGTTGGGAGACACCAAGTGAGGATACTGGTCTTTGACAATTACCAAAAGTATAAACTGCCTTTAAAGGTGATAGTCAGTTAGGGTGCGTGAGTTTGTATACAGAGGCCAGGGACCTATAACAAGAGTGGACAACAAGGCTCCCAGATGGGTAAAGGTGCACTGTTGGAAAACAAAAGAGGGAAAGATGCTCGTGAAGGCTTACGGGAGTGCCATTGTTTGTCCTTTTTATACAATGGAACAATGTACCCCATAAAGGAGCTCTTGGTTCAACCTAGACCCTATACAAGGGAATTCTTTAGAAAAGGAAATAATATAAAAACAAAACCAGGAACAAAACTGGATCCGCAAGGTTGTGTGTGTGTGAGTAGGTAACCACATTCAAACCGGGAACCTATAACAAAAGAGAACAATAGGTCCACGGTTCGGGAAAGGTCCACGGTTGGAAAACGTGTACAAAACCAATGGGAGCTGTTGAAAAAAGAGTATAAACAAAAGAGGGACAATATAGGAGGTCCACGATTGCAGGTTGTTACACACTTGTGTGTTCGCACGGATTGGCACTTGTGGGGTCCTGACAACAATGGAACAATGGACCCCACAAGGTCATTTCAATAGGAACAATTGGACCCCACAAGGGAATTCTTCAGAAAAGGGAATAATAGAACAACAATAGCAGTACCCCACAAACCGGATCTGTAAGGGTGTGTGTGTGGGTGGGTGTCAATAACCGACAGGCTGTATCCGTGACAAATGAACTAAATTAGCAACTTGGAAACAGTGACAGAAGAGCTATTCAAAATTGTAGGATTGTAGTCTTATGCGAACTATCATACCTGTGCGTGCACTTATTGAGAGGACGATCACAGCAAGAACAAAGACGTCTTCTGTGTACATTCTGATACTACCACCTGTAAACCAACTGAAAATGAAATACGTGAAAAGAGCAACCAGTCCATAGAACTACATTTTACAAACAAAGAAACAAAGAAACAAAGAAACAAAGAAACAAAGAAACAAAGAAACAAAGAAACAAAGAAACAAAGAAACAAAGAAACAAAGAAACAAACAAAGAAACAAAGAAACAAACAAAGAAACAAACACCCCAACACACCAACACACCAACAACCCAACAAACAAACAAATAAACAGATAAATAAACAAACAAACAGATAAACAAACAAACAAACACACAAGCAACCCAACAGAAACACCCCACCAAACAAACAAACAACCCAAATATCAACGATGGAACGAACAATCGAGCGGACGGACGAACGAAGGGACGAACAAACAAAGGGACAAACAACCCCAGAAACAAATAAACAACCAAAAAACACTTACAAACTATAACAAACACCACCAACAAACAACCAATAACATCACATCGTAAATTTTGCAATTATTATGTTTATTACTCATTTTGAATCTTGTAATTAATGTATAGGCCTAAATGGTCCCTGTGGTTTATAAAATGTCAGGGAGAATTTTTGGAAAGTTCTCTGTTCTGTTACAAACGGTTTTCAAATGTGCATTTATGATTCGATGAGCCACACACAATGGGAAGTATTCTATAATTTTAAGTGGCATTGTCTCCTTGGTAACAATTTTCCAAAATCCAAAGCATATAAATCTACCGTTAAGCCCAAAGCTAAAAACTAATAACAATCAAATTGACTCACCTGACACGTGAAATACCTCCCGCAGTTTCCAGCAAATTATAACTGGATTTGTACAGCGAAAAATTACCTTGTAGCTGCCCTGAAACCGACGCTTGTGTTTTATGCATGAGTTGATATCTGTTCACTTGCAAAAAATAAGCCAAACATCTTCTGTAGATATCATTATCTCTGACCAACGCAATACCACGAAACCTGAAAGTGAAAGCAAAACAAGTTCTTCACTAGTTCCGATTTCACTTCTCAAACCGGACGCAAAAACCAGGTCCCGTCCAGCGTCAATTTCATGTCTAGGTACCGCTACCGCTACACTTTGTTGGTTTAAATCTTGTTATTTAATTGACGGAGCCGTAACAGTCTGTATTCCTTCCTCATATATAGTTGTAATGGAAAATTAGGAGAAATTCCTACACACCCCCTTGCGGAACGCTAAATGGACCCTGAGGTCACGCACACTATTTTACGCACAAAGAACACCTATCGTCCAATCATCTGCCTCCTTTGACCTCAGTGAGGGCGCTTTTTGGCCTCAGTGAGGGCGCTTTTTTAGCGTGTGATGTCATATGCAAGGGGTCTATAAGTAGAGCATGCTCCGCAAAGCCTATCACAGCACGTGGGGTACGGGGCCCCGCCAATCAGCTCGGGACAATCCTTTGAATTTGTACATGCAGATGTTCACCGGTGCATTCCCTACCCTTCTGTGTTTATCTTTTAAGCAGAAGACATAACTTTTTTGAAACTACACAAAACACACACACACACACACCCATAAGTGTGTATACACCTGCAATCGTGCACCTCCTATTGTCCCTCCTATTGTCCCTCTTTTGTTTATACTCTTTTGCAACAGCTCCCATTGGTTTTGTACACGTTTTCCAACCGTGGACCTTTCCCGAACCGTGGACCTATTGTCCTCTTTTGTTATAGGTCCTCGGTTTGAATGTGTATACCTACCCACGCACACACACACAATGTTTATAGTGTCAACCGAGGACTTCTCTTTGTTCTCCCATTGTTTGGAATTTTTTTTTTTAGAGACGTCCCCATTGGTTTTGTACACGAAAACGAATCGAGGACGTCCTCGGTGCGACTTTTTCCAGGATCCCTTTTGTTAAAGTCCTCTTAAAGTCCTCGGTTTGAATGCGTGGACATGCCCACACACGGCTAGCCACTTTTACTTAAAAGACAAACATTGAGGCCCGGAATAGAGGGGTCCTTCCATAGAGCATAATTATTTAAGCAGGCAAAGACCGTTTATGAGCAGCTTCGAGCTGCGCAATTACAATTTGTTTGAGTACCACCCCTTTAAATTTACGTACTAGAAAAGCAAATAGTATTTTTTTCCCACATTGGAAATGTAAGCGAGTTTAAAAATTCACCCTCCTCACTTTATTCAACACGCATCTACGCCACTAAACCCTACGGGACTAGGAATGGGCCAATTAATGATCACCCTCAAACCACAATTTCACCTGCGGTGAAAACAAAAAGGCCTAATAATGACTAATTCGTTATACAACAAAATAAAAGATAGAAATATTTTGTAATGTTCCTATTTACTTTACTTAATTTTTAGTATAATATAAAGTTAAACGAAATAAACCGGTGCTTTAATTTACATGAACAGAGGGGATGATTCAGGACGTGCATGCGGAGCAACCCCCCCCCCCCCCACCTCATGTTATGAGCATGGCCAATATAAGAAGTGTATAATTATTTTCCAGAATTCCATGAACCCCCCAAGCCGTGGTAGGCTTCAAAATGGGCTCCGCGCTTCTCTGATTTGCCCACTGATTTTTCCTCATTTCACGATAGTGAGCGAAATAAAAAACAAAAACGCAAACAGTTCAAACCACCCACGCTAAAAAGAGTAAAATTTATCAGAAAGGTTCAGGATTCATCAAACTGTACTTTCAGTTATCAATTTTCGGGGCCCTTAAGTAGGTCCGGACCCCAGTCCGTAGGCTTCGCAATTCACACTTTTACAATCCTCTTATTTTTACCGGGTAATGTTTTTTCCCTTTCTTAAAAGGGAACTCGAGTGAGGGAAAAACAGCAGGAACCGTTCTAGCAAAATTTTAAAATCATTCCTAACTTTGTTATTTCTTTTCCCCAGGACATGCATATAGCCTTAGTAAGTTTCTGAGCGTAGGCCGTCCGTGCACTGATTGTTCCTCGAGACGACTTGTTGAACTCCTGGATCAGACGTCCAACTACTTCAGCAGGCATAACATTGGCATAAAGCTGTTCATTCTACACTTCCTACTCCCCTGGAGCACTGTATTTGTTGTTTTTAAAGGGACTATATTATACGTTTGGTAATGACTTTGAAAATTAATGGCAATAAAACCTTACATGATAAGAAGTACAGCAGCTTTGGATAGTATACCTTTTGAGAAACATTTCACTTCGAAGTACTACGGTTATGGAAAAATATATCACTTTTTATCCCCCAAAATTTGAATCTGAGAAGCGTTACGGCCGTAACGCTTCTCAGACTGTGTATTCCTATGTGGAATATTCTTCCTGCGTGGAAATATTCGCTCCGGTTTTTCGGTGATATCTCAAAAACGCGACCACCTTTTGAAGTGAAATTTTCACAGGTTAGTTTTATTGTATATACCTAAATGTATATAGGATTAACACAATCAGTAGGCTCCAATTACCAAACGTATACACCACCTTTAAAAATTGTCAGGTTGTTTTTTCGGGATACGTACCGAGATTGATCGATCATTTCGATCGGTTTCGAAACATATTTACCTTACTTTGACAATGTACTGGGGGCAAAAAAAATAAACATGATATAGATTCGATCTGTTATTTGAAAAAATACATTGATTAATTATTATATTAAAGCTCATTGATTATAAAAATCAGTATATCAAGTAATAAACCATAAGAGAAACTTATTTTACTGGGTGAATGTTAAATAATTTTGGGTTGAACAAAGAACATTTACTAGAGGGGGAATTACGAACGACCTCAAGATTAACGTGCCGGCGCTCTACCAAACTGAGCTGTCTAGCACTATGTTGGCGGTCTCACTATTGTCAATATATTGGTTCGGGTGCCAGTTTGAAGCCATGCAACCTTTAACTGCTGTGCCAAGGATCACACCCAAGTTTATGATATCATTGGATAAACGTGCTGTGACGTAAGCTTTCCATATCTGTGTAGGTCAGAGGTGACCGGTCGTCTGCCTATACAGCAGCGTGTGCATAAAGTGTAGTGTTGTTGGATGTACACAATCTCCATGTGAATTGAATGCGAGGTCAAAGGTGTACACCGTACATCCGACAGGATCCCGCCGTACGCTCACGGCTGGTATCTGGCGTTATTCACGAGCCTGGAAGTGTGACGTCAGATGTTCATACGTCTGTCGTGCTTCATCCATGATCCCATACAGCTCCCATGAAATTCAACCCTCTCATGGCGGAGATACAGAGAGCCTGATTTGGGCTGTTTAGCCCACCTTGTTGGGCTGTTATGTAATGTGGCTGATTTCCGCCAACAACAAAACACTTTTTCAGTGCGGAGTTATAACCCCCTATTAGTATTACGGCGTTATATTACGCTCTAATTTTACGCCGTAATACTAGAGCGGTAAATTAGGGCGTAATAACCATAGGGCGTTATAACGTCGTAATAGGGTACCATAAGCCGTAATACTAATAGGGCGTTATAACGCCATACTGAAAAAAGTGTTGTTGTTGGCGGAAATCAGCCACCGTAGTTATGGCTCTCTCGGTCTTATCATAGTCGCCACTGCAGCCCACCATCTATAGACCTTTCCATTGTTGATAAACAAAGTGAGCCGGTTGGCATGGACGGCCGATTGTTAGCAAAACATTCAATCGTGTTAACAGATGTTGTGATCAAGTTCAACATTTTCTGTAAAGATTCATGAACTGAAATACCTTCCATGATTGGTTGATTTGTTTCCAACAAATTCAACACCAATTTTGAATATTTTTGTAACATTGCTACAAACTATGGCTATCTGTTTTTGATTTGCAGTTACGGCTTTCCATAGTTTTCCAACCTGGGTTGCAAAAACTCGGGCTGTGACGTTGCAATAGAAAGGTCTATACAAGTTTTCAAAGTAAGAGGGATTCGAACCACTTTGATTGCAAATTTCTTCCACTTACAAACATCTCATACTACTCCAACCTACTTCATTTTATTCCTTATATTTGGTGAATTATTAAGATACATGCAAGGGCGTACCACATGATTACTTCATCCAGATGTGATGTTTTGAAAATGGCAAAAAACTCTGTACAAAAATTACATTCAAGTTCCTCGTGGCTGGGGGCTGCCATCTTATTTATGATTCGCTGCCTGTAAATTGTGATAAGTCAGGGCACCAGGCTGATCTGCCAAGTCATAAACATGTAAGAGATGACGTCGCGCGGAACTGTAGCTTGAGACTTGCCCATCTAATGAATATGCACGATTTACCCGTGACGTTGCATGGGGTGAGCGACATAAGTCGACTTGGCCCAATTTCATGGCTCTGCTTACCGTAAGCAAAGATACGTCAAACGTATTTCACGGGTTAGCAGGGAATTTTTGCTTGTGCGCTTGCGTCGTCCACGTAAAGTTACTAGGCATTCTATGCTCACACAGCTTGCGCAGAATTCGGCAGATAAGCAGAGCCATGAAATTAGGCATACAGACGTCTTTAGTGCGATCATAGAGGTGGTGCGATACACAACTTCTTGGTTCAAAGGCCGTACTAGTGGCGATCGAGTACATATTATGACAAGTTGACTCATTCCATATAAAACACATGATATGTTCATAATTCTGAAATGTTGGTAACGTAAACAGTATTGGAGACTTCCCATCGTACACTACAAGACAGTGCTGTACCGTATCCCTATCTAAATTGTTTGACTTGCCGAAAACTAAATATTTCTGGAACGGTGCATTTCTTAAATTGCTCTCCAAATACGCAGCTACATGTTTTTTCGGCCGATTGTTTTGACACACGATCACTTCGTACAGAACAACCAAACATTACAATCGTACACGGTTAATGTTTGTCGTTTGAAATACAAACACGTCAAGAGATATTGAAACAACCAAATAAAACGACTTGACAAAACAGAGCAGTGGCTAGTTCGTTACCCACTGATGGACCGCGAGGAAAAATGACTGCACTCCTCTCCCTTACGTCGCCCTTTGTGTTTATCGTGACCGTCTTGCAGCTGCTACTGCTGAAACAGACGGTACTATGCGACCAGCTTGATGGTGTAATAAAAGGTAACGCAATGACATCACACTGCCTGCGGGTTCTTAATAGTTACATGACAACAAGATTTTATGCAGAGTATTTATTTATTTATTTATTTTATTTGAGGGGAAGCAATAAACCCATTCTGGGGGCCGCATCGAAATTCCGACAACCCATTTAGTCCGGAAAATCATAAAAATGGGCCGTGGGACTATGAAGAGCCGTTGCATTAAATGATAGTATTCAATAACTCGAAGGCCCATTTGAGACATCGAGCTGTCGTGTCGGAATGCAGGTTCTTTGTTTGTTTGATGGTAAGTTCAGGTTGACTTCGAGTGCAAATACGCGGACCTAATTATTTTAAGCAGACGGCAAACACCCTCAATTTGTCCACCTTCTTTGCCACCTGCAATTATAACGTCAGGCAGTTGACGTCATTCTTACTAGAGAATTGTATAAATGAATAAAAAAAAATATTTTGTAAAAAAATATTGACAAATACCGTAATGACCACTATCTGATGTCATGAATGCCTATTGTTTGTTCTTCAATACCTTATATTAATTTTATTATATAAAGAATCAATATTTATTTAAGACTGCAATGACCGGGATTTATACTATCACTCCTCCACAACTGCAAGAAAACTTGCGCATCTACAGAGAATTGTAACAACACAGAACAATGTGTATGTGATGGAAAATGTGGCCCAAGCAGTGTCGATGTGGGCGAGTGAAGTTCATGTTGAAATGCCATTGCAGTGCACCGTGAGTTGGGATTTCCCCATTTAACAATTTCGAGAATCTTTCGAAAGAAAAAAGATTTCCAGCTATATAACCGATGTGTATTACTATTAAGCACTATTAAACTCGGTACTTTCCAGAGTTCTGTGAAAAAAAAAAATCCACAGGCAAATCACTTGAGTGGCTTCACGTTACACCTGTAACTGGGTTGGATAAATTTTAATCTAGAAACAAAAATTAATCAATTACAAAACGCATTGGGAAAATAGCATGATGCATGAAGATTTCTTTAAAATCTGACTGTTAATTTTTATCAAAATGGTTTTGAAATCGCATCGTGGGATCTAGGAGCAAAGATAGGAAAAAGAAGACAATCCAAATAAAACGTACACAGCACTAATCCTCACAGTGACCAATGCTGAGCGATTCCCCACGGTAGGATTTGTACGTTTCTCTGTTGATGTCTAAAACGTCTTGACACCTCCTCGAGATGGAATCATCCTTGAGACGGGTCCAGGGCAGAGAGTGTATAGTGAGAGCACATACATAGATTTCCCGTGTACGTGTCCCCGTTTTATACCTCTAGTAGATCAATCGTATTTATTCGTTTCTTCGTCATCTTATAGGAATGAATATCTAAAGATTAACAACCATAGTTTCGTGTCTGAGTGGACAAACGACTTGCGCTTGAAAGTAATGAGTTTAAAATCCTGTGATGATTGGATATTGTAGGCATTCGGGTCGCAAAGTCCAGATTGCGGAGTCAAGTATAAAATGCGTCATTAAACAGTTGATAATGATTGTGTTTCGTAAAACAAGTCTGCTGAGAAGTTAAATTATCTCGTACAATGCACCATTTTAAGATTATGACCATTCGATAAAAAAAGTTTTATTAAACTATTGGTTTTCATAGTTATTGCACTGCATTCACTGTAGTTGTCAGTACACACCATCCATATACAACACATCGGGGGTTTGGGTTGTTGGGTTTGGTTTTCTGTTATTTAAATAGATGGTAACGTTTTAGTGAAAACAACAACAACAAATGGTTATTTTTTATCAATGACTTTGTGCAACCTCATGGTTATACTCGTGCTTATATTTCGATTAAGATTCATGAATTCCTCAAATGTATAATTTATCGACTTCGGCAACATTTCAGACGGAAACATTCTCTGGATGAACGGTACTGCATGCTACGAGCTTCATAATCAGTTAACTTTTAGATTGAATTATTTGTTTCCTCGAAAATTACTTATAATATCCCTTTCTTTATCTTTAACCACATTTATAGTATAACAACTTCAGAATTACTTGTCAGCACTGTTGTGTGTTTGCATTTACGCACAAAATAATCTATAAAATTAGAAATGAAATAGAGGCTGTGTACAACCCGTATTGGATCAAAAGAAAGTTTTGGTTTGTCCATTCACTCCCAGTTCCGCAGTACACAATGGATATCAAGACTGAGGCAGGAAAATACAACAAACTTGGATGGAACTAATCCTACTATATTCTATGTGACATTAATGTTTATATTTTATGTAATCTCTAAACACCGTAGGCTATGATTTTCCAAGTTTTAATATGAAGACCTGATTTCAGGGATGCTTAAGCACAAACAAACTTACCTAGTTTATTAGAAAATGGTTACCGGCTAAAGATTTCACATTGTTAATGAAAACTTGTTTTCTCTTAAATTTAGGGGTAAATGACAGAGAACGTACCCAACTGATTTGGTCCATATCTCTCAAGATTTGATTATACTTCTCAAATTGTTAATTTATCATAATATTGAGACAATTACAACGGGTTGAAGTCGCATTGTATGAGCACGAAGCCATTATACATGGATATCTTAACAAGCTAAGAGCGTTATTTTGTTTTATCTTCCATTGTACATCTTTTTCAGGAGGGAGTTTTATACAAACAAATGATGACTTCATTAGGTGACATAATGATGATAACATAATAGAGCATTGCCAAGGAATCATACGTCAATGAGTAACAAGTGTATAAAGCACGCACGGTTTAACTTGGTAGATAATAGGCCGAAGCTAAAACTATATATTGAGCACTAGTCATTTTAATCGCATGCTAAAATAAAGTGTATGCCATCTAATTGAGCTATCTGCTGTTTTACATTACTGTTGGTATAATATAACTATAACTTGTACCCATATACTTATTTTTGCAAACGTATAACCCTTTTTAATTAACAGTCCTTAAAGACGCTACTTATTATTTTTGCAAACGTATAACCCTTTTTAATTAACAGTCCTTAAAGACGCATTGTGTTAGCATCATAATAATCGTAAACAAAATAGTTAACTACTGGACTTTTTCAAATTAAAAGTCTTTAAAAATGTACCTTATTCGAAGGTGCGTGTATACGTTCCCAGCTTAAGTTATACTCGAGTTTCAATTAGTAAGAAATTGTACAAAAGAAATCTATTACGCAGATTTCTACAGGCATTTCGCTTCTTAGTAGATTTACAAATAGTTTTAAGTTGTTTTAAAGTCCTAAACATATTCTTGTTGCGGAACAAGCTCGTTTTAAGTATATTTTATTATACTCCATTGATTGTGGTAAACCAAAATTGTGACACAATTTTTAAAACAAAAGAACAAGCTCCCGTCACGGATAGACGGCCTATGCGACATTTTGAACATCGATGGTGTGGCAAACATCCTTCAAAATGTACTTGGAAAAAAACAATTCAAAACAACATTTTTGTTGGCACTGTAGGCCTAAACAAACAAACAAACAAACAAACAAACAAACAAACAAACAAACAAACAAACAAACAAACAAACAAACAAAACAAACAAACAAACGTTTATGATAGGCCTCTGTCAATGATCTCGACCATTTACCATTAATAGTTTAAACCTTTGTTTGATTATGGTAGGCCCCTATAGGCCTACATTTTGTGGAAACGGTCGATTTATTTTTCCTGTAAAAATTTAAAAACAAACTAAATCAGTTAACAATCATTGTCGGTATATCACGCCATAGTCCTGTAATATATAATAATATTTGCAACAATTACCACCGAGAAGAGTACCATTTAAAAGTGATTGGCCCAGTTACAAAGTTATCATTGGGTGTTCTTAAAGTCATGACGTCATGAGAAGGAGCAGTATTTTACTTATACCGGGTTCGTTCGAGGTTGAGGTGCAAGGTGTGGTATATTTTTAAACGAATCCGCCAACAGTTAAGTCTGCCAGGTAATTGGAAGTACAGTTGTCCGTCAGTTTGTTGATCCAAGTAGAAAAATCATCAACACGTGTAAAAACGCTATACTTATCATATTCCATACATTCCTTACTGTATGAAACTACACCTGCAAATGCCCAAGATCCATCTATTTGCCTGCAAACAAGTGGCGATCCAGTGTCACCCTGACAAGATTCATCTTCTAGAAACCTGCAATAAATACGAGGCTTTGTTATTTAAACCGAAAGTGAAGTTTGTTAATTAATGACGGTCGGTAGGAGTATAAGGCAGAGGTGTTGAAAAGGGAGAATCAAAATGATAACATTTTAACGTGGCGGGGGGGGGGGGGGGACGGGGGCATCAAGTGGATTAAGACCCTGTCGTGATTATCCATACACTTATCGTCATCGGTAGTTTACGTAATTACGACGGAGAGCTATTAATAAGTTGGTACCCTGCATTCCTGGTAATCCATACATATTGCGAAATCTGTTATACGTTCCGTTGAGTGTTGTTTCTGTGTTTTACGGGACTGCTTTTAGCTATTGTCATTGTCTGGTAAACAATGATAAAGATAACTGTGTTGTTCCAATAGATAAAGCTATAGGAAGATAGTGGTAGCAGTTAAAGACTAAAGACAACCGCTTCTTTACATCTGATAAAGTAAGTGTTGCCACGAAAGCTCATGTCGTTTTTACCACTATCTTCCTTGTTTCAACTCTTGTTAGCATTTATAAACCAAAGCCAACATCACTTACCGATATCCAGCACACATTTTTTTTTTATTGAAAGGGTAAGGGAGTTCCATCTTTATCTTGCATTTATCATCATTGACAAGTTGCATCTTCAATTGCTTTGGATATATTGAGTGCATGCTGTCATTCCTAGGCTGGTCCTTTATTGGGTCAATGATCCCCCAACCGGCGACATAACACAAGGAATTAGACTTCGGCCAAAGACTGTCTATACCTGTATTACAGGGTCAAGGAATCTACAATTACCAAACGTTGACATATTAAAGATGCAAAACAGATTTCTTGCCCACGTGTAAGCCCAGCCTTTTATAATGTTCATGTGCATCACAGCCGATGACCGTTAAACATGCTTACAGTTCCAAAGGGTTACAAGAATCATGATTATTCATTAACTGGCTTATTCTTCTGATTGGCCGCGCGTTCAGCCAATCAAAATGAGTCCTATTTAATATAAAAGTCCTATTACCTACAGTACATGTGACTTTTTTAAATTTTTTGCATGTGAATCCAAACACGGGCAATGAATTTTTATTGCGAAAAGTAGGAACAACATTGCACTGATATCAGATATCCTGATATGGCCGTTATAATCGAGTTGCGTTCATATCAAACAACATTTAAAAAGAGAAAATAGAATTAGCTGTTGCAAACTGCTTACCAACCGAAAAGGACCTGTGGTATAAATGCAAAAATTAGTTAGTGGCCTGACGTTTCTTTTCGAAGCCTTCGAGAAAGAATCTGCTATGGTCGAAACGTCACTGGCCTCCGACTAATTGTTGCAACATTTAAAAAGAATAACTGTCTGAATAAAACATCAAGCATGAATTAATTGGGTCATCTCTGGTTTAATGGATTATATTTAAGACCCTTGAAGAAGTATCAGTACTATACTAAACATTTTAGTTAACTTGATTTACCTAGTGGCAGACACAGTGTTCGGATAGAGCTCGTCAGATTCACCGTCTGGTTAAGTTTAATAACAGCTATGTCATTAAAGCGATTATGTGGATCGTAGTCGTCAAACAGGAACACCTCTTTCACGTCAAAGTCTCTTTGTGTTTTTTCCTGCACTCCAATTTCATAGGCACCAAGACGAACTCGTAGCTAAATAATGATCGAGGGAAAATTATTGATGAGAATGCAACAGTTTTTTTATTGCCAAATTATATGCTTTCGATCAATCAGCCAACTAGGATTTTCATTTCGTATTAAGGATTGCCGAATGTTGTTCAACATGCACGAAAACTTAACATGGTCAACATAACAAGGATTGGAGAGCTTTAAATAAATAATTTCCTCTGGGGGAAAAAGGGATTGGAGAGCCGACAGCAAGATCTAATATTGAGTGCCAACTGTACATTTGAAACAATAAAATTGGCAATCGATCACAACATTGAAAACACGATTCGTTGACCTCGTCAACTGTGAATGAAAACGAAACAACAGATTTGAGTACGAACTGTAACGTTTATGCATAATAGTAGGTTAATTAACTTATTGAGATGAAACAAGTAATGACCTTTTCTGGAGCAATTGTATGGGTTTCGAGATTAAACACACAACTTCCTGCCGTAACGATCCACTCTTCACAGAGCACCGCCCCACCACACTTGAGGATTGGTCCTGTATCATTTAGCTGAATAATCTGTGCCAACCAAGGCCATGCATTAGGGTTGGCATTACTCTCTGTGTCTTGGTCAGTGCTAAGTTGAGGTATTTCCAAGTTTCCAGCCTGACCACAACGTCTGTACTCTAAAAACGATAACAATGATTATGATACTTAAAATTTAGTCCGAACAACAAAAAAGACAAAACAGCAAGACTTGCAATTGAGTGCAATCCGTTCACATTCATTTAAAGAGAAAACAAAACAATTTGGTCGAGAAAACGAGTATTAACCCTATCAGTACCACGGGCGACAAATGGCACATATTTGGGGTCATTCTTCCCGACCAGGGCTCCATATGGCACCTTGTCAAATGTATTGTTTAACAACCAGTGGCGCTTATTGGTCCCCACCCATAATGCTTATTGAGAAAGTAACAAGGGCGCCCTCTATTGGCGAATTCGTTAATCCCATTGTTATTTATAGCGTCCCCCCGGCCGCGGACCTGTTGGCGCGCATTCATTCAAACGAACAAGTGGCTGCAACATTATGGACGGCGATAGAAATGCAGAAATTTTGGCCGAGATATTTGCAGACAGCGACTCGGAAGGAGGGGAGATCGACTCGGAAGGAGGGGAGATCGACTCGGAAGGGGAGATCGACTCGGAAGGGGAGATCGACTCGGAAGGGGAGATCGACACGCAGGATGGTGGTGAATCAACCTCCAGCGAATCGGCGAGCGAGGTGGAGCAGGTAAGCACGATGTTTTTAGGGAGTAGGTCATGACCGTGCATGCAGTTAGAGGGCAGGAATAACTTGGGCATAAATTTGTCCAAAAGTACCCCTTTTTACATTGGCTTTTAATTTGATTTAGGACAATGGCTCTTAAAGGTACATAGAACAATAAAATGGCGTTTCTGCGGGCGTTCTGAATTATTAAGTTTGTCACTTAAAGTTATGATGTGTAGACTCGGGCAACAATGAATACAAAAAGACCATCAACGATGGGCCACCATTGGCGGCCATGTTGGATGTAAAGAATTATCCCATAATGGTTTGCGGAAGGGCGCCCTCTGTTGGTGCAACGCAATGAATTAACCCTCGGTTAAGATACCAGCGCTATCTAAGTGTTATTATTATTATTGGTGATAAGGACTATTACACTAAAAAGCACAAAAACAATGGGAAAGTTAATTACCACAATTTGACATGGCAACTGCATGCACACCCCTCCCCCACTTCCTTCCCCTTCCCCCACCCCTTTCCCTTCTCACCCCTTCCCCCACCCCTTTCCCTTCTCACCCCTTCCCCACCCCTTGCCCTATATTTGTGGAACGAGAAGGTTACATAATAAAATTTTCATCAATCTGGGTCCTCAAATAACTCTGCATATAGCACACTTTACGTAAAGTGATAGATCTACAGCGCCCTGATGCATATTGCCTCTTCCCTCTTTCCTACTGCAGGAAAACGCTAAATCTACACGGAAGAAACCAGACTTCAGATCGGGTTGGAAAGAGATCGGTCGTCTCAACAGGAAGCCGATGCAATTCACCGGAGATGCCGGCCCCACCAGTGATTTTACAGGACTTTCTGCAACACAGGTATTCCAGTTGTTCTTTTGCAGTACGGTTTGGGATATGCTTGTAGACGAAACAAACCGCTACGCAGAACAAAGTGCTTCACAAACGTCCTGGACCCCCACTCACTTAAATGAAATGATGGCATTTGTCGCACTCCTGCTTGCTATGGGTATCAACAAGTCACCTCAGTACAGCATGTACTGGTCAACATCTGAAGTTCTACTCACGCCATTGTATCCATCCATTATGTCCAGAAATAGATTTAGTTCCATTATGAGATTTTTTCACCTGTCTGACAACCAGTTGCCTCAACCAGCCTCTGGATGTGACAAGCTTAAGAAAGTTAGGCCTTTGCTGGATGTCATCCTCCCCAAATTTCGCAACCTGTATTACCCTGGACAGAACTTATCTCCTGATGAGAGTATGATCAAATTTAAGGGAAGAATCGGGTTTCTACAGTACATGCCCAGAAAACCGGTCAAATGGGGAATGAAGGCATTCTCTTTGAATGAGTCGGAGACTGGTTACACGTGCTCTTGGGTATTGTACACAGGAGCTGCTCCCAAGGAGACGAAGACTTCACAAAGGCCACCTGTAAATACCGAATCATCCCCAGCAAAATGCCATCCCTCTGACCTAACCATCCCAGGAGAAGTCGTCCTTGAACTTGTAAATGGATTTGAACATAAAGGACATGTAATTTATTGTGATAATTACTTTAACAGGCCAGCTCTGGTATCAAAAATGGACAACCTAGGATTTGGATGTAGTGGGCCTGTGCGTTATACGGCACTGGGCATACCTCGTGCAGCACACCCAAAGACAAATGGAATGAAAAAGGGAGATGACCCCAAATTTTATGAGAAGGCTGGTCAGTTATGCATTGTTTGGCGTGATAACAAAAATGTTGTATTCCTAACAAATGTAGGCGATTGCCAAGTAATAATGAAAAAAATTCGGTGTAAGAAAAGCGAAAGTGGATTGCGTGAAATTGCTAAGCCAAAATCTATAGATTACTACAACAAATTCATGGGAGGAACAGATCTCGCTAATCAAATTTGTCAGTACTACACGCATACACACAGAAGTTTGAAATGGTGGAAACGGGTGTTTTTTTGTTTGTTGAACATATGTATGCTCAATGCTACGGTAATTTTCAACAGCATACCAACAAATAAGCATGTCAGTAATCTTGACTTCCGTATTCAAGTTATAGACGGCTTGCTCACGGGTTGGGAGCGTTCTACAATGCTGCGTTGTAGACGATCCAATGCGAATAACCTTCCTGTTGGGATGATAGAGAAAATGCATTATCCTGGCAAAAACCCTTCCGGAAGAAAACGTGACTGCATCGTTTGTAGTAACCGTCGATTACACAAGAGAAAACAAACGAGGATGATTTGCAAACAATGTACATATCCAATGTGCGTCGTTCCTTGCTTTGAGAATTACCATACATTGCACTTGGTTTAAATTTATGGCATAAATAAATATGTAGCTCCATATTTGTAGGCATTTTTAACAATAGCCCCCAGCCCCCCCCCCCCTGCCCCCCCTATTCAATGTTGCCGCCAAAAATGTGTTCGTGTGTCCGCAATCCAAGGCAACTTTGAAAGAGGGGGGGAGGGGGAGGGGGAGGGGGAGGGGGGAAGGGGGTGGTCGTTTGTCAACACTTTTTTGTGGTTCATTTGTATTTAATGTCCTTCAATAAATAGTTCAGTGACATAAAATTATGTACATTTGGTCGTTTGTCAACACTTTTTTGTGGTTCATTTGTATTTAATGTCCTTCAATAAATAGTTCTGTGACATAAAATGATTTAGATTTGGTGGTATGCTATAATGCTATTTGATTTACTGACACCATGGAGGATTAGACTGTATGCCTGTACAGTGCATACAATACACATGAAAAATCACTCACTGCACATTGGGGGCGCTCTTCATTAAAATCCACACAAATTCGTTGGTGCAGAAGCATTGTGAGGGGTAACACACTGCTGGTATGCAAGGTCCTACTGTGAAATATTTGCTGGTAATGATAGGGTTAAGTCCAAACCATGAACAACTCTGATTTAAAACTGTCCATGACTGTTATGAATAGATTTGATTGAATTTGGACAATTTATGATATAATACAAAGGTAGGGAAAACAATTTTTTTTTATATTTTTATTTCCTCTTACTAGAGGATTACTTACCTTGGCCTTTTTCTGAAATGATATCAGTTAGTGAAGCGAGATCCTCAAAATTCTTGAGCAGAAAGATATGTGTGGAATAGGGTTGCGAAGCAATCTTACGAAGTTGCCTTTGGTCGATACCTTCTCCTATCGCCACCACAAAGATTTCAAAACCATTATCTACCCTAAACATGCCAAACAAATTATAATAATAACACAGTCAAATTGTTGATCTCTAAATTGTGTGGTAATGGGTAATGGTATGGTTCAATTTACAATTCAAGTGGTAAATCATTTTGATGGTTTGAAAACATCATTGATAAATAGCTGGGACAGTTTATCCATCCTTATTTGTCAACAGGATATCGCGAGACCACGTTTAAATGTGTGACATAGCCCTAGGAAATTGAATCAAAAGAGGTGTGGTTCAGATATTGCGTGGAGCACGCAAATTTCGCGGCCCAATAGACTGTGCAAGTCTCGCGCGTATCCGAACGAGAAAACACGTCAAACGAAGAACATTTTTATTTCTGAAATCAAATCTTTGTTTTAAATTATATCTCATGACAAAATCTGAACAACAAAAATAAATCATTACAATTTTATGAAATTAGTTTTAGCATTTTTAAAAAATACGCCAAAGTGTGTTAATTATTATTAAAAACAAATTAAAACTCTGGGACAAGGATGCTTTTTTGATGTTAACTTTTTAGAAAGATTCGTGAAGGTCAAACGGGTTTTAAATTGACCCGTATCGCAGTTTAAAGAGGAATGCCGACGCCTCAACACCATAGACTGCAATGAAAAGGGTTCGCTTTGCAATTACAGCATCTGGCGATTATAATCGTGCATCCAAAACAAGCTTTTACACAAGTTTTATGATCGGAGGTGAGCACAAAATTCTAAATTTTTTGCAATAACCGGAAGCTGAGGTCAAGTTTAATTCTCGGGTTTTCTTCGTTATATTGTTGAATTGGTTTTACTTTCATATTTTGTTATCACTTAGTATTACATTCCCAACAACATGTATAATTTTCTAGGTCATAAACTACGTTAGGCTAAACTAAAATAATTGACGAAACAAAATCTCGCCCACGTAAAACTCCATATGGTTGGGACCACTATGGTCCCGGAAGTTCGAATGCGCGCGAGACTTGCAGTCTATTTAAAGTAGTAGGTCGCATATTTGACTCACGCAAGTTTGAAACTTTTGTGTGGGAGAAGATACTTAGCAATCAACATCGACAAAAGATCCTCAACAAGTCGAGGTGAGCTGAGGCTAAACTGTCAGATTTGTTCTCATATTTTAAAGGTTTTGTTATGTTTTAACGGAAAGGTATTCAAGAATAGGAATAAAAGAGTAGTGACTCGGTCAGTAAACGCTTGTTTAAAGCCCGGGTCGTGGCTGTGCGTTAAAGGACCTTACCTTCGCCACTGTTATTTATCGCACGAACGACAGTGACGGTTTAAACGGCCGTTTAAGACCTCGTCGCAACTCTTTTATTCCCTTATCGAAGACTCAAAGATAATAATATCAATTAGGCCGTATCTGAACTGGCGGCGACTCATAAAGGTGTTGCTAAGGACATTTATAATATAGACCTTTCTATTGCAACGTCTCAGCCCGAGTTTTTGCAAGCCGAGGTTGGAAAACTATGCAAATCAAAAACAGATATCCATAGTTTGTAGCAATGTTAGACAAATATTCAAAAATAGTGTTGAATTTGTTGGACACAAATCAACCAATCATGGAAGGTATTTCAGTTCATGAATCTTTACAGAAAAATTTAGTCACAACATTTTTTAACACTATTGAATGTTAATTGCTACCATTCGGCCGTACATGCCAACCGGTGCGCTTTGTTTATCAACAATGGAAAAGTCTATGCTTCAACGCATGATGCTGCAATCCAGTCGTACAGCCCTAGCTGTAGTGTTAGCTGCCAATTCGGACACGGCATTATTTCAACAATGCACACATTATTACATTAAAAAAAAACATAAAAGTACTTTTAATCTCAGTCAATAGTTCACCTTAGACTTTCTGCACTTGCAGAAGGATCATCTCCAATAGTTACCACGCCGTCAGTCAGTAAGAAAAGCGCCCTTTTAGAGCCATTACGCATGACAGATGACAATTCAAAAACTTTTGAAAATGCTTCCTCAAGCGCCGTTCCTCCTCCACGTTTACCCTGCATAACGAGTACCGTTGATATTTATTCTAATTACTTTGACCTCTGCACCATTGTATTGTGCTCATAGAGTTGTATATAACTCAATGAATGTGCCCTATAGTAACGGACACCTACTCGAAGACTTCTATTTTACAGAAAGAGGCTCGAACAAACATCCTTTTCGTCTGACAGCTCACACCTGTTATCTCCATGTAATTCCTTTCCAAACAGTGGACTTAATGCTGAACACGGCAGATTAAATGCTCATCCACTAAATGACAGAAGTAAACCATTGTCAACAATACTTTTTAATTTTGTATTGTTTTCTAATATTTGCTGGCAAATAAAATGAAATGAAAAATAAAATGAAATCGCCAAACAAAACAAACTAATTATTACAAAATTTAGAATTTAATTTTTAAAGTCATTGAATAAAAGAGAGCAAGTTGCCGTGTGTAAAAAAGTCGCTGCGTTGGTGTCCCTTTATATACCAGGGTTAGTGGCAATACTATCTGCCATGCTTGGCATTATGTGGGGGTCAACTCGTAAACGTCTAAACGCACCGTCATCTAAACTATACGCCGTGACATTAGACTCACAAAATGGCGCAATCCAATTATGATGTTGATTTGAAGTCAGGTGATTACGTCATTTAAGACAAACTGCTACGTCACTAGGCTAGCACCGTTTGCACTACTATGAAACTATAACAACAACATTATTTGTAACGAAGTTTCTTGCACATTGACACGGCCAATAAAAAAGATCATCAGCTCAGCTGCAATTATATTCCCGTTATAATTGTGATGGTTGGGGATTTTCCAAGCATCCGCGGGATCTTGTTGACCAACATGAACATATAGGAAGTAAACACATTCAGGCACAATCTCCGTGTTCAGATAACTTATAAAGTTGCTACTAATTTACTAATCTCCCACTTTGGTATATGAGACCAAACACTCACCGGTAAAGCATTTGACCACGAACAAGTACATAGTCATGATGACGTGACACACTTGCCTCTGGACGACAGACAACGAGGCCGGGTGTGTGCCCAATGGGTTTTATACTGCGAAAGGTATTCAATAAGCCATTTGCGAGTTAAATTTGAATAATGTCTGGTACAATGACTTGTTTAGTCACAAGTTACCGCTTAAATTTGAATTCCTCAGACTATCGAGACAGTTGCTATGTCACATGTTTCGGGGCAAGCTTTTGTATAGCAACCTCCAGATGAGCAAACCCTGGTACCATTGTGCCATACACATCCATTCAGAATTGTGTATGGGTGTTCACCGTCTCTTACGTAACTAAGCAAAAGCTTGCCCCTAATCATGTGACATAGCAACTGTCTCGATAGTCTGAGGAATTCAAATTTAAGCGGTAACTTGTGACTAAACAAGTCATTGTACCAGACATTATTCAAATGTAACTCGCAAATGGCTTATTACGTAATAAAGCATTCCAACTTAAACTATGGGAGATTCGGTATAACGCAATCATTGAATTAAATACAATCTGAATACATCATCACATAATGGACGACTTCTTAGACACCAATCACTTACACGGTAGTTACACAAATATTTGTGTTATTGTGTATTTTACGAAGTGCATTGATGAGTTGCAAGTTTGTTACCTTTATATCGTTTATACGATCGATGACCTTGTCTAACGTATCCACTTCAGGCCCGTAGGTAAACTCAATGTCAGCTGTGCTTGCAAACGTTATGGCTGCAACTCGTGTTCCTCCTAAGAAATATAACGTCTATAAAAATTGATATCTATATTCCCATTAACTGTATTTCTTTTCATTCTAGTGTTGGGAATCCGAATGGGGCAAGAAATAATGTAGGGCTCGTACCAAAAGAAACCGTTGGCATGTTGTATAAATATTTGAAAAGGGATTTGTTTCTAGTTTGCCACTGGGTCCACGTCACCTATACCCATCTTGTAAGGACACTTTATAAGGCTGTGTAGTTTTACTGCATTACTCACCTACTGAATACGATACTCCAAACTGCCTTACAAGACTTATGGTGAAGTTAATTCCTCTTTCAAAGTTGACATGATTCAAGCTTGAGGATCTATCAAATGCAAACACCAGCTCCAGCCCTACGTCACCAGAAACAGCCAATCGGCCTCGTCCAGACTCAGTAAAAACCTCCAAGTGGTCGATAAAATCCGTCTTGATTTTACCGGCGATGGACTCCGGGGTTTTTGCGGAAGCTTTCGGGAAAAAAGTTTATTTAATTCAAATAAGTCGCAGCTTACACCAACAGAACTAACTACCTTTCCATGGCAACCACAAGCTGTCATAGAAAAGATGGGGTATCAATGTGCAGAAATGAGAACGGACAAGTAATGTCTTATTAAAGGTGGTGTATACGTTTGGTAATTGGAGCCTACTGATTGTGTTAATCCTATATAAATGTAGGTATATACAATAAAACTAACCTGTGAAAATTTCACTTCAAAAGGTGGTCGCGTTTTTGAGATATCGCCGAAAAACCGGAGCGAATATTTCCACGCAGGAAGAATATTCCCCATAGGAATACACAGTCCGAGAAGCGTTTCTGACAGAAACGCTTCTAAGATTCAAATTTTTGGGAATAAAAAGTGATATATTTTCCATAACCGTAGTACTTCGAAGTTAAAGGTTTCTCAAAATTCATTATACTATACCCAAAGCTGCTGTACTTCTTACCAAGTAAGTTTTTATTGCCATTAATTTTCAGAGTCATTACCAAACGTGTACTGTGCCTTTAAAGCTGCACGATGATGAATTGTCATTTTTTAAATAGGAAATAAAAGTGAAAACAAAAGCGAACACACACACACCCTGGAATCAAGATTCGTATTCTGCTCATTTCAATGCAAACAGACCCATTTAATTTTCCCGTTTTCTTTGTTTTAATCCAATCCCAAAACAAGTTAACAGTAATAGATCGATCCATTAAGCCCCGCCTCCTACGAGTTGACCATTCACAGCCGCGAAACACGATCACCATTAGTGCAAAGATCACCAAACGGCTCAAATGGTGATCAGATTTCGCGGTTGTGATTGGTCAATGAGAAATGGGCGTGGCTTAATGGATCGGTGTATTTTAAAGCATTGCGTGTTGTGGTGACTTCATCATAACTTACATCTGCATGAAGGTGTTGCTCCATCCCAAAAGTCCATGAACTTGTACCCATCCCCATGTTTGCAAGTGATCTTTCGGTTTCCAGCTAGTTCATATCCTTTATTACAGCGGAATATTACCCATTTACCAACATCAAATGTACTTCCTTCGATGTAGCCATTAACTGGTACTATTGGTTTGCCACATCCAATCACTATCCGAGTGAGAACAAAAAAATAATTTAAGTTAAAAGTCGAAAATCAGATTTTAAATTTGAACAATATTTACTTTCTTCAAAGTTGAAATTGCAAATTGCTGCCAGCTTGCGCAAAATGATTTTTGGCTTCATGAATGTTCCGGACCAGTATGTCCAAATCGGACCATTACAAGACAGTCGATTTCAACATTTTCGGACGGCCCGTTATATCTGACCCATAATAGTTTGTTTCACCCGCAATGGTGGTTCCTTAATATAAAGAGCATTTGAAGATGTTGTAGGTTATACTAAGTGAATAGTGAACTTTTAATGTCCGATTTCACTGTTGCAAATATGGCCCATTGCTTTCATCTCAATTAACTTCACGAAGAAGAGTAATCTACACAGTTGAATGATGTCTGGACTTATACCGTCACAATTTCTCGATGTTGTTTTTGCCAGATATTATCTAACTTGAGTTTAAACCACATCAGCTGAACGAAACCCCAAAGATCGGTTTGAGTCCAGTGATCGTTCAACAAAAATGGTCTTATTGTCATGACAGAAGGAAGAGTTCATAGGTGACAATACTTGACTGTGTTACCTTCGCAAATAGGATGTAAACCACGCCATACTCCATCCACACACCGTCGATACCTGGCACCAGATATCCGATAACCTTCCTCGCATACAAATTGTGCGAACTTCAGGTCACCCGTCATAGAACCGTGCTGTGGTGGTTCCAGTTGTTCACATTGCTTTTCAACAGTTTCTGTCAAAAAGGGTAGATAAGATTATTATCGATTTACATCTTGAAGGAGGTTCACATACCATTAGATATGGCAACAAAATTCTATTAGAAAGAAGGTAGTTAAAACAACTTGCATAAAGTATTAACAGTGTAGCTTAATGTAAAGTTCAAGAGGAACTGACTTGCTTAATTTTAATTAATTTATAGGGTTGAACAAAGACAAATTGCGGGATTTGAGCCTGCGACTTTAATCTCCGGATTAACATGCCGGTGCTCTACCAACTGAGCCATCTAGCCCTAATGTTGGCAGTCTCCCTATTTTGTCAATATAATTATTCGGGTGCCAGTCAGTTGTAAAGTAAGTACAAGTACCAATGAGAGACTTTGGAACTCTAGGTGGCAGCAGACTTACAAGGTAAATTTACATTGCTTACGCAGTTCTGAGCATGCGCACATTACCGAGAACACTGAATTTACATGGTAAGTCTGCTGTCACCTCGCATCCCAAAAGTTCCCCATTACATTTTGAAGAACACTTGAGCAGGTTCAAGTTAAGACAAACCAAGCGCTTGTAAAATCAAAGGGTGCACATACTTCATTTCGAACTAAGCATTTGCTAACAACGTATTCATTCGATACATGCAAGGATTATTTTGAACTCGAAGTTTGCATGCTATCTAAAGCTACATTGCCGTGAATTACCTAAAGAAGATCAGGCAATGGGGAGGGAAAGCTGCCATTACGGCAGTGGAATTAAGGACTCCGACTTTTAGCTTTTTATCGGCAGACATGTTTGCTTTAAAGCTCAAATCAAGTAAATTGATACTAGTTTTACTTACTTTTACATGGATTGATTCCATCTCCTTCATAACCGTCATCACATTCACATTCATAAGATCCGGGTGTGTTTTTGCAATGTGCTGTGTCATGGCATTTAGGAATGTCGGTATCAATATCCCATGTAAATTCACTAAATGATGACCCACTTTTTGAATCCACCCATGAGTCACTGTACTCGGCGGTTACACCAAAAGGGATGTATCGACACTCATCAACATCTGAAAATTGGAGGAGTGCATACAAATTATGTTTTATCGACGAGCGCATGAAGCAATTAAACAAATTAACAATAACGGTCATTGAACTGGCTGCCAGGTTGCCAAGGGCGTCGATCGCAACTGGAAAGCGAGGGGAATAGGAGAGTGTAAGCCTTTTGAAATCAAGCATCCAACACCCATTCTGTCAAAAACAGTTTGCTTTTTTACACGTGGTTAACAATTGTTGGTATCCTCCGTGGACCAGATTCAATCTTCAAGGCGACCAGGAGGTGATTTACAAGAGGTAAGATTTAATCTAAAATAGAAAATCTTCAAGAATGGTTTTCAAACCATTTATAACAAAAATAAGAAGTGGGACAGAATCCCATAACATTAACCCCATTCTTGTCACAATATTTCTTCGGAAGCAATTTTTTTTAAAGTCCCAACAACAAGGTCTTAAAATTGTTGAAAACAATTTATGAGTAAACTCAGTCGCGTCACCAGAAATGTTCATGTGGGGAGCTATTTAATGTATTGAACCTTTCTTTAATCTTGCTTTAATTTGGCATTTTTTAGTCTCAATTGAGGGGAAAAGGGAAGGGAGGCAATGTTTTAACACAAACAAGTCAAAGCCAGACACTTGCAAGTTGAAAGCTATTTCATTCATTACCTCTGTAGCCGGATGTCCATCAGCACTTACTAATATTTTATTTGCATAAGCAATTACCTTGACAAGATGGTGCATCTTCGTTGAACTGTCCTGTTTGGTTGCCACATGTTCGGTTAGCGTGACCCTTTAGAGAGTAGCCACTGTTGCATTTTGCTTCTACGACCGTACCAGGTTTGACAAGCCCAATCACCTCTTGACCAAATGGGCCAACATAGTAACCATCCTCCAACACTTTGAGCAAACAAGCTTGAAATAGGAGGTGAATATGTTGTTAAATTAGTTGTGTGACTGTGCTATTATTGTATTAAGCTGCTTTTAAGAAAATGATATTTGGGTACTTTTCTGGGCTGATGACTACACGCGGCCGGGGAAGTATGGGTCTCGCCAAACGGCAGGAACTACGCGTCCCGGGTGAGGCCAGAATAGCTCCCCAAAAGGCATTTTATCACCACGGTACTACTGTGCCATTGGACTTCAAAAATGGCACACCATAGGAGTTCCATAACTGACGTTTGAACGTCGCTTGCAACACCCGCTTGTTTTTGTTTTAACGCACGAGTTTTAGTAATTAGAACGGAGATACCTTGAAAACAAAAATTTTAAAAGGAAGTCAGCATCAAGTCTTGATGACTGCTTTAACAGCAACAAAGTCAAAGCCAGACACTGGTAATTCATTTTAAAAGGTGGCCGCGTTTTTTAGATATCGCCGAAAATATCTACCCAGTAAGAATAATCCCCAACAGGAATACACAATCTGAAAAACGTTTTTGACAGAAACGTTTCTCAGATTTTTGATCATAAAAACTGATACCTTTTTGCATAACCACATTTTCTTCGAAGTGAAATGTTACTCAAAATGCTTAATACTATCGAAAGCTGCTATAGGCTTCTATACATATCGTTTTTATTGCCATTAATTTTAAGAGTGGTTACCAAACGTATATTTATCCCATCACGATCCCCAGCAAACACTACAATAAAGACTTTTAAAGCAATTACCTTGACAAGATGGTGCATCTTCTAAGAACTGTTGTGTTTGGTTGCCACATGTTCGGTTAGGGTGGCCACTTAGAAAATAGCCAGGACTGCATCTTGCTTCTACAACCTTCCCAGGTTTGACACGGCGCGTCACAACTTGACCAAAGGGGCCAACATAGTAACCATTCTCCAACACTTCAAGCAAACAAACTTGAAATAGGAGGGAAATATGTTGTTAAATATTATTAGCTGTGTGTGATTGTATTAAGTTGTTGTTATGGGAACCTATAGACCATAGACCTTATGCATATGACGTCATTTGAGTAGGGCGCCCTCGCCTAGAGGTCAAAAGGAAGCTGTTCATTGGCCAGTCCTGTGCGCCGCGCGTATAAATCAGCCTGTTTCCATTGTTTCATCATCAGTTTACCTCTAAGATGGCGGCTTGGTGACGTCAATGCATAAGGTCTATTCAGTCAGGCTGTCGATATGATGAGATATATATACCTCATGAGAATATGTTTACACTATCGTAGATACATAGTAAATGATGACGGTTTGATATGTAAGATTTGAAACATTAAAGTGCCCGACCATGGATTCCAATTGTGTACTTGGAGTGTTTAAAAGCAGTTCATGTCAAATGCAGACGATAAGTCCAAAAGCACCATTGCAGTGATCCTCCCTTTATCCGTACAGTTGAGAACATCGTTAAGATATATGTTATTTAAACAGTCTCAACACTATGATGGGTACGATATATGCAGATGATGATTGTCTAGAAGATCATGGTCCTTTAGAAATTCCGAAAGTCTTAAAGAGACAATACGGTCAAGGACCTTGAACAAATAAGGTAAGTTAGAGACTGGCCCATGGTTGGGAAGTTGATATGAATCAAGATAGGTTTCTTGAGTAGCGGATAAATAATATGTGCCAGTTTCAGAGCAGCAGGAACAACTATACCTGTTATTCTGTTTAAGACTTAGGTAGACTTTATTGGTAACGATTTGTGCAAAAGAGACAGCAAAATCTTTAATAAGTTTTGTTATACTGGCATGTTGATCGGAAGATCAATCCTAGATAATACTTGTCATAATAATTTGTCACGAATGAGTTCATAGGGTCAAAAGTTTAAAGTGTACATGATTTGACAATACTTACCACGTCTCAATTGTCTTTGACCTTCACTGGCTATCTTGACAGGCAGAAACACATTCAATGTGAGACAAATAAAACAAACTGTTAACTGATTAATAAGTGCCATTGCAATAATGCGCGTGTATTTCGATCTTAACGAATCTACTTCAACGATGTTACCACCGTTCACCGTTGTAACAACTGCAGAACTATAACACAAGATAAGCAGTATACTAAGGGGGAAAGCTGTCTTCGGATTTGGGCGCTTTGGGCTACAAAAAGAGTTTGTTTTGAATTTAATGTGGTTGAAAGTAGAATATAACGATTCACAAAAATATCCCTTAAAAATGTGTGGTTTTTATGTAATTTCATGAATGAACACAGTCCTCTATTTTGTTGAACCAATTTTTTTATTCCACAAAATGGCGGACCCAATGTTTGCTGGTTGTGTTCCAGGAGGCAAATTTAAGGTTTTTTTCAACAAACTATTCACAATAACAACACACTGTTAGTGTTTTTGTGCATGAACAACCTCTAAAAAGGACAAGGAGTGATTCTAAACTTCACAATGTTGAGAAATTTGATGAAGGCAGTGTGCCCCTTTAAAATTCCATGTGCATAGTCGGTGTTTGGTAGAAGTTTCAGAGGGTGTACGTGCATTTGAAGAAATAGCCGCGACTTTTCGCACAGACTATTTGATTTGTTCACTTGCTTGACCTTTATGTTTGCTTTGGTATGAACTGAAAAAGATACAGAAGTTCAGGATGTGTTTGAAAGATCGTGGGAAGACAACCCGGATACGTGCTGCTTTCACTTTCGCTTCGTCAGCTGGTACATAATGGTACCGTACATCATGGTACCACCCGATGTTTTCTGACCTTGTTGATAAGAGTCACCGCACTCCCGGTGTTTACAAACGTTCTACCAGATATCCTTGTTGGCAAAATGTCTGTTGATATTTATTTAGGTTTTTGCAAAGAAAACACATGTTATGTGCATCGATCGTTGTTTACATTTTAAAACAAAACACTAATACACTAGCCTACCCGTAATACAAGCTGGTCCGGTTTAGGAGGTGTATTGCTCATGATTAATGAAGGGCCCCCCTTTCGAAGACAATCGTGTGGAGAACCATTACAGTTGTTCTATAAAGACGACAAAATAAACTTGTACGAATCTCGAACAAAAACAATATCATGAACCGTGTTTTCCTTCTCCTTTTTTATAGGGATCATCTAGATCTAATTTCCATACGTGTTGGTCGAACAACATGATGTGTCTTGGTTATTTTTCTTTTAAAAAAACCCTGTGTTTTATAACACGTCATTGACCTATACTGCAGTGAGTGATCAACGTTTATAGTCGGGACGTCAAGGCGTGTATAACTATAGGCCTACTATCAATTTGATGTATCTAATAAAAGACTTTTCTTGTGCCGTTCTTCTTGCGTTACACATGGTCAGAACAACGTCACATTTTTAGGCCTATTAGCGCTTAGAAATGTATAAAGTGTGGGATAAAATAATTCAGTTTATAGCCAAGATATAGCAGTATATGTAGTGCTCAGACTGGGCTATTATAATACTGGGTTTGCTTACAAATTGAAACATAGACTTCAATAGTCCTCGTTTGAGATTTGCTGTTAACGCTTTACCAGGGAGCAAAGGAGGACAGTATAACAGCTCCCCGATTTACATCATAAAAGTCTTTGGGTGCAGTGGTCTTAAAGGTACTGAACACGTTTGGTAATTACTCAAAATATATATTAGCATAAAAACTTACTTGGTAACCAGCAACGGTGAGCTGTTGATAGTTAAAAACATCGTGAGAAACGACTCCCTCTGAAGTAATGTAGTTTTTGAGAAAGAGGTAACTTCTCACTAAAATAATAAAAGCCTTCATGCATGAAGCCTTTTATTAGCATCTGAAAGCACACAAAATTGTGCAACAAGGGTGTTTTTTCTTTCTTTATTTTCTTGCAACCTCGATGACCGATTCAGCCCAAATTTTCACAGGTTTGTTATTTTATGCATATGTTGGGATACACCGAGTGACAATACTGGTCTTTGATAATTACCAAACGTGTTCAGTGCCTTTAAAGGCAAAGTATACCTTTGGTTTATAGAACTGTTCAATTGTTTTAATCCTATATAAATGTTGATATATACAACTGGGAAAATGTCATTTCGAAAGGTTTTTGAGATATTGCCGAAAATCCGGAGCGAATATCTCAACGCAGGAAAAGTAATCCCCAATAGGAATACACAATCTGAGAATCGTTTCTCGGATTTTGGGGTCATAAAAACTTATATCCTTTTACATTACCACATTTCTACGTTGTGAAATGTTTTTCAAAATAATTTTAACTATCGAAAGCTGCATGTTGTAGGCTTCTAACCAATACGTTTTATTGCAAATAATTTTAAGAGTGATTACCAAACGTACACCTTCCCTTTAAAGGCGCGATCGATACTTCAAGGTAGCGGCACTACTTTTTGGCCATATGCCTTGTTGAGCCTCATTGTACGAGCCTAGGTTGCCAAATTGCATCTAGCCCGTGGCGCTGTCAATACAGTTCTTACACGTACATGTATACCTGCGGCTTGTGGCGGTAAAGAGGCCACGGCTAATATTGCTGTTGGCGCCATTGGTGCCATTGGTGCCATTGGTGGGCGGCTCTAATCGGCAACCTCAACTAGTATCCGAACACAAGCACACTAATAACACCCTTGAAACCCAATTTTGCTCTCATGTCGAATATAGGACATAGGCCTAAACACTAAGGAGACGTGGGTTCAAAGAGATGACAAAACCTACTGGAAGTGACGACAAGATTTTGTGATTATGTAATTGAATTGGACAGAATAAGGCAATTCAATTCCATCAATTAAATTTTGATCTAAAAAGTAGGGTTGGCCAATGCTGCTTTTTGATCGATCATTTCACCCTCTGCCAACATCACCGGTTTATAAAACATTACACTTGTGTCAATTTTTTTTTCAAGAATCTTGCCTTTTTGTCACAACTGAAACATTGTGAAACAGTTAAGAAAACTTTTCTGTGAATGAAGTGTAAAAAAAGCTTGAAAGGTTTTCCATGAAGTCCAGAAGCCATCAAGTCCAGAAGATTTTAATTAATCCTTCAAAGTTTTCACTGTTCTGTCCAATAGCATGGAACTAACCATGCCCGGAAAAACGAGTCTCCTGAATAGGCATGCGCCTTAACCCGGTCACAATATGCCGCACTGTGACTGCCTATTCTCAAAACGAAAGAAGAAGTATTGTTTGTCCAGGATGCTTGAAAACAAGCTTTTGTTTTCTAATTTATAATCTCAAGTTCATAATATTTTGTAACTACAGAACTTCTCGGTACTGGTCCAGTAGCCTTTAGTTCCGTCTAACCAACCTAACCCTGTAGGCCCGGATCATAATACGAGGTTCCGGGACTGTTTAAAATTAATGTAAAAACGAACCGCAGTGCATATACCAGAAAGTGTGCTAAAGGAACGGTTCTGCAATGGCAACAGCGCAGTTACTGTACGTGTTGTTGGTGGTAGCTCTCAGCCTGGTTGCCTTTGAAGGTGAGTTGGCAACGAAGGAATGCAAAAGTTCGTTCTTATCCTCGTAGTTTTGGTTAAGACATCATATGAAAACTAGGTGGTCACGTTTTCCTGAAAACCTTGCATGTTTAACGGTTTATATATTGCCAGTATATTTCTGTATGCTCACGTGCTTGTTTCAAAACTTTGGCTAAGTATTTGCCTCTTGAACAAGGTTCTTGCACCGTGCTCGTAGATCTCAGGCGGAAATAATTATCGGAACATTTCTATACACTGTATCAAGTTGGAATAAAGTCGAACTTTAAAGGGAATGTATACGTTTGGTAATCACTCTTAAAATGAATGCCAATAAAAACTAAATGGTTACAAGCCTGCATCAGCTTTCGATGTATATAAAGCATTTTGAGAACCATTTCACCTCGAAGCAATGTGGTTATTTATAAAGATAGCAGTTTTTATGCCCCAAAATTTGAATCTCAGAAACGTTTCTGTCAGAAACGTTTCTCTGATTGCCTATTCCTAGTGGGGATTTTTTTTCCTGCGTGGACATATTCGCTCCGGATTTTCGGCGATGTCTAAAAAACGCAACTGCCTTTCGAAATTAAATTTTCACAGGTTATGTATATATCTACATTTATATACGATTAAAACAAATCGAACAGTTCCAAAAACCAAAGGTTTACTTTTCAAATTGGCGGCTGTGGCTGTATGTTAAGGGTGATGTCATGGCCGTCCTATCGTCATATACTCCAACGCACAATGACGCGGCGATACAGCCGTATAGCCATTCTAGACACGGGCTGAGTTCGGGGAATATTGTGAAAAGGGATTCATCGAGGACTACATCCAGTGTGTGCGTGCGTGACCCAAACCAGTGTGTCTGTGAGCAGTGTTAACTGTTGACACCGAACAAAGGGGTCCAAGTGTTCAAGTACTATGGAGGTGGAATTTTCACCGCCATCCATATTTCGACTCACCGCCTAGGACTGCCGTGTACATAACCAATGTGCACGTAATTATCGGAGAAAGGATTTAACAACATAAGTCCTCGATTTACCGTATTGACATGTGTGTGTGCTGGCGGAGGGGAGTTACAGTAGTACAAGTGTATTTACAATGAGTCATTGCTGTAAAGGATTAAATTACTAATGTAGCGTGTACTTTTTGGCCCCTTGCTTTAATGCTGCAAAACGCCAACAAATAAACGCAAATGACAACAAAAATTCAACGTTTAGTCGACCAACTTTATGCATGTCCTAACACAGACAACATCAACTCCATATCATAACGCATCGTGCACATCAATGTTATCTTACAAAGAGGAAAAACGGCGCGAACCCAACTGGTACCCTGCCAGCGCACCTGGCGTAACCTTAGTTTTATAGAGGAAAACTTTATTGTAAAACATTTTTATACATTGTATGATTACACACAGTCAATGCCAGCAGTTTTCGTCTAATCACAGAGTCAACAGCAACTATAATATAGTTTCCTAGAAGCGTGGAGTACTTGCTGCTCCGAACGGGGCGCTCTCCCGGTATCTGGCGGGGGCGTTGGTTCAATCTCCATCTCACTCACTTGGACTCGTTACTCTACAGACACTCCGTAGTATATATTTCAATCCTTTACAGATAAACCATTCAAGGACCATTTTGGACAACTTGAAAACCTTTCGGAATCCTCGGTTGGAAAATGAAAGAAAAAATACCTCGGGGCTGTTTTTGCTATTTCTTGAAATAACTGTGACAGCACATTTTGTTCGGCATGATACAAATTTACACAAGTTGTAGGAAACTAAAAACATTATTGAAGAATTAGGAAACAATCCAAAGAAACCAATCAGTAAATGCATAGAGATGAATATAAATAATCTTCACCAGTCCGCAGTATGGCGTATTGGTTCCGAACATGCGACGGCGAAAAAGCACTAGTTCAAAAGTTGAAAGAGAAAAAATTGTTTTTCCGATCACAAAATTGCAGCGCAGAAAACTTCGAACTTACGACCAAATAATAACTAAAACATTACAAACTAACAAAGGGTCAACATTTGTTTAGTGATTTCGTTCAGTTTGATCATTAAACATCTTGTAACGATCGGCAATGGTTCAATGGTTGCCTCCACCGGGATATCGCGGGTCCGATCGAGTAGTCGGACAATATTGTGTTCCAAGTGAGGGCGCTAGTTAGCACTCAGCTGTTGCTGCATGGATCGAGCGTCGCCTGCGCGCGCGGATATCAAACGATAATAATTCGGTTTTCGTTTGTGTCCGCTCGCTCGTCCGCCAAAGATGCGAGATTGGCGATGGCCAACAAAGTGAAAAAGAAAAAACTGGTAAACGTAGGCTACAATTTAATGTTTGTCGCACCATAGTTAAAGTGTAGTAAAGCATGTAAGGACAGTCCTTTCCACATTTTCCTTGTAAGATGTTCAAAAAGTTCAATTGTAAACTGTTTTTTCTTCTAATGCCGTTTGTTTTAATTATTTTTTATTTTATTTTTTCTGCAGCCACTCCAGTACCTCAGAATGACTGCACATTTGACGAGTCAGCAGCTGCTGAATCTAACCGTAGCTGCAGAAACAAACGGTGTAGCTTACAAACAAACGTCTGTAATGGAAATAGACAGTGTGTGTGTGATGGAGTTTGTGGCTATCGATGCATCAACAAAAACAGTAAGCACTCAATTCATGTATATAAATTCTGATTTTAAATGATTTATCAGTTCAACTCTGAATGTACAGAATTGTTAATGTGCATGGTTAATTCATATTTACTGACAGTTTTCCATCAGTTTTAGAGCGTCTCTACACAGTGGCCATCACTGCAGTTCACTGTTTAATTCAGTGAAAACTTTCCACACACATTTTGCATTATTAGGCATACTAGTACTAGCAGTTCTTGTAATGCTAAAATGCGGGGGGGGGGGCACGTTCGCAAAATACCAGTAATTAGTGTAGAGACATGGGAAGGAGGCCGGTCCTCTATTTAAAAAGGACGAGCATTCGCCAAGAGAATACAATAAAAGTAACAAATTGTACATGATGACGTGTGAAATATAAAACAATCTCCTGTACAGTGTACTGATTTAATCCATCAGTATAAAACAGCACATTGAATACAAAATAGCACAGACACGATAACACAGTCACTTACGATGTAAAGACTTATTAAGGGCAAAAGGTCAGCTTGTCACGAGGCTGGCTACACACATACAAGTTTACAATATATACCGATTGAAACAGCCCTATAAATCACAATATTTCTCAAATCAAAATACAATTTAAGATAAAATGGTACTCACAAAGAGTTCTTGGACATTATCCCTCCCAGATTATTAGTATTAGGAGCATGGCCAGAGCCATGCTCCCCACAAAATGGAGAGAAATACAGAGCAAAAATGATGTGCTTTTTCGTGCTCAAAGCTACAAAAGGAAAAGAGTGAATCTACAGGTCGCGACCCCAAAGTTAACTTTTTACAATATGAACACTGAGGGCGCACTTGGGCTCCCTACATTTATTAAGCTGAGATAAAAACAGAACATTTATAAGTGAATGTCATAAGTGTATTTAAAGACTAACTTGCCTTTCTATTACTGTAGATCCTAGACTGTGTAAACCACTACCTGCACCTGTTAATGGAAGTGTTGTGTACACTACAAACCGAGCCCACGGTGATAAGGCAACTTACAAGTGCTCTCCTGGGTACAGCTTAGTTAAAACTACAGAGCGGACATGCTTAGGAGATGGGGAATGGAATATGGATGCAATACCAACATGCTTACCAAGTGGTAATGTTAAACTAACATTTGTTTTTTTCAAGGAACTTTCCTATCTTTCCCTTTTGGAAAGCAACATTGTATTATAGCAAGTATGTGTATTTTACACCGCATCGCATCCTATCAAATTTGTAAAGTGGAATGCCATTCCAACATAAACACACCGACCAATTGAATTATTGGAGTTGGGAGTGCATGGGAAAGTTAGCCTTTTACATTTCAATGTTTTGACAAGTAAACAATTACAACTTTGTTCTCTCTTTTTGCCTTCAAACAAATGAGCAAGTCTGACCTGTTGCCTGATCAAATGTATAAGTAATATCTCAAATCTGTCTTGCCTTTACAATTGTTCTGATAGCCCAAGGAAATAAAGATGTCTGCTCCATTGTGTGGCCAGACCTCTATAGAGGTTGTCCATTTATGGTGGTGTAGAGAATCAAACAATCTCTCCCCCCCACAGAAGTGTGGTGGGGGTCTACGAACGAATACTTACCTGTAGAGCACACTACTATTTGCATATTTCCCCATACCGACAGGATATTTCGCTAAGAGTTTACATTATATAGCGCCCTCCATCGCCCTACCCATAGTGCCCCGCGGCGAGTAGCCTCGTGACTCCTTTTCTCGTGCGTTACTAATTTAACAGCCAGTCATCGAGAAGTGGGGAAGGGAGGAGGGATGCTCTACAGGTAAGTATTCGTTCGTAGACCCCCACCACACTTCTGTGGGGGGAGAGTCTACTTCACTGATACATTACCTGTAGAGCACACTAATATTTGCATAGACTCGCGCATAGACTCGCACCGAGACCCGGTGGTGGGATACGAGATGATGCAACGACAGAAGGGGAACGCCACCCCTCAAATTTTATTTATTTTTTTATTATTTTTTTTAAGCGGACCCCGTCGACGTAAATCACACGTAAGGGTATGCGCCGTCTCGGAAACCCCGCCCGTCGGAACGCAAGCGGCCGAGGGGGGGGAAAGGTGGGGGGGTGGTCTCGTAAATTGTAAATTCGACCGCGTACCCACGCTCGATGGTGTCGAGCACCCACCTGTCGGCCGTAACCCAAGCCCAGGACCCTGCAAAGGCTCGAAGACAGGGGGGGGGGGGTCTCGTAAATTCGAGCGCGTACCCACGCTCGATGGTGTCGAGCACCCACCTGTCGGCCGTAACCCAAGCCCAGGACCCTGCAAAGGCTCGAAGACAGCCCCCCACGGGTCCGATTATGGGGGGCCGCCACGAGACTGGGAAGTCACTTCCGCCAGCCCCCGGGGTAGCGGGGGGCTGACGACCGGGCGCCACGCCCCCCAAAGGGGCGCTGCTGTCCGGAATACGGCTGGGGTTGGGGGGCACGCCCGCCTGGCGAGATTTTGGCCTGGGTCCGAAACCCGCCACGTGCGGCCTTGAACGGCTTGCGGCACGGAATCGTGAACGATGCCTTGCCTTTAGCCTGCGACGCCTTGGTTGCTGAGGCAGATGGCTTTTTGAGATTGATTTTCTCTGTGGTCTTCAATCGTTTTGCCTCTGCCTCCATGAACTCCTCAAACTTGCCCTTAAAGAGGTCGACGCCCTCCAACGGTAGGGCCTCGAATCTCTTGCGGGCGCCCGGCAATGGCAGAAAGAGTGCGTCAAGCATATTTGCCCGCCGAGCCAATGTTGCAAGGGTCGCCACTTGAGTAAACTGCTCGAGAGCTGCCCGAAGGCCCTGATCCAGACAATGGAGCGCCATAATCAAGAGATCGGCCGGAACGGACGTATCATCTTCACACCCGGAAGCAAGATACTCCGTCAGGAGAAGTAAAAGGGAAGTCGCCCGCATTCCGGAGCGTGATGCGCTGTCGAGCTTCTTGAGGGTCTCCTCATGCTTGTCCCTGACCTTATCGGGAAAAGAGCGTTTGGATGCCGAAGCCCCGGCATCTGCCACCAGTTTATCCTTCACTGCCTCGGGAAGGACCGGCGCGGTGAAGAACTTCTCGTAGTCCGTCTTCGGGAACCGGTAATACTCCGTGAGGCGCGCCCCCTGGGGACGCCACTTGGAGGCCGACATGACCGCTTGGATACGGTCAACACAGACCTTGGAAGGCCTTGTCTTGACCCTGAGTCATCCCGGTCCGCCGTTTAAACGACTTCTGGGCCGGCTGCACTGAGTCCTCAGAGACTGGTAGCTGTAACACGCGCACCATATCACGCTGAACCAAGCGTAGTTCGGTCTCTGTGATTGACAGGCGCTGCATAGAGATGACTTCATCATCCTCCCCGGCCGACTCATCGGAGTGAGACGGGCGGGTCGAATCAACCGAGTGGGAATCGCCCAGCACCCCGGGCTTCATCGGTTGCGCCACGGCGTGAACCGCTGGCTGGCTGACTTCATCGGCAAACGCCATCGATGGATGGAGGCTCAACGCTGGCTGGGACTCCGGGGCCCAGCTGAGTGTGTGCGGGATAGCCCCGCGTGCCTGGGCCAACCAGCCGTGTCCGATAACGGACGGCTGTGGGCCCATGTCATTCACCCTGACCGGGCCGGCCACCATAACCGGTGGACAGGCGGTCGAGAGCACCGATAGGGAGGCTGATATATTCTGGAAGGCCTGTAGGAATTCCGCCTTCGAAACCATATCTTCCGCCCGGTAGCGCTTACCGTGGCGTGAATGCCCCGAGGCCCCCTCTGAGTCCGAAGAAGAAGATCGGGCGCAGCGCTTTTTGGACTTTTTGCC
The DNA here is from genome assembly GCA_037783415.1 of Leptasterias polaris. NCBI lineage: Eukaryota > Metazoa > Echinodermata > Asteroidea > Forcipulatida > Asteriidae > Leptasterias > Leptasterias polaris. The sequence goes on from JAZGTN010000089.1 coordinate 2,545,701, forward strand.
CCGTGACTGCTCCGAGGACACCTCGGACGACGCCGTGTCGTGGAGGGTCCATCGAAGCATGACAGTACCGAGCCTGGAGCCCTGGAGAGCTCATGGTCTGACTGCTCCATTACTCCAAAGCCCGCCCCGGTGCACAGCGCCCCCAGCCCCATGGGTGGAGGGTCGGCTGCACGGCCCGTGAACCCACTCAATAGTCCCCTTTGTCCCGCTGTGGCTACCGCCACTGAGTCCAGGGAACGCGGGTGGCTCGAACCCACTGAACCGTGGTGGCTTGCCGTATCCGACAGCTCCACGTTCGGGGTTGAGTCGGAGTGAGTCTGGCGGGTACTCACGCACTGCTTGCCCTGCCGATCCTTCTTTGGCTTCGCGCCGGCAATCACGGTCGGAACCCGACCTTTGCCGGCCTTAGCCTTTCGTTTGGAAGCCCCGCCAACCACGACCGGAGAGGAGGACCGGGCACCCAGTCTGACTCCGACCGCGGGGCCACCAGCACCCGCAGCCGACAGTGGCTGCAGATGCTGGACGGGAGACTGGTTCGGCAACAACCCGTCTCCGGCGCAGCCTCCCGAGGGCTCGACCTGTCCCGGGGGGTGACCGCCCCCAGTTACGACAGGAAGAGCTCTCTCCAAACGTTTCATATCTCCAAATATCAACACTTATTAACACTACTACTCTGGTTAATCGTTAACTCCAATAAATTGGACACAATCTTATCTTATCTTATCTTTTAATTGCTTTTAATGTTTTTAACTCTTGCTAAAAGGGAAAAACTGACGAGCTAAAATAAAACATGTCTCACCCTGACCCTGCCGCTAAGAGAAAAGGAGGAGTCACGAGGCTACTCGCCGCGGGGCACTATGGGTAGGGCGATGGAGGGCGCTATATAATGTAAACTCTTAGGGAAATATCCTGTCGGTATGGGGAAATATGCAAATAGTAGTGTGCTCTACAGGTAATGTATGAGTGAAGTAGACCTCTAAAACACATTACCTGGAATTGAGCTGACCACTTTTTCAGGATGTTTTACTTTATGTACAATCACACGGCTGACAAAGTCCTTTTTGAACAGTGGCAAATTTGGGCATTTAAGTTTTAAAAAAAAATCACAAAAATCATGTTGTTGGAAACACACTGCATAAAGAACCAATTGCGTAATAATAATAATGACGATTGTAATAAGTACATAATGTGATCCCTGCCTCTTTTCTTCCTTTTCAAAATAGGTGAAGTATGTCCTCGTCTTGTAAATGACAGCATTGCAGGTAATGGAAGTGGATGTTTGCCAGCATGTAACAGGCAAAAGGATTGCCCAAAGAAAGCGCAGCAGATATGTGTGTGTCGTGATGCCTGCGGGATGAGTTGTGTGGATGTTTGTAAGTAATATATAATGGTTTATTTACAAACTTGTTATAAGCAGAAAGCAGCCACATGCTGAATTGCAACAATTTACAATAAGAAAGCTTTAAAAATACAGAAATAGAGTTTTTACTTAAACAATTACACGCAACTGGATATTTCAATCCTGTTAAAGAAAGATTTGGCATTAAAATCTTAGAAAAAATGAAATTAAAAGCAAAAAGCAAGCTAAACAAATATAAAATTACTTTATTACAAATTGAAAAATTGAAAACCGCTATTCTGTATAATACTATAGTATGGAAATTACTGAGAATTAAACAGATTTATTAAATATGGGACAGCACTATCTCCGACTGAGTCTGCTAGTTTTACATTTTGGCTGAGATATTAAATTAGTTTTGTGAAGGACCCTGTGAGTTTTGGTAGGTTGAAGGAGGTGCGACATAGTCCGTTATAAAAATATTAATTGCTCAGATGTTCATTATAGAAGAAGCATCTTTCTCTCATTCAAATCACACAAAGTTTGATTCCTCAATCCTCGGTGGTACAATGAGGATCAGTAAACCACAGTCATGATTTGTTGATTAGAGCTGTTCTTTAATTTGTAATTCTTGTTAAGAATGAAAGTAATAGCTCCAATCTGAGATCAAAATTCTGAACTGCGATTAAAATAATAATAATAATAATAACATATTTATAGAGCGCCTTATGCGAGGGCCTCAAGGCGCTTCACAGAAAGAAAGAAAATAATAAAAAAATTGAGAATATTGATTTAAAAAAGTGAATTTAATTCATATTTGATGTGTCGGATATTGACTGTTTGATCAAAAACCATGATTGACTGGTATTTATGCAGTGTATTAAATTTGTTTTTATGTAGTCGTCCAAGGTTACTGTCCAGACATAGAGCTAACTGAAGGCACAATCATCCTGTCCGTCACTCCAAGGAATAACATGTATACATCAGTAGCAACAATAGGCTGTAAAGATGGTTATGAAATGGACACTGAAACTCAAGAGATTTCTTGTCTGATTACTGGCCAGTGGAGTGCACAGCCTGCCAACTGTACAATAAAAGGTATTTGATCTTAGCATTTATTGTAGTGAAGCCCTGGACTGAAACATAAGAGGGGGGTTAGTCACCAATTTATTTGGGAGGAGTGTGTTACAGAAACACAAGGTCACAGAGAGGAACGGTTCACAGTTAGAGATCTAGTGTACATCTTATCAAGTTGATATTGGATGATTTATTGGAGATTTAAATCAGGACATTACTTCACATTGAATGGTCCACAGCAAAGATCGATTATTGAATGTTCCCACAAGATGGAAGTATCATCAGCATTAAATAGTAACAAAAATAATAACAATGATGATGTAGTAGTTCTCAATGTGATATGTTTGCGTCATTCCTGATTTATTTAACAGGGGTCTATTTTGGGGTACACAAGAACCGAAGTAATGCAGCAAATTTGAACCCTGGTTCAAAAATTACCTCTAAAGGCACAGGCAGAGGACAGTGTATCTGTTGTTCACAATGAATCAATTTTATCCTGCAACTGTATGAAGGAATGACAAGAAATGCACAACCAGCAAAATTGTGATCATACTTTCTGAATTAGATCTGTGTGCATATTTAATTAGTTTCCGAAAAGTCCTGTAACTCAATTTTTATGTGTTTGTTTTTAATTTAGTTATTTGCAGTACTCCACCAAGAGTTGAAAATGCGAAACACAATAGCAGGAGTCCTACATTTAGCCCAGGGGACACACTAATCTACACATGTAAAGCTGGCTACCATCACTATGGAAATGCAGAGATTAGTACATGTTTGCAAGATGAGCAATGGACACCAGTTGACATGAAATGCTATGGTCAGTACAGAGAAACATAGACAGCTTGTCATCAAGAGGATCTTGTGTTGAATAAGTTATTAAGGCTCAATTATACATGTATTGATAACTCTACATTTACTTGCTTCATGCTTTTGAGTAGGATTTTTCTTTTTTTTCATTTAAAATGAATTGGCATTTTGAAAACAAATGTGTTTGCTTAAGATTTGCAGCCATATTAAATCAATATGACTGATCCAGATGTACAAAATAAACTCTTTTAGCCACTTCACATGTTAGTATTAAACAAACTTTACTGTGCCTCTGCATAGCTTTGTTTGTTTTGTGTTTATTTTTACTTTTCTGAACTTTTCCAGAGCTTTGAGAGTAATCAGTAGCTTTTAGAATATTGTTGTCACAGTAAAATCTTGACTTGACAAAGGAAAGACAACAAAGGTTCTCCAAAAAACCACCATTTGATGTACTCTTTGAGAAAATATGAGTTGGTGATCACCTTGATTTGCAAAACCTCAGCCATAAGCCGAGGACGATAATCTACCATGGTGTGCTGCAATCTCGGACCACTCGTATTTACCCCATGTTGAGCTGAATATGATAATAAACTGTGGTGGCTGCCAGTCCATTCTTGTTTACCCTCTTTTGTATAATGAATGGTAAAGGTCTAGAATCGTGGATTACACAGGGGTTACACAAAAAGGGATATTTTTAGCATGAGTTCCAGTACCCTCTATCTCTCTTTGTACGGGGGAAACAAGGGTAGAACTGTAGGTGCATGCCTGTGCACACTGCACAACGGATTGTCTGGGTGAATTAACACATCAGCCGGTCACCTGACTGAAAAAAAGGACACTTCAAAGTTGTTGCGGGCATTTTATAAATCTTTCATTAGCATTGGTCTCTTTCTTAATCTTACACAGATTAGCAATATTGTTTTTCCGTCTGATTCAGGTGTAGCATTTTCTGCCTTCAGTTACATGTACTATTAATGGATGCCTTTCTTATTTCACATTGCTGAGAAATGTGAACTTTCTTACAACTTTTGATGTGGAGATGGGCTCAATTAGTTTGTGTGTTAAAAACACTGACTTTATCTTATCATCAGACCTTGACTGTACCAATCAGTTATATTATTCGACAATAAAAGCCAGGCATTTGTAATTATTACTCAGCCTCACCTCACAAATACTAACAATAAGTTTTTGTATAGTGTCACCATTATTTTAAGTATTAAATTGTGTTTTAAATAGCTTTAAGCTGTGGTGATCCAGGCTTCCTCACAAATGGTTGGCGAGATGGTGAGTTGTTCACATTCCTGAGTAGAGTCATCTATCATTGTAATGAGGGATATCAGATGAGAGGTTATGCTTATCGAACCTGTTTATCAGACAGACGATGGAGCTCATATTTGCCTAGTTGTGAAGGTGAGTACTCAACTTTCTGAATATCTTTATCAAAATCATAATTTGAGTATTTCATGGGTGTGGTGAACTCACTGCATAAGCAATTTGTCTTTCTGAAGTCTGTTAGTGTTATACATGTTATCAGATGACAGGTTCATCGAGAAGTGATTGTTATATTTAGTTGTCCTACTTCTAGTAGTACTAGAGGGAAAGACACCGTAAAATACCAGTTGTGTGTCCCATATGCAACAGTACCACAGCCTAAGTCATTGGATGCAGAAGGACTTAGTTGGGGTTTTTGTGTTCTGCAATTTACGATTGTGGGAATAAATTTTTGTCAGGCCGATTTGCAAACAGTAATATGACACAAAACAAAATTGCACCACTTAACGTTTTCTTTTCTTTTCACCCTTATATATATATATAAAGGTGTTTGTTTGGGGTTTTGTGTGTGTTTTTTATAGTTTGTATAAGGTTAAGGTTCTTTTAAGAAGGTTGACTTTAAAGATAGTCTCAAGGAATCCAGTACCAAATGATATTACAGTTAAGTTCTTGATTTCCAATCAACAAACCTGTTAAAGTAAGGGCCTACACGTTTGGTAATTACTAAAAATATATATTAGCATAAAAACTTACTTGGTAACCAGCAACGGAGAGCTGTTGATAGTATAAAACATTGTGAGAAACCACTCCCTCTGAAGTAACATAGTTTTTGAGAAAGAGGTAACTTCTCACTAAAATAATAAAAGACTTCATGCATGAAGCCTTTTATTAGCATCTGAAAGCACACAAAATTGTGCAACAAGGGTGTTTTTTCTTTCAACTTCGATGACCGATTCAGCCCAAATTTTCACAGGTTTGTTATTTTATGCATATGTTGGGATACACCGAGTGACAATACTGGTCTTTGATAATTACCAAACATGTTCAGTGCCTCCTTTAAAGTAAGGGCCTACATGTTGGACACAATACATACCCAGGAATCAGGAATGCATGACCAATCAGCAGGGAGGAGTCAATGTTGCTGGAGGAGAATAGATACAAACCTGTGAATATAGGCCCTATACATCTTTTTCTAGTTGCAGTTCCCCAGAGCAGAAATGTTACACCTTCAGGTTCCTTTATACAATAACCAGGAACAAAACAAATGCTAAATTGTCAGCAAATGGTATGCAACAATTTATGGCGTGTCGTGGCCGAGCGGTTAAGAGCATAGGACTCAAGTTCTGGTGACTGAGTCATCAGGACTCAAGTTCTGGTGACTGAGTCATCAGGGTGTGGGTTCGAATCCCGGTCATGACACTTGTGTCCTTGAGCAAGACACTTAACTATAATTGCTTCTCTTCACCCAGGGGTAAAATGGGTACCTGTGAGGGCAGAGATGGTTTTTGTGAATGATTTAGCTTAGTGCGCTTTGGCAGCACAGGCTGTATACTCCCCAGGGAGCTGAGATGGTTTTAGGCATGAAATAATGGCCCAGTGACCAGGGGTAATAAAGTGTGAAGCGCAATGATCATTCTTTGGAATTGCGCTATATAAGAGCCGATATTTTTATTATTATGTGAATGCACATGTTTATGTTTATATCTTCACAGTTGATTTATATTTGAGCTGTTTACACTACAGCCAAGACGGCCGAGTGGACTTTGTATTGATTAATGTTTTGCTATTTTACAATTTTGCAGCTGTTGAATGCCCTGCATTGTTTGCACCTGATCATGGCACTGTGCAAGGCTCCCAGTATGAATACAGTGAGCAGGTGTATTTTGCTTGTAAGGATGGATACAGATTAGAAGGAAGTAGAGTCAGAAGATGTCAAGCTGACAGGACTTGGAGTGGCGATGAGGTAATATGTACAGGTATGTATTATGACATGAAGACCTTGCATTTAACTTGTGTTTCTCTCTGATAGCACAGTATGTCAGCATTACTGGTGATGAACGTTTTGTAATCTCAGTCTTCAGAAATTAACATACGGGTCCTTTAATTAGGCAAAGTTTATCTTTGGTTTTTGGAACCATTCGATTGTTTTAATTCTATACAAATGTAGATATATATACAATTAAACTACCTGTGAAAGTTCCACTTCAAAAGGTGGTCACGTTTTTGAGATATTGCCAAAAATCCGGAGCGAATATGTCCACACAGGAACTAGAATATTTCATATAGGAATACACAATCTGAGAAACGTTTCTGACAGAAACGATTCTCAGATTCAAACTTGGGGGCATCAAACTTGATATCTTTTTCCATAACCACATTACTTCGAAGTGAAAAGATTCTCAAAATGCTTTATACTTTAGAAATCTGCTGTTTTTTTGCCATTAATTTTCGAAGTCATTACCAAACGTATACAGACCCTTTAACTATTGTCTTTCACTTGTGTATCATAATCATTTTTCTACGGTAGCCTTTCCTCTACTATGAATATTTATTTTGTAGATTATGGCTTATTCCTAACTAGTATAATTTGTATTGTTTGTATCTGATTTTGTGTGTTAGTTGTGAGGTGTCCAGAACCCCAAAAGCCTGAAAATGGATATAAGATAGCACCCAGACTAGGATTGAATGCACTAGTGCGATATTTTTGTAATGATGGTCACAGTCTAGTTGGAAGCCGAACATCTAGATGTACTATGGAAGAGACGTGGTCCAATCCTGTTCCTGAATGTAAAGGTGACGTTTAGTTCCTGTCTAGGAATAGATCTTTATTTCGAGTAACTTCCTTGTTTCAGTGATCCATTTAACTAATTTTTGGCATTGATTTTCATTTCAGGATTCATTTATTTGCATCATGATTAGAAGTGTTGTACTAGCCCAACCCATTAGGTCAGAGGTTTAGCTGGGGATCTCATTGGTTCCCATAGAAACTCAAGTCCCTGCATAACCCTGTAAATATATCATTTCAATCAACAATACCAGTATATTGCCATTATACATTATACTGTAAAGTGCACCATTTTTCTGCAACGTTTTATCCCAATATGGTGATTTCATAGATCAGTTTTATGTTTCTTTGATAAGGATTGTTTGATAATATTTTCTTTAAATTTATTTGAGTAAGGTTGTAATATGTAACCCAGATGTGTGGTACACATTACAGTGCTTATGGAAAACTTATTGTATGACGGTATTTGCCAAAGAAGGGTCAGATGATTCTTTCAATATGAACTACTGTTGTTACTTTCAGCTAATTGCATTGTTCTTGATGCTCCACGATATGGTGACTATTGGGGGTCAGGTGTAATTCCTGGCCAAGCAGTCGCACATGGAACGGTTATACAGGTAAGTCTTTTATCAAGTTTGTTGTTATTACCAAATATAGTGCATTGGGGGAGGGTAAAGCATCAAGAGGTATATACCTATTTTGTCCTCTGAAAAGCAACCTTTGAACATCCAGCTACAGTACTTTTTAAGCATGCAGCTGATTGATTTAAATGTAGCAAACATTTTAGTACACGATATTGTTATCTGGAAAATAGTAGCTGGTAATATTTGTAAGACGATTACAGTTGATAAATAGTGGAATTGTTAAGTGAACTCTCTATAAGCGTTGATGAAGTAATGGATCATATTGAACAAGCTATCTCATAAGCTATATGGTTCTATCTACCCAGATTAACTGTGATACATGGTACAGTCTCAACAGCAATGAGGAGTATATGTGTGATGATGGGCAGTGGTCATTTCATGCTAAATGTGAAGCAGGTACAAGTATATATACCTTACAGCATCAGTAACAATCCCATAGCAGTTTGTTTTTCCCCACCTACCTCCTCTCCTGAGTTAAAAGTACATTGCATGAAACTTCAAGTAATAATCGCTTAATTGCCACTGAAATTCTGTCTATCTTTGAAAAGTCCTGTTTGAAATTTGTTTTGAAGATGTATTAAGGTAGATATTAGGAAAAACTGCAGATGAACTTTGTCTTAAATTAACTGTGGTCATATTGTTTGTTTTGGATAGCTCCTTGTAGCAGGCTTGATGATCCTCTTAATGGTGTCGTCTCTTATGAACCAGAAGTAAACCTGTCAGTGTTGATGATCCCTCATGGTACAGAAGCTTCTTATACTTGCCTGTATGGATACGAACGGCATGGTGAAAGCGTTACTATGTCTTGTTCTTATAGCATATGGTCTCAACATACACCACCAGTCTGCCAGCCTAGTATGTATTTATTTACTCTTTGGTCGACAAATTCTTGAAAGATGATAAACTATTTTTTTTATACATGGTTAATGAAAAGATTAATGAGCAGAGAAAACAATTAAATAAAAGGTAAATGCAATCTTGGGCCAGTCTCTCGTAGCTGGTTCCAATGTTATTTTTCGTTGGAGCACAAATCATTACTGAGTCATCCTAACTGTTCTATTCAAGGATTCTCGATTAGTACACAAGCAAATTCTGAAGCCGAATTATAACAAGCTGGAAATGAGACTGCTTTTTGATGATGAAGTATTGTGTGATATTTGATATTGTTTCTTGGTTGCAGAACCATGCGATAATGAAAGTTTACCACATGGTCGGGTGGTCTATGACTCGGGTGAAAATCCTCACCACGGTACAGTCGGGACATTTGAATGTAGTGAAGGCTACAGCCTGGATGGGAATGTGTTAGATCATTCTTGCAATAATGGGGTTTGGACTTCACCTCTCCCTAACTGTCAACCAGGTAAGCTTCATTCATTCAATCTATTATGAACTCACCTCTCCCTAACTGTCAACCAGGTAAGCTTCATTCATTCAATCTATTATGAACTCACCTCTCCCTAACCGTCAACCAGGTAAGCCTCATTCATTCAACCTCTTATGAACTCACCTCTCCCTAACTGTCAACCAGGTAAGCTTCATTCATTCAACCTCTTGTTATGAACTCACCTTTCCCTAACTGTCAACCAGGTAAGCTTCATTCATTCAATCTCTTGTTATGAACTCACCTTTCCCTAACCGTCAACCAGGTATATATTAGCTTTATTCATTCAATCTCTTGTTATGAACTCACCTTTCCCTAACCGTCAACCAGGTATATATTAGCTTTATTCATTCAATCTCGTTATGAACTCACCTCTCCCTAACTGTCAACCAGGTAAGCTTCATTCATTCAATCTATTATGAACTCACCTCTCCCTAACTGTCAACCAGGTAAGCCTATTTCATTCAATCTCTTGTTATGAACTCACCTCTCCCTAACTGTCAACAAAGTAAGCTTCATTCATTCAATCTCTTCATGAACTCACCTATCCCTAACCGTCAACCAGGTAAGCCTCATTCATTCAATCTATTATGAACTCACCTCTCCCTAACTGTCAACCAGGTAAGCCTCATTCATTCAATCTCTTGTTATGAACTCACCTCTCCCTAACTGTCAACAAAGTAAGCTTCATTCATTCAATCTCTTTATGAACTCACCTCTCCCTAACTGTCAACAAAGTAAGCTTCATTCATTCAATCTCTTTATGAACTCACCTCTCCCTAACTGTCAACAAAGTAAGCTTCATTCATTCAATCTCTTTATGAACTCACCTCTCCCTAACTGTCAACCAAGTAAGCTTCATTCATTCAATCTCTTTATGAACTCACCTCTCCCTAACTGTCAACAAAGTAAGCTTCATTCATTCAATCTCTTATAAACTCACCTCTCCCTAACTGTCAACCAAATCAGCTGATTTGCCAAGAAAAAATTGCTTTTGCATTGTTAACATGGTGATGAGACCCAATTTGTTAGTATTTTTTATATTTTAAATAGAATTGTTTTTCTTTTTCATTGTAGATCCTTGTCAAGATTTCAGTATCGTAAATGGAATCATCAGAAACAACAATGGACAGACAGCTGATGTTACTTGTATCACTGGTCTAAAGCCAAGTGTTGGAGATGGCCAAATTCATTGTCATGCAGGGCACTGGGTTCCGGACCCCAAATGCATCCCCAATGGTTTGTAAATAGTACAATAATAAGTCATTTTGTTAGTAATTCACAAACTGAATTTTCCATTTTATGAATTATATTTTGCCTTTAAGAACACTGGAGGTTTAATTTCTTACAAGCCCTTTTTACACCATCGAGAGCCAATTCCTAGGAAAATATCCCTGGAAATTCCCTGGAACTAGTTATTATATTATTATTATTATAAAGTTTGTAAAATTACAAATGCTGGATGGATCTGAGAACAAACATACCACGCAATGCTGGTCTTTGGAATGTTCTGTGGACTTGCTATACAAACATCCATCTATATTGTTTTCATGTGTTAGACAAATCTTATGTAAAGAACATCTGTGGATATATGGCCTTTTTAGAAATAACAACAATGTTGTGTCTTTCTTGCAGAACCTTTACACGCTTTTACACACAACAATCATTTATCCTAATGTACTAAAGCTTGTTTGTAATCGCTTATTCCAAAGATGCATCATTCAATATTGCTTATGGAAAGCCAGCAGTGCAAAGTGATACCTCCGTTAGAGGCATTACTGGGAATGCAAGCTTAGCAGTAGATGGGGACCGAAATTCAGACATCAACCATGGAAGTTGCACTCATGTTGGTGAGTATGTCAACATTAACAACAATAATAGAGGTTACATGTTGAGTCAGCTCTATTAAACCGGGTTCATACTTCACGTATACTTCAAGTTAGATAACTACAACTGGTAGGTATATAATGGCATTTGCAGCGTTCTCCAGTAACAGTAGTCCACTGGCCAGAGGCCAGTTAAAACACCCGAGTACCAGTCAAAATTTACTTCAAGTGGTCCGGCTGACTAGTTCAGTGTTGAAAAGCATCCCTATTTCATTTGAAATAATGGACTAGTGAAAAAGCTGATGTACTAGTGAAATGACAAGCTAAAAGCCGTGTTCCCATTGGACTTTTTCTTCCGCGGCCACGCGGAAACTTACCGTGACTGGATTAGATGTAATTCTACCGTGCGTTCCCACCTGGACTTAAATTCCGCGATGGAACAGTTAACTCGCTGTTCGAAACTGGCAGAATGTACACATTGCGGGCGCTGTGCACAGTCACCTTTGACCTATGCAGGATATGACGTGACTGTGACGTAGTTTTCTCGCACTGAATTCATCCACATTTTCACGTTTATCTAGCCCAATTAAACTCCTCACAAAATTGATCAAATCTGCCATGTTTCTAACCACAGTAAAGCAAAAACTTGCTGCCGCTGGACGAGATGGAAAAGGCGTTATTTTTGTATTGCATGTACACACGCTACATACCACACGGCCATCAGTGCAAATGAAACAGGGAACCATACCATTTTCGCGCGCCCTCTGTGTATAATTGTGTCGTAAACAGGAAGTGGTGTTGTTTGTATAGCGTTTTACACCGTGGTCGCGGTAGGTTTACAGCGTGGAGTGTTCCCATTGGACTTTTTAGCGGCCCTGTTAAGTTACCGTGGATGAGCGGAAGTCTTCCGCGACCTCCTTCGGCCTGTTAGTTTTACATCACGGCCGCGGTAAGTTGACAGGGAGGTCAGTTTACCATGCGTTCCCATTGGATTTAATTTTGTCATTCTACAGAAAAGTCGCAGTACTTTAGCAAAAATAAGTCCAATGGGAACACGGCTTTTGTGGTCCTGCTGACCAGTCACTAGAAAAGTTCAGGACAAACCCTGATTTGGCTCATCCACTACCAGTGTTCAGTAATAACTGTATGAGAATATCAGTTACATGATGAGTGAATTGTCTTATAAATGTTAGTCGATTGAATCAAATGTGCTGGTGACAAAAGGATTTTTTTCTTCTTACTGTAATGCAGGAATGGCTGGAAATGAACTATTCTGGCAGGTGGATTTACAGGGAATTTATATCATTGAATCTGTTGATATCTACAAAGAACAACATTGCTGTGGTAAGAAACATGATATTTTATTAATTCTGATCGGATGAAACCTGACCACGTGGTAGTGTTTTGCCGGTCTTAAATCACTGAGAGGAGTTGCATAGACATGTTGGCTAACATGCATTCTGCTTCTGAATATTCCTTGTTTTCAAATTCCAATTGAATTTTTCTTGAATTTTTTCTTTTCTTCTGCAGATTATGATTTTGTACCCTTTTATTTCTTTCAGAGGGAAGACTGTCCGAAGCTTCTATAGATGTTGGACTCACTGAAAGAGCAACATCGAGACAATGTGGACCCCTAAAGATCAGTGAAGAAACAGCATCTCAGGAACCCATTCATGTAGATTGCGCTTCAAACAAACTGTATGGTCAATATATAACCATCAGGTTGCCAAGCACAAATGAAGCAAAGATGAATTTATGTGAGGTGGAGGTCTTTGGTTTTGGACCAGTAAAAAGTAAGGGCTGTTTGCAAATTTCATAACTGTATTTTGTCGGATTTCTGAGTGCACGTTTACAGGTGTGATTGGTCCTTGCAGTAAGGAATCGGTCTATTGTACAAGTACATTATCAGTCATTAATGACTTGCACACAGAAACTACACAGTGTTTTACCATCACTTAATTTTTATTGTGTGTTTTTGCTTCTCCAATTCTTTGCAGCATGTGAGGTCTATGATGTTCCTAACTTAACAGTATACCTAAGTAAGAATACAGATCTTACAGTGGGTACAATTGTCGCTGCCACTGTAAAGGTGTATCATAACTGCACTGAAGGTTACACTCTACATGGGTCTCCTTTCAACAAATGCAACAAGAGAGGTGAATGGATACATGCAACCCCCACGTGTGAACCAGGTATGGTTGCTTTATTTTGTTAATTTGTTTTTCTTATAACAGTATAATGTGAATTTAAGTTGCAGTTAACATATTATAATAGTTCACAACCATGTCAGCAGTTTGTTTATTGATCGTTAATACTCATAGATTCTTTTGAGAGTTTATGCACTCTGATTGGTCAAGCGGTTTGTATTAACATGTGATATAAAGAATGGGTGTGTAAACTATAGGGAATAAATGGCCCCTAAACAAGCATGACAGTTATGTATGTACGCACAGTGTGCATGTTGTGTGGGCAACTGTGAAATCAACTGTTTTCTTTGTGCGTATTTTATTTTTATGTTGACAATTTATGAGATGTTGGTGCCACGTGCATACTGCGTGAATGCACAATGTATCATTTTAAGGTATTTGTTATGCACATAAATCATCTTAAGCTCATCAGTGAGGCGTTGCAGCAAAGCCTGAGATACAGTAGATGGGTGCTGTAGCCTTTAACCTATTTCCATCTTTACAGGTAGCAATTTAGCATGCGTTATGTTCTCGCAATTATCCATGCTCTTATGATGGTATAAATGCAGATTTTTCAGGATTTTTTTCAATAGGTCATTTTGTGTCAAATTGACACGCACCCATGCTAACAGATTTTCTGTACTCGTTTGGTCAAATGAGAAATGAGAAAATTCCAAAGTTTGAGTGTTTTGGGTTCATGTGGTTTGGGAGTTACGGTCTTTGAACTTTTGACTTCATCATCATCTTGGCCTATCCCATTATCTACATTGATGATTTTGGCGTATGTCACAATCATCAATGTAGTCTTGAGAACAGACCGAGCGCCCTGAGTGTGGACAGCAGAGCGCAAGGAGGAGGGTCCAGTGCAACAGTCTCCCAGGTGGCAACTGGGATGTTAAAAGCAGCCAGGTCTCGCTGAAGGACTTCCTTGAAGCGCAGTCTAGGCAGCCACGAGAACGTGGGGCATCATTTTAACATATAGAGCATAATAAAAAGTCTACTTAGCATTTAATATTTTTCTTCTTTTTTTATATCAAAAGAGTGATGCAAAATCATTGACCTTGACTCCTCTGGGGCTTCAAAATGATATTTTGTTCTATAATTTGGCACACAAATGCTTCAGGTGCAGTGAGTGTGCTTATATATAATTTAAAATTGTAACGTATGACCCTTAGAGGCGAGTTCATTTGACATGGAATGATCTAATGATATCATTTCTAAATCAGTTGTATCTTTGACTGTGTGGGAAAGCTGATTACATTCTTGAAGTGGTTTTAATTTGTTGATGATTTACAGATGATTGTGATGTGAATGCTCCAGAGCACGGTCAGCTTAACCAGCGGGAAATCTCAAAACTTAAACATGGCTGGAGTGTAGGTTATACTTGTGAGAGTAGATATATCAAGTTACATGATGAAGTTGTATGTCAAGCAGGCCACTTTGAACCTGGACCACCAAGCTGTGTACCTCGTAAGTATCTGTTTTTTCCTAAATTGTATCATAAGAAATGTTTTTTGAATCCCCCCAAAATTCAGAAAACGCTGTGTCTAAAAAATGATAGCCCTGTCTTTGGTAAAAGCACTATATACCAGATACAGGTAACATTTTTCAGCTTGAGATAAGTTTTCTCTTTGACCTTATGACCTTTGAGATGCACATGTTTTTTAGAATCATTGATGTTTGCATTTACCGATAAGTCTCACATTATTTTTTAGATATTTTTCCAAGATGACATGGATTGTAAAATTGCAAGAACAGTTTGAAGAAGGAAAAATGGGGCACAGCCAAGATACCATACTGTAATAGCATTATGCCCTCCACACACTCCACACAAGCTACAACCAGAAGATGTCCACATTTTTTTTCACTGCCCACTCACACACATGCCTGTCATTCACATTTATAACAAACGGGCTTTATCAAACCTACAAAAACCTTAGAATCCCAACTTTCTAAGTTGATTTATTACAATAATTGATTGTGATATATGTAATGTTGTGGTATATTACTAAAAAGCATTGCAGAAAGACTCTGATAGGGTAAAAATGTGAGTTCATTACTGCTTTTTGAGTGTATACAACGGTTTTGGTTGCCAAGCGTTTTCTACAAACAGAAGTTTCTTTTGAAAACTTTGATCTTGGGTTGCAAAATGTTGTCTCTGTCTGTACCTGGCAAACTAAACATAACACCATGGAATGGATGCATAGTGCACGCTACATAAGGTGGCTTTTAAACGAGTACCTCCTCATGCTCAAATGTTCCGGGCTTGTTATCATGTCAACGGCTACAAACTGACACTTATGTACGTGTTTAGTTACTCTTTGTTTAAATGTCCTTAACAAATTTGCATTTTAACTCATTCAGTGCCAAGTTCATACATGTACATGTACGACATGAGTTTTACGTATTCCTAAAGTGCGATCTTGTTTATGTTCTAAAAAGTGTAATCAATCAAACATGTACAACCCATAACATACATGTTATCATGAGAGGGCATTATCACTCAATAAATGCTGTTAACTTTGGGATGTAGGCCCTACCAAGGCAACTCAAATCAGCAAGATAAATTTTGTTACGTGAAAAAGACTTTTTCCCGAAAAACCTCAAAAAGCTGGGCAGTTTAGGTTCAAACAGAAAAAATTAGGAGGCTCTGAAAGAGTTAATTAGTCCTTTGGTTTTAATTGGTTATTAGCTACAAAGTGTACGCAGTTGATGTTAGCTTTGAAGGATTATTTTATTTTGAAAACTGCTATTACTTTGTCTACAGAAAGTTGTCACTTGGATGCAAGTCAGTTGACTAATGTACTCAGCATAAACAAACAGGAACCATCACTAGATGCACCAGTTATTATTGATCATAATGATCAGGTCACTTTCAGCTGCAAGAAAGGATTTTTTGCTACTATTTCCAACACTCAAACCCAATGCTTGTTGGGAGAACTGCAGGGCCCAATACCAACATGCAAAGCAGGTAAAGACTTGAAATTATTGTATATATGTAATATGTAACATTTTTGTCTGTTATTTTTATGGTAGCCTCCTAAATGAGCAAGAGCTTGAAAGGTTGGAAGCGTTGATGATAAAATAGAGCCCTGTTTTTCTTAAGTTGAAATAAAGTAAATGCCTAAAGAATGAGCAAACTATAATAATAATAATAATACAAATAATAACTAGTTCTTATACATGTAATAGCACATTTTACAACAACGTATCATTGCGCTTTACATTAGTGCCCTGGTCATTGGGCCAATAGCATTCCTTTATTCTTTCTCAGCTCCCTGGGAATATACAGCCCTGGGCTGCCGTGGCGCTCCGAAGGCTTTTTAAAAAAACACAATATCAATCTCTACCCTTTCAGAAACCCATTTATACCCCTGGGTCAAGAGAAGCAATAGAAGCAACATAAGCGTCATGACCGGGACTCGAACCCACACCCTGATGACTTAACCACCAGAACTTGAATCTGATGCTCTTAACCACTCGGCCATAACACCCCACATGTGATGGACGGATCCACCATGATGCAACCTACCTTTGAATAGATATAACCACTCTTTTCTCTTTTTTTATTCTACAGTTCAGTGTCAACAACCACCTTCGATTGAGCATGGTTCCTATCGTATTGTAACTGGCAATTCTAGTCTGACACCTAAGACATTACTCAATTATCAGTGTGATCAAGGATATAGGTTTCAAACTGGACACACAGATGTATACCTAAGATGTAGTATTAATGGTAATTGGGGTGGAGATCTCCTCCAAGTCCCACCCTGCCAGTTGGAAGCAGGTGAGATTAATTGAAATTTAGTGTAGAGTTGATATTCAATAATTTTAGCTTCATTGTGCAGCACTTTAAAAGAAAAATATGATCTCCTTTTTGAATCAAGATTATAGTACAATTGCATGAGTTTTGCTCTCACTTGCTTTGATTTTGAAAATGTATGCAAATCTTGTTTGTTGACGGTATAATCAATCTATGAAAATAAATATACACAAATTTGTCTTTTTACACTAAGCTGTTCTAGACATAATTGTCATCACCTTATCTCGAATCGGAGTTCATTTGTTGCTTGGAAATTGTGCAGACTTTAGGTTAACCTTGAACAAACTTATTTGATTTGGAGGCTTCAGGTCTACAGTATTTTGTTGAGCTTGAAATAAAAGGCTTAAAAGTCTTTCCACACAAGTTGTTGGTAAATGTAGAAGTCAAGTCGTAGAGAGGGACGCTCTATAGCAGGGCTTCTGTGTTAATATAACACTCCATGTCTTATTTATAAGGCTGTTTACCAACACTTTCATTTCAC
This sequence comes from Leptasterias polaris, assembly GCA_037783415.1. Classification (NCBI taxonomy): domain Eukaryota; kingdom Metazoa; phylum Echinodermata; class Asteroidea; order Forcipulatida; family Asteriidae; genus Leptasterias; species Leptasterias polaris. The sequence continues at coordinate 2,563,322 of JAZGTN010000089.1, forward strand.
AGATAATATATACTCTATGTACTTTAACCCAATTATTTATTTGGGGAACTTGTCATAATTATGTATGTTTCTACAAAGTATCATTAATTCATGAGCATTTTTATAATTTGTCTATCTCATAATTTTCAATTGCAGATGAAGATGAAGTTGTTGTGCAAGAATGCACCAGACCTTCAATTCAACAAGCCCTTATTTATCACCAAGATCAAAATATAGCACTTACTGATTTTGAAATCATCTTTGTGGATGGAGCTGTTATTACCATTCGCTGCACTAGAGGGTTCAGGGTAAATGGACAAGCATCAGCAACCTGTAGGCAGGGAAACTGGGAACCACCTCTTCCAAGTTGTGGTAGGATCATTTGATTGAATTTGGGGTTTTTTGATTTTTTATCAATAGAAATTTGTTTTATTTAAACAAAGCAAGTGCAGAGGACATATTATTCTAAAAGGTGGCAGGCAGTTTTCGGTACAAACTGTTTCCGCTGAGTGACTGAAACCTAATCCTTAGGAATATACAGTTAGCACTCATCCTGAGCTAGGAAATTGATGTTGGAGTTTTTATACTAATTGGAAATTAACAGCACCACTTTTATGTGGACAAAACCATGAAAGGAATTACCAAAGAAAAACTCCCATCATTTGTCCACAGGCCATCGACTGTAAATACTAAACGCATGTACAGCTGTGAGAAATCGTGGCTTTCTTTTCACTATGCTTTTTGGGGGGGAAGTTGGAACTCACCAGTCTTCTTACTGAGTGTGACACATGACCTAGGAGGGGTATTAACCACTTCCCACTGGAAGGCGTGTAAATACACAAACAAAGTTACTGGACATGCAACAGGAGCCTGATAAACAATGGATTTGTTTTAGTATGTTCCGGAATGCCTGCAGCAGAAGTGTAAACAAGCACAGACACTCCACGTGCACGTACTCATGGTGTTTGGTGTTTCTCTTCGTTTACCCCGTACAAAGCGGGACAAAGGGTACAGAATTTCATGCTCAAAAGTCAAAATCTCACTTTCCTGACCTTCGTTCGTTTTTTGTTGGACAAATGAGGATTACGAGAGATCAATAGAGGACAAGGAAATCCTGGAACATTTTATAAGATTGTTTTTTTACTTTGTTAAGTCGTGGTTTAATTGTGACAACGATTTCTCATCAACAAAAACATTCGATAAATTCCGAGTGATAAGATGAATATATCCCAGTGGGTTTGATCATGTGAAAATATTTACTATATTACTTTTAAAAGTGCAAAAAATGTATGTTATTGGTCATTTATTTCTTTATGGAAACCAGGTACATGTACCTTCAGAAGACAATCCTTAATGATGAATTTAAAATAGTGAAAACTTTCATATTTCAGAAGTTTCATATAGGCGTAGCTGTACACGCCCTGAAAGACTAGACAACATTGCACAGTACAGGAATGGACTGGACAAAATTGAAAATATTGATTCATCTATCACTACCTTTACACATGGAGGTACTATAATATCAAGATGTCGTGATCCATTAGCGAACAAACTGGCGACTTCAGCCAGACGCATATGTAATGATGGAAGATGGGAGGGAGAAGAACCTCGTTGTGGTATGTGATCATAGAGAGGCTTAAACCTACATCAATGTACAAAAACCTTGTAGCTAATGTCAGTTGGTATAAGTTTTATAATATGCCGTACTCAAAACAATGATTCAAGCTTCAGAACATGTTACTTAAGAGTTTTAACATTTTCAAGCCACTTTTAAACGTTGAATTGCAAGAGAGGAGGTGACTGTGTGTACCTTAAGACTAGTCCTTAAGACTAGTGCTTGAATGTGTAACATTTCCCCACAGCTTGCCAATGCACTAGATCATGTTTCAGACATATTTACATATTGAGATTAATAAAGTATTTCATATTTTCATTGAGTTTAAATGAAGGAATCTTAGTGGGGACTATTTAATGTTGTACAGCATTTCTGTAAGAAATGCTCTCTTTGTACAATGTAGGTTAAAGTGAAAGGAGTTTCATTTGTCCTTGTCACAAATATTTCACACTTATTCAGTTATTGGAAGGACCAGGGAAAACAGTAATGTGAAGAAAAAAAATTGTAATTTGATTATTATTATTTTTTTTTAAGTTCTCCAACATTAATGCAATTTATAGCACAGTAAAAAGGATGTAATTTTTTGTTTAAAAGTACTTTTGGAAAAGTTTTAGAGGTTGAAGAAAGAATTTGAAAAAATTTTGAAGCTGTTTTATATGTACAGAAATTTTGTAATCTATTAACCTTGTGGTTCATTTTAAAGAAGCAATGTGTTACACTTACCAAACATAACAATTATGTTTTTAATTTAACCTTAGAGACTGCCATAATACGGTTTCAACTTCATAACCTGGAGAACATGCGCTATCAGTACTACGCTAACAGCACTCTCCTTATCTACCCTGGCATCGGTCACCTTATAGTTGGATGCAGAGTAAACCGAGAATTGTATGTGCCAATCCTGAATGTTCCTCATTCGGAAAGCTTAATATATAAGTCTGTTCTTGGCAGTGATTATGGAGCACCAAGGGAGGCACATTCTGGTGTTTATGGGTGTCAAAAACTAGGAACCAAAGTCAAGCACAGTCTTGACATTCAGGTACGAGGTAAGTTCCACCGGGGGGGGGGGGGGGGAAGAAATCATAAGCATCTCAAAATAATTATTTCATTCCTTAAACCATCTCAGCTCCCTTGGGAGCATACAGCCTGTGCTGCCAAATATGTAGCACACCAAGCTAAATCAATCACAAGAACCATCTCTGCCCTGGGTGAAGACCGTCAAGCAATTACACATAAGCTCAATGACACAGGTGTCATGATCAGGATTCTAACCCACGCCATAATAATGATACTCAATGTTTCTCTATAGTAACGGTTAAATGAGACAATCATGGCTGTTAATTAACATATTTAGTTGTGCGTTTGCTCACAATATGTAAGAATTATTGAGACTTTTATTTTAAATAACCAGGATTAAGAATGTTAAAACCTTTGGTTGAAGGTTTGTTATAATTACCTAAATGTACTATTCAGATCAGATAACATGTGTTCAGAGAGCTGTTGGTCATAACATTTCCTTATACATGTAGGTGAATTAAAACAATACTTCATCATTGCTTTTAGTAATAAATAATAAATAACACTTTTTTCCCCCTCTAGCTGTCTCTTGTCCAGAACCACCTCTACTTCGGAATGGTAGACGTCTTGGTGATGATTTCACAATAACAAAGTCAGTGTCATTTGAATGCAATGACGGGTACCAGCTTCAGGGAGACTCAATCTTTAAATGTAATCTTGGTCAATGGTCACCAAGTTTCTTTCCATCCTGTAGATGTAAGTATCAAAATTATATTCTATTTACATCCACAGGTTCAGAAACATTATCAACACATGTTGGCAGTTGGTTTCAATAGCTTTGAAAACATACTGGTAGGCCTACTCATCCACATGTCCATTTAAAATAATAAAAAAGGATTGCAAAAATAATTTTGCATTCTTAAAGATTAATTTTTGGGGTGAGAAATAAAAAATTGACTAGAACAGGATTTGATAATTGAAATAAGAAGTCACACCCTTTTAATATGATCCCTCTCCTGCCACTTCCGAGGTTGCATTGTAAACTTGGGTGTGATACCTGGTTATACGGCATTTACAGAATGAATGGCTTCTGATTGGCACCCCTGCACTATGTTGACAAAAAAGAGAAACCGCTATCATAGGACTATATAACTAAGTTGGTACAGCACTGGCATGTTTTAATCGCAGGCTCAAATCTTGTTCTAATCAATTTGTCTTTGTTCACCCCAAAGTTGAATTCAATTAACCCTTTCCCTTGTGGTTTATTACCTGATCTTAATAGATTATCTCCATTAATTTCTCAAAAACTTGATTGTGTTAATTTTTTGTCCTAAACTTCTTTTGAATGAACACAGCTAAATAAATCCTTATTTCGTCACCATATTACCCGAAAGTGTCATCTAAACTTACACACTAGTGTGGAGAGACCTAAATGACATGGTCACTGCCAGGATCTGATCCTGGTGGCCCACTTCTTGAATCAATGTTTTCCACTTTCCCTTATATATCTCGCAACTGCTCTAGTTACCATTCTGTGGCATGGCTCGAAATTTTGTTTGGACCACAGGATAGAGGCCAGTAGTTTTAGCGTCGGGCAGTAAACACACGACCGGACAAGTCCTGCAGTCTTGTGTTTTTCAAATGGATAAATTTTTTTTTAAACACAAACGATGTTCAAATATTGACTTTGAGTCTGATAAGTATTTTTCAACTCTGTTGAGTATCGAAGTATACTTACCCATATTAGATCAATCGTCTCAAATACAAACAATTTAAACTAATTTTCTAATTTAATTGGTTTTGGTCTTGTAAAAACATTTCTGGTCTAGTAAAAATGTTGAGCCTTGCAGTCCTGTGAAATTTTCTCCCCAATTTAAGCTCTGTGTCGGTAAACAAGACAGTAGATAGTAGTGTCCTTTGATGGTTCTAACTACATGTATGCAAGCGAAGCTTGAAATGCATACTGAAGTGAAATTATTTTGTCATTCAAGCACATAATCGAGTAATAAAGACACATTTGCAAGGGTCCCTCCCAGTCCTACCCATATTTTTTTAACAACAGTTGCTAGTGTGAATAACTTGTTGATATTGAATGGTTTATTATAATTGCAGCTCTAAACTGTCCTGAGATCATAACTGATGATCCACAGATCATTGTGGAGAGAGGAGGGACCTCAGTTGGTTCAAGAGTAGCATTTTCTTGCAATCTTGGATATAGATTAGTTGGTGATGATAACTTAATATGTCAATCTGGTGGTACCTGGTCAAACTCTATTCCAAGTTGTGAAGGTACGATTTTCATTAATAATGATGATTTGTAATAGTTAACATGATGAACACTTGAGACCTCAGAGTTGTAGTGTGACAGGCATGCATCATTCCGAATTATGGACACTACATGTAAGTCAACCCCCTTGCACAATGCGGAACACACCTCCACACAATGGGCGTCTATACCATTTCCACCATTTTGGGAGTCAATTTCTTTGTGTACATTTTAACTCCCAAAATGGCAAGGATTGTGTAAGTGCGCTGCACTTCGTGAAATTGGTCAATAATATTATGTGCATAGCACTTGTTATACACGGACAAGGGGACCAAAACAGGGTATTGATAGACAAATAATTACACAATGTATGTTTAGTTACTTTCGCTTATGAATGGTTTTGGATCTCCCTGTACATGTCTCAATGAAAACCCTAGACAACATATAGCCCAAGATAAAGGCAACCAAGGTTCCTTAATCAAAAAAGATACTAATCATTTTGTTTCGAAACTTGTTGAAACTGTAAGCACTTTGCAGATTAGTGTGCTAACTGCTGCACCAATTGTTTTTCAAGTTCAAAGTGTGGAGTGTTTCAATTCTGAAAGGTGTAAAAGATTTGTACCAATAAAGAAAAGTAAATTCGATCAAATTAAAAACTACTAAATTGAATGTGACAGCTAGTTATTCTTATGAAGTTTTTGGGATATTTGCAGTGAAAATTTTGACTGAATTTAATGTTGTATGTTAATTAGCTGCATTTAGTTTTCTCAAAACAAGCAACCTGGAATCAGGAATACTTATGTACCTAATTAATAAAGGATTTAGTAAAATGTGCTCAACATGGAAAATGAGCTTCTGAAAAAAATGTGAAAGGCTTGGTTATGCCCTTGTTCTCTGTGGGTAATAATATTACGTTGGTGCACTCTGAAACTGACATGCACACCAAAATGGTGTTTGCAAAATTATTAGGGGGTCTTTAAAAGTAATACTCTCTGTACAACTGAAAGAGTTTTTTAATTACATATAGACATGTCAGAAATGATCAAAACAAATAGCAAATTGTAAAAATAACCTGAAGTTATCTGCAAATTTCCTTTAGTCTATAGACAGTTACATGTAGGAATTATTAAGTGCATCTTTGACACACAAAAATGTGCAAGAGTTGATCAATACTTTTTTTTTGATTCTACAGAAAGGGCTGATCTGACTGTAACTGAGAATGCAGTGTTGGATTGTGGAGGTGACTGTGAGATATGGGAGAGATGTACTATTACCGACCATGGTCAGTTGGAATGTAACTGTATTAATCCTACGCAATGTGAGGAGGAGGAAGATGGGCCTTATTGTGGATCTGATGGAAGAAACTACACAAGTATCTGTCACCTCATGGCTGTTGGTTGTCTGCTTGATAAAGACATTGAAGTAGATTATCCAGGACCATGTAGACAAGGTTAGAATTTAAATTGTCCATGGATTAATGGTAAACGAGAATGGTGTTTGACAAATGCCCAGCTGAGATTAATCTCATGTACTTCTTGAGGTGTTACTGGTCCTAACAACACGTCTTTTGACCTGGACATGTGATATAGCCAAGGTTGCCCAAAACAATAGACTTCTGGGGGATCCCAAGACCAATCCAGACACCAAGTTTGAAGTTGATATGCCAAGTCCTTCTTGAGTTATCACTCAGATAACATATCTTTGGTTAAGCCAGAATGACTTTGACGGTTGCACTCAAGAAAAATACAGGCCATTGCATGAATCGACCATGAAGTGGTTTGTTCTTGTAATCTTGATGTCGTTCCTCTTTCCTTGCGCTCCTTCGGCCCAACTTCGTTCGCCTCTGTGTACTTTTGCGCAACTTTCAACAAGCTCTCCTCGGTTCTCCTGTCATGACAATGCAAGCTCTTGCACTCGATGTTAGCACTGTCTACCACGATCAGCAACCCTCTTCAGCCCTCTGACCTTGGAAGATAGAGTCAATGAACATATTTTGCTGGTGGATGAAGCATGCCATGCATGATCACAGTTCTTGTTTTTCTGTCAGTGACATAATCTTTCAAAGACACAGCTCATGTCTTGTGTTCCCCGACCCCCCCCCCCCTCCCAGTTTAGTTTAGACTTGGCACAATTACCCACCTGATGTATTATTAATGTTAAGTTATGATGACACCTCTACAGGGCTTGCAATTTACACTAGACCGCACACCTAATAAGGCCATTGATTTTAGTATCGGGCCAGTAAACAAGTCCGGCAGTCTTGTGTTTTTGTTCAAATGTTGACTTCCAGTCTGATAAAAATCTTCAATTCTGTTGAGCATTGAAAAAGAATACTTACCCATAATACAAGTAAGACAATTCTTCTCTTAGTGCTCGGTCAAATTAAAACAGTTCAAATGTTAAACTGTACTTGGGCATTTTTTCTTTTTCTCATTTCAATTCTGATCATTGTAAACAAAAATCCAGAGAGTTTCTACAAGCCCTGCTGTCTTGTGGATTTTCCCCCCAAAAAATTGAGCCCTGCTCTGGTAAGGTCAATACTCTGTTAATTCGAACTCAATAAAACTATTTTTACTAAAGAGTATTATTTGTAGAATTGTATGCTCAAAGGTTTGGACTTTGTTTATTGGACAGTAGACACTGCAGACCCAGTCGGCAGCGGTTTCCCATCTGACTGGACTGAGACTCTTACAACTAGTACCTCATCAGTGACTAGCACTTGGGTTGAGCCTACCACAACGGACAACAACGGAGTGTTTAACACAACCAGGTCCCACCAACCAGGGGCTGCCTTCTCCAAGGGATCTACCACAGTCACAAACACCTTTGCCAACACCGCTGGTAACCCAAAAAACTGCTCCTTCGTTGTTACTGTGATTTGTTTGTGTCTGAAGTTTGGTTTTGTCCAAATTTTGCAGACCTTGCTCCTACTGTACTTTAGCGATATGCAGCACCCCAAAATTCTAGAAATACCAATAGAAACTTCTTTCCTCTCTTCATTAAACAAAAACACCTCAAACCAAATGTTAAAATATTCTAAACTTATTTCTCATTTTACTGAAGGAGGGATAAATCCTTCTTATTTGCAAGTAAACAGTTCTTAATTAATGTTGTATACCACACACGGAAATCCTTGTCATTTGATTGGTGGAACACACGTCACATGTCATCCATTATTTTGCCGTGTGTTACTGCCGCAACGCTCCACAATTTAATGCGGTCCAATATGGGTAATTATTTGATGCTTCGCAGCATCATCCCCTTAAAAATCATTCCCTGCCGACTGAAATTAATGTTGTTTGTTATTTGATGCTTCGCAGCGTCATCCCCTTAAAAATCATTCCCTACTGCCGACTGAAATTAATGTTGTTTGTTAGCTGCATTTAGTACTCGCAAAACAAACAAAACAAGCAACCTGAAATCGGGAATACTTATGTACCTAATTAATAAAGGATTTGGTAAATGTGCTCAACATGGAAAATGAGCTTCTGAAAAATATGTGAAAGGCAGACATTGACATTGCTCTGTGGGTAATAATATTACGTTGATGCAGTCTGAAACTGACATGCACACCAAAATTGTGTTTGCAAAATGATTAAAGAGGGTCTTTAAAAGTAGTACTCTCTGTACAACTGAAAGAGTTTTTAAATTACATTTATAGTCATGTCAGAAATGATCAAAACAAATAGCAAATCGTAAAAATAACCTGAAGTTTATCTGCAAATTTTCAAATTCCTTTGGTTTAGACAGTTGCATGTAGGAATTAATAAGTGCATCTTTGACACATAAAATGAGCAAGAGTTGAAAACAAATTGCATATAAAATCAATACTTTATTTTGATTCTACAGAAAGGCCTGATCTGACTTTAACTGAGCATGCAGTGTTGGATTGTCAAGGTGAATGTGAGATATGGCAGACATGTACTGTTACCGACGATGGTCTGATGAAATGTAGCTGTGTTAATCCTACGCAATGTAAGGATGAGGAAGATGGGCCTTATTAGTTGTGGATCTGATGGAAACCAATACACAAGTATCTGTCACCTCAAGGCTGTTGGTCGTCTGCTTGATAAAGACATTGAAGTAGATTATCCAGGACCATGTAACAAAGATATTGACAAAATAGGGAGACAGCCATCATCGGGCTAGATAGCTCAGTTGGTAGAGCGCCGGCACGTCAATCCGGAGGTCGTTGGTTCAAATCCCGCTCTAGTCAATTTTTCCTTGTTCAACCCAAAATCATTTAAAATTTACCCAGTCAGTTTCCCTTGTGGTTTATTATTTGATAATTTAAATTGTCCATGGACTAATAATGGTAAACAAGTTCCCCACTGAGATTAATGTCATTCTTCTTGAGGTAGTGCTTGTTGGACTCCAACATGTCGTTTGTTTTAGCCATAATGACCTTGACATGTGAACTAGGCCGGGGGCCGGGGGGGGGGGGGGGGGGGGGGGGCCTAAAACTTGAAACTTCTGGGGGATTCCAAGACCAATCTAAACACCAAGTTTGGAGTTGATATGCCAAGTCTTTCTAGAATTATCACTTGGATAACATCTTTGTTTTTTTAGCCGTAATGATCTTGACATTTGCACTCAAGAAAAATACAGACCAGTGCAAGTAAAGAGGGTAATTTATTATAATGAAGCCTACCAGAGATGAGGTAAAATAATGTTGTCTGGCACCACCACTTGGAGGCAGACCACTTAGAGCAATGACGTAAAATTGCTAATGTAACATCACTAGTCTATAAACACCAACCATGAATCATTAAATTTGTGAGAGAAAGACAGAAAATAATCACAAAGCTTGATTGAATATACACCCAAATAACTGTTACCTTTTTATGCATTACGGGAAAGCTCGATTAAAAAACCCTAACTCCCAAAGCGTTTTTACTAGAATCCATCCCTAACCCAACAAATTCCAACAGATACTACCATGAGATGGGAACTGTACCCAATCTTAGGGGGACGATACACAACCTAACAAACTCCAACAGGCCTTTTTTGTTTGATTTTGTTGGAGTGTGTACACTTGGCATGTGCAAAATTTGATCAGTGAAATCACACAGTACCCAACATAACATAATCCAACAACTATCTCATTAGACCATGGAGGAAAGAGCAATGCCAGACATGTACATTTCACACATCCACCATACCCACTCAATCAAATTCAAACACCATTACTTGTCAGCAAGGATACACAATCCCACAGAATCAAACACCCAATCCTAACTTCACTGTACTTAACCTAACAAAATTAAACACTTTGCCCCGTTTGAATTTGTAGGGTTAGGGATTGTTAGGGTGGCCACAAAAACTTGGAAAGAATACCCTTTTTACCCATTAGGTGTGTTAACTGACAGAAACTTTCTTCAATCTCTTATTCTAATTTGAGGGCATAAAAACTGATATATTTTTACATAACCACATGTTTGAAGTGAAATGTTTCTCAAAATACTTTTTACTGTCAAAAGCTGCGGTAGGGTTCTAACCAATAGGTTTTTATTGTCATTAATTTTAAATGTATACAGACCCTCTAAGAGTAAGACACATCACCCGTAGGACAGTTCGAGACCGGTGAAAACCTTGTATAAACGGTTGTCTCATATCTTCCGAGCTCGTGTTAACGAAAGTTAGTAAGTAGAGGGGCTGCAGATAGATTAAACAGTCTTTCCATTATTTCTCAAAATCTCCACTATTCTTTATGTGTTGGAAAAAAAGCAATGCTGTTTTGCTGTTATAAGTATTAATAAATTGTTAAAAGCAGAAACTTTTACTGATTGCTTTTCCTTTTTGTAATTTCCTATTTTTGCATTTCAAAAGGCTCTGGGTTTAATAATAATCGTAACAAATATGTTGTACTTGTTACTGTTAGCTTTAACTTTTTTACAAATAATTATGTAGTAAGTAATTTAAAAATTGTTTGCAAAACTACTGCTAATTACAGCATTTGAAATCTCGAGATGCTCGATCATCTAGTGGTTATCTACTGTTGCATGCTGGTGTCAGGGGTTCAAACCCCACCCGAGTAGTACATGACTTTGTATGTGTTGGGTTTTCTGCTGGGTTCAGAAAGCACTGAGTAAACCACAGTGTCATCCCACTTCAGTGTAGACTTGTTGACAAGTCGTTAATGATGGTCGCGGTGAGTCGAGTCGCGTGTGGTGTTGTAGCCTAATAAAGAATGCTCTCGCGAGATCACTGCTCTCGCGCGAAGTTGCTGGCTGCTGACTCTTCGTCATTAACGACTTGTGAAACCCGCCGGCGGTACATATTCATTTATTCATGTACGGACACAGTGTACATTACGGTTGCTGTAGCGACGATCATGAAGACGAGTCCATTTTATCTGAGGGTAGTACTAATTTTAGTTACTGTAAATGTACTGAATGCTTGCGCTTGAGACATCTGTGGGTGTGTTTTGTGGGTGTTAACTCCTTCATTAGTTTAGTAACTAAAGAAATAAAGTAAACTTATCTTAAACTGCATTATTATAATAATTGTTTAAGATGTGTGTTTTGCCTCATAAAAATAAATATGCCTACCGTGAATAGTTACTGATACGCTCCAATCATTTAACCCGATGTGTTCTACAGTGATTGTGTGTAGTAAGTGTGTATAAACAACGGACACGGAAACCAGTCAACTCGCCCCCTAGCAAAGTCGCCAATTTAAAAAAAGAACATGTACAAAGTCACCAACTACAAATTCGCCCCTAGCAAAGTCGCCCCCTGACAACAAACTCGTCCCCTCTCATAGTCACCCCTCACAACGGAATTTAACAAATTTGTGTGATTGGACTTCAGGGCTTCGAAAGCTATCTTAACGGAACGAAAGAGGAATTTTGGGGAACAAAATCTCATTGCGAAGGAACGGGAGCGTATATTTAGGGAACGAAAGCATATTTCGGACGAATGAAAGTATATTTCGGGCAACTAATTCAAAGTCGTATTTTGATGAAACGAAAGCTTGTTTTTAGGGAAAGAAATCTCCTTTCGGTGGAAAAAATTAATTTTTATTGAACGAAAGCATATTTTGACCGAACAAAATTATATTTTGTGCGAACAAAATCATATTTCGAGGAAACGAATGCGTATCTTTCAGGGAACAAACGCGTATTTCTGGGTAACAAAATCGTATTTCGGGGGAAAGAAGGCGTGTTCGAGGGAACAAAAACGTATTTTCTAGGAAAAATCTATTTTGCTACATAGAAAAACACAACTTTGTTTACAAATTTAAAAAAATATAATTTTATGTGACAAAATTATAATATTTTGATTGAATAATATTTTGAGGAAACGAAATGACTTTGTTGGAATTTTGTGTGTCGAGAGATGGAAAAAAATTCAGAGTGAGATTTTTTTTTTTCACATTTTAATTTGTAATTTATTTTTCACCTGTTCCTTCAGGGGCTCTGGTTTTTTGTGTGTGTGTTTTTTTTTTTTTTTGGTTTTTTTTGGGGGGGGTTCGTTTTTGTCTCACAAATTGTTTAACTTAATTGCACCGTCAATATAAGAGTGGTATTCCTATTTATTGACATAAATCTTATTTAATTTCCAAATCGGGGGAAGGAACGTACACCGAACATTGAAACGTAACGATTTTAAAACAGCGGATTCGATCAGCGAGGTTTACCGACTAACAAACTCGCAATGACAAGGTACGTGGTCTGGCTCCCTACCCCTCCCACATGTTCATGAGCTTCCAGGTACAGCTATCTCTTGGCATGGCTAGGGTATAGGGGGTTTCCGTCGTGCTGAGCCCCGCCGAGAGAAACTCTGCGCGTCATGGCATGCATGCAGCTACACGATTTGCCCCGTGTGTTACGTACGTCTCCCCACACGCTGTACACTGTCAAACACGCTTCCGTTGCTCGGACTCTCTGAAATAAAATCTTACGTTCGATTTTTTGTAATTATTTACAAGTTTTAGTGAAGTTGTACCCATAATTTGAATACGTATTTTCTTGTGTCAAAATATTCATGAACACAATCACTCTCACCACTCAGTGTTTGGTTCTGATCGTGCATGATCAAAGCATCAAAGCAACATAAAACTCCATCCAGTACAGGATTTGATGTTTAATATTCATCTACAGTTTGAATATTCATAGATATAACGAAATTGACCAATCAGATGCGTCCGTACGAAATCGGCTGAAGTGGCCATAGGCCGTGCACAAACCGCCAGCGGGTTTCACAAGTCGGTAAATGTGACCAGTCTTGAGAGCAGTAATCTCGCACAGAGCAGCCCTCTCGCGGGATATTGCGAGAAAGCCGTTCCGCTATCACCGCGACAGACATTTAACGACTTGTCCACAAGTCTAACTTCAGTGTAGAGTAAAATAATATTACTTTAGAAGTTGCACAAAATTGTACAAAAATTACTTCAAGAATAGGCATTGTAAGCTACATGTAACTTTAAAAAACATTTCTTTTATTGTTTGTTTTGTTTGGCTTTTTTTTTCTTTTTTCTTTTTTGGGGGGAGGGGTGGTGGGGTTTTTTTGTGCACCACTACAGCTATAGTTATTTACCAAATTAAATGGGTTCTCTTGGGCATTACATTTAATAAACTTCAAGGTTTAAAAAGTGCTCAATTGTGCCAAAGATTTGATGAAAATAAAGAGTGTATTAATTTGTGTGCAGATGTTTGTTTACAAAGTCTGTCTGTTCTTCTTTCACATCCCTCAGGGACGCTGCTCGTAACATGTAAATTATGTACAACCCCATTCATTGAAATATCAAACAGCAATAAATAAAAGTGCAGCTTGTTTCACATTTTCAAATCAACAATGATCTAAGTTCAAGTCTTGCTTGTAGAATACTTAAATACAAATATTGGATGAATCAGATGAATCTAGCTGAATCAGGATTCAGCTAGCCTTGGCCACACAATTAGTGGGGCTAGATGCATATATATGAGTACAATCCGATCATGGAGGTGGTACAAAAGAGCAGAATATATCTTGAGGTGAAATCCATTTTATGAGGTGAAGCCGGTCGAGTGAAATGGAACAGTCCAGATTTCTTCCTCCATGGTATGGTTGTATGAATTAAATGCATGTTTGTTTTAGACCTACACACATCATACACTGTAGCTCCTTGTCATTTGATATTTGTCATATTTGGCTCCTTGTCATAATTATGTTGTGGGGAAAATAGGATGTCACTTACCTACGCTAAAACTCCTAAAGTGTTCACACAAGCCGATGCGATAGCCCGATGAACCTACAAGTGGAGTAAGTCTCTTGGTGTAGTAAGGTTCACAAAGTTACAAAAATATGGACGAAATCACAACACGAAGATGGCGAAGGACTGCAATAATTATAACAATGAAGTTCCAAGTTCTGTACCAGCATGCTCACGTGGTGCACTGCCAGCTATTAGGGTCCAGTAAAGTTAGGTGGCGAAGCGTGAATAAAAACACAAAGTTCCACTCGATTTTTCAAGTGTCAATAAAAAACGTTAAATACGAAACAATACCTCTCCAAAGGCAGCACAAAATAACTGCAGAATATTCACTGTTCTACAGATGGAATATGGAATCAAAGTCCTGTTGAATAACGCCTCGAAGCATCAAAAAGAGGAGCAGTCGAACGTGACGAAAAGGGAAGTAATGCCTTGCACATTGCAATACAATGGCCCGACATTCAAGTTTATAAAAGCAGGACATCAGTTACACAGTTCTGTTCAGAACGGAGAAGTCTCCCGAATTCCGAATAATCTACTCCGCGGCAGTTTTTAATAGCACGACAAGTTCTCAAAAGAACACAAACCATTGCTCAAAAGGCTCTAGTTTTCCTGATCCCATCTATACATGGACGTCTCGGCCCGGATCCGCGGACAAGACATTCCACAACCTTTTCCATCATTGAAATTCCCGCTGACGACATCGTCGCGTATACTTTCCGGCTTTTGATTGGTTGAACTATGAGTTACGGTCTATTAGACCGATCCATTAAGCCCCGCCTCCTTACGAGTTGACCAATCACAGCCGCGAAACCCGATCAACATTAGTGCAAAGATCACCAAACGGCTCAAATGGTGATCAGATTTCGCGGTTGTGATTGGTCAATGAGAAATGGGCGTGGCTTAATGGATCGGTGTATTAGTTACGAGTATGTGGAAGCCACGCCTCTGTTAGGGCTAGTCTTGATTGGCGACGTTCATTTTGCAACACGAATTACTGTCCTCAACACGAATACACCGATCCATTAAGCCACGCCCATTTCTCTTTGACCAATCACAACTGCTAAATCTGATCACCATTTGAGCCGTTTGGTGTGCACTAATGGTGATCGGGTTTCGCGGCTGTGATTGGTCAACTCGTAAGGAGGCGGGGCTTATGGATCGGTCTATTACTGGAGAAGAGATATCTGTATCACACGAACATCTGGATCAAAACTGTTTCGATCCAGATTTATAGACTTGCCCAGTCCTTCTGAGTCAGCCTCCCAAACAGTCAATGTAGCGCCATCTATTGGTAGCTAGTACAAGAAACAGCGTCGCCAATCAAGACTACGCCTCTGTCGGTGACATCTTGTGTGACACGCGCGAAAGCTTAGATTTCCGAACAATCGGAGAGGAGCACTTTGAATACGAGTCAGGTGCATGGGGCGCAGAGAAGGCAGAAAACCTATTGGGATAATATGGTTCTGAAAATGAAGAGAAAATGTTTCAGTGACAGACACACTGGCATATAAACTGAAGCACAAAAAGTAGCTAAGCACAACAAAATAGTGCTTAAGCAAAATAAGGTTACCAGCCAAACCATTTCAGATGTACCATCTGTGATTGGTATCCTGCCCATTTTTTCTACTGAAGAAGCTCTTTGAAATTGGGCCCTCAATGCATCAGTTCAATTAACCTTGCTTTGTTTTAAAGGCACTGTACACGTTTGGTAATTACTCAAAATATATATTGGCATAAAAACTTACTTGGTAACGAGCAACGGAGAGCTGTTGATAGTATAAAACATTGTGAGAAACGACTCCCTCTGAAGTAACGTAGTTTTTGAGAAAGAGGTAATTGCTCACTAAAATAATAAAAGACTTCTGGCCAGAAGCCTTTTATTCCAATCTGAAAGCACACTAATTTGTACAACAAGGGTGTTTTTTCTTTTATCATTTTCTTGCAACTTCAATGAACAATTGAGCCCAAATTTTCACAGGCTTGTTATTTTATGCATATGTTGGGATACACCATGTGAGAATACTGGTCTTTGACAATTACGTGTTCAGTGCCTTTAATATAACAAAAAAACTATGTAAAAAATAAAAATTGTGTTTGTGTGATTAAATGGGCAGTGGAGTTTTCTAGATGTAACATATCGAACACAAATGAGTGTTCGAGTTCAAATGCAAATAAACGGGTATTATTTTGTATGCGAGTCTGAAGCTAACATTACAAAGAAATCGACAGGTGGTGGGTTAACAATTACATGAAGGAAACTAAATTAGAAAAACTGTAATACAGGGGGGGGGGGGTCAGACAGAAAAAGAGAAAAGAAACATTATGTGATTTATTAAAAATCATTTTATTTGTAGCCTTAAAGTGCACTTTTTTGGATAAAATATACCTAACCGTAACTCTGATGCTTGAATTTTTAATCTAGAATACAAGATTTAATCTTGCTATTTTGATTAATGAACCTTGGAACCCAAAACACAACGGTTGACAATCTAATTAAAAAATAATATAATAACAATTACCAAGAATAACATTGAAACAAATTATGTGTATCTTGCATGACATAGATTGAACAAAAGTGTTCCATATAATTTACTTGTGGCTTTCCGAGTTTTGCACGGGAAAACAAATGAAAAGCACCTTTGGTGGGATTCGCGCCCACGACCTTTTAATTCCAGACCATGGCCCAATTTCATGGCTCTGCTTACCAAAAGCAAAGACTCGGCACAAACTGAAGCAGGGAATTCCGCGCTTACGTCACTCGTTTCACAGGTAAGCAGGGTATTTCTGCTTGTGCGCATCCTACTTCACTTTACTAGGATTCTCTGCTTACACAGCTAGCGCAGAAATTTGACACTTGCACAGTAAGCGGAGAAAAGTGACCGTAAGCGCAGAATTTGGTGGTAAGCAGAGCCATGAAATTGGGCCCAGGTCTTAACCCAATCACCAATTTGACCTGGAGAGAGTGTAGGTCATGAGATACTAAATGGCCTATTAGAGGTTCAAATGCTTGCTCTAGAAAGCTGAAAGTCAAGGGTTCACATCCCTTCCAAGATTATTTGTGATTGCTAGTATGACCTTCAAGATGCATTATTGCTTTTAATACTATTGGTAGAGAGTCAACTGAGTATAAGATAATGGGTTCCAATCCCGACTATGCATTTATCGTTCTTCATTGTTTGCTTTGCTTTAGTGAATAAACCCCTGGCATAACCCTCCACCGCCGAGGTCAAACAACAGAAACAAGTCTGTGTAAAGCGCAATGAACAGGTCTTTCTTTTGACCTCAGGGAGGGCGCTGTTTGAGCTTGTGGGGTCATATAAAAGGGACTCATTTAGCTTGAACATCTGACATCACACTTCGGGGTGTGTGAATAATGCCAGATACCAGCCTTTAGAGCTGTGTGGTTCCAGCCAGATGTACCTTTGACCTCCCATGCCATAATACTGTGGGTGTGCAGTTTCAGTCTGGCAGTTATGCATCAATGCATGTTAATCTACTGTTGGTCAATGAAACCATTGTGTTTGTCAGACCAGTACCTGTCTTTATCCTTAATGGCTAAAGACAGGGGACCAGTCAAGGGGTGCATTGAGCTTAGGCTTGATCACTAGAGGGCGCTGTTCAGGAAAAATGATCAGAACTGTGTGTATATAATTATAAGACCATGTCCGAATTGAGTGCTACTGCTGCGGCGTCATGCAATATCCTTAAAAACTTGCGATTTTGGTCACAAACCCCCATCTGCCCATCCAGGGTACCAGACTAGAATGCACATAAAGGGTTGTGCTATGTTTGGACTAAAATTGCGTCATTTGATTTTGTCAAACCAATTCAGCTTAAAACATTGCTTTTTGGTGCAACCCAAAATGTCCCTCTTGTGCCCATTTGTGGTCATTCACAAGGCCAACTCCTGTATTCAATTTATAATTTAAAACAAATTTACTTCTTAATAAGAATTTAATTGTTCAACTTAGCAGCACTTTAATTAACGCATTTCTGTATAAATATAATTGACTGCGTAAATATATTTCAAAAAAACAAAAACAACTAGTAATTGGAGAGTCCAGAATTGTTTGTTGGAAGAGTAAATGAATTCCCATCTGCTAGTTTTCAACAAACACACAATACAGTAAACTTGTGAAAAATTGCACCACATTAGGTGGTCATGTTTCAGTGAAAACTAAGATGTTTTGTCAAGTATTTTGTGCAAGCACTGTTCATTTTTATTTTTATTGCAGCAATCAAAATAAGCAACAGTGATTTGTGGAATATTCAAATTGTATTTCCTCGACGACAGTCGAAAAATACTTGTCTGGAGGATTTAGAATGGTATGATTTTTAACATCAGCGAGCTTAAAGTTAGTTGCTTATTTCCTTCTATAATTACGTATCCTGTACTTTATAGCAAATAATTTGAAATATGATCACTCACGAAATAATAAAGACCTACACCCTGGCAGCATTAAACAAAAAGTTTATAGAAGTGAGCTGTTTAAAAGCAATTCTTCTGATTAGAAAAGAACAAGGCAGTGGCGTAATTAGGGGAGGGGGCAGGAGCTCCCCTCAGAACTCTTCCCGCACCCTCCCTCTTGCACCCCGAAAAAACAAAAAATTTAATTAAATCTAATAAAAACAAATGCACGAATAAATGGTTTAATACATTAAATAGCCCCCTCCCCCTCAACAAAAGTCTTAACCCCTGCTTCCCCTGCTTTCCCCCCTACCCCCAATTGAAATATCTGGTTACGGCGCCACTGGTTTAAGGGGATAAAACTACAATATGAAGCTAAAAAACAAACATTCTACGGTGGGTGGTAATAATTTGCATAAATTTTGCCCCCCCCAAAAAACAAAATATAAAAATAAAAAATAAAAAAATTACCACAGGGAAAAAAGTGGCAGAAACATTGGGGGGGCACATTGTACACGTTTAAAATTCAAAGAGCCACTAAAATGTGTACATTTCTAGTCCTCAGTTGATCATACATAGATAGAGTACTGAGAATTCTCAAGTTGAGGCACTATTGGACATTTGTACTTCTCTTGGTAGAAATTTACCATATTGTTAATTTTTGTTGGAAAAATAACCCAAAGGAACTGAACAGGTCATGGGAAAGATTTGACAGAGGATCATAGGTGGCAGGAATTGTACTAAAATCAGCTATCATCCAATATATAAAAAGTAAACTCAAATTCGGATAGATTTTTTGTTTGTGACATTCGGCCATTGAAACTGTGTTCCTTGCTTTTGTCACGGAGACCTTTGAAAGTTCTAAAATAAATTTATAGTCCCTAAATTTATAGTCACTTCATAATGGTAAGAAGAGCCTTTTACCTGGGACAAATAAGAGCCATTTACCAGGGACAAATTGCTGCAACCCTTCAAGGGTAAGGTTAAAGCTCAAGGATTGTCTGGTATGGTCATTTGTCGTTCATTGCCAACAACATGGAGAGGTGAATATCAAGAGTGAATTAAACAAAATGGTGTGACATTTTTTTTTTTTTCCTGGATACTAAAGAAAATATGATAATTTTTTTCACAACCCTATGCCCAAATTACTCTACTAGTGACAGTGTTCGTTGACATCGACCACGATAGCGCGTTTCCAACCGAAGAGAAAATATCCGAAGCCAGCACCCAGGATGACGGAGATGCACAGCCAGCCGTTGAAGGTCATGAAGATGAGCATAAGGAAGTAGCTTACGGTTACCTGGACCATGTGAAGAAGAGACTGGATGATGTGACCAAAGCTTATAACACGAGACCTGCAGGGAGAGACAAAAAACAGTACAAGGGTGTGATCGTGGCACAAGACAACCTGAAAGATAAATAACAGAAATAAAAAACACACCTTCATGTCCTTGAGCAAGGCAGTTTATTATAACTGCTTCCCTCCACCCTTTGACCTCCCTAATTTGCATATTCAGCTAATTTTAAAATGTGACAACGCCCCTTAAACCTTACATCATAAGGATTATTTTAGTCATGGTTGTCATATACACCCAGGCACTTCTGGCTGGTTGAATTTCTACACCTTTTACCTATAGTCTACCAGTGCTACAAATGGGTACTGGGAAAGAGAAAGGGAGTGCAGGGAGTAACCTGAGAAGGACTGGTATCCTGTTCAGGGGGGAATAGAAATTAATGCCAATGGAACCGGATATAAACACAGGCCTGATGAGCCATATCGGCTCGGAAAAGACTTTACTTTTTTAACGCCTTGAGTTTGAAGACAATTAGCTCAATGTAGCTTTTCATGGCCGAGTGGTCTAGTGCACTTGACTCAAGTTTTGGTAAACAAGTCATTGGAGTTTAGGTTCGAATCCCGGTCAATGACAATTGTGTCCTTGAGCAAGACACTACATCAAAATTGCTTATCATCACCCAGGAGTTATTGGGTCCTGTAAGGGCAGATATATACTTAACAGCACAGATTGCTTACTACCCAGGGAGCTGAGACAGTTTAAAAAGGAATAATTGGGGCTGGTGGGGCTAGCATGACTGGGGTAATAATATTCATGTGCCCCGAGTGTCGAGATTGGCGGATACCATGGCTATAAGTGTCCATTATTTTCAATGGAAGAACTAGTGGTACATGTATAACCATACTGTCAAACTAAGCACCATTGACTGTGGTCAGTAAGTGGATGGGAGAGCATTCTATGTATTGTCATGGTTGGTGGCTCGTCTTCATTAGAAAATGAGTTTGACCTTGAGTTTGAGTTTGAGTTTGAGTTTGAGTTTGAGTTTGAGTTTGAGTTTGAGTTTGAGTTTGAGTTTGAGTTTGAGTTTGAGTTTGAGTTTGAGTTTGACCACAACACTGAGTTTGACCTTGGAGACCCTCTTTAAAAAGAAAGATACGATAATACAGAAAAATACAGTCTTGGTTCGACTTGTTTTCTTGTTTTTGATTTGCAAGAGACTTGCAAGGTCTATTTAGTCCAGAAGACATTATGGTTAGGTCCGAATTGGCAACTGCAGCTTTGGCTGCGGCTAGATTTCCGAATCACGAGTAGAAAAATAGGACATCCTTAGAAACAGCCGCAGTACCGTAGCCGGCAATTCGGATAAGGCCTATAACTCACTCTCCAGCACGGTGTGTCTCAGTCAACATGGCCTCAGACCCTTTGGATATCTGCATGCTGTGGAAGCGAATGTTGACCGCTGAACGGCGCAGAAGGGTTTCGCGTAAGACTTTTAGCCCCTCGTAAAGCATGGCCATGAAAAAGATCGCAATGCAGGATCCGACCAGACCTGAAATTAACAAAATAAACAACAATTTTTACATACATGTAGCTTAAATCATTCAACCCTAACAGTGTCCTGGAAAACTTAAATCAGCCCAATAGACAGTGCAAGTCTCCCTTGTATTTGAACAGTTTTAAGACCATCTACTACATTGCTTTATTGTGTGAAGGAAACAACGGGTTACCAACGTTCGAATATCTGCAAGACTTGCTCAGTTTTGGGCTGTGTATTAAATTGGCCCTATTTATAATGCCTTTCGGTAATAACACACAAATCGGTTACAAGACACCATGTGACCTTAAAATGACCTTTGTGAAATAAAACTATGGGAAGTACACTTTAAACTTGTGCATGCCTTGGCTGCAGCCATTGTTTCTAAAAAAATAATTTTTTAATTTCTACGGCTTCAAATGCATGGCATTACACATCGGTATTTCACACTGGGGTCTGATAGGGTTAAACATGGCGTAGCAAGAGCAGGGGCAGTGGGGTGGGGGCTTGGGTAGGCGGGGGGGGGGGGGGGGGGGGGGGGGGGGGTGTGGAGTAGTAATTGTTCTTTTGGTTGGGTTAGGGTTAGGGTTAGGGTTAGGGTTAGGGTTAGGGTTAGGGTTAGGGTTTAGACTTTACTTTTTTGTCTACTGTCGTGAAGCAGATTAGCATAATTCGGGAGAGTGCTTAGTTCTCAAAAGGACTTGTCTAGCTGTATACCCACTACCTCAGAGTAGATAGAGCAAAATAGGGCTTCAAATTGTTGGACTCAATGACAAACATGACATTCTTATTGAAAAGTGCCAAGAGGTGGTATGGTGGTGTGCCAATTGATAATCCTGCCCTGGGGAGACGGTCTTGAAAAAAAATGTACCAATGTACCTTAAAATATTGATGAGTTTGAGCGACCCCAAAAAGTACTGGTTTCCAACAATGAACTGGGCATAAAGGGCACTAATTTATGTGCGAATGAACTTTCATTGTGCTCCCAAACCACTTTTCCATCATGTGCCTGCAGACTTTCTGTAATTCTGAAGCCATGGGGGAATTATAGAACAAGGAACTAAACATATCCGGGGTTACAAGGGTGGTGAGAAAATGTTTAAGGTCAACTTGTAAGGTTTCCAGTAAAATGATTGAAAAGACTGACGACATTTGATTTTTAGCGGATTTCTCTTGTGAATGATGCTTTCACATTTTTCAACATTCAAGGGAAAGTAATGTACATAAATGTACATGTACATTAACAATGTTTTATCAAATTTCCATCTTCTAGTTTCCCGTGGGAAACGTCTCAAAAGTCGGGAACATTCCATTGGCAAAGGGATGTTGCTGTAGGCATACTACTGTTATCCAGCAGACTGACAGAACGTTCTGCTGGACCAAAACGTTGTGCCAAACTATGGGAACATTCCTACATGACAGGCACAACGGGAACATTCCTACAGGACGGGCACAACGGGAACATTCCTACATGACAGAATGCATACAGCATTTTGAATGTTCCAATGGAACAAAGTAGTCAGCAAGTTCTGATCCAAAGAACAGCTTGAATACTTTATCTAACCTTACATTCAGACTTTTGACACTCCTCAACAGTTAACACACAACCAAGCTGTTAAAATTGCATGGTTTATTTAGTTCCAGTGGCAAACCCCTCCCCCCAAAAAATAAAAAAGTAAACAACAAAAAACCCAAATATTAAACCAAAGACAAACAAACAAAATAAACAAACAAACAAACACAAAAAACAGTACTCTTAGACGAAACAGTGAGTCGAAAATCAACAGACACTTCGACAGCCTTTTTGGTTTATCTATAATCAAATTTACTGAAAGTCAAATAAGTTTTTCTTTTCATAACATTAACACACTACCTCCAACTGTCGTTACGTTCCATCCTTCAAAAAGAATTATCACCGAGGTGCCAAAGTAGAATGTCATCTACGTGAAAAAGCAAAAAAGAAAAGGAAAAACTAAAATATTGAACATTAAAAATGCAGAGAAAAACAAAATCAACGCTCACATTTCAAAAAAACTCTTCTCTGTTAAACTGGGGGGAATATCCACACAAAAAACACCCAATGCATGGCCCTGATTGTTTAGGTTCATTTGTGATCATATTTGTAGTGTTTACAGCAGATGGTAATTTTTTTCCTTAAGCTGTAAAAAAACTGACTATGCGCTCCCAAGGGGTAAATTGTAGTAGGGGGCATATTGAACTACTGTAAATGTTACCCATATTTGATTATTTAAAACTTAAAGACAAAGTATACCTTGGTTTTTGGAACCGTTCTATATTTTTTTTATCCTGTATAAATGTACACAAAGACTAACCTGTTGAAATCTGGAGCACTTATGTCCACACAGGAAGAATAGTCTGTTACACAATCTCAGAAACATTTCATGCATGAAACATATCTCAGATTGAAGTTGTTTTGAATCCCTTTTTTCTCAAACCACACTCCTTAGAGGGGAATCATTTTTTACAAATTGTTATACATGTACATTATCAACAGCTGCAGTGCTTCTTATCAAGTAAGTTTCTATAGTCATTAAATTTTTGAGTAATTACCAAAGTTTGTTGTATACCCTCACTTTAGAGATGAAAATAAATTACTCAAAATAAATGATTTATTATCCCTCTGAACAACATCCAATGTTTAAAGCTGTTATCAACACCAGACAGCAGGCTAATCAATTAAAATCAATTATCCAATCGTTTTGATCAAGGCCATTTATCTTCAACACTAATGTCTCTTCCATAAATATGATCCCATCACACCTGTGTTGAAACAGCTTCACTGGCTTCCAGTCTGTCAAAGAATTAAATTCAAAATCATTTTGCTTGCCTGGAAAGCTATGAATGATAGGGCTCCTCCCTATCTCAAAGAAATTCTCTCACCATATACGCCAACTCGCAATCTTCGCTCTACAAACCAACTTCTTTTAACTGTCCCTAAAACAACCACTTCCAACGGCGTTCGCGCATTTTCTGTATCTGCACCCACTCTCTGGAACTCTCTTCCTTTACATATCCGAGCTACAAAGTCTCTGGACATTTTCAAAACATTGCTAAAAACTCACCTGTTCAATATTTCTTATGATTGACTGTTTGTTATTTTGTCCACTTGTTTTTGCTGACACGTTTATGTAACTGTTTTATTCAATGTGCTTTTATTTTCTTTCTAAGCTACGTAATTTGTAATCTTTTTTGTTACTCTCTCTGTTTTTTGTTTTGTTTGGTTTTTATGCGCCTCGGAATAAGTTTAGTCTTAGATAGATGGCGCTTTACAAGTTTTAATTATTATTATTATTATTAGGCCGACATGTATATAGTGGAACCTACTTTGTGTGGGTTTGTTTGCTTTAAATAAAATATAAGCATAGTTAGTAGCAACACAAACAGAGTTTTCTGAGGATCATACAAATTGTTGCTCCACTGTCTATAAGATAAATAAGCTCAAACAAAGCAAACATTGTGCCATATATTCAGTTTGAGTGTTATTTTCTGAATACAGGCTTTACGTAAAATTTCCTTGCTGGGTGGCGGTATAACGACAAACAGCAAAGAGTCTGTGCTTGATACCCATGCTCGCACCATCACTTTCCAGCTTTTTTATCGGGGTAACTAGACTAACTTTGTTCAAATGCAGGGGCAACCTTGCTTTCAAAATGTCATCTAGCCTTACAATACTGAATGTTTATGAGAGCAATGGCAGGAATACTTTCCTTCATTGAAAGATGGAATGTTCCATTCATCTTGGCTTTACCTCCTTCAATGGAACAATCCATCTTTCCATTCAACTCGGCTTCGCCTCCTTAAATAATTCCAACTTTCAACGAATGAAAATATTCTCACCATTGCACAAATGCAAAACATTCATAAATTTGTTTTTATAACCGAATGGATCTTGGTCATTTAGAGGAAAAAACCCAATCAGTAGAATGTGCAAGATTGTATTCTGGCATCCACTACTAACTAGGCGTTTTGTACAGCTGGGAAAGAGCGGGTTGTAGTTGGTCGCGCAATGATATAATCAATGAACACTGAAAGGCGCCAGCGTCTTCAGCAAATAGACACTAACGATCGTGCATGAAGTTTTCCGCTGTACTACCATCGCGCAACCAACCGGCTTAGCACGAGCAAGGTGATCTAGCATGCATTAGTGCAAAAAGTACTAAAATGGACGCTTATAACGTAGGCCATGAAATGGTGTGAATAATTAATGCCGCACGACCTCCAATCCTCCAATCAAAAGACAATGATACTTGGAAGTTACATCAAATAAACTTCATCTAGTTCTTTAAAATGAAAAGGTGCTGATTATGCAACTATGTATTGGCAAGTAATTTTCACTGATGCTTGCAGTATATTAAAGGTAAATACAGAATAAAACCATTTTTTTTTATAGTCTGAAAGCTTACTGATTATGAAGTTCATACTAGAACCATTTTTTCTGTGAAACATTTCATATTCAAGAAAACTGCTTCTGACATAAACAAATGCAACAGCTGATTTTCGTTGTTTCAAACAAAGTTAAGGACAATGTGTTTACATGCTGAAAATCGTGCATGGTTTTTCACTATTTTCTGCTGACTCACCCACTGGTTTAACTTATTAAGCCCCAATTTATACAGATTTCATGTGTTACATGGTGGATCACACAAAACATGAACACTGTCTGTGACTATTTTGTAAGCTCTACCAATCTATACCTTTCACTAAAAAGCAGTTATGGCAGTCTAACCTTTAAAATCATGTGATTATTTTTCTTCTTCAAGCCTCCCCCCCTTCCACACACATCAAAGTATGTATACACATGTCAATTAATACATATAAAGTTCACTTGTTAAACATTGATTGAATGCTGATTTTTAATTTACTTGCAGGCAGATGGACCTAATGCAAAATTAAAAACTACCTTTTGTGTTGGTTTTATCTACAGTACAGTGTACTTTATAAAGGAGAAGAACCTGTCAGTTACAGATGGGTTATTTAAACGAGGTAACACAGCGTTCAATCATTTCATGAAATCTTCTCAATAATCATATTAAAAGTAAACAATCTCATGTACAAAGGAACCTAGTGTTGTCTTCAAATAACATTTTTGGCCCAACTTTATGGTGTTCCTTCCACCAAAGTTATGGGCAAGGCACTCTGAAAAGCATGCATGTACATGTACTGTAAGTGTTGTAAGTGCTGTACTGTAGTGTTTATATGCAGTATTATGAGGTACAATGAATAAATGCTTCACTCTGGAAAGGGCATGGGCACCAAGGTGATTCCCCCTTTGTGAAAGACACCTTATGAGAAATTGGTTTATTTCTATTGGAACAGTCCAGGGGGCACCAAGGCATTGCCTCCGTTGCCACGAAGGCAGTTGCTTCCATTGTCTCTGTGAGCATCATGCAGGCCTGCAGTCATACAGTAAGTAAGTACATGGATGAGAGTCAGTGCTGGCAAAAAAGTCTGAAACTACATGTTGCTGTTGGATCCAAACTTTAGGGCGTACATATAGGGCCTACATGTACATGTACATGTACATATAGGGCCTACATGTATGTACATGTATGTTGAAATTATGGTATTTCTACCTTTTGGTATTTTTAACCCCTAGGGACTGTTTGTAATTCAAAGGGCTTTTAGGAACAATGTCCTAGGCACTAGTGAAGTAGATCAAAGGGCAGTCTTTCTTTTATGTGAAAAAGTGAAAGGATTTTTTTATTCACCAGGCTGACATAAAAAAGGCTGAATTCAGACAAAAGTGTTTTCATACTGATTAAATTGGCCGATTTATTTTGACTGTTTTGACAGGGAATGGATTTGTATCACCAACAAGTACCGCATGAATATAATTCGTTTTTTTACCCTTACACATGTTACACCGAAGCACTGTATACTCAGTACTTAATACCCCCCAAAAAAATATCCACAGGCAAATCACTCGGGTGGGATTCGAACCCACAACCCTTTTTTCACAGAACTCGGATAAGTACTGAGTGTACAGTGCTTTATATAACACACATCGGTGTACAGGTGTAAGGGTAAAAAACACAAATTATATTCTTTATCCCAAAGCAAAAATTAACATGATTAAAGTACCACATGACTTTAAAATGAACTTCGTGAAATTTCAAGCTGTGACAATAAGTAAACATTTGGGAAATCAGCTTCAAACTTGTGTACTATGCCTTGACTGCAGTCATTGTTTCTGGAAGTTTTATTTGCAATTTCAAATAAAAAGGAATAGCAATTTACAGCTTCAAATCTATGGCATTGAACACATATTTCATATTGGGCACTTCTAGGTTTATGGTATAACTCATGTACCAGTATTTTTGTCAGTAACGGCCTTGATCGTTTTACCTAATTTCACTTTCTGATACCTCGTTACTCAAAAGATTTGCGACATAGGAATTAAAAGATACCACTGTGTAACATGTTAAGTTTCAATTCATAGCATCCCCAATTATGTTTTAAATGAGAACTTGTGCGTGACACAAGTCAAGTGAAGCGTGGTTTCAATTTGAGGTCGTAATCTATTTGAGGGTTGAATTACTGTTCTTGTCAAGGCACATATTTCGCATCCAACTTTGACAACCATATGGCGGGCATAATATTTTGTAATATAATATAAAGTGCAACTTACATGTGTACACGCTACTTCAGGCGACCAGGCATACCTTTGTGTGTCATTTTACCCAAAATCCCCAATTTCATCATTCAAAGGTAGTTTTTAAGACAGAAATTTATAATACTGAGAAGACATAATTATTGCCTATAAGTCTTTAATAATAATAATAATAATATTGAAATGTCTGTCAAGGATGACACTCCTGGCGCAAAGAAAGAACTCTGCTATACACAAAAAACAGCCAAAGGCCGAAACTATTTCTTTCGAATTAGATAGGTTTTGGGTTGTGTTTTAAATTGAGAACAAGTATCTGCTTGTCTGAGTTGAAGTGGGATGCTGTTCCAAAGAGATGGCCCGGCATTTGAAAAACAACGATCACCAGCACAGCAATATTTGTGTGAATTTAATCAGAATCTGGGAACAGCTTTATGATAGACTGACAAGGTAAAGATGTGTCAGGGAAAAATTGTGCCTCAGGCTGTGTTTTATGCATGCAAATAATTACAATGTGTGCATAAATATAACACCCTTGCTCGTATAAAATAATGATACAATTTTACTTTACAGGCAAAAATTGTGACAAAGACAGGGTACACACATACGTAGAGCCAAATTGTTCCATGCACATTGCAACTTTTTTCATTTCAATAATTTCACATAATTGATGGTCTTGTTAGCCCGTTTACCATGCTTTAATTAAATGACTTTCATGAAAACTGAATGCTTGTTACTTATGGAGATGATCATCAAATAAAAATTATATTTATGACTCTGAGGGTGGTCAACAAATAATGGTTTAATTGGTTTATGTACTGCAGAGTGCAGACCGCACCGCATCACCTTCAACACCCTTTCCTTACATAAAAGGATTTTAATTCAAATGAAGTTCCGCATGGACCTGTTGTAAAAAATAATAAGTGCTTTGAGATAAAGCGCCATATAATAAGAACAGCATATTGTGAAGAATAATTGTTTGTATATTTGAGAATAACATTTTGACAAATTTGACAATAATATAATAAATCGAGTGTGGGATGGAAGAGGGGGGGGGGGGGGGGGTTGGGGATGGATGGGGGCCATGTAGAATACAAAATGAAATATCAATACAGAAAAGCAGGTTTTCAGGGTATCACCATGGAGGTCTACTTCCATGGTGCTACACACCTCCACCTACATGTAAACTGTCTATTTTGGCGACAAAATTCATTTCCCTCTATGAACAGAATGATATTTGTTTTATTTTGTTTGGCAGGCCCTAGAAGGGGACTAAAAGAGCCTCCCCCACCCCAATCCTCCCCATTGGGTGTGCCACTGTGCCAGTAATATTGGCACGAGCTTGTGCGGAACTATTTGTTTGTATGGTGGCCCGACCTGTGCACAGAACTAACTGTGTGTACGGTGGCCCGACTTATATATTGGTATATTGGTATATTTTTATTCACATTATCACATTGTGACCCGAAGGCCAAATTGCATGATAATTTACAATATTAAAATCATTGAAAAAAACATTGAAAAAATTAAAAATTAAAAAGCTGCTCACAAGGAATATTAAGGCCCTATTTAGATAACTGGTAAAAAGTAAGCACGGGCAGTTTTATTGTTAATCTAAATGCGAGTAATAATCTAGCACAGATTTGAGGTGGTGGCACTAATTAAAAAAAAAGATTATTAAAAACTGAACACAGAGCAAAATATTCTACTTGTTCAGCAAGCTGATGAAATAGGGTATTGGGCTGTTTTTGAATCGTGATGTCCTGGTGCGTAAGTAAGAATAATGATGTGCATTACGCAGGTTGCGGGCGTGAGACTCCCGTCTGGTAGGAGGGAGAAGATCATTTGTACGTTCTGAATTGGCAAGTCCTTCAGCCAAGCTGAGACAATGATTCTCCCTCCTATCAGCAAGAGACTCAAGCCCGCAAATATGCATAGCATCCGCATACGAAGTATAGCGCTGTGCCAAAATGGTTCTGCATGCACGTTTTTGCAGGTGCTCCAGAGTCTTCTTCTGGGCAGCAGTAATTGAGGAAGACCAAGTAACATCAGCATATTCAACAGCAGGCCTCACATAACTTTTATAAATTGATATGAGCTCAACATCATTAAATCCAAACCTCTTAAGCAGGCGGAGCATATACAGTTTTTGATTGGCTTTCTTAGAAATTTCATTGATATTTTTTTCCCATCGGAGGTCATTCTGTAGCCAGACTCCTAGGACCTTTGCCTCCGATACAAAGTTCAGACTTGTGTACCAGCACTGTGAACATGTGTGTACTATGTACAAGCATTTACCACATCATATCAGAATACATGATAACTACAATTTAAAACCCATTAGACGGCACTGAATTTTCAAACAGTAGGAATACAAAAATTAATTGGGTTGTCTAGGTGCATTATGTTTGCGTTGGTGTGATACATACCAAATGTCCCATACCACTGTGATTCATGCCATCCATGTCCATGCCATCGTGCATGTTGTGGCCGGGGTCATGGTTCATGCCTTCTGACATGTTATGGTCCATACCAGGCATCATGGTAGTCATATTCTGAAAATTGAGAATGCAACAAAAGTATTTAGTCATACCAAGGTTTAATTAAGCCAGGATTTGGTAAAAGGGTGTCTAAATTTGCTGAAAATTAAAACATTTTGTGTCCAAATTGTTCACTTACAATACATTTACATGTAAATGACAGATAAAACAGCACAGGGTGTTCAAATTTAAAACAGGGTGTACAAAAGACACCCAGATACCCCCTCTGGCTAACACTATGCTTTACACAGAGCTCTAAATCACAAGCCTAGCGTACGTTATTACAAACATTTGACAAAAATTCCAGCATTCTGCTCTAAAGGGCTCGTCAAACCACGGTCAAACTTCCTTCATTGTGTAAGTAGGGGCTGGTAACAAAATTAGCAACATCCCTGTAAGAAATTTGATTATTTTACAAGAAAATATCACTAAAAAGGTGACATGAGATTGCCAAAATTTATGTGGGCTAGTCAAATGTATACAGTTGACTTAAAGGCACTGAACATGTTTGGTAATTATCAAAGACCAGTATTGTCACTCGGTGTATCCCAACATATGCATAAAATAACAAACCTGTGAAAATTTGGGCTGAATCGGTCATCGAAGTTGCAAGAAAATAAAGAAAGATAAAACACCCTTGTTGCACAATTTTGTGTGCTTTCAGATGCTAATAAAAGGCATCATGCATGAAGGCTTTTATTATTTTAGTGAGAAGTTACCTCTTTCTCAAAAACTACGTTACTTCAGAGAGAGTGGTTTCTCACAATGTTTTATACTATCAACAGCTCTCCGTTGCTGGTTACCAAGTAAGTTTTTATGCTAATATATATTTTGAGTAATTACCAAACGTGTACAGTGCCTTTAACTTTTCAGAAAACAATTAAAGCAGTAACCCAATGCATCAAGACGTCTTTTAGGCAGATATATTTAATATGAACGCATTTCTGTTTGTCTCATTCAACAATTAAATTTGAGCCTGCATTACATGAACTTATAGTTCGCTACCTTGAACATGCTTCACTAGCTGCTTCTTATAAGCTGTTCCAATTGAAACCCAACATCTATGGTCCCATTTCTTATTATTGAGTTCTTCTTCTTTTATTATGTTTCCCACTTTTTTAGCCCTCACCGTGTGTGGCTCGCTTTAAGGGCATTGTCATTGGCAAATTCCCATGATAAAAAAAAATTAAAAAAATAAAAAATACTTAGTGGCCATGTTAATCCTAAAGTGAATTGATGCTATTATGCCTCCATCTTGGGGGTAAAATGATGATGAAACAATGGAATCCAAAGAGAGATAAGCAGAGCAGCGGCGCACAGGACGACCAACCTGGGCAACCACCTCCTTTTTGACCTCTACATGTATGGAGGGGGCCCTGGTGCCCCACTGCAGCAGCGTCATGTGCATATGGCCCATTCCAGCGTAGTTGCGATAATCGTAACCCTCCTCTCCCGACAGCCCGTCGGGAGAGGAGGGTTACGATTATCGCAACTAATTCCAGCGTCACTCACATTTCACTTATTTGCATCCTTTTACCATATTAGTGATGTAGTTTTTACAAGACAGGGAATTACTCAATTCTTTCTTTACTAGTCCACTGGGCGAGTGGAAAAAAAAAAAGTTAAGGGAAACCCCTGGCTACGACCTAATGAAAGCAACCAAAATCACATTATTTCGGATCTGGATTGAAGAGAGCCTGTAGGCCTAGCTCACGGCCACTTTTCCACCCATTGCAACCACAAAAATAGTATCTTATTCACCCAGTTAAGATTACAATTTTGCTTAATCAGCGTTCTCCTTTAACACTACAGTGGTCCGCTAGCCGAATGCCAGTTTAAAACACAGAGGACCAGTCAAAATTCTCTCCATGTGGTCCGGCTGGCTAGTTCAATGTTAAAAAGCATAGCTATATTTCATATTAAATATGGACTAGGCCTAGTGAAAAAGCTGGTGGACCAATAAAATGGACAAGCTAATCTTGCTGGACAGTCACTAAAAAAGTCAAGGACAAACCCTGCTTATCAAAAATGTATCCATTGGTCAACCCTGTGAATTATGTGCATTATTTATAATATAGGTTCAATTCTTTATTTCTAGTGAATTGATGAAACAAGAAAAATAAGGACAAGAATATAAACATTAAAATTAAGAGCTATTTAAGCTAAAAACTAAATAGTTAACTTGATTCAGACCAGTTTAATTTAAATAAACTAAATCTGTAAGTGTAAAAATAGATGTCAATCAATTCTTTAAAAGGAGTACAGCGCCCCAGTCATCCAGTTTACTTAGTCCATGGATGTACTTCTACTCTACCTCCATGCTTAGTCTAGTTCCTGAGGAAATATAGTCAAAAAAAAGCAGTAAGGAAAAAGAGGGTTTAGATGATTTAACCATGTTTGAACCAAAAATACATTAACAAATCCCTTTTTGATTTAGACAGTGTTAGAAACTGTGTAGGTTAACTTATTCTCCACAAATATTTTTCTGCAAGTCACATCGGAAAAATGTCCGTATCCAATCCTGCCACCACTTTTTCATTCGTTATGAAATAAAACAGTATCTAATTTACTCAAATGAGATATTCCTTTTTGTAAAATTTTGAAAAGGTGATGGCAGGATACGGAAATGTTTCCTAATACCACAATGTAGCTCAGAGCTACAAAATAGTACACTACGTAGTCAAACCAAACCACATTCATATGATTAACAATAACATTTCAAAATACAATACAATGTAATTCATACAAACCATTGAGTCGTGGTGGTTCATGGCTCCTCTGTCTGTCTGAAGAAAACAAGGCGACGAGAAAATGCTGGTTGCTCTACTTCACTCTTGGTTGGTCGATGTTTACTGACACTGTTGACGATGTTCTGAAACTACTCTACACTGAAACTAAGCGTTTTGAGTATTTCAGCAGAAGAACGAGACAGATTTATGAACTACAAACCGTACACTCTACTCCTCATTCGAACATGAAAACAGGACACATTGTTACTTTAGGATTAATACATGTAAGGATCAAACAGAAAACAGTCGTCGGGATCGCGTTTATTACGTTTGGTTTTTTTAATGTACGGTGTCCCCGAACGTGCAAAAGTATTATTAAATCCAGAAATAATAGGCGGCTTAATTTATTGAATAGACTGAGAAATACAATTCGCTATTAGAATAATTAGATAAATTTATTTAAAAATATACCACCACTTTAGAAATTAAGCAATTTCTATTAACGACTCAGTTTTTTTCATTTTATTTTCATTTTAGGAACATTTATTTTCACATTTCTTAAGAAGAATTTACAACAATTCAGGCTATAGAGCCTACACACAGGGGCCGAAGCTTATAAAGGGATAGCCTTGAAAAAAGTATATACCAGCGGGTCCATATATAGACATAGAAGTCCCTATAAAAACTGGTAAACTTCCAAAAATAACTTTCAAACTCTTTATTACAAACTCATCTTTATCATGAAGACGATCCAGAGCACCGAATTGAAACGTCGAGTTGTTACACCATTGGTTAAATTTAGGAGTCTCCACAACTAAAAGAGATATTTTTGACCGCTATCTTTGATGACAAACGATGGAAAGGTACACGCGTGTACGCGCTGTGCACGACTCTCAAACGCGTGCACGTTTCATTAATTTTCATCAACGATTGTGACCAATGCAAGGGATCTATTAGAACTCGTATGGCAGCCTCAACACCCCCCCCCCCCAAAAAAAATTAATAAAAATAAATAAATAAAAAATAAAGGGGGGTGTCTTAATTACAAACTAAAGTAAACTAAATAATGTTTATCTTGTTAGCATTCTTGACGTTCATATTCTTAACAGAGAGTGGGAAATTGCAATGTTTTATCTTTATAATTACGAGCTATTGAATAAATATATATAACATATGGAATGTCTGAAGATCGAAACACCTACTACAAATCGTTTCGGTTACAGCATAGTGCAAAGTTAAAGTTGTCAATTTAATGACGTCTCATTTTCAAATATTATTATTATCGATCATAACCTATAATTGATCTACACAATCTTGTAAGGACTTTAAAGTGCGTCCGAGGCCCAACTTCATGAACTATTCTAAAGCAAAAATTGGCCAAGCACATGCAGAGGATTATATGCCTTTGGTTTTTGGATCCGGTCATAATGTTTTAATCCGTATAATATAGACATTTACAATAAAACGAACCTGTGACAATTTCATTTTAAAAGATGGTAGCGTGTTAGAGATATCACCGAAAATCTGGAGTTTATGAAATTGGGCACCAGTGACTCAAAAAACGTTTTTCATAATTTGCAGCTTTGCATATTTAGTGGACTCAGATATTAATTATTGTTACAGGTAAACCATGAATACCAATCTTTTGTAAAGGGTTTAGGCTTTGAATGACTGGCAACTATTAAAGGACACTACTCAGAAACGTGGAGAATACATAATCGGCTCTTCTCAGAGCTGACACCTCTTCAAATAGAGATTTGTTATCATGGTGTTCCCGTATGACAATAGTCTAGGATCGTATAGAGGGCAGTATTTAAAATTAAAAGGGTAAGAAGTTTTGTTGGACCGTGTTCAAATTAGTTTACTTCGGCTACGGCAATGACCGTTGGGTGGCATGCATGCAAACACGTTTAAGAATCCGTCACAGTCATTGCCAAATCCGTCAGTTTGGACACGGCCTGCACGGGGTCGGACCAGTTTTTAACGAAGATATCCTGATAGACTACATAGGGACCCGTTCAGACCCTTACAAAGGGGAGTGAGGGCTAGTTCAAATTTCACTGTTTTCTTCAAAGTGCAACACCCTGTGAAAGTCAAGTAATTGATATCATGGACTGGACTATTCCACATAATAATAATAATCTATATAAGAGGGGGTCCCGTCCCAGGGTTGTGTATAGATTATTTGAGGGGCTGAAAACTGTTTCCCTCATACTTTGACTTTGAGCAAAAAATTGCACAGAAGATATACATACAGACATACCCAGACCCTCTGATAAGTGGAGCCATTTGTTCTTTGTATCGGGCGTCTTGCTGAAAGCTTGTCCTAGGTTATGTGGTTTCCAACAACCCCTCCCCCTACCAAACAAACTATTTTGCTTACGGGTGCCATTACTTGTGAAACCTTTCCACAGTGGTGCAATTCCTAGGGGTTACTCCTATGACCCTTCACTTGAAGGTTTTTTAAACCTGTGAAAAAGAGCGCAATCAAGTTTGTTTCCTTCCTATTTCCAAATACGCGCGAGACTTTGCACGGTCTGTCCTATTGAATTAAAAGGCACAGTACACGTTTGGTAATGACTCTGAAAATTAATGGCAATAAAAACTTACTTGGTAAGAAGTACAACAGCTTTGGGTATATAGTATAATGAATTTTGAGAAACTTTTAACTTCGAAGTACTACGGTTATGGAAAAATATATCACTTTTTATTCCCCAAAATTTGAATCTGAGAAGCGTTTCTGTCAGAAACGCTTCTCAGACTGTGTATTCCTATGGGGAATATTCTTCCTGCGTGGAAATATTTGCTCCGGTTTTTCGGTGATATCTCAAAAACGCGACCACCTTTTGAAGTGAAATTTTCACAGGTTAGTTTTATTGTATATACCTACATTTTCATAGGATTAACACAATCATTAGGCTCCAATTACCAAACGTATACAGCACCTTTAAGTTATAATGTACTAAACACAATCGTGAATCATTGTCCCACTGCCAGTATACATTATACTATGTTTATTTTCCGGCACGCATTCCGGGGAGCTTAACTCTCTGTAGCTCCAAGAGCCTTCTCAAGATTTCATCTCGTACCGCATCCCGATCAGCATCCCGCTTTTCCGGGATATCATTGTCACTGTGGTAAGTCTGGAGAGTCGTGCTTGGTTGCTCGATGAACCTGATGCCGATGGGCAACTCAAGAGGATACCCGGCAGCCTCCTCTCTTATCCTACGGATTATTTCTCGAAGAATGTCGTTCTTGCTGACGGGTGTGGTGTTACTGCGCTTCTCCGGGTCGCCATCTGGTGTTGTAACGCCGCCGCTCAGCGTGCGCATGACGTCAGCTTTGGTAGTGGTGAGAACCGGATCTAGTGGGTTTGAACCTGCAGAAACCAGATGCTGAAACTTCACTAAAAATGTCTGCATGGATTTTAGAGCCGAATCCCCCTGTTTGAACAACTTCTCCGTCACCTGTCTGAGGAAATCGGAGTTTTGGTCCAGATCCGAGTCGGTTGGTGTCTGATATGGTAACGTAGTGGAATCCTGGATGTCAGAGGTCAGCCAGTTAGTCTCTTCTCCTTGCGTTGCTGCCGCCATCTTCATGATAACTACAGCGATTAAAGTAACAAAGCACAACCGGGCGGATGTCATCTTGAAAGAGTGTTGACTTTTGGATCTAAGAAAGAATGTACAAAATGGATCTTTTTTATATTGCTAATTCAAACAACTTTGATAAACACGTGATAGCTATTTTAATAATCAATATGGAAGAGATTTGGGGTATGAACTTCGTATCCCTCCATTCCTTCCAGACCCAATTCATCCCAGTGTAACGTTTTTTAAATACGGGTAAACCTAGGTAATCAGATGGGTATCCAACCCACATGCAATCAGGCCCGAGTCCAAAATAAGATTTTAACTAGGGTTGACTAAGTTGACATTTGGCAGGAAAATAACCATCACTGTGCAAAGCATGACTGAGATTGAAACATGCCTGAGCACATCGGCCAAAGAACACTATCTAGTGAGTGGGCACCACACTACATTATTTTGTTCGGAGGAGTACACCGAAGCAACACCAGAGCTGGGTTCATCAGCTGAAATACCACCTGAATACACCACTGTGCTGAAATGGCAGCTGCTGAGTACACCAGCTGGTGGGTTCATCACTAGCTGTGTACACAAGCCGAGTACACCAGCCAAAATAACAGCTGAGTGTACATCTGCCGAAACAACACTGTGTATTACAAGCCGAGTACAGAGCCCCAAAAACCCGGCAAAAAACCCCCCAGCCGAGTGTCATTAGCCGAAACAACACCAGCCGAAACACCATGACCAGCTGAGTACTAAAGCCCAGTACACAAGCCCAGTACACAATGCACCTCAGCCAAAACACACCAGCTGAGTACATCAGCCAAAACACCTGCTGAGTACACGCCAGCATAAAACACCTGCTGAGTATCAGCTTTTAAAAAAAACTCCGGCTGGCACACTAGCTCTGGGCACCAATTGAGACAGTCCTGTTTGAACACACATTTAATTGTACAGTACTGTAGAACATACCAGCTGAGAAAACCGTTTGAGTACACAGCTTAGAACATCGGAGCCCTTACCATCCAAAATACCATATCATGTGTATAATCTGCTAATAACTGGTATCCTGCTGTGCTTAATTTTGAAAATTGTTAAACATT
Organism: Leptasterias polaris; assembly: GCA_037783415.1. Classification (NCBI taxonomy): domain Eukaryota; kingdom Metazoa; phylum Echinodermata; class Asteroidea; order Forcipulatida; family Asteriidae; genus Leptasterias; species Leptasterias polaris. The sequence continues at coordinate 2,601,221 of JAZGTN010000089.1, forward strand.
GTTTAATGCTTAAGCAGCTTTATGAATTTGGAACCTGTGCGAAAAGCAGTAGACTGAATGCATTGTCAGAGCACCCTGGGTGCACTAATGGCAGGGTATAAGATCACTGAAATCCAGTTTGTTGTTGGAAACAATAATTCACGTTAGGAGAAAAAGCCTGCTGGCGACATTCATTTTTTTCTACAAATTAAATTTGTGATCGTGCGTCAATAACTCTTTTTAAATACTGTCAGAAAGAAAACCTACGAAAGCCCATTAGCGCCACGAAAAAATAAAAATCAAATCCGTTATTACGGATTCGAATCCGTTATAACGGATTCGCAATCCGTTATTACGGATTCGCAATCCGTTATTACGGATTCGCAATCCGTTATTACGGATTAGCAATCCGTTATTACGGATTAGCAATCCGTTATTACGGATTCGCAATCCGTTATTACGGATTCACTCGAGGATCCCTCGATGGCGCTATTTGCGTTGGACAGTAATGGTTTTTACTGCCTAACTTTTATTAGGCCCAATTAAAGGACGTACGTGATTTCAATAATCAATCTATTATTTGTTTTACAGTAACTGCAAATCGAGTTATTGAACCACTACAGCAAAATATTGAACTAATTAGTTAAAGTGCAAATTTACAAATACACAGTCCAAACCGTTGAAAAAGTTTTAATAACTTTGTGTCTTTACGGAAAAACCACGTGGTTCAAGAAAGGCCGGACCTATCCCACTATTCTATCAAAAGCGTTTGTTATGAAATTAATTGAAATGAATATGGTCGAAAGATGTTTAAAAAGTAGAATATAATAATCCACACAAAAATGCCTCGAAATTGTGTGGTTTTTCATTTACCTTGTGAACTAACACCGTCCGCCATTTTGAGTCAAAAATTTGACTCCACAAAATGGCGGACCGTGTTACTGTTAGTTCACGAAATATAAGAAAAACCACACAATTATTTGTGTGGATCATTATATTCTACTTTTATAACATCTTTCCAACCATATTCATTTCAATTCACTTCATAACAAACGCTTTTGATAGGATAGTGGGATAGGTCCGGCCTTTCTTAAACCACGTGGTTTTTTCCGTAAAGACACAAAGTTATTAAAATTTCAAAGGTTAGGACTGTGTATTTGTAAACATGCACTTCAACTTAGTTCAATATCTTGCTGTAGTGGTTCATTATTAAGTGTACAATGGTTGCGGTGATTTGCAGTTACTTTAAAAAAAATTAATAATAAAACATGATTATTGAAATCACGTACGTCCTTTGGGCCTAATAAAAGTTAGGCAGGATAAACCATTACTGTCCAACGCAAATAGCGCCATTAAGGGATCCTCGAGTGAATCCGTAATAACGGATTGCGAATCCGTAATAACGGATTGCTAATCCGTAATAACGGATTGCGAATCCGTAATAACGGATTGCTAATCCGTAATAACGGATTGCTAATCCGTAATAACGGATTGCGAATCCGTAATAACGGATTGAGAATCCGTTATAACGGATTGCGAATCCGTAATAACGGATTCGAATCCGTAATAACGGATTTGATTTTTATTTTTTCGTGGCGCTAATGGGCTTTCGTAGTAAACACATCACACGGATTGAAAAAATATCTATTTGTAAACGTATAATTAGCATTATGTCAATATCCCACACTCTAAAAATTCGCGGGTCAGAGTTGACCCAGACTCCGGGCTACATGGGCTCTTATCCATTTTTGGTCAGTTTGATGCGGAGTCCTTTTCAAAGTGACCCGGTGTCCGGAATGTCCACCGGATTAGGGGTCACATTTTCAGATTGACCTAGAAAATAGTCAGGCCCCACTTGAGGCCGAAATCTGGGTCAATGTTGGCCCGGGAATCATTTTTTAATATAGGTTACGCAGGTATTCATATACAAAGTTAACCCAGTGCAACTCGTGTGAGGTCATGTAATGCTTGAATCATAACAACATTGAAATTTGCATCGATGCATGAAATGTCTCATACAAATAAGTTGAACAGTCACTTTAAGCATATAGAGTCAATGACCGGTGTATTGACCATATTTTGTTTGAATCGTTTAATACACGGTTTTCATGCTTTAACTTGATTTGAAACGACTGCTAGATTTGTTGTGTACACATATTGTTGCGCGGGCTTTCATGGGGCTCGCCGTTGCTTCAAGGGTATGATCATCAGAAAGCCCGCCTATTTCTGAACTCCCAGGCCACTGACTCTAAATGGAAAATAGTTACAAAAGAAGTTAGGGGAATAATTCAACTTGAATACGTCATTCGTTCAGAAACCGAGGATGTCTTACAGAAAACAAAGTAATTGAATTCAGCTGAGAAAAGGCAATGTATACCCGGTAGGCCTATGATCCACAGTGTATTAAATCTTTGCACATGGGATATCATGCTGCAGCCCCATCGAAAAGACAAAAGTTACGATCTTTTTTGCTGAAATAAATCGTCGCACACCTGCTTGTCGCACATAACCGACACCGACCAGAATAACATTTCATATTTTCACTGGTTAAGCACAAAAAGTAGCTGAGCACAATAAAGTTATGCTTACCAGAATAAGCTTACCAGCCAAACTACCATGTCATCATGTGCAGGTATCCTGCTCATTTTTGCTCAGCAGACTAACCTTGTTAAAGCTCTATGACATTTGGCACAGGCTTGGATTCGGACCTACATTCTGCAATCGCCAAAACGACAAATTTTGTAAACGGCACTGCTTTGTGTTGAGCATTTTTAGCTGTGAGCCAAAATGGCAGATCATTATGGGCAGATAACAGCCGGGAGTGACGTCATCAGTGCAAGGGAGCCATACCTCCAGAACAACACAAATTTACGCACATCTAAGGCCAACTATCAACACTTACACGTTCGGCACCTGAGCACCTCCTTTATCAGATACCCTGCACATGCCATACACAGCTTAATTGAAAACACTATAGAACTGGTGATAGATGGAATCGCAATGCAGGATTACACTACCGCCCAACCAAAAATAGCCTAATGGCGTACGAAATGAAAGATTCAGAAACTGAAGAATTTTGGCGACACTCAAGCAGTTTGTGATGAAAGCTATATTATTTGTACTTAGCACAACAAAAAATAATAATCATCATAAGAGGTCGGTATAGGCGCAACAGTTAATGGGACACAAGAGCATTTTGGACGCAACACATTAGCCAGAAAGAGGATGTTTATGAAGATGCAGTGACTCGCACGATTTTGATGTAGCAAAATATATATATAAAAAAGTGAAAAATACTTATTAACAAACAGCAACACTTCACTGAAACAATTTTCCAAAAGAATCTTTCGAAATAGATTTTGCAACCGCAACCACAGTGACAGAGAGATGGCCATATTATTGTCTTGGTCTGTAAATAAAAAGTGTAATTTACGGTTAGCACTTCAAGACCAAACTAACCCTAACCCTTTCCCGTAAAAATGTTTTGGTTTAGAAAGTGCACGCATGAGTTGGAGAGAAACTAAATACGATCTTTTAAGCAGGCATGAATGGGTTTAACAGTTTTTACAATGAGGGGAGCAGTATGTGAAATGTTATATTATGGAATAAAAGTGTTTAAAACTCACCTGCAACAAATCAGCCAGAAAGACGGCTGTCTCAAGAACAAGAAGCCCAGGGAAGTTTGCGAGGGTATCGTTCGGCTCTCGTATACACACAGATATACTTGCATGGGTGTTCTGTCGACGTGTATGTTTGCTGACGGGTCGCGTTCTGGCTTTTTATGATTATTTGAGGTCTCAACTATAAGAGAGTGGGTGTCGCCGTTACGTTTCGATTCGCTGGCTCCTCGTCTCTTAACACCCAGGGAAATCCGAGGGGCTTCCTTTTCGAGTCTTCGCTTTGAGATAACAACGCCACAGCCTATGGGAAACCACGCACGCATTATTGCGTCCGTTTATTGGGCACGCGTATCCGCCAGGTTGTTTCTGTGAGTTTTGGGAAGTGATTTATGCAAAACTCTTTTAAGAGAGTAACAATGACGTATCCCCGTTGGACTGTGCCGGGGTAATCAAAAATTCTCAAAAGGTTATTGAATTTTGTCGAAGTTACGTAAATTACAATGTAGAAGAAAAGGAAAAAGCTTCACGTGGGTGAAGTTTGTTGCCGAGCTGCACGCTGTCAGAATTAATTAAAACAGAATCAAAAGACCGAAATAATTCCCTCCGTGAAGACGAAAGCTCTGAAAAGGTGCTTGAAAATTAACCAATCCCAAGGGTCTTTTACAGAAATTTAGTTATTGAAATACTGATTGAAACATCAGGTTTTGTTACCTGCGGTTCTTTCCAGGCCCGCCAGCTCATCAGAGAAAAACAATTATACATCACGTCACGAAAGGTTTCTATACTATTGTTTTTCCCACCACTCAAAGTTAAAACAATTTTTACTGAAGTCAATCAGAACTTCAAAACGTCTTCAGGACCAACATAACCCGTGTAGATATTATTGTGTGTTACAGCAAACCTAAAATAACCATTAAAAAACTGTGGTAATGATTTATTTATGACATTTTAAATTAGGCCAATCAAATTACGTCCATGTCATGATTTACCCTTTCTCATTTTGTATTGATTGCATTGGCTGGGAAGTTAGTGGTATAAAAACAGAAATCTCGAATTCTGTTCACGTTGTTCTTTAAAGCCTTTTTAGGGCGACCCAAGATTAGCACTTTGTAATTTTGTCAGACCTAGTTTTGTTTAAACTGTCAACGCTTGGTTATTTAAAACGACATATTCGAAAGTATAGCAATCATTGTTTGTCTTTCGCTGACATTAATCAGTACTTATGCTACAATTTGTTATATTTTATCGCAATTAACAGAGTCTCAACTGTAATGTTATACTCACTGCATCTTCAGTGATCAGTAAAAAAATCTTTCGAGATTCGTTGTTTTTTTAACAGAACGATACTTCAATTTGTGACATCTCTTATAATAGCACACATACGCTATAAAGTAAACTATGCAATGTAGGCCCAAACAAAAGTAATGAGTTGGACAAAAATCAAAGCCATTTAGGCGACGGGTTGTTAGTTTTGCTGTAAAGCTAAGATTATTTTTGTAAGAGAGATGTTTGGTTTGGATGTGTTTTTCGTTTCCCGTCTGTAGGCATGTTTGTCGCTGACTGTCGTGAAGTAGTGATTAAACATTTTCCCAAAAGGCAAAAACAAAATCTAAAGAAGAAAGCAGCTTACTGCTTGTTGCTTAAAGTGCAAAAAAAAATCAAAACAGTGGCTAGAGTGAGTGCCAAAATAAAAGTATAACATGTTATATGTTCATGTCTGTAGGTCACTTCCAAATTCGTTCAATTTAATACCCGGCTCGAGTCCGTTGCATCAGCACTCATCGGTCATAGGGAGTAATTACTAAAATTACACCAGTATCAATCACTGGTCAACTATAAGATTAATCAAATTCATTAGGTCGCAACAAAGATGACTCAATTTCACAAAAGCCAACAGCAAGAGAGGATGGTCAACCATTCAATTTCATCAATTCTAAAAAGTAATAGAAATTCAACTGAAGAATGGTGAAACGTTTTTATTTTTGCACCTTCATTTTGAAAAGTTTATACAAGAGAGTTTTAATCGAGGAGGTTATTATTTCCAAGTTTGAAGTCTTAGAGAACTACACTGCGTTGCCTTTCTTTACCTGCAGTGCTTCATTGACCTTGACGTCAAAATTTCGAAGAGAAATAAATGAAATTAAAGAACTTCCAAAGAAACTTTCTATATAAGAGGATTATGAAATTGAAGTCGTGTAAAACAAACACCTCTGTCAACAGTATACTTAGAATACAAAAAACAACACTTTCATTTAAACCATTACACAAGTCAATGACACATTTGATTTGCGGTACTGCTGGGCAGCCTATCGGCTCGGGGCATAGATATTAATTTGATTTGGTTGCTTTGTAAGAGTTTTTTTTTTTAACGCATTAAAAACTAAATACTAATCTAATTTCTTGGGTTGACGTTTATAGGGAGCAAAATAGTGATGTCAATGATCTTAACCATAAACACGTAAGACATCTTTTTAAAGCCAATGAAGCTTTAGTTTTTGAACAACGATTCCAAATTTCAAGCCCAAAGTGACAAACCGACCGTAGCCTTGAATCTAACCATTGTAAGCCTTACTATAGGAGTCTGCAAAAAATTCCCTAAAAACTCTGGAGGGTTTCTTTTCTTTTTTCTTGAAAATGTAACCACCACATTCAATAGATCGATCCATTAAGCCCCGCCTCCTTACGAGTTGACCAATCACAGCCGCGAAACCCGATCACCATTAGTGCAAAGATCACCAAACGGCTCAAATGGTGATCAGATTTCGCGGTTGTGATTGGTCAATGAGAAATGGGCGTAGCTTTCTGGATCGGTGTATTACGTTTACACAAGCCGGTTGTGTGGTGTGTTAACACGTACACAGCACAAACCGGGGTGTTTGTTATAGCTTGGATGACAACACCGACATGGTGTTAATCATCCCCATTACTATATCGTTTCTGAAATTAACACCATGTCGGTGTTGCCACATTTCATATATACCAAGAGAATCAATTTTACAATCCACTTTTTTTTTGCAGTGTTCAGATTGATACGAATGTAAATCTCTCCCTCCCCCAAAAATCATAATATTACCCCCACCTCATCATGCTGGTGTCCTTGAGCAAGATAAGTTTACCCCTACACACTAGAAACTCCCGGGTCTGAATAAGTGACCCATCTAGGCTATTCCTGGTCCCAGAGGGTCTGACCTATTTCTGAGTCAGACTGACCCTAACCTTTAGTCAAGGCGCACCGCGGCACCCCAGACCAGATACCACGCACGAAAAAAGACCAACGCGAGCGCTTATCTTTTTTCGTGCGTGATATCCAGGCTGGGGGTGCCGCGGTGCGCCTTGACTAAAGGCTAGGCTTACCCGGAAACTGTTTTTTTTAAAGGGATTTCGACTCGGATTCAGCGTCAGTTTGATAAAGTTTCGTGTCAGTTTGGCACAGTTCCCGGATCGTACAACCACACTTTTGCACACACATTTGTGGGGACTCCCTATTGTTGTTCTATGTTTCCCTTTTCTAAAGAATCACGTTGTGGGGACCCAGTTTAACAAAGAAAAACGTTGTGGGGACAACTCTGGGTATGCCTAACCCACTACCCCCGAATGAATCAGCTAGGCCTCCTGCCTGCGCTGACCTAGCCTTTTGTCAAGGCCTTCGAGGCGTAAACAGCGGAGCGACTGGAACGGGGATCGCGGCTCTACGAAGCTGTCCAAGCCACGAAGTCCTTGACAAAAGGCTAGCGCTGACCTGGAACCCGGGTCAATTTTGACGCGGGGGTGTTTAGAGTGCAATTGCTCTGTTTGTTGGATGGAACGTAAATCCGTATGTCCAGTTAAGAGGTACCGGTATAGACCATGTGACCTGTGACATCACATGTTTACAAAAGAGACACAGAGCCTGGACTTCCTGCAGGCACAGTTTGTACGCAGCTCAATGGAAGAATACAATAAATATTATGTTTTATGGAGATTGCACTGTCTGACTCTTCTCAACTTTTGATACGAAGAAAGGGGGGACATCTCAAAAGCTGTACAGCAGTTACTTTTGTAACTCTTGAACTTATGTGAAAATTATGACACAAAATGTAAATTTTCCCATAAAATATGGTCAGTGTAGTATCTTGCCTGTCAGGAAATGCATTAGAATGTACAAGGTCACTATTTCTGTAAACAAAGGTAACATGGTCTATATAGTGCACGAATGGATAACACAGAACACTTCGTGGAAGAATAATTTACCTCGGGTGTTTCTTGTTCAATGCAAGCAGCATCTTTGTTTACAGGTTTCCGTATAGGCTTCCGGGTTGCAGTGATTAGTGGTATGTGGATTGTCAACAGAAGAGGGTCGTCCTAAAGAGGCATCGGCGTTACCACGACGCTTGCCATCAAGATGGATAATAACCCAATCATAGGGATCTACGTCCCCCGTACGGTCATTCTGAACAAGGAGTATTCGTAAACCAAAAAGCGGTTTGTGGTCAGTCACAATTGTAAATTGAGTGTTGGCAAGATAGTGATCAAACAATAGCCCAAAATCGCCTTTGAGACATCCACCGCATCTCGTCTGTATTCTTTTCTCTTAATTTGTTTAAACAACTGTTGAAAATTGTTACTTGTATGCGTTAAATTTCTGAGCGTGAAACTGTTTTATCGACGGAATTTTCCTTTTATTATATATATAATTATATATTAAATTAGTTTTTTGTTTCCATTTATACATTACGAGGAATGATGCAGCGCTGTCCGCGCTGCTCGTCTGCTCGTTGAGCATTTCAGCCGAGAAGAGAGAAGACAGTCGCCAATCGTCTAGCACATTTTGTATGTAATCAAATTTGTTGACGCACATTCGAGAAATTGCGAGACTGTCAAAATTGTGTCAGCCAATCATTTTTATGTGTCAGTTAAGTGTTACATTTCCCGGGTGTTTTCGGAATAAAGGGAAACTCCTGTTTCACAATTGTACGGAAGCGTTAAAGGGCCACAACAATGGGTTTTTTTCAAAATGCTATCTCGCCGCGGCGAGTTACTATCTCACGACACCCACGAAGCGGCTGTGCAGACAATGCCCCGGTAAAGCAAAGACCGAGCGTGCAAGAGCAGAGAGGGTCCGCTCCCAACCCTAGGGACCTCTTTGTAGGGGCCCCGGCCTGGCTCAATTCTGCGCCAGCGGTACAGACCCCCTTCTTGGCGTCCTCCGGGGGGGGGGGGGGTCGAAACGTTTGTTGAGCTATTGCCCAACCCCGGGCAACCAGACGGGCCGGGCGAGCTTCCAAGGCTCACCCAACCGGGGCGAATGATGGGGGACGGAGGCGGACGACACACGCCCCGGTACACTCACGCTCTTGCGCCCATGCGGGCTTTACTGAATACCGTTGGTCCGGTATCCGCCCCGGAGGGCGACCACCGGTGGAAGCGGTGCGATCCACCCGTAGGGCCGGTAACTCGGTTGCAAGGGCCGTATAAAGGTCACCAGAGACCCCAGGAGGTTCCGCCCGGCCCTCAGACACCGGGTTGGGAGACGTTTTCCACGGCCAGGGAGGCATCCCGGGCCGCTGACGTCGAGGAGTAGGATTTTTTTTTCTGACTTAGGAATTTTTTCGACCCTTCCGAGAGGACCCTACCCCCTATAGTAGCACCAACATCCCTAGGGTGTCGCAGTGCCTCCGGCCCCCATCAGCCTTCTCCTCCGAATGCCTCCGACTTCGTACTTTGCGGTCTCCGGGGAGGGCCCTCTCTGCACCCAGGCAGAGGTAGCCCAGAGGCTCTAGATCCGGGTGGAAACCTCGCTGCTCTGGTACGCTATAGGTCTTTGCTTTACCGGGGCCTTGTCTGCATGCAGAACCACTTCGTGGTTGTCGCAGCGCCTCCGGCCCACATCAGCCTTCTCCTCCGAATGCCTCCGACTTCGTACTTTGCTTACTTCTCGGAGGGTCCTCTCCGCACCCAGGCAGGGGTATCCCACAGGCTCTGGACCCGGGCGGACCCTCGCTGCTCTTGCACGCTCGGTCTTCGCAGATGGTAACTCGCCGCGGCGAGATAGTAACTCGCCGCGGCGAGATAGTAACTCGCCGGGCGAGATAGTAACCCGCCGCGGCGAGATAGTAACTCGCCGCGGCGAGATAGCATTTTTGAAAAAAAAACCATTGTTGTGGCCCTTTAACGCTTCCGTACGTCAGAAATATGTGTATGAATAGTTTTTTGGAGTGACACAAGAAAAGTTTTCTTGAAATAATAATTTTTCTTTATGTTTATCAATGCGTCTCTGAGTAGCACAAAGGGCAAAAGCAAAGTATACGTTTGGTTTTTGGAACCGTTTGATTGTATTAATCCTATACAAATGTAGATATATACAATAAAACAAACCTGTTAAAATTTCATTTTAGAAGGTGGTAGCGTTTTTGAGATATATTGCAAAAAATCTGGAGCGGTTATGTCCACGCAGGAAGAATAATCCGTTGAGATACACAATCTGGAGAATTTTTTTTAAATACCTGTATCTAAAACCACTTTAGAAGAGAGTCGTTTCTCAAAATTTTACCATCAACAGCTGCAGTACTTCTTACCAAGAGTAATTGCCAGAAATTGTGATTTTCAAGTGCATAATGACGAGGAGCCTGCTCTATCTCCTCCACTACTTACTTGTCTTAAAAAGTGGTCTGCATCGCCATGGGAAAGAATCTTCCCTGAAACAAAAGCATCTGCATAAACATAGTTTATGTTTGGAAAGGACTGTTGACGAAGACAGAGATTTTCCTTTCGTTTGGAGCTAGGCGTTACGGTTATCTGTTGCAACACCTCTCCATTTTATTTCTTCATGGACAGGAACACAGACAAAATTGAAGGGTAACAAAACTGTTTTATTTTTCCTGAAGACGACCGTACTGGTCAAAACGTCAAAATTGTTAGGACTACACCGATCGATTTTCTGCAGAATTACACACATGACTATCAAAGGAGAGAGTTCAGTTTTTAAAAGATTGGGTTTTGTTTCCTACCTATTCTTCTTTTTGTCGTTAATTTAATGAAAAACTAATTCAGAAGACTACGGGGACTCTCCGCATACCGTGTCCTGAAACGTTGACTCACCCCGGGGCCCCATTGCAAGGTTGTTACACTCGGATCGGATACGTCACTCTTTATACACTGCTGACTCTTCAACTCTGGCCAATTACCGGGGGGTGGGGGACCGTGATTTTAAATTCCCTCCGGTTCGAGCTACGTCAAGTGCGCAAAGCACCTACCCGTTTTCGCCCCTAGTAAGTCACCGTATAGCGAACGGCCCTTTATCATGGTCACCAAGGCATCATCAGTTATGATGGTATGGAATCAGCAAAATAAAAGGTTTTTAACATTTAACTTCATTACTGCTTCTGCCCCTGCCCTATTTTTTTATTTTTATTTTATTTTTTATTAGGCTAGAGTAAATGGCCTTCCATCTTCGACTTGTTGACAACGTGTGCTCTACCAAAACTGCAGGAATAGGCCTAGTAATTTGTTTCCGTTGCTTTCATAATAGAAAAAATGCTTTTCTACAAAATGAAATCAACAACCCGTATAAGTAAACACAGTTTGTCTGTTTGTGTAAAATCTTTTGATCAGTTTAGATTCAATTTAAAGGCCCTGTACACTATTGGTAAGATCGAAAAACACAATAGTTCACAGATTCACACATAACTTACATGATTTAAAGTAAGTAATGGTAGAAAGGGTTCCTTAAAATATTTCTGCCTAAAATGCTATCGTTTCTGAGAAATGAGTAAAACAATAGTTTTTATCGCGCGCGATAATAACCTTGATGTTTGAAAAACAGAAAACACATAAGGTCTCTTTTCACTATTTTCTCGTGACCTCGATGACCAATTGAGCTCAAATTTTCACAGGTTTGTTATTTCATGTATGTGGTCGGTTACACAAAACATGAACACTGTCTGTGATTATTTTGTCAGCTCTGCCAATCCTGTATAATACCTTTAAAAAGTCGAAAACAAGGTACCCTGATGATAATGCTTCACACAATTATTGTTTTCATTTGTTTAACGATAAATAACACCTTAACCCTCCCATAATTTCGGTCGTTAAGATAAAGATGCTAGGTCTGATATTTTACCCGAAAATAAAGGCAAAAAATTGGTCTAGCTATTTTCGTGGATTGGAAAAAGTTTTAAGCCTACTAACTTTAAACATTGTCAAAAGAAAAACAATAAATTTAGGTAATCATTACATCTAGAATGTCCTTGGTTGGAATGTTTAAAGTGAATGAAAAATCATCACTCATAACGATAAGTTATTTACGAGGTAATTTACTTTGAAGGACCATTTGATGTTTTCGTTTTGTACATAATTTATGTTTTGCTAATATAATTATGGCATATCAGGGACATCATACAATTGTTCTCGGCCAGCAACCTACAGCCGGGTTCCTGTTGCTAATGTGCTTGTGTTTTCAGCGATCATGTTTATGGAGCTAGACGAGCCAACATGGCAGCCTCCTGGAACGTAAAAATCCGGCAGTGATTGACAATATTTTGGTGAGATTTAATCACGCTTTTGTAGCACAAAATGCGTTGCTGAGATAACCAGTTGATAGGTTTAACAATTGTTTGTATTTTGGGGTAAATAACTCTCCCGATCCCATTGTTAAAAAAGAATGACAATAATTTAATAATTGAAGGGTTTGCACACATTCGAATGGTAAAAATCCAAAATAAATGCCGCAAGTGGAAACAAATATTTATTAAATGTTCAATCACAGATTTGCAGATAAAATTCCAAGTTTATAGAAAAAGAACCATCTGCACATGCTGTACCTCAACTGAAGAGTGGAATGGTGGAAAACTCACCAGTAAATAAGTTTGCCTGAATTGCAATAGTTTTTGAGAAAAGAGTAAACCAATTTGTTATCTGTTCTGATTGTTTGAATTTAATTTTTAGTGAAGGATTAATTAATTATAATTGAAAACATAAAAAAAAATGAGGGTTTCCACTATTTTTATGTGACTCAAATGACCGATTGAGGTTAAATTTTCACAGGTTTATTAGTTCATGTATACATTCATTCGGTCACATAAGACTAAGAGCGGATAATCATACTATTGACAGTTTTAAAGGTTTACCAATTGACCAATGGCAATGTTGTCAATGTGCTTTAAACAATAATGCTGATGGATATTTAGCCAGCTTTCTTTTACTGAAGATGTTTTGACAAGGTTATTAAAGATTAACACAACTAGGTTATTGATCTTCCAAAAACTAATAATAAATTTACTGTTATATAAAAATGTACCTTTCGTTTTGCAGACAATATAACAGGCATTGAGAACAGGCTTCTAAACTTGTAACTAAAGTAAAGAAGGAAAACAGCAGAAAGAGTTTTCAAAATGTCAGGGTCTCGGAGTATCACTGCCTGTGCCAGATCAGGATGGGAGTCGATCTGTCAACATGTAGAGAAGGCAGTTGTCTTTATTGACAACTCCATGGTGGAATGTCTACACTGGTGTGTGGGAGCAGGAATGCTTCTAAAAGCTGGTGCTGTTAACGTCAAAGAGTTCTCCTCGTTCGAGGTATGTTTGAAAGCACACGACCAGCATTGGTTGTGGTCATAGACTAGTATCTGCACATTGTGTGACCCAGCATGAAACAACACACCTGTGCAAATATGAAGCTCAATCAGTCATCTGGAGTCACAAGGAAAAAGTGAAAAACCCCATTAAATGTTTTCACTGTTTTCAAACATCATATTGTGGACTCACAAGATCAAAATGGTTTTACTCATTTCTCAAAAGTATAGCTTTTAAGTTTTACTAATTTTTCAATTTTTTTTTGCATTTCAGTCAAAAATATTTTAAGGGATGTTTTCCACAACAACCATCCTTATACTGTGTAAGTTTTGTGCAAATCTGTGAATATCTATGTTGCCTTTTCAGTCTTGCAACATATTTTGCACACTCTTTAAAGAGGAAATTCCATGTGCAGTAGTTTACGGAATTCAGGTTGGCATAGGGTAAACTTCTTTGCCTTCTAATACACTCCAATATTAACTATAGGAGTCCTATACTTATAAATATAGGACACTTGGCACACTTTGCAGCAACGCTACGCAGCATTGTTTCCCCAAAAATTAGTCCAGCCCATTTGTCCCAACAAAACAAGGTCATGTCATGGCGGACAAGTTTGATGGTTTCAATGGAGTCTTTCACGTTGTTTAAAAGGGGTTTTTAGAATATTGTGGTGTCCCTGTCTCATGTGTTTTTTGTGAAAAATTTCATATTACAAGGATCTATGCCTGTGTTATATAAAATAAATATTGAATGGATTTCTTTTGTGCATTCTCGCAATTAACTGTGAGGTGAAATCTGGCTTTTCCATTTCACACGGCTTTCATATTCAAGATTTCATCTTGTGATTATCTTCTTTGACAGCACACTCATATGCATCCAACTTGTATACTATGGACCAGTACAAAATCTGGCGGGCAGGTGACAAGTGACTAATGACTGCTGACTAATGACTCAAAAAAAAATTAAAATCCACTGAAGAATTATTGTTTGTCTTTTTTTCAACAGAGTGGTACACAAGAAGAGAGAAAGGCTGTGTTCATTGTTAGCGGAGTTCTCAGAGATACTGTGGAAGAAATTATCAAGGTAGTTTGATTGTATGGGCCATGCAAACAAAAGTGATGTTTTGCAGTCTTCCTTTTTCAATTTCTGCAGGACGGGAGGGACATTTTTGTAGTTTTGTCCTTCTTAATTAGTCAAAGAATGGTATTGCCTGCATTCATGTAGTGCCTGTGTAAAAGGTTGACACCCAGAATACAGTTAGTGCTTGATGAGCTCCATGGAAGTCTAGGCTCAAAATCAGTAATAATGGTCGGGTTCTTTTTGGTTATCACTGAAACAACTGTGGGCGATGAAATTGACATGTAGGCCCTAAATGGTCAATTTATGCCTTTACATTGCAGTGTCGAGTGTTTATGAGTTTCTACAGGAAAAAAGAGAATACTACAATAAGGTCTTGTGTGCGGTTTTTTGCCATTTGGGCAGGGACGCTAAGCATTGCTTTTTATTTTTTACAGGACCTTATAACACTAGATCTTTATCATGGGGCAGACTTTTTGTTTTTTAGTTCCATTTAGATCAATGTAATCAAGAGTGGAAGGGAAAAAAGTCTGACTCCTTTTTGGTGTAATGAGAATCAGTATCCATAACTTGAAGTGAACATAGGGAACAAGACGAAGTGGATGGCAGCATGATAAATATATATAATAATAGACCCATGCATATATGTCACTAGTTCATAGGGGAATTAATAATAATAATAATGATACTAATAATAATAAAAAGAATGTATTTGTTATGCACTTTTCCAAGCCAAGGCGGCCCTTTAAAGTTCCTTGGACTCTTAATCCCTGCTCATCGGGCCTTAATCTTTCCTGAAACCATATCAGCTCCTTAAGAGTATGCAGCACCAAGAGCCCACAACCTCTACCCATGCAGCTGCTAAATTACTCCTGAGTTATGAAAAGCAATTCTAGTTAAGTGTCTTAATAAAGGAGACATGTGTCATGACTAGGATTCGAACCCACACTCTGATGACTCAGCCACCAGAACTTGAGTCCGATGCGTTAAATCGCTCGACCACAACACACTACAATGTACATGTTAAACTGAACGAACAAAGTCTACTGTGGAATTTGTATCTGTTTACAATTTGTACACTATTTCATCAGGACATTGTTCGCTCCAGCCATTTTCAGTACTGTATCGTCATCACTGCTATACCTCAGTCGTTACATAAACATCTTATGACCGAGGGGCCAGGTGAAGGCAGCACAGATGGCGCCCTCTTTGTCCAGTTTGAGAACAAGCTGAGAAAGTGGATGGGTGGTCCGGTAAGTGTAAAAACACTGTTAGATTTGCAGAGGTCCAACTACAGTAACCCTAAAGCGCTGTAGTTTGACATGAAAACATGAAGTGTTAACCCAAGAGCTGTGTGTTGAGAGAGTTGTGTCAAGTTGCAACTGAAGTCATTGTTGGTTTAAAAAAATGCATAGGTGCGCACACAGGATGCCAGACCAGACTGCACATTGAGTTGTGCTACATTTTGAAAACTGGTTCCTTCATGTTGCAACTCTCTCAATACACAGCACTGACTAACCTCAGTAGTCCAAAATCCTCTGCAGGAAAATGTCTTACTTTGTAGGGTATGGTACTGCATGCCCAAACAACAACTGCTTATCATCAAGCCAGGCATACCAACAAATTTATTCAAGTCTAAACATTTGCCTGGTGTTCTTTGGTTGTTTTTACGCATTACCCTCCATTTCTGCACACATTCCTTCAGCGATGCTGTTGTAGTGTGCCAAGTCACTCTGTGCACATTTTTTCAATAGGTTTTCCATATCTTGTCCCAATCGGCACTCTCAATGTTGTTGGATCTTCGGAGTTCCCCCATTTTCCTAGCAATATTTAGGTGTTGAGGCACGTAGAGTGGAAAATGAGGACATTGGAGGGTCTTTAGGGGTTAAGGGTTAAGGGTTAATAAACCTAGGTAAGACAAATTTAAACCATACTAATAAAGTTATGATTTCTCATTGATTTTTTAAACACTGAAAAATGTTTGTTTGTCACCGGATTTTGTGCATATCATATGTAATCAATTCAATTGAAATATCCAAACAGAAAATGAATTGTTGAGGGACAACATTCTCTCACATTACAGTGTTGCAGACGGAAACATTTCTCCGGTTCCACATAATTTAAAGTTTAAGTTATTGTAATCAAATTTGCGATGATTTCTGTGCAGATCGCTGAGGCGGAGGTTCATCACATTCCAGTATTTGCCGCCCCAGTGTGCCCAAGTTTATTTGTCACACCTACCTACAGCTCGCTCTTCCCATTGTTGACCTCTGACCTGGTCAAAGTTCAAGAAGGCAGAGAACACAGGGTAAGTACAAGTGTATCTGATTTGAGGAGCCCAGACCGTTAGCTCAATAGAAGAGCTAGTAGTATAACTGCCATTTAAACATTGACTGTGGTCATTAATAACACTCTGCACGAATGACCTCACTTTTGCTCAAAATGCCCGGCTGTACTGTCAGACAAATGTTTCCCCTCTTACACGATCATAGCATTATCGGCGTGCCAAACTGAACTGGTAGTCTGAACCCCTTACATATGACGTCTCAAGCCTAAACAGTGCCCTCACTGAGGTCAAAGGAAGACCTATCATTGGCTGAGGCTGTGTGTATCCCCTGCTTTGACTGGTCAATATATTAAAGGGCGGGGATAAATGGATCAGTCCATTCTGATATTGTTGTTTTTGTTTACTTGTTTATTTCTGGAATGGACTTGTACAGGGAGAGAAGAAAACTGCTGATAAATTTGACGATATTGAGCTTCACATGTTGCCATGGGAACTTCAGACTCAACTCAAGGTAAGATTTTGAAATAATTTATTTTGGAAAAATGACATGACAACACATATATTCCATCCAAAGAGTTAATCCGCTCACTGTGCTGTCCCGATTGATCAGGGGCACCGAACCATGACCACAGGGACTGTACATGCGATCTGACACAGTGACTAACTACACGTGGCATGTTGACATGACTACTGCAAAACACGCACAGAAACTCAAATGCCAGTTTGTGGCATATCGTGGCCGAGCGGTCTAGTTCACTGGACCCAAGCTCTGGTGTTGTCAGCAGCAGAGTGTGGTTTGATACTCAGTCATGAAGTGCCCTTGAGCAAGGCACTTGACCATAATTGCTTCGTAAAAAAGGAAGGTAGTGCAATGTGCTCTACCAGCTAGGCTCCTAGTTTATAAAACCCATGCCTACATCCTTACGGACTGTGAAGGGGGTAACCCTGTTTCAGCTCCAGGATTAGGTGGCAACATACCTCTGGTGGCAGTTGATTTGGGTCGATAGCCCAAATCAGTTAAGTTTAGCCCTCACCTTGAAGTGGCTGTCCATGGCCTTGTGATGTAAAGCGATCTCTCATAAACAAATAATAATATTCAGACCTTCACTGCTTGTTGCGTTAGAGTGAACTGGTGAGACATTCTATATGTTGAGAAATACTCACCTTGTATGTCTCACTAGGGTGTCTGTGGTTAACAAAATTATGTTCTCTACAACAGCTATGTGAATTATGCGATGTTTTGCGTCATTTTTTCACAGATGTTTGTGTCGAGCATCAGTGGTTTTTGCGAGCAGCTACAAGTCAGCGAGGATGTGTACGCAGTTGGTCACACTAGCCGGATAGTAGCCTCTGAACTCGCTGGTCTGCCCTCTGCCAAAGCCAGAAGAAAGGTAGGAACTTTTCATTTATCTTGTCTTATCGTCAGGTATTTCCAACCCAGTCAATCCAAAACTGTGATTGGCCATCAGTGCAAGACGACATCATTTAAACTAGAACTGTATAATCTTCAGACACCAGAACATGAGTCATAATTGTCAACAAGATAAATAGTTCCATAACCAAATGGCATTATGCACCAGACTCACGTTCTAGTGCTGTCAGAATGTGGTTCCAGGTCCCGATCATTGCACTTGTGTCCTTGAGCAAGACATATAACCATAATTGCTTCGTCCTTCAGATGGGACTTGCAGCTGTAGGTCCTTTGTGTTATGTAATGCACAAGAACCCATAGTTGAGAGAAGGGGTTTGCCCCAGTGTTCTGGCATGTTGGAGGCAAATTGCATCCCACCATCTGACATTCAGTACCATCCACTGTGGTTTTGTATGATTGATAAACTATGCCAGCCTGTAATATGAAATTATGTGGTGAATGAATCTACACAGTACACAGTCAACCCTCCTACTTACTGTCTTACTATTCAATAACATACACTGTGGTTTGAATGATTGATAAACAATGCCAGCCAGCCTGCAATATGAAATCATATGATAAATGCATCTACACAGTTCACAGTCAACCCTCCTACTGTCTGACCATTCACAACCATACACTGTGGTTTTGAATGATCGATATGCCAGCATGCAATATGATATCACGTGGTGAATGCATCTACACAGTACAACCATATTCACAGTTAGTTCTGTGCACAGAAATGTGCCACCACACATAACCCATGCAGTTGAATGGTTTCAAAAGGTAGGTCAACTCACTCACAAATATTACCAAGAGTAATGTTTTTTTTAAATAACTGGCTTCCAATCTGCTGACGTCCTCAGGCTGCACAGCATAGAGCATCGGTCTTACTGGTTGATAGGACGTTAGATCTTGTAGGAGCATCAAGTCATCTCAACAGAGAAACTCTGGCAGATAAGGTCTTTTCATTCCTCAATCGCTTGCCGGGTCACAGTGCAGACGTTGCAGTTGATATGGCAGATTTGTACTCTCTAGGAGGGTAGGTAGAAATGTTTGCCTTATTATTATTCAGGCCTTGTGCTAGGTTGAAGACCAGCTCGAACGAAAACAGCAATTTTGTGTGCTCAATCAATAATGAAATTGAGTTCACTTGAGAGTAAACAGGTTGCTATTGTAAAAAACAATCATTTTGTATACCCTTCTCCGGTGCTTTTCAGAAAGATTCGCGAAAACCTCCGTGATGTCATCACTCATGTTACATCATTTGTTGGTGCTCCGTTTTGTATAGCCGCTTTGTTTAATTAATAAAGCAAATCCCACATATGATGTCAAGGTGTTGTTGTTTTGATGCATGCCGTCAACGTAAGAAGTGTAGCTAGTTTTTCAAAACTTTGATGGTTGGGCTTAATTTGTTTATTGGTAACTACAAATAATTACCATAATTTGAATAATTATGCATAAATTATCCTTCACAGGAATCATCAGAGCTCATTGGACGTGATTTATCCGGGCTGCTTGGCTCACCCAACGGACTCCGTATCATCCACTGTCCTATATACTCTCATCATATCAAAACACAAGGTACATTATATCCTGCAATCCCAGTCTTTGTCTACTCTTGTGTACTTTAACTATCAGTATGGTATCCAGGCTTGTATACCTTTAACTTAAGGTATAGATGGTAGCGGAGCTGTGTTTTGAGAGACTTATGACATAGAGGGACCAGTTTATTTTGGGTCTGGTGGTTCCTGGGTGCCATTTTCGGTCCAAATGCAGCACAACCCATGTACAGTCTAGTCTGGAACCCTATGTACGCTCATGCTCGGCCACAACACGCCACATGTGTATTCTATCAATAAACCTTATCTGTTTTTTGTTGGTCCAAGGAAAGTTTAATGGATGTGAATAGGCAGCTAGTTGATTGCATCTCTAAGGAGAAGCTACCCCTTAAAATGGGCGGGAAAATCGGAAGAGTGGGGCCTGAAACTCTGCAGACGCACCTGCAACTGTTTAAGTAAGTTCTCTTTAACTCTGTAGAGACCAAAATGGCCTGGCCACAACCAGAAGTGGCTTGCTTGGTTTAAGCCAATACTGGCTGCAAATGGCCACAGATTTTTAAATACTCCCATTTGGCAGAGTACGTTCACAAACGTATTTCAACCTTCTTACTCACTGTATGACCAATCAGTATCATCCACTGTGATTTTGAGTGATAGATATACCATGCCAACCTGCAATATGATATCATGTGGTGGTGAATGCATCTACACAGTACACAAGTTCTGTGCACAATGTTGCCACTATACTCAACCCGCAAAGTTGAATGGTTTCAAATGGTTGGTCAAATAATATCGGTTTACGAAAAATAACTCAAATTGTATCTTTTAACTATGTTTTTTTATTTAAGTGTTTCAAATGAAAATTTATAACGTCCTAGAATAAAATAAAATAAGTATCAAGTATTTAGATACTTTTGAACATCAGTTTGACAAATAAATCGACAATGCATCTTGAAAAAGTTGATGCTTGAAATTTTGATTTCCATCTCTTTAGGGACAAACCGGAGGCTTTGCGCAGAAACACAGGGCTGTTGCAGATAGCGTCGGCCTGCGTAGAGGCCCTAAAGCACCCAGACCATAATGAGTGGGATCGGGCCCTCGGTGCTGAGAAGCTATTCCTACAGGCCATGGGAGAGGAGAACGGCACACCTACCCTTGACCAAATTTTAACCATCTTAGAGAAAGGGCAGACAGAGCAATTGTGAGTTGCACTTTCAACAAATTGTTTAATGAGAATTGTATGAAATATCTGATGAGAAAGTTTGGGAAAGGTCTACTTGACATAAAGTTCATATTTTTTATGAGAATTAATAGAAATCATAGAGTTAGATCTGTTCCTATCTCATTCGTTGCTAAGGAGTAGTTTCTGCTCAACAGCTCGATGAAATTGGGCCCAAAATAGCAGGTTTTAAGGAATATGTCGCCCCCACCTATGTCGAATATGTCGCCCCCACCTATGTCGAATATGTCGCCCCCACCTATGTCGAATATGTCGCCCCCACCTATGTCGAATATGTCGCCCCCACCTATGTCGAATATGTCGAATGCCCTAAACGCCCCTGTAGGTAGTATTTGACCGTGGTTTATTTTACCATAATGACCACAAGCTGCTTGTACCTAAATGCCCATAGCAGTCACAAAACAGCTGCAAGATTTGTCCTGTTTCCATTCAACCAAAAACAACGTAGTAAAGGTCATGACCTGAGTTGACACTTTCCTATGTTTAAAAGTAAAGGTGACCATGGGAAGTGATAACCTTTGGTTCTTTTCTTCAAAGCAAAAATAATATTAATGAATAAAGCTAAGCTTGCAAAGTTAATTTTACAACTGAAATTCCACAACATTAAAACTTGCTCTTCGATGCCTCTTATTAAGGCCACATAGCCTGGATGTCATACTCCTGTTACTCGTCTTTGCTTACTCCCTGGCTGGAGATGACAGTGTGAACTTTGACCTTGATGAAAGAAGCCTGAAGAATCTGTTAGTACAGGCTATCTTATCTGAGCAGGAGCCATCTGATATCCTGACTTCATTCAGTAAGTCATAATTGTTCTATGCATATTTGACCTTTCAAACCATACACTTGAAAAACTGTTTCCATTGTTTACAGAACGGTGGGCCATTTTTCCATAAAGCGGATGACTTAAAAGATGCTAGGTCCAGTTTTTGGTAGCTATTTTTCTAGTTTCGAGAAAGTAAGCTTTCACTTAAAGTATAGACCTTTCTATTGCAACGTTACAGCCCGAGTTTATAAATCAAAATAAAAACAAGCAGGTGGACAAAACAATCAGAAATGTTGAAAACAAATTATGAATTTTTGCATGAATGTTTTCCAATGTGTTTTCCAACAAATGATAACCCCTGATGTTTTCTTCTTGTATAGCGGGAGAAAAACAAACAGACGACTCTGTTAGGGACGCAGTTAATCAACTCTTCATCAGATTGAGAGCCGTCGGGAAAGCCAGGGATCATCTGCAACAATTCAGGTAAACATCTAAAGAAACAAAAGCGGCTAAGCAGAAAATGGTGCCAAGCTAAACATTTCTGCTAAGCAAAAATTAGCAGGGAACCAGTCAAAAACAATATACATTACATGGTATTTTGGCTGATAGTCAAAGTTAGCTAATCCTGTATGTGGAGAATGCTGACCTTATAGGGTGTGTACAACATTGGTAAGATTGAAAATATAAATGTTCACAGATTTGCACATAACTTGCATGGTATAAAAATGGTCATGGTGGAAAACTTCCCTTGAAATAGTTTTGCTTGAAATGCCACAGTTTGTAGGAAATGAGTAAAACAATTGTCTTTATCCTGCAGGATAAAATCCGATATTTGAAAAAAAAGTTAAAACATATAATAGGGTTTTTCACTGTTTTCTCATGACTCTGATTACCGATTGAGCTTAAACTTTCACAGGTTTGTTATTTCAGGTATATGTTAGGTCACATCAAGTGTGGATACAGGTCTTTGGCAATTACCAATGTTGTACACACCCTTTAAGCGTAGGACTCCACAGTAAGCAGTTCATGAAATTTGACCCTGATCCATACACCATGCTGTAGTGAACATTCACCATCATGGTTGCAACCTCCCATTACGGTATCGGTCTTTCAGGACAGCAAACAACATCATTATTCATTGCTGTATCATAGTACTCTTTTTTGTATTTTGTCCACTAGGTCAATCTTTGATCATGGCAGCATGGTGGCTCCAGCCTCCTACAACCCCTTCTTCAAACAACTCCTTGACAATATTTTCAGCTCAAGCAAACTGGACCTACCTGATGTGGAATATAAGTCAACAGGTCTCCGAGACCTTATCAAGACTGGATTCAGGTAAATCTCATTCTAAAAGAATTACTATGACCACACCTCATACATATTTATGATCAAGAGCAAAATTATCACTGGTCCATTCACCATCACATGCCAGTCATGAGCAACAGCCACGCACTAGGTAAATATGCATGTAACAGTCTACTTAACGGCTGTTTGTCCCCTCTGAAGGACTAAGCAATTCTGGTTAATTGTCAGCAATGGCATTGCTCTGGTTTGTGTTTCTTTGTAGGTTCTTTGTTAATGTGAGCAAACCACGCCCAAGCGACCACCCCCTGTTGATCTTCTTCGTCTTGGGTGGGGTCACCTGCTCTGAGGTCAAGATGATCAAAGAAACAGTGGCTGCTCATTCTCCAAACACACAGGTAGGGAAAATAATCATTCATCATTCAGTTCAACCCTCCTACTGTTTGACCCTTTAATATCATCCTCTGTGGTTTTGAATTAAGGAATAAAAGAGTAGGCGACGAGGTCTTCAACAGCTGTTTAAACCAGCAGGGCCATAGCCATGCGATTAATTATTGTTAGTTATTAAAACAACAAATGGAAGGTTCCACAAACTTAATTGAGATTTTTGTTTGCCGGAATAATGCCGTGTTGATTCCAATGGGGGACTTTAGCCCCAAGTGGCATTAGACAAACCCGGTAATTTTCTATTGTTTACTCAATTCTAAGCACATTTCCAAGAACAATGGATTTAACAGAGCCCAGTTTCAAAACGTAGCTTAGCACAACAAAATTATGATTACCAGAATAAGGTCACCAGCCAAAATATGATGTCACATGTACAATTTGTGACTGGTATCCTGCTCATTTCTGCTTAGCAGACAATTGTTAAGCAATATTTTCTGGTAAGTCTGCTGCCACCTTGTGTCCCTAAAAGTCTCCCATTTAGACTACGATTATTTATTTTTATTTTTCGCCCACATTTTGAACAGGTTGTCGTGGGAAGCACGTGTGTCCTGAAGCCAACAGACATCTTGAACTTGCTACTGTGTCAGAACAATTTGCGCCCAGGGACGTGATATCGGAACGCACACCATAGTCAGAAGTGCACATCTTAATCAGCACTGTGAATTTAACCCTTCAGAGACCACTCATTTCTGTATAATCGTCACAAAATGCCCAGACATTTGCTAATATCATTCCCTTCTTTCATCAAATTTTGTCAGTAAAAATGTCAACAGAAATAACATGAAAGAGAAAATTCAGTTTTGTGTTTAGATATTGAAAAATTATGTTTACATACTACATTGGAAAATTTCATATCTGGACATGACCTTTACTTTGACCTCTTTATGTGAATATAAGTTGGTCAAACCTTGCAGCTGTTTGTGGCCGCTATGGGCATTGTGGTACAAGCAGCTTGTGGTCGCTATGGTCTCTCAAGGGTTTACCAAATGAGATGGTCTCACTTCTTGATTAGTCTGCTCTATTACAATTGCATAACCAGACATTTTCATTTGGTGGGACAAGCAGGGGTAGAGACAATGTATCAAACCATTTATTTGCCTTTCTTTTTTTTTTCTTTTTTTTTAAATTTTCTTTTTAGGGGGGGGGGGGGGGGCAAGGGTTCTGAGCAGGGTTGCTACTGGCCCCCATCCCCCTCTCGATAAGGTTGCGAGTTCGAATCCCACCCAATGTGGGTGCAGATTTTTCTCTGCAGGACTGGGGAAGCAGCGAGTATACAGTGCTTTTACATCCATGTAGGGCAAACATACTCTAAGAATGTCAAGTCATTGTCCGACTCAGTTCATGAGAGCATATAACGCATGCGTGTGGCCAATTTATTACACTATGTTTTATGTGTGTACGGCAAAATGTCATCAAATGACAGGTGTGTATGGAAGCACGTGGCCATTTTGTTTATGCTATGTTTTTTACACAAGTACGGAGCTGCCAGCTCTCCTTGATTCTGCAGAAAGTTTGTAAGAATAAACCAAACCTTCCATGGTCCAGCGATGTACCATTAACCATCCCATAATTCTCCACTGTATGGTAAACCCAACACTCAAATGCTTGGACTCTTTTATGATTGGTACATGTATGCATTTTTCCTTATACACTTGGGCCTGCACTACCATAACCTACAAAGTCAGACGACGTCCCAAGTAAGATTTTAGAGGATCTAGAGCCGCTAGGATTTTGAACATTCAAGAAGTTTGTAAAATCGTTACCAATCAAATGTTGCATAATTTTCTTTATCATTGCAAAGTATCAACTAGACGTGTAAATAAATCTTGGAATTTGTTTCGAGATAAATTAATAATTTTGTTTGATTTCGCTGTTATAATTTATTATCTCAAGGTATATCTTGCTTTTTAGGAAGATTTTAAGCACCGTTTGAAATTATTTTATACACTCGCATCAAGTCGTAGGGCAATACCTTCTGATGTATATTTCGATTGGGCATGATATAAAATTTCGTTAATTTGCTTAAAAGGTATTATACAGGATTGGTAGAGCGGACAAAATAAAATAGTCACTGTTCACGTTTTGTGTGATAAACCATAAACATGTATATGAAAAACGTGCACAAATTTGGGTTTAATCTGTTGTGCGAGTCAAGAGAAAATAGTTTTCTCTAATATGACTTCATTTCATTTTCACAGGAAAAAGTATTTTTAGGATGAACGTCATAATCAGTGAGCTGTCAAACTAAACAATGATTTTCATCCTTATGAATCCTGTGTTATACCTTTAAGCAGAGAACATTGCTTAACAAAAATAAGCGTGATACGATGTATATTGGCTGGTAACCTTATTGTTAAGCAACTGCATAATTTTGTTGTAATAATAATATTAATAATAACGGCTTCTTATATAGCGCGCATATCTGTCACTCAGTGACACTCAAGGGTCAGTATTTTCCTGAAAGGTGTATGAGACCTATTCCTTTGCATAGCACCATGTCATGGTTTACAAGGTGCTGCCAATCAAACCTGGGGCAAACCCCTTCTCTTTTCGATAAGTTGTGCTAAGCTACTTGTGCTTGAAGCAGCTGTAAGCAATTAGGCCACAATCTTGCTTCGTCTTTGCGAGACAAAAACAAATCAGGAATTTTAGGTACATTCTTAGTATGACAGGTTACACTCGAGCTTTAAAACATAGAGGAAAAGTGCTTTTCTCTCATTTTAAACAAAAAAAACGCATTTAAAGAAAGTTCTTTTTCTTAAGATGTAGAGACGATGAATTAATCTTTATTTCACTAGAGACCGAACTCGTCAAAAAACAAACGTCGGATAAAAAATCATTGAAAACATTTGAAATGTCATGTTGGGTTTTCCTTTTTACAGCACCAGAAACCCCCCAAAAGAAAGATGGGCACAATATGCATAGGCATTTTTTTCTTACTATTATAAATGAAACATACATTTAAGTCACCATATTTACAGACAGTTTTTTTTTATTCCAAAGTCTAATTATGAGATTCAGTCATCGACCCATTGTAATATACTGAAGACTGAAACATTGGGGGGAAACAAAACCTTCATAGAAATCAGCAATTTTAACAAATATTTTGTGGAGGTAGACAAGCAAAGTGACACACATTTCTTTTTTAATATCAAGGATGAAACAAAAATGCTTGAAAATTATTTTGCTCTTTAAAATGCATGACATTTGAAATTGGTTATACCAGAACCACCCCCACCCAATACTCGAATTACCATATAGTCAATTGTAGAAGCCAAAAGCCCTTCTGAAAATCCTAACACTAGGCAAATTAATGTTGAATGCCTAATTGAGAATTGTCACACTGTGGATAAACTCGATCCAACTGTAACAATAACACTAAATGTATTGTCTATACAGTTTGCAATTTATACATGTACTGATTTGTAATTCAGGTCAAGCCTTCAGTTGCTATCAATTAGTGAAGTCTTTTACAAAATTAAGTTGTTAGAAGTACAACAAGGTCGTAACTCAGTTTAGTCTTAAGGTCATATCTGCACATTATTTGCTCCACGGTCCTATCTCCCTCAGCTGTTTTATGTTTACATCAGGGAGTTTTTAACCAAGACGCACCTTTGCTGCACTACCAAAAATCTTGGCTAATGTGTTGGAGTCAGCTTTGGCTATGTGGGAAAAAGTCCACAATTACAAAACATTGCGTCAATATTTAAAAAAAGAAAAACAAAAGCATTTGTAAAAGGCGATTCCTCGATGGCGCTCATTGATCATGTATGACATATGTATTTAGACAAGACTGTACTTTTTTATTTGACACAAAATAACCACTTAGTGGATGTTCGGATGATTCATTTAATCCTCAATACAAAAAACGGTAAGTGCATTATTTTAGGCATCATTTTGATGTGGAATTGGTGGTCATTAATTTTTCTCAAAAATGTTTCGTTGGATATTTCTTTAGTTTTAGATTGTTTGGTTTGGTTGTTTTTTTTTGGTGGGGGTAATTATTCTTGCATCACATCTACAGGTCTGTTTGAATACTTGCGTTTGTTATAGAGTTATATAATAGAACTAGAGTGTGTGCAAAACCACGCGACAAGACGCATTTGTGGCCATTGAGAAAATGGCGCTGACCCATTGTATAACACAGGTCATGCACCAGCTCAAACAACCACCATTTTGTAAGTGGACATCTGTTTGTAATTAACCAATTGCCCATGGCAATAACAAGGGCTCCCTCTAGTTCTATTATATACCTCTAGGGTGTTTAGGCGAAGTCATTTAAAACTTTTTTATGCGGATCATAGCAACACAACTACCTGCAAAGCCCCATTACAGAACACCCTGATACATCTAAAAGATTATTTAACCAAACTGGAGGATCACCAAAAAAAAATGAAGTCAAAATTTATTGAACCTGGTTTCTAAAAAAAAAAAATTCTTATGAATTACAAAAATCACACTCTACTGTGGAGAAACTATAAACAATCTCCTTTTACAATGTATAAAACAACAGGACACAAAAACATTTCACATTCCTCGGTTCGCAACAACAAGGCATCAAAGAAACCTCCGACACATGGAAAGTAAAATACAAGAAAATATTTAGAAAAATCAACTAAAACAAAAAAAAGGACAGAAAATAGCCATACAGTTTATTCCACTACAGCAGACCCCAAAGATTTTAATATTATTTTAAGAAAATTCTTAGACAGATAAGAAATCTTGTAGCTCCCCCCATCTCTGTGCACTACCGCCTGAGGGCACTAATTGCTGGTTTACACTCCAAGGGAAATGGTGACTATTTAAACATGTCTATACAGGTGTCAAAGAAATGAATATGAAAATAACAAGGCCATGTTCGAAGTGGGCCAAGGCCATGTTCGAAGTGGGCTTCCAGTCAACTAATAAGTATTTGGGGTCTAAATAAGATGAAGGACTCATAGTTTTAAATAAAAATCATCTGCCCCCGCCTCCGACTCAAATCCTAGATCGGTTTGAGAAGTTGTGACCCAAAATATCCACCTTACGGTATTGCTGCAACGTAATTCAAACTCCCTACTGTTCCTACAAAAAGCTCTGTGGAATGTTTCTGCTAAGTTCCTCCTAAAAATGGTATAAATATTATGCCTAAATTTCACACTACATAAGCAAAAGAAAATATCACAGTCTGTTGGATTAATTTCTTGATTTCATATCAACATAAGGAATATTAGTCTAGAGAAATCAGTTATTTTCGCAGCCTTTGGCTACAAACAAAAACACATCAAATCCTTTGGGGTCTCTTTAAAAAAGTGCAGTTTTCTTTAGTTTTTTTTCTTCTAAGTTTTAGATTTTATTCACATTGACATTAATTCAGGCAATCAAGAGGTCACTGAAAGGTCACCGAGACAACCTGAACTCACAGCGGAAGAAAAATAAATCAGTGTAGACGTACAAAATGTTTAAGCCCATCCACTCCCAAAACCATTGTTGGTGCCAGCACAAAAACTCTGAATGGTTGTTTTTTAAAGTTTCTGTCGTCTTTAATTGAGAGAGGCGAAAATGCTGGTTGGGTGAAGAAGGGGGTTTTTTGAGGACGATGCTAACTGTGACGTCAAACATTGCCAGGATGTAAAAAATAAAGAGACAGGGAGAAAACAAACTTTAAGCATCTGCCTCCTCATCATCATCATCTTCATCTTCAGGTACATCATCGTCATCCCCCTGTATGAGAGAAAAGAACAAATCAAAACAGCCCCGTCAACAAACAACATCTTATCTCTTCAGGTTTCTGTGGTTATTGCAATGACAGTAATATCTGTTTAATAATAATAATAATAATATTAAACATTTTTATCATTCGAAGTGTTTCTAAGCGCTTCACAAAAAAGATACAACAATATACAATAGCTTATAAACATCAAAGAATAAGCAATCATGAAGTTGAATTAATTGAATAAATCCTTATTGGCAAGCCAATGTTTAACATGTATTTACCATACGAGTATAGTTAATTACGCAAATCAAGTAGTAAACAGTTAATTAAAATGTAGTGATGTATGCAGTGCTCCTAAGGAAACAAGTTTGTAACTGTTTAGGTACACCCTGGGTAATGAGAGACAATTTCTCACCCATGAGGTTGTTTATGTGTACCTCCTACTATCTAACTATTTAATATAATCTTCATGGTTCAAATGATCAATAAACTACATGACAGCATGCAGTAAATTATGTAGTGAACACACATAAACAATTCACAATCAACCCTCCAACTGTATGACTATTTACTATCATAATGATAAATGCCGGCCTACAATATGAGTATCATGTGATGATTGGTGAATTCATGTACACAGTCAACCCTCCTACTGTCCGACCATTTAATATCAACTACTGTGGTTTTGAATGATAGATAAACTGTGCCAGCCAGCATGTGGTGAATGCATCTACACAGTACACAGTCAACCCTCCTACTGTCGGACCATTTAATATCAACTACTGTGGTTTTGAATGATAGATAAACTGTGCCAGCCAGCATGTGGTGAATGCATCTACACAGTACACAGTAAACCCTCCAACTGTCTGACCATTTAATATCATCTATTGAGGTTTTGAATGATAGATAAACTATGCCAGTATGCAAAATAATATAACATGGTCAATGAATCTACACAGTACATTCTTTGCAGTTGTTTGACTATACACAACAACCTGTAAAGTTAACAATCAATGAACATGAAAAAAGAAAATTACCGCACAATGTATTCTCCTTAACGGGGGGGTAAAACACTTAATTAAAATGTAAGCATGTGGTATATAACTTGATATTTAAAATAGAAGCAGTGAACTGAATTCAAAAGCAGTTAATCTATTATTTTAATTAACTGACATGATAAAAATCCTAAAAATTATAATAAGGAACCAATATATTTGCTTTCGTGTGTTTCAGACGGAATCATAGGCTACAGATTTTCTTATCATTTTTTTAACAAGATCTTCTGGGTTTCACCAAGATTTTTATAAGAAGGTGGATTCCCCCATCGAGTGTATTACCACTGAGGGCCTGGACAAATATTTGGAATGGGTTCTCCTCCATTTTACTTAAGGGCAGGGCAGCTTTTCACTGGTAAAGGAAGTAGCGAGTCATGGCTGAGCAGTCTACAGCATCAAACTCAAGTTCTGATGGCATCAGGGTTTTGGTTCTAATCATTGCACTCTTGGGCAAGGCGCTGGACTATAGTTGCTTCTTAACACCCATAAGTAAATGAGTACCTGCTAGGGTAGAGATTGTTGGTGTGAATGATTAGCAATTGTGCGCCCATTTGGCTGCCGGTGCTGCATACTCCCAAGGAGTTGAGATGGTTTTAGGAACGCTTAAGGCCTGGAGTAGTAATACTGTAAGATGCTGTGATACAATGTTTTAAAGCACCTAATAAATGTCATGGGTTATTATCATAGAGGCAAACAGCCTGAACAAAAGGGCAAGACTGTCTTCTGCTAAAGGAAAGAGGAAATAGCAACGTACCTCGCCCTCAAAATCGTCAAGTCCTTCCTCGTCTCCCTCATCATCATCATCTTCATCATCCTCATCGTCGTCCTCTTCATCATACTCGGCAATGTCGTCAAGATCACCACCATCGCTGTCATCATCCCCTTCTTCCTTACCGTCTGGAATCTGAGAGGTAAACAAAAATAATCATAAGAATCCATAAAGTTTTTGCAAGTAAAAAAAACCCAAGAAGTCTTAAACATATCAGTGACCACCTAATAAGATTGTTATCATTATTTATTGCGTAGTAGAAAAACTTGCTTGGTGTACACAGATTTACATGTACTTCAAACACACACATATGAACACATTCTATGGGACCCCAGTTAACTGTCAATAGCGTTGTTTGTTAATTTTGCAAAAAATGTTGTATTTCCCACGAAAATGCTCAGTGCAAAAAAGTTCTATATTGGCGTGTACTTGTTTTTTGTGTCAATCCAGGGGCTATTTTAAGCGACATACAAAGTTTTGACAATTTCAAACTCGCACTGAACATAAGTACTATTCTATTCGACAATATGCATCCAATATACATCTGGGTTAGTTTTTGCAAGTTACAATCAACATTGTCATCAACCAACTACAGCTACCATTTTTGTTCGTACCCACTCAACGATAAACAACTACTCACAAGGAAATACTGAAGAGGGTTTGGCCAGATGTCATCCTTGATGACCTCGCCGAGTTCGTCGGCTCCTGCGTCCGTGTGATCGTTGAACCAACAGAAGAAACTCTCGCTGTCTGTGTGTGGCCTCTTCTGTGGAACGCCCTTCTGCTGCATGGCCGTGTTCCTTTTAGTCAAGTCCTGGGCAATAAGAGTAAACATAGGGAGATGGTTTCTTTGTTATATCAACAGGTGTTTATTATTGCAGCTTTTATTTCTATATTCAGGAAATGCTAAAACTAAGAATACCTATTAGGATCCGTTTAAATAAAAACTTGTGTAAACATAAACTCAATGGAGCAGGAAACAAATTATTAAAAATAGTATTTCAGAAATCATATTTTCCAGGACGAAAATTCAAAAACTGGCAAAAAGTGACCTTCTCTTGAACTGCTGTTGTGTAGGCCTATGGTGGCACAACTGTTTAGAGATAACTGTGGACATGTGTGTATTGTGTTCAAGCATTCACCACCTGATATCATGTTTCAGGCTGGAATAGTTCGTCCATCATTCAAAACCACAGTGAACATACTGAACGGTCAGACAGAAGGAGGGTCGACTGTGTAGAAGCATTTACCACATGATAATCACACTGCAGGGTGGCGTGGTTTATCTATCATTCATAACCACAGTGGATGATAATGAATGGTCAGAAAGTAGAAGGGTTGACCATGAACTGTGTAGATGCATTCACCACATGATATCATAATGCATGCTGGCATACATAAGCTCTGCTGCTGGCAGCAGCAAACTCTGCTGCTGACAACACCAGAGCTTGAGTTTGATGAAGTAGAACGCTCAGCCACAACACACCACAAGCTTAGGTAACTCAGTAAAATTGGGCCATATTATCCAATTTGGGTCCAAATAGTTAATTAACCAGCACTGATTAAAAAAATTAACGAGCAGCAGGGAGCTTACCATTCCTGGCTTCCACTTGATGGCCGACGACTTTGACGAAGGATCTCCGGAATCGTTGAGGTGGAATTCCTTGTGGATAACTTCGTTTTCAAAATAGGGATTGTTTGGTTTGAAATGCTGAAAGAGAACAACACAAAATTTGAAAACAATTTGGATTGATTCGTGCTGCAACACATGCTCCATGAGTATCCTTTACCAACGGAACTCTGTACATGTAAATGTTACACTAAAATGAGTCCCAGTAAAGGAGTAACCGTCTCATGCAGGACTCGAACTACAAACCACTCAATTTACAATAAAAGTGCTCTACCAGTACCAAATAAGCTAGACCGATTTCTGTAGTTCATAGAGGTGTCTTATAACCTCAGCTCTGTGGGTACCTGGTCAGAAGCAGCACCACACCTAGCACCAGGCTAGAGATTGATCCCAGTGTATGATTACAAACCCAAGTAACACCAGCAGTGGATTGCAACACAAAACACAAGACTGGAATTATATTTATAGCCTCTGTCGCCCACAATCTTGGCCTTGGTACCCCTTCAAAATTATCCCACAAACATTTAAAAAGTTTTCAATAGAAGTGCGCCTTGCAAAATTACATATACCCCTCGCATATAAAGCTCAAACAGCACCCTCATTGAGGCCAAATGAAGACCTATCATTGGCCGAGAATTGTGCATGGTTTGACCTCAGCGGTGGCGGTCTATGAAAGGGGTCTAATCCAGAGCTGCAAAGAGAAATCTTGTTTCTTAGTAATTGGACATAGAATCCAAATATGGAGCAGAAAGTGCCATGGATACAGCACTAACCATTGGTACAGCATAAGCACCATGGGTACAGCATAAGTACCATGGGTGGGCTAGTCAAACTTACAGTTGACTAGCCCGGCAGGCTAGTCAAACTTACAGTTGACTAGCCCGGCGGGCTAGTCATGTAAAAAAGTTAGCGCAAGGCCTGACAATGGGTACAGCATAAGTACCATGGGTACAGCATAAGTACCATGAGTACAGCATTAGTACCATGAGTACAGCATTAGTACCCTGGGTACAGCATAAGTACCATGGGTACAGCACTAGTACCATGGGTACAGCATAAGTACCATGGGTACAGTATAAGTACCCTGGGTACAGCATAAGTACCCTGGGTACAGCACTAGTACCATGGGTACAGCACTAGTACCATGGGTACAGCACTAGTACCATGGGTACAGCATAAGTACCATGGGTACAGCATAAGTACCATGGGTACAGCATAAGTATCATGGGTACAGCACTAGTACCATGGGTACAGCACTAGTACCATGAGTACAGCATTAGTACCCTGGGTACAGCATAAGTACCATGGGTACAGCATAAGTACCATGGGTACAGCACTAGTACCATGGGTACAGCACTAGTACCCTGGGTACAGCACTAGTACCATGAGTACAGCATTAGTACCCTGGGTACAGCATAAGTACCATGGGTACAGCATAAGTACCAAGGGTACAGCATTAATACCCTGGGTACAGCATAAGTACCATGGGTAAAGCATAATACCATGGGTAAAGTATGTTTATCATAACTCTTGTTAGTTTTTGCAGACTACTTACAAATAATATTTTGTAACCTGACTTGATATCCTCAAACTCCTGTACTTCCACTTTGGTCAGGTACTGCAGAGCTTCTTCATCTTGTTCGTCTAATAACATCGACACCTGGGGATGGTGTAAGAACTACTCCAGGAAGTCAAGGAACAAGACCCGTCAGAAATCTAAATTAACCCTCCAACTATAAAACCATTTTCAAGTGAGTTGACCAACCATTTAAAACCATTCAACACTACAGGGCATAATTTCATAGAGCTGCTTAAACACAAAAAGGAGCTAAGCACAACCAAATTTCGCTTACCAGAACAAGGTTACCAGCCAAACTACCATGTCTCATGTACAATTTGTGACTGGTATCCTGCTCATTTCTGCTTAGCAGACAATTCTTAAGCAAAATTTTCTGCTTAAGCAGCTCTATGAAATTAGGCCCTGGATATGTATGGTCAGGCAACGGTGTGCTGAACAGTGTACACATTCACCACATATTTTTGCAAGCATCGACAATGGAGGCAATTGCCTTGGTGCCCCTTGAAATGTCCCAGTAGAAATTTAATTGCCCTTATTGAGTCGCCCTTTACCAGGGAAAAACCTGCCTTGCCCTTACAAGAACAAAGCATTACAAAACCATGTGTTGATATTCAATGGGCCAACAGTAGGAGGGTTATTGATCAATAATTGTGTGTGTTTACTGACTTCATTCAAGCTTACCATGGATGCCAATGAAAATGCATTGAAAATTGGAATATACTAAAGTACCAAAAAGGTCAAGCCTTTAACCTGACTGATCAGAAATGGATACAATTTGTTTTCTTGTTGTTAACCGCTCAAACGTCCCAACCCTATCATTTCCCTAAAATGTCCGATTGTACACCACAGTAAATAATTTAATAGTAGGTATTATGTCCGATTGTACACCACAGTGAATGACCCGACTGAATTTTTCTAAAGGATACAGTTGTGACCCAGAAGTGAGGAATCTTCTCTATCATCTTCGCCCGCTCTTCGAAGTAGGGCTTCCTCAATTTGTTGTACTTCTGTTCCACATGTAGAATCTCTTCACTGGCTTGCTCATTCAACGCGTCAATCTTGTTCTGCACATTGTCAATGGCCTCCACTGCCTCCTGGTTAATATCTGTTTCTGACAATGTGCGAAGGGAAGGTGGGGGGAGAGGTTAAAAGAAACAAGAAAGATAAAGTAAAGTAGTGACGATGTCTATCAAATACTGGAGTTACACAGAGT
Organism: Leptasterias polaris; assembly: GCA_037783415.1. NCBI lineage: Eukaryota > Metazoa > Echinodermata > Asteroidea > Forcipulatida > Asteriidae > Leptasterias > Leptasterias polaris. The sequence continues at coordinate 2,636,398 of JAZGTN010000089.1, forward strand.
AGAGGCCATGGTCCTCGTTGCCCTGGTCTTGGCCTTGGTTCCCCCCTTCAAAAGTTTCCCATAGACTTTAAGATTTTCAAATCGAAGTGCCATTTGCAAAATGACGAAAGGGCCTTGCCCTCTCAAATATGAAATTCCAGGCCTGAAATATTACCTACTGAGTGTAGAACAAATCTTGACTGAGAAAACATCAGGGACTTGGTTTTAGACTTGCCCTAAAGACTTGAGACTTGATCATCAGGACTAAATGAACTGACTTTAAGATGTAGCAGATCTTACTTGAGATTATAATCGGGAAAAAAAAAGATTTGAGAGTTGTGCCCTTTTCAATTCCAAACCCAAGCTTGAGATCCAGTGTAATTTTGGAGCAGTGTGCATTTTGCATGTGCTTCCACATCAAACGGTGTCATGAGCTGGAACCTAATTACTAAGTATTAGTAAAGGAATATCATTTGCCTTTTGAGAATGAGATCCACAACCCCAAGTTCTTCAACAGTCACAAAATATTTGAGATAATTTCAAACTTCAAAACTTTTTATGAGTTGATACTGCTGTTCAGTCAGATTTGTCTTCATAATGTTCATGAATCATAATCATATTTCAGTTCATTACTATAATGCTTGTTCTTAATCCTCCCCAAATAAGACCAAAGACATAAAAAGTACATGTTTGTTATTTTTATGTATCTAAATCCTTTACAAAAAATACAAATTAATAACAATAGATAACTGATATAACAACCAGCAACAGATTCAAAACCTAAAACACAAGCCTATATTGAAAGAAAATTTCACTGGTACCACGTTAAGGTAATCATAGTAAAACCAAGTAAACGATGTACACCAGCCAGAACATAAAATGGCCAATGGTAGCAATTCATTCGAAGTAGTTTTCCCAAAACAATGTTTTTTCTTCAAATATTTAGTTTCAAATGTGACTTGATGATTTGGTTGATTAGTTGTTCCTTAGAGAATGGATGGGTGGATCCATAATTCCCAAAATCCACCTCAAAAAGTTCAACGCAGTGAGCGAAATCCGTGTGTGTCGGAAATGCACGGATATAGCGGTAATGTATCTAATCCATTACACGCGCCAATTCAACAAGCACGCCATGCTTTGCCAAACTACACACAAGTGCACAATGCTGAAAACAATGGACGCCACCACGCTTGCAATGCATTACCCGTGAAATATCTGCAGTTCTTGGCCCCTAAACGAGCAGCAGGCCACACTGGAAGGCCCAGTATATATCAAGGAAACACCTAGGTAAACTCACCTTCAACTTCTGCGACATTTTGCCCGTTATTTTTCGTCTCTTCTTTCCTTATTTTGGCTGGTGGCGACGACATTTTGTCTACTTTTACCTTCACGAGGTTGACAGTGGGACTGATTGCGCATGCGTGGTGTCACAAAGGGCATTTGCCCAAGATTTTTGCGTTTCGCGGGAACTGTTTCTACTCGCGTGGCGTCACACAAGAAAGTGCTGTGCCCGTTTTGTAAAGGAAATTTGTGTTTTACACAAGGAGGTGCGGTTTCTTATCTTGGGGTGGGGGTTGGGGTGGGGGTTGGGGTGGGGGTGGGTGGGGGGTGACAAGAAAGAAGGGCAATATTTCTACCTGGGGTTTTTACTGTTGCTATTGCTTTATTTATTATTGTTAGTGATCTGAGCACTAAGGTCTGATCATTCACATTTCACATTGAACGTTAAAAACATGAGACTGGTTAGTTGGAAGTAATAAATTGAAAACTGTTTATATTGTTAAAACAATGAAACAATAATAGTTTTTGTGATAGACAGAACCAGACTATTTAGACGTATCTTAATTGTTCAATTTGTTTATTTTGCGAAAAAACAAAAAACATTAGGCCTATGGGCCTAATTGAATGATCATAGCTGTATTTAAAATGTACGGTCCAATATGTCAGATTATAGATTAATAGCCCGTGCTTATTGTAGTCGGGGCCGGTGTCGCGCACTGAGCATTGTAGACTTGTGGACAAGTCGTTAAATGTCTGTCGCGGTGATAGCGGAACGGCTTTCTCGCAATATCCCGCGAGAGGGCTGCTCTGTGCGAGATTATTGCTCTCACGACTGGTCGCATTTACCGACTTGTGAAACCCGCTGGCGGTTTGTGCACGGCCTATGGCCACTTCAGCCGAATTCGTACGGACGCATCTGATTGGTCAATTTCGTTATATCTATGAATATTCAAACTGTAGATGAATATTAAACATCAAATCCTGTACTGGATGGAGTTTTATGTTGCTTTCCTTCCTCCATGCTTTGATCATGCACGATCAAAACCAAACACTGAGTGGTGAGAGTGATTGTGTTCATGAATATTTTGACACAAGAAAATACGTATTCAAATTAATTAATTACAAAAAATCGAACGTAAGATTTTATTTCAGTGTTTGACAGTGCACAGCGTGTGGGGACATGACGTAAAACACACGGGCAAATCGTGTAGCTGCATGCCATGGCGCGCAGAGTTTCTCTCGGTGGGGCTCAGCATGACGGAAACCCCTACCCTAGCATGCCAAGAGATAGCTGTACCTGGAAGCTCATGAACATGTGGGAGGGGTTAGGGAGCCAGACCACCAACTACCTTGTCATTGCGGGTTTGTTAGTCGGTAAACCTCGCTGATCGAATCCGCTGTTTTAAAATCGTTACGTTTCAATGTTCGGTGTACGTTCCTTTCCCCCGATTTGGAAATTAAATAAGATTTATGTCAATAAATAGGAAAACCACTCTTATATTGACGGTGCAATTAAGTTAAACAATTTGTGAGACAAAAACGAGCCCCCCCCCCAAAAAAAAAACAACACACAAAACCAGAGCCCCTGAAGGAACAGGTGAAAAATAAATTACAAATTAAAATGTGGAAAAAAAATTCTCACTCTGAATTTCTTTTTCCACTCTCGACACACAAAATTCCAACAAAGTCATTTCGTTTCCTCAAAATATTATATAATTCAATCAAAATATAATTTTGTCACATAAAATTATATTTTTTTAAATTTGTAAACAAAGTTGTGTTTTTCTAGGTAGCAAAATAGTTTTTTCCTAGAAAATACGTTTTTGTTCCCTCGAACACGCCTTCTCCACCCGAAATACGATTTTGTTACCCAGAAATACGCGTTTGTTCCCTGAAAGATATGCATTCGTTTCCTCGAAATATGATTTTGTTCGCACAAAATATAATTTTGTTCGCTCTAAATATGCTTTCGTTCAATAAAAATAATTTTTTCCACCGAAAGGAGATTTCTTTCCCTGAAAACAAGCTTTCGATTCATCAAAATACGACTTTGAATTAGTTGCCCGAAACATACTTTCATTCGTCCGAAATATGCTTTCGTTCTATAAAAATATGAATTTTTTCCACCGAAAGGAGATTTCTTTCCCTAAAAACAAGCGTTTGTTTCATCAAAATACGACTTTGAATTAGTTGCCAGAAATATACGTTCATTCGTCCGAAATATGCTTTCGTTCCCTTAATATACGCTCTCGTTCCTTCGCAATGAGATTTTGTTCCCCAAAATTCCTCTTTCGTTCCCTTAAGATAGCTAGCTTTTGTTCCCTTAAGATAGCTTTCGAAGCCCTGTAGTCCAATCACACAAATTTGTTAAATTCCCTTGTGAGGGGCGACTATGAGAGGGGACGAGTTTGTTGTCAGGGGGCGACTTTGCTAGGGGCGACTTTGTAGTTGGTGACTTTGTACATGTGTTTTTTGAAATTGGCGACTTTGCTAGGGGGGCGAGTTGACTGGTTTCCGTGTCTGTTGTTTATACACACTTAATACACACAATCACTGTAGAACACATCGGGTTAAATGATTGGAGCGATCAGTAACTATTCACGGAAGGCATTATTTATTTTTATGAGGCAAAACACACATCTTAAACAATTATTATAATAATGAATTTTAAGATAAGTTTACTTTATTTCTTTAGTTACTAAATTAATGAAGGAGTTAACACCCACAAAACACACCCACAGATGTCTCAAGCGCAAGCATTCAGTACATTTACAGTAACTAAAATTACTACTACCCTTAGATAAAATGGACTCGTCTTCATGATCGTTCCTACAGCAACCGTAATGTACACTGCGTCCGTACATGAATAAATGAATATGAACCGCCGGCGGGTTTCACAAGTCGTTAATGACGAAGAAGAGTTGGCAGCCAGCAACTTCGCGCGAGAGCAGTGATCTCGCGAGAGCATTCTTTTACGCGACAGCACCAGATGCGACTCGACTCACCGCGACCATCATTAACGACTTGTCAACAAGTCTATGAGCATTGCGGCGCAAAAACGTTCCAGATGACTAAATATAATACATTACGTCATGTCATGCCTGCGCGCAGCAAGCGAACTAGTAGTCAATTTTGTGCCGCACTGAGTGTTCCTCTAGTCTCTAGCTGTCATGGCGTCGCCCATGAGCTGTAGTACTACTACTAGTAGTGATGAACGCACAAGCATGTCAAATCGTTTCGTAACTCTAGGTGTGAAGACATCAAGAATAATTCATTACCTTACCAGCAGGAAGTATGTGGAAGGCCTGACAGAGGGGGGGGGGGGGGGGGGGGGGGGGAAGAGGGCTGTACGTGCCCAATCTAAGAAATATTCCGACGCGGTATTGTCTGACAATTTAAGAGCACGAGAAGGAGACCACGTCACCAACACGGCCGGAACGAACAGTTCGGCCGCGCATGCGTACGTCACCTGGAACGCTCAGTACGCCGGAACGTCGAGGACGTGACACCGGTTCCGTTTCCAGCCTCTGGATGGCGTTGTGTAATTAGTGTTTTAGCGCCCGCTATAGATTACTCTGAAAAAACTCCCGGCACTTGACCCGAATCCGCGGGTCCCGCCGTGCCTGATCTATTACTGAGTAGGCCTAATATAATGCCCTGTCACAAAAGTTTCTAGGTCAGCCTGACTCAGGGTCAGGGTTCGATTTCACAAAGCACATAGATTCATATAAAGTTGAGTTTCCAATAGGCCCTATTGCCATTTATTGTGACAGCACTTTGCTTATTGATACATAAATCTTGGCTCTTTGTTAAATCGGTCCAGGTCCCTGGAATCCGGGAATCCAGTCAATCCACGTCAATTCTGACTTGGGTGTATTTAGTAGAGTGGACGATAAAAGCTCCCCAAATTGAAAGTTACGCAATACTGCCTATCTTGACTTTCAATGTTTTTGCATCATTGGTTTGGGGAAAATTTATCCTTCCATCCCGACATCCCTCATACTTTTAAAACAATGATACAGTCGTTAGCCACCCTTTGAAAATTTCAATCTATTGGCCTAGTTCGGTAATCGCAGCCCTCGATGATCCCGCGGCCGATGTTATCGAACAACAAAAAGTGGCCTCGGTGATGACTGAAAGTAACAAACACTAGTGTTTGAGGGCAGGGGTCACAGTGAGAGTAACATCTGGTTAAATTGTTATTAATTGATGCTGAAAATTCTAAAAATCATTGCAAATGTAATATTTAAACTTTGGTTTATGAAGAGATTATATTTGGCAATATTTTAATACTGTTGTCCTACTGTACACTTAAATGCAGAAACATGGTTTTCCTGCTTGTTTTTGTGTGTAATTTGCTAAATTTCATTATACTGTTTATTGATTAAAAAACAACAACATTTGTATAAGATACTAATTTTTCGTGATAGTTGGCAGCTATGCAGGCCTATTAGTGAATTCATTGATGAACAAGAAGCATTAACTGGATTTTAATATTGATTATTGTTTTTTCATTAAAACCCTCAGTTGGAGGAGGTTTTTGGTGAAGATAAAAAATAACAACTGCTTTTTGTCCATATATACACGTACATTGTAAAATATCGAAATTAGGAGCTTTGACACTGACTATGCTATGCTCGGCCGGTCAGCGACCAGAGAGCGCGTAGTCGAAAAGCCGACCGTGCATGCTAATGAGGTGGCTTTATTGTAGACTGTAGACTCTATTAAGCCAATCAGCGGTCATAGATTTAATGTAGACTGTAGACTCCCGCCCAATCAAATGGCCGTTTATGTAGACTGAAGAAATGTAAATTTACATATTTAATGTTACTGCGCATGCGTAGTGTAATTGTAAAAAGGGTATTACTGCCGCTCGTTTCAGCAAACACCATGGGTATAGAGTTAAATGCTGAGACATAATAGCTTACTTGAACATATTACGATCATACTTACCTGGCTCAGGGAAATCCGCGATCACATAGGCGGTTTCCCCAAAGAGAGGCCCTGCCATTGCACCACAGGCAGGGCTGACATTTGCGATTCTCACAAATGTTGAGAACTCGGGAGTACAATTTCTGATAGTGGGGACTGCGTTCGCGCTCTCCCCGATAACTCAAAACAAAATTAGAACTTGAGGACAAGTGTAGCGGTCACAGTAAATTGTTATAGAAATTAGCCCACCCCCTATAAATGATGACCACACTGGGAAAACTTCACAAACCAGCACATCATCACATGGGGACATGTAACTCCTTTTCAGTTGACATTAACCCACAGATAACTGAGAAGTATAGACTTTTGTCCAGCATTGTTTTACTTCAAAATATATTTTTCTGATTTCTTACCATTTGTCTTTTACCTTAGGTGTAATCTGTGTTGATGGCAAATCAGTATTTATGAAAGATGTAGTCTTTCTTGATTGGTGCCCCATGCTACCCAGTGACAGGATGGCCATCTGTTGAATTCAAGGGTGAATGCTTTGAACGCCATATTCCACTTGACAACCAACTCTGCAGTTGCTATCCTACTGCTTCTACTTGTACTTTCATCTTGAAGCCTCCCCTTCACTACAATAGTACAAGTCATATGACTCATTTCAGACAGCCTTTTGCCAAGGCTATTTTGTATTGCAAAGGTTTTGGACATGTGTAAATGTCATGTAAAATCATCAAAAGATATTTACATATCATGTAAAGTCAAGTTGTTATAAAGTCAGTATTAAAGTTAAAATTTTCTAAATTGTTTCCCGAAATTAACACCTAAATTTCTCAATTCTTTTCAAACAGAAGCCCAAAATTAAGTTTAATTGACAGTTTTGAATTAGGGAATAACAGTGTGGGGAGCCGGTCTTCACTGCGTGGTAATGACCGGGTTGGTGGCTGGCCGCTGTTAAAGGTATTATACAGGATTGGTAGAGCTGACAAAATAATCACAGTGTTCATGTTTTGTGTAATCAACCACATACATGAAATAACAAACCTGTGAAAATTTGAGCTCAATTGGTCATCGAGGTCACGACAAAATAGTGAAAAGAGACCTTATGTGTTTTCTGTTTTTCAAACATCGAGTTTATTATCGCGCGCGATAAAAACTATTGTTTTACTCATTTCTCAGAAACAATAGCATTTTAGGCAGAAATATTTTAAGGAACCCTTTCTACCATTACTTACTTCAACTCATGTAAGTTATGTGTGAATCTGTGAACATTTGTGTTTTTCGATCTTACCAATAGTGTACAGGGCCTTTAATGGACCGAAGAAAAAAAAAAGAGAAAAAAAAAGTAGTAATCATCAGAATTTGTGATTTTTCTTTCGCCGTTAATGTTCAAGGGCTGTTCAACTTTTGCGTGGCTCCTAGTCCCCTGCATATAATTAACTATATCAGAAATGGAGAGAAATGACTATTATGTGCATATTTTGAAGAACCAGACTTTTAAAGTAACAGCACTATAAATAGAAACACTTTGGTTGGTGTACGGCTTTATGCTTTGCATTACCTTGGCTTCATGCTTTGCATTACCTTGGGCTTCATGCACGTACCAGCTACCTTAAAATGATACGTTGTCTGCGCGTTTATGCATACGCGTGGTATGCGCGTACACGCGTGGTATGCGTGTACACGCGGCACCATCCTGTCCTCGTAAAAATAACCAAAAACAATACGCGCAAAGAAACAGATTTGATAGTTTCCGCACAGCAAGCACGGTGCAAATAGAACTTTTACACAACATTGTGCTTGTTTAGGGGCCATTTATTTGCTAGTTTACAGAGCCGGTCTTTATATCACATGTTAATACACCCCCACGTGACCAGTCTTTGACCAATCAGAATGCACAGACTCTCCGAGGTATTTATTAATACAATTTCAAATACTTTATCATAAGACTTTTAAATGAAATAATTGTTATATTATATTCAACAAATAATGTGTAGATCATTTTATTCACTCGAAAATCAAAATCTACTCGAAAATCAAAATACATCATCGACTATACTGGGCCCAATTTCATAGGGCTGCTTAAGCACAAAAAGCAGATAAGCTCCCAAAAAAAATTGCTTACCAGAATAAGGTTACCAGCCAAACTACCATGTCACATGTACTTTTTGTAACTGGTATCCTGCTCATTTCTTCTTAGCAGACAATTGTTAGGCAATATTTTCTGCTTAAGCAGCTCTATGAAATTGGGCCCTGGTGATGCAAATTTTGTAAAGGCTATATTTCATAATATTAATAGAGACAATGATTTCAATGTATAGAAGGTACATAAAAAAAGTAACATCGTCTGCTCCAAGGTCATTAGTGCAATTTGTTTGGATTTCATCAAATTGCTTTTGCGTATTTTGGAGCTCCTGGTAAATGGGGTTTATTCATCAGGAGTGGTCTTCAAAGTATTTATTGGCAAAAAGAAACATACATTTTCTAAGTAAAACATTTATTTGTTGATTTTGATTTCTGTCTTTCAAATTGATGAGAATTTTTCATTTAATGACCTTTTGATCAATATGATAATGAAATTGCAAGTAATGACCTTATAGCAATGAGCCGACGACATGTACTTTCTACTTCAGTGATTGCATAATAGCCCTGCATTTAAAATACCATTAGTTTGTTTTGATAAATCAATATTTAAAATTGTGAGTCATTCCAGGACCCTCATCGGGATCATTGTTTATGCTGATAATCTTTGGAAGCTGAAATAGCTCCCACTTGAAAAAACAAGAAGCATGTAGCACAGCTGATATTTATTGCTTTTAATGTATAAGCCAATATCAATCAATGATTATTGTTAAAGTAATTATCAACTCTTGCATAGAATGATTATTTGTCACAATGTACCTGACATAATTGATAGTTACCCTGGAAGCTTCTTGTAGAAATCCCTGTTTACAGATTATGTTGGTTCGAGCATGTAGGTATTAAGATACCAGTACAAATTGGCATACCAGATTTTGTCTAGTGCGACTATAATCTTAATTTATCTGCTTCTTTATTACTGTAAACTTGAGTATGATAGAATCACAACTAAGACAATTTTTAAGCAACTGAAAGCACTTTATCATCTTTGGTATACAACTTAATGAAGATATACTGAAAAAAAGAAAATTTACCAAAAAGTACAGATAAATGTGGGCTATAGGGAAGCAATATGACATTCTCTCTAGGCAGTCAACATGTTAATTCAAGAATTCCTTCTTTTAGACCTAAACAGAAACGAACGGCTTCTTGAGGAGTATGTGGCATGGCAAGTCCATTACGTTGTACATCATGTTCAGCTACCTCCACAAACTCTTGAGAACAACCGAATCTGTTCAGTTTTACACATATATCTTGCACCGCTTTCACATCAGTCAATGTTACATCATGTCTGTAGTCGTGGGTATCTATAAATTGGATGAGTCATCATTATCATCATTAAAACAATAACAGATCTACTAAACAGCTGTTCACAATAAGATTCATTTGCAGAGTGATCAAAGTGGTGGTGACGTACTTTTGAAAGATTAACCCTATAGGGGCACTTCACAGCCATTGAGTGTCAGGTCAGATTGATTCAGTGACTGTTTGCATATGTTTGATCTTTTCTTATTGATCAGGGTTAAATAAAACATCTGCAATTTTATCATTTTAATGGCTAATGCAGGGTATGGTCAGTTTTGTTTTTCATACACTGATCATTTACATTTAAATCAACCTTGAATACATAAATGTGTGGAATGAACAAATATCACCATAATTATGACCCAATTTTTAGCTTTATCAGAAATTGTGCAAATGCGACAGTAATAATAAAACATTTTATCATTGAGTTTATATATTTTTTAATTGGTAACGTCTCCTCTACTTAATCATGTTTGTGTTCAAATTTAAAATTTGAGTTACCGAAAGCTAACATACCATAAAGTTCTGGTAAGAAATACATCTGATCTGGTTTCCCATGAGAAGCAACACTGTTCTTGCATGGACGGATGTGATGCTCATTCCATAGTTGTCCAACTTGATGTAGTTCTGCACGCAGCAACCGCAGCAACAGCAGCAACCCAGTAAAGGTGAATCTCATGCACTCTCTAAAGTGCAAAAAGCAAAACAAAATGACCACTACAATAATAAACGTGCAATAAAACCATTTCAACCATATCAACAATTTGGAATAAAGACAATCTAGAACAAAAAAAGTCGTGTTTGCAAACACAAATGCCCCGCAAGCCTGTCCGTTTCTTGACATTTGACCTAGGTGGTCCAAAACAATAGGATGGGTGGGGAAGGGGAGGAGGGATGAGGAAAGGGGAGGGGAAGTATGAGTGGGGAGGATGGGGTGGGAGAACGGTTGGGTAGGGAGGGGTGGGGAAAGAGGAAGGATGGGGGAGAATGGGTGGGGAAGAAGGATGGGTGGGGAAGGGGAAGGGTTGGGTTGGGAGGGGAGGATGGGTGGAGAGGAGGGGTTGGGGAAGAGGTTAAGTGGGGCTGGAATGGGATGGAGGGGTGGGGTTATGGAGGGGTAGGGGCAGGTGTTGACAGATGGGGTCCCCATACATTCTAGAGTTATTGCGTGAACAAAAACAATAGGCGTCTGGGGAATCCCCAGACCAATCCACACACTAAGTTTGGAGTTGATATGACAAGTCCTTAACGAGTCATCGCTCGGACAACATTTCTTTTGTCTTAGCCATAATAACCATGGAATTTGGCCTAGGGTCCAAGACCAATCCACAAACCAAGTTTGCAGTTAATATGCAAAGTTCATCTGAAGTTATCGCTCCAACATTTATTTGTTATAGCCACAATGACCTTGACATTTAAGAATAAAGTTTACCTTTTATGTGTTGTACATAGTCCACAAAATATTGAGCAACAACCTTTGGGTCATTATTAAGTTTGGTCCAATCTCAAGCCACAGTATTCGACGAGAAAACCTAAAAGAAACCACATTCAAAGTATGGTTGTACTGTCAACATTTGTGTATAAAATATGAAACACTTTTTTACAGATGATAGCAAATACTTTCAGTAACATATTCGCCTTTCGCAAGGCAATTTCTCTTTTGTAAAGGGAACCTTTATGAGGAAAATGTAAATGTCTATTGGAATATTTCAAGGGGCACCAAGGCATATGACCTAAATCATGCTGCAGCCTTTTTTGTTCCCTATATATGCCCATTCACTATTATAGTACTATTTCCATACTGTAGAAGGTGTCAGACTATACTCCAACAATGATTTGGTTACATTGATTTGAATGGCAGAAATAAATTAGCTAAAGGTCTATGAGAAAAGGCACAGAGGCAATTATCTCCGCTGTCTCCATGAAGTATCAGGCCTGATGGCCATTCAAAAGTTAATTACACATGACAATAAGGACAATAGTAATATAAAAATGGTTATAGGATATTAATAGACATATGAACTCACCCATCAATAGCACCATGAATGGCAAAACCATAGGGCTTTAGTTTGTCATATCCATCAATATGAATGAGGTAGTGGGGTCCTTTGTTTGTGTACATCCTTCTGTGAAATCGACGATGCGTCCGAGCTGCAACACCTTCTGGATCGACCATTAGCAAGAACTGACGAACAGTTTCTCTGTTGTATCAAAAGTATTGCAAATTAATGTAGGGAGCGCCCAAGTGCGCCCAAGTGCGCCCTCAGTGTTTATTTTGTAAAAAGTTTACTTTGGGGTCGCGACCTGTCGACCCAGTCTCTTTTACTTTTCTAGCTTTGAGCACGAGAGAGCACATTATAATTAGTCTGTATTTCTCTCCATTTTGTGGGGAGCATGGCTCTGGCCATGCTCCTAATACTAATAATCTGGGAGGGGTAGTTTCCTAGAACTCTCTGTGAGTATTATTTTGTCCTAAATTATATTTAGATTCAAGAAATATTGTGATTTATAGGGCTGTTTCAATCGGTATATTATTGTAAACTTGTGTGTGTGTAGCCAGCCTCGTGTTGCGCTGACCTTTTGCCCTTTAGCTGTACATAAGTGATTGTGTGCATTTGTATTACATGCTATTGTGTGTTCGATGTGCTGTATGGCATTGAATTAAATCATTACAGGAGATCATTTTATATTTAACATGTCATCATATAGAATTTGTTGTTGCTTTTATTGTATTCTTCTGGTGAATCCTCGTCCTTTATAATTAGAGGACCGGCCTCCTTCCCGTGTCTCTACATTAATATAAATATGAACATTGAAATGAAGCTACATGTATTCATTTGATCCAATTCTACACCGTCTGTTAATGTTTGGTTTGCAAAACATTTCCTTTTAAAATAAAAAATATAAATTTAGTTCGAGCGAGGCAATGACATTGAAAGGTATCTCTTGATGTGTTCTATGAGACTGGTCAGTGGAGGAAACTACAGATTATCTAAAAATTGGATTTGAAACTTTGCATGGTGGAAGGACAATTTAGGCATTTGCAGGTACACTATGTGGATAACATATCTTCTTGGAAGAAATGATGGCTCTGAGAAGAAACAGGGTGGTGCAAGAAACAAAGATTAATGTTTTGGACATTGTTGTACGTATGCATTTATCACAAACACTGTGTGCTGATTAAGAGTACTGTGTCACATGTTATAAACTTGTTCAGGGTATATTATATTGTGATAGTAAACAAATAGTCAATAATACATCAGGCCCTACACAAAGTTTGTGGGCATTATTAAAACAAAAGTAAGGTGTTTATCGGAGCATAAACATAGCTATGTATTGCTTTGGTCTTCAAGGCTGTGGGATATTTTTGCTTACAAATACCCACTCGCTGCTTAGCGCAGTAGTAGCGATAACACTGCACAGTCTTAGATCTACTGTCTGATCAAGCCCTCCACACACGCGGCCATATTGGAGTCCACCGACGGTGCACAAATCGCCAGTATACTGTATTTTGTCCTTGCCCATGGCCTGCTAGGGACTGTCATCTGTATCGTAGGACGCCCTGTATTCAGGGCGTCCCTGAAATCGAGGCAAATCTTTTACCTCTCTGTGCGCGATGTAAACAGTCCCTAGATACAATTTTTGTGGTTTGACTTGCCAAGCAAAGAGTCTCCTCTCATTTGACCAAAACTTAGAAACATGTAAGGCTCCACTGGTTAGTTGCACTTGTAAATGCAAAAAGTTGTGGTATTTAGGCATTTCTGCAAGGTACAAAAATATGTCATACTGTCGGGGCCATAAAAAAAAAATTCCCCACCGAAAAAGTTTCATCAAACACTTTTTCAATTCACAATTCACGATATCAAATCATGTGACTATGAACATTCTGCTGAGCATTCTGAGGAAAAAAATACAGAGGCTTAAAGAAGCCACGTGCCTTATATCATTTTCTAATAGTCTGGATAATTTTTTTTTTGTAACACTATCATTTTTGTTATTAATATTAAAATTTAAACATCAGCTTTGTGATTCGATTATCACTGTTTATTTATATGCTTTATTATAAATGTTAAGAAACATAAAAAAGACACAAAACTAAATAAAAATAAGATTTGAAAGCCAAGAATTATTTACATTTTTTATTTTTTTTTTTTTTTTTTTTAGTTTTTGAAAAATAGGCCTACCATGGTTATTTTTAAAACTAAATAAAAAATATGTTGAATAAAATGAAGAAAACTGCTGGCTATAGAGTCCTACACTAAGTCTCACAGAACACTTGTAGTCACTGCAGATGTTTCTTCCACGTATGGCTTCACCGGGACACCATACTTTCTTGTTTGCATCGAAAACAGGTCAAACTCAAAACAAATGGGACGCTATTGAAGTCATCGAAGATCGGTGCGTGGTGTGAAAGTTTCAATGTCCATCACGTTTTAATATATGTTTGCATATTTCTTATAAACAAAGGAAGGTAATTAGGGCATCAGTTGATTATTTATGGAATATTTTTTTTTTTTTTTCAATTCAAAGAAAAGGCATACTACATCGAAAACCGGACAGGGTAGGTAGGATACAGTGGCATTTCTTGTGACTGGCAGCGGGTGGGACATGGTACGCAAAACTGGCACACAGCTTTGAAATCAAGGCTATGGATTAATTTGTCATTTCCCACTACCTTCGTTTAACTCCATGTCTGTAAAACAGAAAAGAGCATATCACTGGAACTGTATATCCAGCGGTGAAGTAGTCAAACAGAAGCCGTTGAACATCATCTGAAGAGACATACATGGTTAGGAAAAGTATGAACTGACTTGGACTGGCACCAGAACAACAAAGTGAGGGAATAAATAACCTCTGGACTCTTGCTCCATCCAGTTATTATCATAGTAGAGCAGAAATGGATATCTGGAATGATTTCAGATTGGCTTAAATATATTTGGAATTTAAACAAAGGATACTGTAAGTCAGAGCTCCAAGTCCAAGTCCAAGTCTTTCCACCGCAGCCGGAGGACAGTAAACCGCTAGTACACCTACAACTTCCAATGGGTCCTTCGAACATGAACAGCAAAACCTACAGTGTAGGAAAATGAGGAAGATATCTGTCAACATAAACTACCAAACATTATAAATTCAATTGCAAAGGTCAATTTGCACTGTTTGTTTATTAACAAATTTATGCACTGCATGCACTAAACCCAGTAACTTGGGCGCTGTACATTTAAAAAAAACTGCGTTCCGTACGTACTGGCCCGCAGATGTGAACATTTTTTTCGAATCACTTTAAATTAAGAATATTGTGCGATCGCGATATGACCACATGTATCACATGATCTGATGTATCTCTCTTTTCCTTCTTCCTCCATGCTCCGAGTCTGACCATTTCTACCTCCATGCTCTGACTAGCAATACATTGACAATGACCGACTGACAGGCTAGGCAGTAGGAGCTACATGATGTAGTTTTCGTAATCGTAGCAGTAGGCCTATTGACTGCAGTAGTGTTAATGTTATTGTGTAGCATGTGTAGTACATGTAACTAAATATACTGGAATGCCAGTCATCTCGTCCCCAAGTAAGTAAAGTCTCCCCCTACATTACAAAGTTTCCCCCTAGCCCTCCCCCAACAGTAAACCATGCCAGCACGCAGCATTTAACACACATCAGTGCATTAATCGTTGATTCCTGGCATTCCTATGTTTAAAATTATGTAATCAAGTTAAACAAACCAACTTAATGGTCAACCTAACGTCAAGTAACGTTAAACATTATAAGACTTAATTCATCGAGCAAGTACACCCCCTTCCGTGAAGCCAAGCCGTAGCCTAGCCCATGGCCGGTGCATAATGGACATCCGTGCGAGGTGCGCGCAGGTTAGTCTTGGTTCCAAGACCATGGTGTTTGCTCGGTACACACAGAATCAGTACCAACGTTCGGGTATACACTGTGCACGTTTGTAATGGATAAACATAGAGGGCGCTGTGACGTGTTATTTTCCGGCTCACCGGGGTGCACTACTCTAAATCGACCAAAAATTAATGCGCCAAGCTACTTATCATAATTTGTAACCCACAACTTATTTTTAATTATAACGTTTTGGGGGTCATGCAACTAATAGAGTGTGTAATTATAAGAACTTATCACAACCTGGGGGTTCTGGGTTTCAAGTTTTGAGGAGATTTGATAAATTTGGGCTTTAAAGTTGGTCCTATTTAGCTTGGGAATTGGAGGATTCATGAGGCGGCAAGTCGGTTTGGAAAAAAACACATTTTCGGGGGTGTTTTTTTCTGGGGTAATTAGCAAAAATTCCAAACGGCTGACCTGCCAAAAATTGAAAAGAAATCTGAAGTTTAGTTGTCTGAAAATATATTTGATTGGTTTTCAAGAGGCTGAGAGACTTTTAACTATTTTTTTGAGAATTTTTGAATATTTAGCATTTATCATTGTTTGCTATGGGAGTCTATTTAGAGGGGTGAAACCACCGACCTGGATCTGCAAAATTACGAAGCGCCCTCTATATTTATTCATTACAAATGTACAGTTGTGGGCCACCGTATAATGTTACGGTGGCCCACAACTGTCACGGCAAAAGCGCCACGGCAAAACCAAAAGAGCCACGGCAAAACCAAAAGCGCCATGGCAAAACCAAAAGAGCCACGGCAAAGCCAAAAGAGCCACGCCGGGAAAAACCAAAAGAGCCACGGCAAAACCAAAAGCGCCATGGCAAAACCAAAAGAGCCGTGACAGTTGTGGGCCACCGTATAATGTACATGTAGATCTGAACGCTGGTTGTGTGTGTGCGCGCAAACACCATGGGCTTGGAACCAAGACTAGGTGCAGGTACTATAAATGCACCATTACATCATTATGCCTCGCCCAGAGTTAGAGATCGGGGTGTCTAGGTGCCAGACTAAACGTGGGTTTAAGGACACCTCAAGTTGCTGGGAAAAAAATTCACGGTTGAGTGGGTTCACGAATTTGAGGCCCAATATTTACGTGAATATTTGCGAATTGGGCACAAATCGTGAATATTCACGTAAATATTTACGTGAATATTTGCGTGAATATTTGCGATTTAGGGCAAAAACCATGAATATTTACGTAAATATTCACGTAAATATATATGTTCAATGTCCCTTCAGGGCCACCATACCTTTACGTTAGCCCAGCATTGTCTTTACTCTGTGTGGCACCAGAAAGTCTGTTAGGCTCATTAACTCCATGGCCTAAGGGTTTGGTCAGTGGTGCAAGGTCTGAGTTGTAGATATAAGTGATGTACCATGTGTACCAGAAAAGCCTCAGGGAGTTCCTTAGTATAAAGTTGGCAAACAAGAGTTACTAGCGGGATGCCGCGCTTCGCGCGGCACCCGCTAGGTGGGCGCGATTCTTGCCCATAAAATGTGACAACGGTGCATGGGGTAAGGGGGGGGGGGGGTAATTGGAGAGGATATCAGAGTTTATAACTTTCAGAATTGGTTTGGTAAAGATATTTAAAATCTGTACGCAATGTAGTAATGTCCAAATGATAAAATGTTGAGCATGCAAAAGGTGTTGAGTGCGGTCGAAGGCGACGCGTCGCCTTCCCTCACCCTTCGTTTTCTCCCCTTTTCTCGACTACGAAGCATAAGTTGGGGGTGTGTTTTAATATTTGGGAAGGATATAAAAAGGCAATGATGCATGCTTGGCACGATATGTAGGTTTTTTGATATAGGCCCCTATCAAGACTTTTTGAATATCCAACAAAGGCCTGAGTAATCCATGCTTCTGTGCTCCTAAAATTTGTAAAATGTTTGAATTTATGTATAATACTTGATTTCCTTTTTTCTTTATTGCTGGATTTCTTTGTGTCTATATATCTCTTTATTTCTTAAATGTGTCTTTGTTTCTATATTTTCTCTTTCTGAATATCCGTGTTTGCCCGTGGTGAACTTTGTATTTTCTCAGTATTCTATTTCATAGTTTCTGTAATTAGGCCTATGTGTTTTTCTGACTCAGTGGTCTGTTTGTCTTTTTATTTGTTTATTTTGTTTTTGTCTTAGTTTCGTTATTTCCTTAGTTGCAGGGGGCCTATTATTTATCTCTAATGTTTCTTGATATCTACGTTGACGTTTATTTTGTAATGTTTTTATGTCACTATGTTATGTTACAGTTGATTTCGATGTTTCTATGTCACTATTTCTGTTTTTGTTTTTTTTATTATTTCGGGTGTGGATGTGTTTGTTTCCGTCTTTCGTTCTTCTAGATTTTGTAAATGGTTGATAATACAATAATAATGTTAAGTATTACAAGGGTGTGATTTTGCACATTTTGTTGATGACAGTTTTGTAAACTTGTTTTTGTCTTGCTTGACAGACCCTGTTGTTCAAATTTAAATCGGAAACGAAAATAAAATAAAAATGATTTGTGTGTTTTCGTTTTCCTTTATTAATTTGTTCCTTTCTGTCTGTCTTTGATTTCTTGATTTATATGCTTGTTTGGAGGAGGCTTTATTTTTGTCCATTTTCCCTTTATTTCATTGTGTCGTTATTTCTTGCTTTCTTTAGGCATGCCTTGTTTCTTTAATGCTCGGAAATTATTGGTTGTATTTAGGCCTACATACCACTAAATGCAGGAAACGACTAATATTCGACAATGCTTGTCTTTGTGAATATTATTATTATGTTGTTATTCAGTCAATGAGTAGGCCTAAACGTAAAAGCAATCAATTTATGAAAGAAATAATATAAGGACAATTTATAAAGGGGACATAGGAGGTCACATCTGCCCAATAAAATGAAATGAGTTGGAAGAAGACAAAGCATCATTAACAGAAAATATGCAGTATCTGTAGAAATTAGGATTACAAACCCCCACCCCCCCCCCCCCCCCCCCCCCCCCTTTGAGCTGCATTTTAAATCAGTCATCTCGCTATATGCCGTTGCACATAGGCGCGGGGAGACGTTGGAACACCAGTGCCAACACCAGTGCCAACCCAGTAAGCGGTGTACGGCAAGCGAAACTTCCCAGAATGCACAAATGCAATAGCGAACGCAAATTTTAAGACTGCCAAAACCCCCCAATTTATGTTTTGAATATGCCAAATTTATCTAAAAATCAACACCCACAAATCATCTGACACCCTCACGCAAGCTCCGCTACAGACTAACCCCGGCGCAAAAAGAAAAAAAAGAAAAAAAACAAAAAAACATGCCTGACGGGTATGAAACACGCAAGGGCCGACCAACGCGGGTATCCGGCTGCCGTTGCACACAATCGCGGGTAGACGTCGGAACATAGCGTTGTTCGATCGAAAATAAGGGCACCAGTTATCCCAACATGCAAATTGTTTATTGCGTGCATCCTTGAGAAATTACCTTAGTCATGCAGCGCTACTTCTGATTGTTCAATGAAAAGACTCACGGGTCGTTAAAACCGTGGATTTTCGGTGACACAAAATGCAGTAGATATTTCGTCGCGCGTACCACGAACCGACCTAACTGACAAAAATCACACACTTTTGAATTTTTTTTTTTTTACAAATTATTAATATACTCATTACTGTTAACATTTTCAGCAAGTTTCAGAACTAAATACGTAGTAGTTTTGTAATTACACTAATTACTAAAAACGACGTATCACTAGATTTGCCGTTTTGTCTTTTCACAAAGTGACCTATCTAGATACGCCACTTTACCAATGATGTACTATGCGCTACAGCGCGCGCGGTTCGGGCGCGCGTGTAAAATTTGCGTACCACGAACTGACCTAACTCAAAGCGTGGTATTTTCACAAAGTGACCTAACTAGATACGTCTCTATTATGCATTGGTTTGTACACGGCGCTCTGCGGGCAAAACTCGGATTTTAATTTTCACAAAGTGACCTATCTGTTTAGGTATTATTTACTAATTTAAATAGTTGCGGGGATTAAATGAAATTGACAGTTCTGTATTAATAAAGTAGTCGGCTTTATTTTTGTCTTAACAAATTGTATACAAATAGTTAGCAGAACCCGAAACAGCAGTTTGAAAAATAGTGCAACTTCATTCGGGATTTTCTCCAAACATGTTTTTTTATACTGTGTACGAGTTAGGTCGGTTCGTGGTACGCGCGACGATTTATTGATAAATTATTTAATACCATTTAACCCACAAAACGTGCAACAAATATCTTCTGAAGACAAACAACATTAAAACAATCTTTTCGAGAGAGCTGGGAAATTGTGGCGAACACCCAAGAGCGAGGTAATAACGGACCAATCAAACGTGAGAAATAATCACACGTGAGAAAATCGTCGCTGGTACACACTCTCTTTCTAAAGCGTTGTTCGATGGAAAATGAGGGCACCGGTTAACACAGCATGCAAACTGTTTATTGCGAGCATTCATGTGAGAAATTATCTTAGTCATGCAACGCTATTTCTGACCTGACTGCTCAATGAAAAGACTCATGTGTCGTTAAAACCGTGGACTTTTGGTGACACAAATTTCAAAATGCAGTAGATATTTATTGAAAAATTATTTAATACCATTTAAACCCACAAAACGTGCAACAAATATCTTCTGAAGACAAACAACATTAACACAATCTTGTCGAGAGAGCTGGGAAATTACGGCGAACACCCAAGACCGAGGAAATAACGGACCAATCACTCGTGAGAAGTCATCACACGTGAGAAAAAAAAGATGGCGACCCAATAAAAAAGATGGCGACCCAATAAAATACCATTTAAACCCACAAAACGTGCAACAAATATCTTCTGAAGACAAACAACATTAACACAATCTTGTCGAGAGAGCTGGGAAATTACGGCGAACACCCAAGACCGAGGAAATAACGGACCAATCACTCGTGAGAAGTCATCACACGTGAGAAAAAAAAGATGGCGACCCAATAAAAAAGATGGCGACCCAATAAAAAAGATGGCGACCCAATAAAAAAGATGGCAGCCCAGAGCCCAACCTCGTCCTCGAGGGGGCGAGGTCACCGCGCGCAAGCGGACGGTCGGATCTCGCAGCGCCGCGGGGTGGAAGTTGGTACCGATTTTAATTATATAGATTTTAATTATATAGATGTAGACTGACTAGTAAACCATGAAAAACGCAGTTGAGAACCAAATAAGTGACTTCTTTGAAAAAAATAATTGATCAAAATAATTGTGACTGGAGGGTTGTTGAATTCTCGTGCTTCTTGCATGAAACACTTTGGATGACCTAAGCCCCGAAAAGTGGTCCCGTTTGCCCGAGAGGTGTAGAGCAATTTTTAATAGATGCCCATTTGGAAACTTGGTCCTTTCTAATTCTCTATGCTTACACTTTCTCTTAATGTAA
Source organism: Leptasterias polaris (assembly GCA_037783415.1). NCBI lineage: Eukaryota > Metazoa > Echinodermata > Asteroidea > Forcipulatida > Asteriidae > Leptasterias > Leptasterias polaris. The sequence goes on from JAZGTN010000089.1 coordinate 2,657,341, forward strand.
AAAAAAAGCTGCAGGACTTCTAAGTATTTTAAGCATATATGTAAACAAGCATATATGAATAAAATACACAATAATTACGGTTTATTAATCGACAAGATACTAAAAGGTTTGATTCATCGTGGACTTTTTCTCACTTTGTATTTCGTTCATTTTTGTTTTGACAAAAATAGAAGTATATAAGAGGGTGGTTGGGTAACAGCTGTATCTCAAATAACTATTTTTATACAAAAATATTTCTCACCACAACTTGTCCTTGTAAAAAGGGTTATAAAGGAGGTTTATGGTTAAAAACTCTCATCACTTAATTTGGAGAATCAAGAAAATACGATTCAGTGAAATGTTTTACTATTTTAGGACATTTTTCTTTGCTTGTTTCACACTGAAGTAAAGCCTTCATGGTGATAATAGAGTTCGTAAAAATGTTGATTTATTTGGTAGAGTGCCAAGGCGAATTAGAATAAACCTACTTTGTACTTGATACGTATACTGTAGGCCCTACACGCTTTAATGGTTCGGCGGGAAGATTGAATGGGACTGGGTGTGGCACCCGGGGTAAGGGTCGTATTCACTTCACGTTTGCTATGCAACTAATAGTATACACGTTATTATTAAATATATATATTTTTTTTAACCTTTTAGCCACTGGACCGCCCAGCCGCCCAAAGTGATAAACCGTAACATGCAGAAGAAGGAAAAACTCACAAGCTTGTGTATTGCGAGAAAACAAGAAAAGAAAAGAAAAACACCCCAAAACATAAAAATAAAAATACATAGCCAGTTGGCCAAGTCAGTGGCAATAGTTTAGATAATAATTTTGAATTCCCTCCCCTTCACAGATGACTTGTAAAAATGGTTAAACGCTAATGATGACATTTTTTAGCTTTCACCAACAACACGCTCATTTGTAACCAAACAACAATTTATTTTCTTTCATCTTGATGATACTATCAAAAACTAATGACTTAGCAATTAATCACTATGAGCATTTGATGCCAGATCAAATTCAAATGCTTCAAAACTATTGTGTCATTTTAACGTTATAGAAAATAATCGCCATGAAAATTACCGGTTGCCGTTAATGAGAGGCAGTTATTGTTCCCTAGGGACTTGTCACCTGGAAATAATTAAGTCGAACTGGAAATAATTAAGTTATTCAATGACAATATTTACGAAAAGACAGAATTGTACAGTATAGAGCCTAAATAATTATCCGCGGGTGTCTTTTGAAAAATTTAACCACGATTCTAGTAACTTACTGCAAGAGTAACTTAAAAAACTAAACATCGTTTCAGCAAACTCGGGCGGTGCAGTGACTAGAGGGTTAAAGCTTAAATGAGTTATTATACCACATTCTGAGTTAAATGATCTTTATTAATGTAGTGTAAATAATGTTTAAATGATAATTGACCTTTGATGATCACAATGCGCGTGTTGTGCGCGTGTTGTGCGTGTGGGAGAATGCAGAGAATGTGCTCAGCGTTCAGCCATACATGATTCTGACACCATATTATGCAAGAGCAATAATTGCAACGTCACGTTTGTTGTTCATGTCGTAATTACCGTCACTGCAGAACACATTTACATATTGTAGATACCATAATGACCTTTGTTAATAGAAAGAGTGACCCTGTACTTTCCATAGCTTTTCCTGGTAGGCAAGACGGTACACTGGTCATAAGGTAAATTGTTTACATTTTACATAATAATTTTTCACATAAATTCAGGGATTCTTTTTACAAAAACTAACAGCTTAGCATGTTATTGTTCCCCTATTCGTCATATCAAAAGTTGATAAATAACAGGCAGTGCAATCTCCATAAAGTGTACTAGATTTGATGTGTACTTCCGTTGGGAGGTACAAATGTATGTGTACAAATTGTACACGCAAGAAGTCCTATAGCATGCTGATGACGTTGGTATATAATCCCAACTGAATTTCTTGTGCTATTTTTATTCTTCGTCATTTTGTTTTAAATGGGATTTCACACACCAAATTGCATAAAGTTTACATCAGTTAAATAATCATTATGTTAACAACAATAATAGCTTTAAAACGGCTGAATAATAAACACAAAAACTTCAAAAGCATCTTCAAAATCAGGAATTGGTTCTAATTTAAATAACAAAAATTGTAAATACCCCATCTACAGTTCACGGCACGATGGGACCAGTGGACCATGCTGAATACACTCTAAAGGTTGCTCAGTGAATACAGACATTGTTTGTTTAGTCTTTGTGCACTTTTTCTGTTCTGACGAAATAGTACTGTGTTTGAGTTCGGGAACTCGCCGTAGGCGGCCGATATACGTTGGGGAAACTACACTGAACTTTTCTTGCACTGAACATACAGAAAGAACTGAATCACGAACTCAGTTGAGCGCACCAGTCAGACATTAGTCGGTGCTCGGTGGTAATGTTTTCGAGTGTACGATTCAACAAGCCATATGTCACTTTTATCTCATAGATAGCTTTGAATTTAGTCATTCAGTGAAGATAAGAGAGGACGACCCAACCCATATGGTAGGTGATATAGCCATCAGGACGTATGTATACGCTGACAGACTGTTTAGCTATTCCCTACGAGCCTCTTGTGTACTACACATTATTTGCCCGAAGATTCAACAGACCGTGACGAGATGACAGTTTTGGTGATTGTTACGGGTATTTTTACTATTAATGCTGGTGGCGACTTTATTCTAACATGGCCGAGGTGAATCATCAATTAAACATACTACCCGGAATGTAGTAAATTCCTGACCTAAGTTATTTGTAACTAGCTTAAAGTTAAAGTACAACTGTAAATCACAAGGAGCAGAGCTTAGTATACTGTACAACAGTGAACCACCAGGAACTCTGTGGAGGTAAAACTCACAACTTTGGTTAGAAGGAAGGACGATATAATCCAACGGGTAAGTTTTTAACGATTCCTTCATGGTTTTATTAGCACTTGTCGTGTTTTATTTCTTGCTTCCTGTTATCACTGTGTTCAAAAACTTGTGAGGAATCTACAAGACGATTTTGATCTATTCCTACCTCCATGATTCTACTGAGCGATTTCTACTGACCCCTGGAGAAATGACCAAAAAACTGATATGTGATTCATAAGTGACTTCACTGACTGTGTGCCATGTTTCTATATAACATGCACCAATTACGCTGTTAGTACTTGATTAAACATCTAAACAGCAAGTCAATAAAACAGAAAACACTTTTCCTGCCAGTTTGTATACTATAACTAGAATAAGTGTAGTACGGAAGCGTGTTGCCGCCACATGAATACAAAACAATCTCTCTTGTCGTTTACGTACACAACGTGTTATACGTACACAACGTGTTATACGTACACGATAGTTCCAAACTTGTCGTGTACGTACACGATAACTTACCGTGTGCATACACGATAAGTTACGAACTAACATGTACGTATACGATAAATTGTCGTGTACGTACACAAATGAGAGAGGTGGTTTTCCTGTATTCATGTGGTGGTAACACGCTTCCGTACAGTAGGCCTACGGTATATCAAACAAAAATTGCGTCTGTGATGCACGTCTCTAAATCATCATGTTTACTGTTGTAAGCATTGGTGCTGTAGGTTTGCAACCATTATGTGTGGTCCAAGTTTAATTCCATTCTTTGTTTATCTAAATTGTGTCTGATTTTCTTGGGTTATTTTCACGAGGACACTGCTTTATATAAACAGCAGTCTTTGCATCGTTAGGATGGTAAGCCGTTAGTACCGTAGGCTTTTCACTTTCGTGTTATCTGTGTACAGCACAGAGAAAGAATCCTGTAAACAGGGCCACGGAGACCCCCCCAATCACCGCCACTGCGGAGAAGACGAAAAATGTTCTCTTTGAAAACTGAAGATTTTTATACTCTCGTTCATCCCGGTAAACAATATATTTTGTTTATATACAGGATATACCGTCGTGGCCGTGAGACCATCAAAACACACCACCATGGCATGCAATGTAAGTACTATGTCACCCTATATAGCAGAGTCGTTCTCATTTTATCCGTCGAGAAAGGCTCTGCTGGGGTCGAAATGTCAGGCCATTAACTATTGTTTTGCATTTATACCATATGTCCATTTGGTTGGTGTCGCAGAGCGGACCCTTGCGCCACTCCACTCAGACCAATACTGACAGACAGCTCAAACAAAAGAACGGAAAGCAAAGACAACAGATTTAATTTCACAAGCTCCGATTTCTTCTCAAAGTACAACATTGATTTAATACAAATAAGTATACAATCAACACTTTAATATAAAACAAGTATTCATGAAATAGTTAAACAATCATCAACGAGCTGACATAAACTTGTGTGTAGCAGCTCGTTGCGTAGACTCTGTCAACTTGCAGAAAACCCAGCAGAAAAGTAGACCGGCATCCCACCGTCACCATAGGTAGACCCACACGAGTCGGCCCCGCTGGACGTTGCGGTGACCCCGACCACACCCCAGGACGCGAACTTTTTTTTCCCAGCGCGGTATGTCTAGATATAGAAATGATGTCACAGAGAAAATATAAGATCGGTAACATAGAAGGTCGGATGGGGTAATGGTCAACCATGGAGGAAATCTACCTCCATGGGTCAACAGGACTCGAGAGTAATGGTCAATACTGGGGGACCTTGAGGTAGCCTAAGACTATGTGTGCGGTGTGTTTGCTGAGAAATGAGATTGAGCCTTGAAATGACGGAGTATGGCCACCTGTTGACATGTATGATATTGGGGGAATAGTGAATTTTGTAGAAATCAGCCTAAGGCATTCAATTTATTGGCTTCAGTTTTGGATCATAAACCAAGTATTCAAAGAAGGGCGACAGTCATCTACAATGAGACGTGTACCTGACTCACTGTCCATGATCGCACTGAGTATTGTTTTACTTTTAGGTAGGCCTAGGCCTACACATGTACACAAACTATTTAACACGTCCGCGCAATTGCAAAAGCAAAGAGATCACGATGCACTGCATCTGCATGCGCGTGCACGTTGTGTAACAGATGGTACATGTACATGTAGGCGAACATGGAAGGGCTTCCCAACTTGAATAATTCAGCATCGTCCAGCCAAATGGGAAGCGAAAATGCAAATGATGGCTTTACCGCGCTGGGGAAAAAAAATTCGCCCCCAGGACGGTTCGACCCACAGTAAGGTTAACGTTACGGGAACTCAATGCCTTTGGCTTCGACACCGCTTATCCTCAGGTCCGAGATTCCCGGGAGGATTTGCGTTGCTGGAGGGCCTCAAACACCCGCCGGACCACTACCCGAGCTACGGGTTGACACGACAGCCTCAACGCTGGCTTATCTGTCCGCCGGTTCACACCCACCAAAAACAGTACTCTCCTCAGCACCCACAACGCAAATCTCAACCTCAGAACAACATTCCTTTGGTTTTATATACGGCGCTACACAAAACCCAGAACACCCATTAGCCCAAATACCTCACGTTACATACCAACCAGGGGTTCAATGAATGGTACCTCGTATGTTTGGCCTATAACAAAAGTTCACATAATTATTATAGGAAGAAAAGGAGTAATTTCCCCAGCTTGTTACAGTTGGTAAGCAGGTTGCAACAGATAATTTTAATTTTTCAACGTGTGTATAAACTAGAGAATAGAGGGTAATGAATATTTAAACATTTAATGGTTTTTGTCAGGTTTTATGTGGGCATTCTGCGTATGCTATTAAGTATTACTAAATTGTATAGGGCAAAATTTTATTTCACCGATTTCACACAAATTTCAGATCGAAGGAAGATTAGATCTATTTGAGTAACTAACAGTCAAAAAAGAAACTAATTAAACAATAAACACCCCCAACGAAACAACACACAACCCTAACAGATTTATAAATATGTTGACACATAGTATTTTGTTAAGGACAAGACAAGACTGTTTGTACTGGAAAGGTACCGTAGATTCTCAACAGTATAAAGACGAGCAACTGGTAAATTAATTCAACCTATCAGCTGCAAAATTCCATTTGAAACAAAATAAATAATACTATCAAATAATTGGAAAATCACAAAAATTGCAAAATCTCAAGTAAATTAATATAATTTTAATAGTTCAGTTATGGAACACTCTTCCAGAGGTTGTTAAACAGGCCAAGACTTCAGAACAATTCAAAACACGTGTGAAAACATATCCGTTTAATTTCTACAATTGTTAATTTCCCTTTACAGCGCATAGGGACCTCACGGTGATATGCGCTATATAAAAATGGCTTATTATTATTATTATTATTAATATGTTGTTTTTCATTTAGGGTTCTACACATGGTTCGTTTTTTTACTTCGGTTCGGAGGTGACAATTCTTTTCGAAGGATGGCAAGTGACCACACATGCAGGTAGGTTTTGAATGTTAATTATATTGTGTTACTTTGCATATAGGGCCTATATTCTATTTCTCGTGCAATCATAAGAAAAATACAGTCAAAATGGCAACAACAAAAACATCAAACGAAAACTACATTAGCATTAAAACGATACGGAAGAAAAGGTAAGTGAACCAGCTGAAGCCGGATGGATTGCCTAAAGGAAATAGGGTTTCTGTTTAAAGTATATGTACAACATTGGTAATTGTCAAACACAAGTATCCACACTTGATGTGACCAAACATACATGAAATAACAAACCTGTGAAAGTTTATAGGCTAATTCGGTCTTCGGAGTCATGAGAAAACAGTGAAAAACACCGTTAGATATTTTCATTGTTTTCAAACATTTCATCATGGGTGATAAAGATCAATTGTTTTACTCATTTCCTAAAAACTATAGCATTTCAAGCAAAACTATTTCAAAGGAAGTTTTACACCATGACCATCTTTATACCATGTCAGTTATGTGCACGAAATCTGTAAAGATTTATACTTTCAATCTTACCAATGTTGTACATACCCTTTAATTAAAGGCTCTCTTCTAGCTGGTTTTAAGAACACAAACTAAACATCTAAAAATTTATATAACAAAATCATGTATTCACAATTGTAGAATACAAATCTTAAAATACTGTAATAATAGTACAATATTATTGGTTGCACATATTTGGGGGTCAGGTTGGCTTATATGGTGAGTATACCCCAGCTTTACTATAATATACACTGTAAAAACGGCGTTTAGAATCTAAACACATTTCTAAACGCCTCGCTTGTACCCACTTTTTTCACACGTTTAGCCCTCAACATGTTTAGATTTTGCGTTTCTGTGACACATTTAGCCTGTGATACGTTTAGATTGAATGTGTTTAGGGTTCATAGTGAGTGCTAAACATGTTTAGAATCCAACACGTTTCAGAGAATAAGCTTAATTTTTAAACACCTGAAGAAAAGAAAAGAGAAATGTTGCAACATTCGCCTGCCTGCTTACTGAAACATAACGCTCAAGCTACGCTCGGCATGAGAATCGATAAATCATCATCATCTCAACGGGTCATCGAGATGATTTTCATCGAGATGATTTGAGGAGCAATGATGCCATAATTTCAGTCATACTGAAAACGGTCATTTTGAAGTCTCAGAATCCGTTCCAATTATATACATTTTGGGCTTTACTTTCTACCCATGGTGTGAATATTTGAAGTGCTGGCCAATATGATACAACAAAAATTTGCTTCAATTGAATTACACACATTAAAGTGTAAACTACTGCGCAGGAAAGGCTGTTATACCTACAATGGTTTTGAATAAACACCGAGGTCTATATTTGTGCATATTTAATGAAACCCCGCCCATTTCATTCTAAACAAACTGATGAATTTAAACACATACAAAACATGTTTACAAGCAAACATGTTTAGAAATATGTTTGTAAGCTAAATTGGTATCCCTTTAACATGTCAAAAAGCTAAACGTGTTGCGATCAATGCAGGTTTGAACTGGTTTGAACATTCAAATACACCAGAATGTGTGTTCATCATTTTAGTACGTTTGCTACCTGAGCAATTTTACTTGCCATGAGGGGCTAAACGTGTGGAGCATTTTTGATACCTTTGTAAAGTTACGTATTACCAAAATGCGAATTATTTTAAACCCTTTTAATTATGTGTTTATGCCATATAGCAAAAACGCTCTCCAAGGAAGGCCTATATGCCTACGTGGAAGCCTATCATGACTAGCTGCTTAGCTTTTTCATACCAATAGCAAACGTATTCAATTGATGTAAACACATTCTGGTGTATTCAAATGTTCAAACCAGTTCAAAACACGTTTAGCTTTTGACATGTTAAAGAGATAGCATTTAGCTTCAAACATATTTCTGAACGTGTTTGCGTGTAAACATGTTTTGTATGTGTTTAAATTCAAAACTGCATTTCAAACAAGCACAACAAATCTCAACCCGTTTAGCTTTTTGACATGTTAAAGAGGTAGCCATTTAGCTTCAAACATATTTCTAAACATGTTTGCGTGTAAACATGTTTTGATTGTGTTTAAATTCAAAACTTCACTTAAAACAAGCACAACAAATCTCAACACGTTTAGCTTTTTGACATGTTAAGGAGATACCCATTTAGCTTACAAACATATTTCTAAACATGTTTGCGTGTAAACATGTTTTGTATGTGTTTAAAATCAAAACTTCACTTAAAACAAGCATAACAAATCTCAACACGTTTAGCTTTTTGACATGTTAAGGAGATACCCATTTAGCTTTCAAGCATATTTCTAAACATGTTTGCGTGTAAACATGTTGTGTGTGTGTTTAAACGCTAAGCGCCGTTTTTACAGTGTACTTCAAGACACCATACAACAAGTCTATTAGCTACTCTGTAAAGGTAAAACTTATCCACACAGACAATGCTTCAGGAAGTTCAGGCAATATCAAATATCCATTATCAATATTATTATGCATGGCGAAATTCTACAGTTACAAAAAGGGGTGTAGTTAAATGTTTTTAACGAGACATACAAAAACGACAGCCGGATTATGTTCATTTAATCCTTTTACATAATTCAAAGACTTTGTTGTACGCGGCATACAGTAATTAACAAACAGATGTGCAATGGTGCATAATTCATTCGTTACTGACAATGCATTAATTTGGATATATATTTTTTTTAAACATGTTTTTAATTTTTGACATGTGATCGTACGTATTATATCTTATTCGTAAAAGACAAAATACACTCTACAAGCTTCCGGTTCTATAGAACTGACCCATTTTGGTCGTAGAGAGCCTGACCCATTTCTTGGTCAGGCTGACCCGGAAACTGGTAACAATATTTTGACTCACGATTCTACGGGTCAGGGGTCAGGAAGCTTGGGACCCGGATTCGGACCCGGTATTGTAGGGAACTGTCCAATACGGATGTGGGGTTGTTACGGAAATTGATTCCAGAACTTCCAAAGATGAATCACTGATGCAAAAGGGGTATATGTTTCAACAATACATTTTGGTTTAAAATAGGGACCTCAAATTTCTTGGGAGACACTTTTTTAGGCAAGACTGCCGTCCTTTCCCCGTATTTTGTTTACATTGAAAAACAACTCCATAACTGGAGGTAATTTATTCCCTTTCCCCGGCCTCGATCCCCCAGTGGTAAAAAAAAATTCTAAAACGTTCCCTTAAAAAATTTGGGACAAACATTGAAATTATCTTGACATTAAAACTAAGTTAAGACTAATTTACTCAAATGTTCGCCTCCAGATGGAGCATCCAAATGATACAGAGTATTGCCCTTGATGGACAGACCCTTTCATACCAGACAGTTAAATTAATTATTTTGATTAATGAGTTGGCTATTACACTGTTACAGAATTAAGTTACGGTGAACGGCATATGGTATTCATATTATCAAAGTATTAGTTGTGTATTTTAAATGGTGAGAATCATAATTATATAAATTATTCAATGGTTTCGCTATTCTGCCGGAGGTGATGCACTTTTCATGGTAAAAATGTAAACACATTAATTGTTATTATAATAACCGTTTAAACAGATGTGCTGTTTTCATGTTACAGGAAACTAATTATGATATTAACTCATTATTATAGGAATCAATTCCGTATTCAAAATTGGTGTGAAAACTCCTGTTGAAAAAAATGTGTAAAACATGTCATATATTACACACAGCAGATCCTTGTAGAAAAAAAATATATATATATATATATATTTTTTTTTTTTTAATAAACTCGGAATAGACACGGAGTCTCGTCCACCCGAAAATCTGAACTTGAGTTCTACAAACACTCTACTCAACAACGTGGACGACTCCATGTAGATACCAACCTTGTCTGTCGTGACACGACCTTGCCTCGTTTGGATAAACGGGAGGGGGTCGATTATTTGGGGCAAGACTCGGCGAAGCATCAAATAGTTATCCATATTGGGCTCCAATATACAATATATGGAGCGTCGTGTCTTGACCAAAATAATCGTTCCCCGCCATGTCCAGACAAGGCAAGGATGCGTCACTGCGGACAAGGTTGGCGGACAATGGCGTCGACCACGTTGTTTCTAAGGTGGGGTTTTTTGGTTCTGATTGTGGGGTGGACGAGTTTCCGTGTCTATTTTGTTCTTGTTGTGAAAATAAAATTAACATAAAAAGGATCTTTGTGTGAGTTAAATAAAACAAATATTGCATGCATTTCGTTCGTGCATTGTTGCAGAATGTAATCCTGAGGTGATGTATGGCTTTTCCCATTGCATGGTGAAATGGAATAGTCCAGATTTCACCTCGTGATATTCTGCGACAATGCACTCATTTATTTAGCTATCTAAAATGTGTGTTATATTTTTACCCCAGGTCTTATTGGTAGCTGTGCCGTTGTTCTTATTATTGGGTTTGTCTTCGAAGTGCTCAAAACCGTCCGGGCTCTTCACCTCCGGAGTACCGCCACCAACGTCAGATATCGGGAAATCGCCAAGGAGAATGAAAAATCACAGATTCTGGAAAAATGTGCAGAGGGGGAGTAAGTAATATAAAAGAAACAGCCCCACGTTTGATTGGTGGTCCAGAAATAAGGATATAAGGACCCACCACTCATTTTGTTTTCCAGTTCCTAATTTAAGGTATTATACAGGATTGGTCAAGTTTAATTTTAAAACTTACTGATTATGAAGTTCATACAAGAAACTTTTTTTCTGTAAAATATTTTACCTCTGAAAAGAAAACATATTTGAAAAAACTGTTGCTGAATTGTGCGTGTTTTTCCCCACTATTTTCTCCTGACTACGCAACAGATTGCCAACATTTTTACAGTATTTGTTATTTCATGTACATGGTTGATCCTATAAAACATGAAGACTGCGACTATTTTGTTAGCTCTACCAATCCTTTAGAAATATAAATGCAACGACTACGCCTATATTATGTTTTCAATATACACAGTTTGATTTTGTTTATTTGAAATTGATCGTTATTTTGACGGGTGTGTTGTTTTCGTTTTTGTTTTGGGGTGGGTTTTGGTGGGTTTTTTATGTTAACAATGCCATTTTCTTTCACCAAAATGCAGAATCGAGATCCTGAGTTGGTCCCACGTGACTCAAACATTCATACAAGTTTTACATACTGGGATTGGCTACATCCTTATGCTAATTGTCATGACGTATAACATGTGGTTGGTTATCAGCGTCCTGATTGGCGTAGGGCTAGGCTACTTTGCATCCGCTTGGAAGAGACACGTTGCCGTCGATACTCAGGAGACAGCCAAAGAGTAACACCAATGGCAATCAAACCCAACATTATTCGATTAGAGAAGAGGAAGGATCCGCTCCGAGCACAGCATGTTGAGGGCGCCATTTGGTTGCCGTTACACCATCAGCAAATTGCCGTGCTCACGCGGAGGACATAATGATATATATATTTTTTTGGTTTATTTTGTTGTTGTGGAGGTTTTGACTTTCAAGTCTCGCCGTTAAACATTATGTTAACAAATCACACCTGCTACATGCGCATGGGCGAAAGTATGCTTAATATTGTTAAATATTTTAGGCCGTCTCAATCAGTTTCACCGTGGTCACGTGGTTGAAAGCAGGACTTGCAGTCACAAGGTCGCGGGTTCGAATCCGGCCAAGCTAACGGCTGATTTCATAATGACATGTATTGTCGTTACTGAATCAGTATGTATTTATTTGAGCAGTTCATGAGAGGGTTTTGTTATTGCCAGCTTGGCGTTTATATTGTGTGAGCTTTGCCGAGCTCCCTTGTTGGGGAAGATCATATAACCGAACAAACAAACAAACAAACAAATAAATCGTGGCTATTTACCAGCAACTACTTCAGACATAACATGCACATTCAACTATCAGAGAGTAGGATTCTGTTCGAAAAATGTCTCTCGTGTAACCGAAGCGTATAAAAATACACCATGTTTGACAAGGGCATTTTCTTTTGTTTTCGAGAAAACTTGAAACGAAGAGGTGTCATATCTACCAGGTACGAGGAAACAGAAAAAGAGCGGGTAACTTTTCATCATGTAGTCTTTTTGTAACTGCCGTGATCAAAACATGAGACCATTTTATAGAGATGATCAAGTAACACTAAAAGCAATTAGTGCAGAAACTAGTTAATGGCCTGACGTTTCGACCCAAGCAGCAAAGACTCTGCAAGGGTCGAAACGTCAGGCCTTTCAAAGACTCTGTTATAGGGTCGAAACGTCAGGCCCTTAAATTTATGATACTGCGAACATAGTAGTTTCTCGTCAAGAAGTCAAGGTGTTTTTATAAAGCAATGTCTAGCCCTACGTCTTTAAAAAAATATAAATTATAGTTTTCCAACTGTATACGCGTTTAGTGAAATGGGCGCCGTACACTTTGCTATGATGTGACGTCATGAACAGAGTACCTGCCTTTTATTTAACCGTAACCATTGATCACTTCTATGTAGTTACCAAGTAATTTAGCACAAATTTGTTTTTTGTTCACGAAGGGCTCTTCATCGCCCTTGACTGCACTCTGATCTTTGGCGTTTTTGTGGTGTTAAGGGTAGGCCTAAACGGGAATATTGTACACTAACACTCAAAGGGGGAAATATAAAATTTACAAGGTTTTAATTAATTATTTCACTTATCGACGGCAGAGCAGTGAGAGCCATATAAGTGTTGGGTAAATATACCACACAAATTTATTAATTTTTCAAGCTATATAAGTGTTGGGTAAATATACCACACAAATTTATTAATTTTTCAAGCTTTGTCTGGAAAAGAAGATGATGGTAAAATATAGAGTTCCGGGTGAAATTGTCAGGATGGTGGTTAGAGGAGGGGAGGGCCTTAATCTGGGGAAAAGCAAATAATTACTAATCTTTAATGTCAAATATTGACAAATGTTTGCAATAATTTGTGTAAACTATAGCACACTACAAACCTGTTTTATATAAATTATACACGTGCTACACTGAAAACATTTGTGTGTTAAAATTGACACCATCCTATAGATACCGAAGAGCGAATCAAAATTAACAACACAGGGTTTTAAAATAACACCAATGTAATTGTTTTTTGCAGAAATAAGTGTTATTTTAACACCCTTGTGGCGTAAATTTTGATATTTGTTTGTATCTATAGCCCTTTTCACACTGCATCTCTTACCCCCGTGGAATACAGCCCGGGGAGGCCCCGGGTTTTTTTTGTTTTTTTTTACCCTACGGCTACCCCGGCGCACTTTCACACTATCCCCGCCTAGGTCCCTATTCCACAGGGTTCCTGTTGCATGTTTCAAGAATACCCCGGGGTTTTACCGCTTACCTCTACCCCGGAGCAGGGGTGGCTATCCCGCCCCGGGGGTATGCCCACTTGCCGGGGCAGACAGGGGGCAGACAGGGGGTAAAGCGATCATAGTGTAAAAAGGACGACCGTTATTCCACGGGGTTGCCCACGGGGAATAGAGTAGTGTGATAAGGGCTTTTGTGACAACATAATGGTGTCAGTTTTTACACCCCAGATTTTGCAGTGTACATTTATAGGGAACATGGACTACAGGGTTATCATGCTTGGCTATTTAAAATAAAGAGAAAGGTCATTAATAACTCAAAGTTTGTTATTATTCCAAACAAACAACTTGGACAAAGAAGACTATTTTTACTTATTTTATAATACATTTTATTCAAGTTATTGTAATGCACTAAAACAGATATGTTACAATAACAATGATAGTTTGAAATATTAATCTCGAACACTTATTTATAATTTCTCTCAATTTGAAATATAATCTAAATGTTTCATTAAACTTGTTATAATTATATATATAAAAATTGACCACAATTCAATAAGAATATTATAAATTATGTTATTTCTGATCAAATGTATTTTTATTTTTGTTTAAATAAGCCTATGCATAATGCCAATTGATGTCAATAATACATTGAGAGCGAGAGTGAATGTCATGTATGTTTAACTTTATGTTGTTATTTAAAACCAATCTGACTAGCTTCTGACCGGTGTCATAGGGAAATCTGTCCCCCCGGAGATTCTGTCCTCCATAATATGGGAAATTAACGTGGGCTGGAGAGGGATGATTCAAAAGAGGGCGCTATCAAAAGCAGTTTGTACACAGTTCTCCATATGGGGGGGTCAGAATCTCCGTCCACACCGGCACCCCCGAAGAAAGATAAAATAAAGAGACCGCCAACAGGGCTGGATAGCTCAGTTAGTAGAGCAGCGGCAAATTAATTCAGAGGTTGCAATTCAAATACCACTCAAGTAAATTTGTCTTTGTTCAACCCAAAATTATTTAAAATGTACCCAGCCAGTTTCCGTTGTGGTTTGTTACTTGATATATAAAAATATGTTTACAAACGCACATATATTAATAAGATAGGTAAAACAATACATATAATTCGTTCCCGCGAAATAACATTCGGCGGAATCACATCAAACATTTCGAAGTAACAAAGTAATATTTCGAGCGGCCGAAATACATGTTTTTATTTGTGTTTTACCTGTCCTAATGTTTCTTAACCTGTCCATGTAGTGGGACCATGCAACTGCACCCCAATTTTGGCTTTATCTTTTTGTGATACATTTTAATACGTAAGATTTTTATAATTTACTTTACGAGAGAAACAAAATGTATAAAACACCATATAGGCCTATCTACGCGTTGTTTTTTCTTCTTTCGGAAATTCAAAAACTCTTGTTTAGACTTTTGGTAAAGATTTGATTGGTGGACATTAATTAAACGAAGTTCACCCACACCCCGCCTTCGACGTGTTCTATAAAACATTAACAATAGCCAATTAACAGAAAGTTCACCGCTAGTATAGATTCCTATACCTATGTGCAATAAGTTAATCGTTTTTTCTTTACACAAAAATGGTCCAGACTATTAACTGTATGATTTAGCCTCTGTCGAATAAAATGGCTTTTGTCATTGAAGAACCATGTCAGTACATTTGGTGCTCGAGATATGCCATGGTGACCCCCCCCCCCCCCCCCCCCCTCGACTGTGTCTTCATTTTGTTTTGGGAAACTCAGGAATTCTGTAGAAGATTTTAGGGGGGGGGTATTCTGTAGGGCCTACAAGAGGAAAAAAGTTGTGTTAAAGTATTGGAACACTTTGGGCTGACACCCTTTGCCACATATCGGGCATGAATGCTGCATGCAGCATGGTTTACAGCTACCCTGGTTTAGTCCTGTCTGCTAACCAGTTCATACTAGATACATATCATGTGCAGATGGCGTGTGGTTTCCCTTCATGACCGAGTCCACCCACCACATCAACTTGGGCACGTGAGTGAAAAACGCGAATTGTCCCTTCACCGCGCAACCCTTGCCGGAGCTCACGATGCCTATTTGCACCCACCGCCAGTCCGTCTCGCTCGGCAAGGGCGGTACCACGCGCCGCAAGAGTGGCCCACCGGAGTCCCCGAAGCATGCATCCCGTTGCTTGCGATTGTACCCGGCGCAGAACATGTGTTCAGTATACTGGTCCGGTTCTTCGCCGATGTTTATCAGGCTGTTGGTGCAGGTGGCGTCCGTGCGGAGGGGCATTTCGAGTTGCTGCAAGGCGTCTTCAAAGTTGTTCCCCCGGCTGCTGTTGGCGGGGACGGGGGAGCTATGACCCCATCCGAGGACCATGGCAAACTCGTCGACTTGAATCAGCTCATCTGAAAAGTAAACAGGCAACTGTTACAAATGAAGATATCGTGGTTAAACAACCACTGATAAATTAAACCCTTACACGGCGTTTTATTTTTCAAACTACACAAAAACTTTCAAAAAACAGGCCCATCGTTAATGTTTTCATTATACTCTATACATCGTAAAAGCCTTCAGTAAAAAGTGTTTGCAACACTATTCTGTTTTAGTGAGAGTATATAGGTTGGACAAATATTCCCGAGTTCCAAAAAGCCTACATTCACTGACAGCTTTCCCGATTCGTCAAACATTCAATCACGTGTTGTAGTGTAACCAATGAGAATGTCTGTGTCATTATTCTACGTACCGACGTCACCGTCTGGTGCCGGTACTTCTGGCAAGCACACAGTCCTAACGAAAGTGTTGAACACGGCAGGTTCAGCGAGGTGGATCAAGGCGATGTCGTAGTCAAAATAGATGAAATCGTGTTGTTTGGGAATGTAGAGTCCATCGATGTTAAACTTCTGCTCTTTGTAGGTGCCATGGTCGGTTTTACGGTTGGTAATTCCTGAAACAATGCAATAAGAACGTATTTTTATTAACTATCTCTTATGAACACAACACTAAGTTCTGTAAGAACAATCTACACAGCAAAGCAGACGGATGTTACATGCTGTTACCACATAGGCCCCCAACAGTAAGTTAGGTTAATGTCAACTCTTTATTCACTGTATCAAAGAGGCAGGATTTATGTAAAACTCGGCACGCACCAGTGAAAGTTACTGGACTGTTGTCGCGCTCGTTTGAACTTCCGGGACCAGGTTGGTCTCAACCATATTGAATTTTTGTGGAGGCGACTCTGTTTCTTCCAACCGTGGTTTAACGTAGTTTATGACAATACAAATGTTATCATACTGTTGAAAAAGTAAAATTTTAGCCACGAAATATATGAAAGTTAACCAAATCAACACGGAAAACCAGAGAATAAGACTTGACCTCCGTCTCCATTTTTGTTTTATAGTTTTTTTAATGAGTTATTGCCTAGCATCACAAGACCGGACTGGCACTTCAAGGTGAGGGCTACACTTAACTGATTTTGGCTGTCGACCAAAATCAACTGTCAAAAGGGGCACGTTGCCACCTACTCCTATGGCTGAAACAGTGTTAATTTTACGAGTTTTGGGCAACTGACGTTCATGACCTATGTAATAGTGTGTTATTCCTTTTAATGGTTGACGAAGCGAATCGGCTCTTTAAATAATTCGTCGGCGTTTTCACGAACCGGCGAATCCGCCCACGCAGCTGAAAACAGCGTTTTGAGAAAAACGCTTTTGAAGTTGGTCACATTTTAAAAATGTGTTTTCGCCGGTCTTTTAATTGAAAGTGTTCAATATTTTATAGTGATACGGTAGTGTATAAGTTAAATAACATGACTAAATACTTATTTCTTTATTGTGATGCTTTGTTAGAATGCTGTTTGGTTCAAAACTTATTCGCCGGTTCGTGAAAACGCAAATTAACGAGCACCCCGGATTCGCCACACACAGAGCGCGTATTCACACCACACACAGGGCGCGGATTCGCCGGTTCGTGAAAACCCGCAGGGGGGTCTGATTCGCCGGTTCGTGAAAACGCAAAATGCTCTAAACACCGGATTCGCCACACACAGGGCGCGGATTCGCCGGTGACGACGTTGACAAGCGCGTTAAGCGGTAGCATTACAAATTAACCCTGGGGAAAAGGTTATTCGCCAGTTCGTGAAAACGCAAATCCGTAAAGTTGACTGATTCGCCGTTTATGCAATTAGCGTAATTAAAATTGTATACGCTTTTAAGACTTAAAACTTTGCAGAATTGTTAAGGACACCAAAAACAATTAAAAAATGCAAAAAAACAAAATGCTGTAAAAAAAATGTTTCCACGGATTCGCCACTTCGTGAAAACGCCGACGAATTATTGTGCACAAAAAAAACTGTCATGGATAATATCACACTGTGAGACGGTAGTATTATGTTGTATAGTCATCCCTCGACGCCATCATGCGTGTATAACTGTGTATAATATCCCAATACATTGCAATCAACCACACTCGGTATCATTAACATTGTGCTGAAGAATGCTGTCATTTGTTCGAGAACTGGACACCGCATAGACATACAATCCTGATACTTCGTATACTGTAATGTTGATGTCCATACTCATTATGATCGCCTTATCAGTAATACTGCCGTTTGCTATTACCAACCTCCACAATGCGTGAAAACCTGTCCTACAAAAATAACGAAGTTGGTTCCTGGTTCACTGTTCATCTTTATACCCAATTTCACGTGAATACATGGGCCGTTCCTGGTTCAGCTTCCACATTCATTAACCCATGATTATATAACCAGTGGATTGTTTGCCATTACACTATACCTAATTATTGTCAATCAACAAAAAGCATATGTACTTCTCTAACAAGGCATGTCAAAAAAGTTTGTTACGGGGGGGGGGGGCGGTTCTAGGCCTATAATTTAAGCTTTTCTCAACCATTGTTATCTGGAGTTCGGCTTTACAGACATCCAGTGAAAAACACCGTCTTTCAACCTTTTGTTTACCAGTTTGTGATTATAAGGTAGAAAAGTAAGTTCCCAGTCCAATTAATGTTATAAGATCGCTGAGCTTTTTGCTGTTTTCGAAAATAGTGTGGATGACATCCATCCAGTGGATTTGTGTTGTGACAAAATGATATGCGGCCGAAACCACGCAGTGGCGGCGCCAGACACTACTGAGAGCATGACACTTGAGCATCCTAGAGCCGTATGTTAAGAGAGTTGCAACAACTTGCGTTTAGAAGCCATTTTGTGACAAACAAAATGCATAGGCGAATACAGGGTTCAAGACTAGTCTGCCCATTGGGCTGTGCTGCATTTGGACCGAAAATGATGTCCAGTAACCACGTGACCGAAGAAAACTGGTCCCTCCATATCGCAACTCTCTTAATAAACAGCCCCACCCCCCATTCCTAGCGCCCTCATTGGCCAAATTCATATCCAACGTTATCTTACCAAGTCGAACCTCCAGTCTGGAGATGTCCTCGTCATATCCGAAACAATGAGCGGCCGACAAAACCCAATTCTGCGCCACCAACGTCCCGCCGCAAAAGAAAAACCACTGAGAACGAGGAGAAATCGATAAAAAGAAATTAAAATTGATGATTAAAACCCTGCAGTGAGAGCCGCTGTCGGCACATGCTGAAATTATATAGTATTTCCATTGTCTTAACCACATCGTACACACTGGTCAGACCATGCCACTCGTCCTAGAGGGGTGTCAATCAACAGGGGCAGTAATTTTGGTTATAAGCGGGCACGACAAAACTCTGCCAGCATCCTTTGTGTTTCAACTATTTTCGAATTTTATAAATCGGTCGGTTAGTCTGTATTGAGGCATGATTATGTTAGAGGTTGTAACAAAAATATTGACAAAATGGGGAGACCGTCATCATATTATAGCTAGATAGCTCAGTTGGTAGAGCGCCGGCACGTTAATCCGGAAGTGACAGGTTCAAGTTCCGCTCTAGTCAATTTTTCTTTATTCAAACCCACATTATTTTAAATAAACCCACAGTCAGTATTCCCTGTGGTTCATTACTTGAGGTTGTATTGTATAAACAGGCAACATAGTCAAAGATTTACGTACCGACCCATCGTCTCGTTGCCAGTAGATTGCGGCCTGCCACGGCCATGCCGCGTCCCGGGAGTCAATACCCCCGATGACCCGTCCTCTGATCCGTTGGGAGGTGTCTCCGGAAACGCCGCACGCCGTGAAGTCGTGAGTGGAATCTGTGGCCAAATAAGAAGTAAAATACAAATCAATTTTACTTTGATAAATCATATCAGGTGCGTTTGTATACCATGTCCAATATGTGGCAGAGGGTGTCTAAAAAAAATTTCACTCTTTTCCTCTTGATACAGAAGAAGGCCTACCCCCACCCCCTCCAAAATCCTCGTAAGAATTCCTGAGATTTCAAGAACACGATGAAGACACAGACGGGGGAATAGACCATTCCACATATCGAGCACGACAATATGTGCGTTTTGACGACCCCAGCCAGATGCATGTTTGAGTTTCGGGTTTTTTGTACGAAGGATTTTGGTGCTATGACGTAATTTTTTTATATTTTATTACATCAAATTTATCAGTTAAACGTAGTATTTTTGTCAATGTCCAATTACCTAATTCACATCTTGGTATGTTGCCGAACCATTCACCGAAGACGCATCGGATCTCCCAGTCACCCTCTGCCAGGCGGTATCCCTTCTCGCACTCGAACTGTAGATGGCGCCCGTGAGCCATCTTGTTACCGTCCAGCTCAGTGGATATCACCACGTAATGAGGGGTAGATGGTATCTCACAGCTCTCTGGTTGGAATCAAAGGGTAAAATCGTACAAAATCAATAAGTGTAAAGTGTAACACCATGATAATTCCTTGATAAAGCAATGGTTAAATTATTTGGAATTGGTCAAATAACTTGGAGGTTTCTCCACAGTACTTGTAGCGACGTCATGCGAACACTTTACTTATCGTTTCATTTTATGAAGAAAGAAAGCATCAATTTCAAACACAAAACAATTTATAAACAAACAAATACACCGATCCATTAAGCCACGCCCATTTCTCTTTGACCAATCACGACCGCGAAATCTGATCACCATTTGAGCCGTTTGGTGATCTTTGCACTAATGGTGATCGGGTTTCGCGGCTGTGATTGGTCAACTCGTAAGGAGGCGGGGCTTAATGGATCGGTCTATTGAACCAGGTGTCCATAGATTTGATTTTTTTTACTACTCCGATTTGGAGTGAAGCTCGCAAGTTAAGGGGACACACCGGCTTCGTTTGGGCTATTTAGGCTACAAATTAGACCACAAAATGACTCAAAAGGTTTCTCTGGAATGGAGAAAAACGGTTCAATTTTTTTTTTTTTATCGGGCCGTTTTCGAGCATATTTCAAAAAAATAAGGTCACGTGGGTTATCCAAACCACATTTTTGGCTCGAATAACCCACGTGATCAGAGAAAATCCAAATAAATTCTTACTCTCCACACACATGGGCGAATCGGGGTACCACTCTCCCTGATAGCACTGCACGGGGGTATCTGTGGCCCGTTCAGCGAACGAGAAGCATTCGTACCCTACCTCCACTCCGTCCGACACCGGGTCCGCTGCGTCGTTCAGGTACATCCCAGACAAGAGATTCGGTAGCTCACATATATCTGAGACGGACAGAAACCAAACAACAACAGTTCCGTAAAATTGTGCCAAATATGTTTTAAACTCTAAATGAAGCATCAGTTTGGAATGGTTTCGTTGGAGTTTTGTTTGCCCACCCTCACAACTACAGACATTTCCTTTACATTGCCAAGGCCGTAGTTTTTGCCCACTGGACAGCCATTGGGCCAAAATGATAATTCTTGAGAAAATACATTGAAATTACTGAAACATTAAACATTATTAGGTGACACCATCTTCTTTGATAAAAAGGGAGCCACTATTTTGGGGGAAAGAAACAGTTGTGATTTTTTTAATCAGACCAATTGGTGTAGGCCTATCTTATAAAATGGAGATCAGTGTTTGTAAATAAGGGATTGGATTATTATTATTTCTTAATTCAATCACATTGCCGCCATCTTTGTCTGGTTCTCTGTGTGCCACTCTGCGATCGAGGAGACCAAATCTAATCGTTACACAAAGGGGATCAGACTATCTTATCACATTTTTTCATTTTGCCGTTATACCATTAGGTGCTTGATTTGGGGCAGAGGGTACCCCCCCCCCCCCCCCACACACACACACACACGTGTGTATACACATGTAATCGTGAACCTCCCATTGTCCCTCTTTTGTTTATACTCTATAACTTTTTTGCAACAGCTCCCATTGGTTTTGTACACGTTTTTCAACCGTGGACCTTTCCCGAACCGTGGACCTATTGTCCTCTTTTGTTATAGATTCCCGGCTACTCACACACACACACACAAAACGGCATGTAATATTGTCGCAAATCTCTCAATATACAGCCGTGTGTACTTCTAACAAGCACAACTGAATTACTAGCTAGCCATGGAAATCAGAAAATATCTTACTTTCTGAATTCATAGGGTCCGCATCAGCGGTTAACGTCTCTCTGGTTAGACAGAGCGGTATAGACGGTAGCCACGACCCGGCCGTACACGTTGTCGATCCCTCGCCCTCGTCGACTAAAGTTGTCCCGGTGATGCAGTAGACTTGTGCCAGGGTGCCGTGGTGATAGTTCCCGTCTCCCTTCGGATCTCTTGAGTATAACACGCTGTCGTAGTTGTTTACCGTGGGCTGGAGTCTTGGGCATGGTGCTGAAGAATAAAAGGGTGTGTTAATTCAAAACCGTAGTCCAAAAGCATTTTTATAAATGGACGCCTAGTGCGAGGAATCTATCTGTTTTTCACCCGTCGTCGGCTCCAAGGCAAAGAACGTAGGCTCTTCACGCCCCTCTTATGGAACGCGTATTAACAGGTATAGTACAACATTCATCCCAACGGAAAGTTGCAAGCAATCAAAATGACTAACAGTAATGTGCGTAAATCAAACTTTATAAATACTGCTAAAACTTATGTTTTTCACAATCTAGGTAACTAGGCTAATGTCCTACATCGAAGAATAAATGTCTGGGAAACGATCAAACTTTCACATTTTCGCAACATGTGTTTTGCATAATGGTTTTTAGCACGTCCATCTGCCGGGCAACTATAGTCTTGACGCAAAACCTTCGTGCTTTGATTTGTCACAGTTACCCTCTTGTTACAATTTCCTCTGCAAGAGGGCGCTCGGTTTTTCGGATGATAGCGCCCGCTCGCGGGGCAAATCTTAGCAAGAGGGGACTATTAATATATGACAAAACAAAACGAGAGGGTCTTGCACCAAGACTATACTGGGCAACCGACGTATTAAAATTACATTTTAGAAAAGTGTCCGTCTTCGCCTTACACTTACATGGAATACATTTCGGGGTTTTCGTAGACCATTTTCCGCTGGAGCACTTGGAGGTAGCAGGACCTTTAAGTATAAAACCGCGGTGACATTTGTAGAGTTTTAGCACACCGTTCACCAGCTGGGCCTGGCTGTAGAACGTAGACGTTCCTTGGGGTAACCCTTTGTACTTGATGAAACCATTGGAAAAGTCGCGGTAGTCTGGACAGAAAGCTGCGGGAAAATCAACAAAATCATGGTTCAATTAAGACCTACATCGAAATGTATTCAAATAATGTGCGAAAAAGTGGAAATGATTATTGCATTACAGAGAAAATGTTAAAATACATAAATTCCGTGTCAGAAAAAATTAATAAGAATGGTCCTGTTACAGAGGAATTAAGTGTTAAAATACCATAAATTCCGTGCCTAGAAAAAGTGAGAGATTAATATTACGTTACAGTGAAAGTATTTAAATAAACCATTCCGTTACAGTGCAGTGAAATACATAAATTCCTTGTGAACAATTAATTAGAAGTCCGAAAGTAACTTGCAGAAAAGTGGGAACCGAAAACGTAAATGACTGTTAATAACGAGTCTTGTCAGAAAAGATTTATCGAATAAAAAATAATGAAGAACAAAAGAAATTACAGGGGTCGTATTGAAAAAAGACCAAACATTTAAAAAGGCGGCAACGGGAGAAGAAAAAAATGGCAGATAAATTAAGACAACAAGCAAATTAGCCGGGTAAAGGAAAGGATTCCTGTGTGAACGAAGAAAAAGTAGATCACAAATTATACGGCAAATTGAAAACCAGCACACTGCGAAACACATTGTGAGAACACTTTTGATGTATGATATAAGTACGGTACTCAAGCCTTATTAAAGTTTCATTAAAACCAAATTAGCTCTGTGATTGATCACTCGGCGTTCTTTTGAAGAAGACAACAAAAATAGTTTTAAAGGTATACGCCACGTCAATGTTTTTTTGGAAGAATAGTTTACAACCTGTCAAATTTTTTTTCTTCAAAACACTAAGCACTTGTTAAATTTTGTCAGGGGTGCATTTACTGTGTGCTTTTTTCGGTTGATGCAAACTAAATTAGAAGCTGAGTGTTTTGAGACAAAACCCTGACAGGAATAGACCAATATGCCCATGACGTCATTTAAGTGGGGCGCCCTCACCTATCTGTCAATAAGAAGCGTGTTCATTGGCCGATCCTGTTTGCCGTCCGTGCATGGATATAAATTGATCTCTATTTATATTTAATAGAGATCAATGCGTTTCCCAATGTTACCTCAAAGATGGCAGCTTGATGATGTCACTGCATATGTTGCAGGAATAGGTAGGCCCTACTGGCATCAAGTTTATAACCGAACTAAAAACGGTAGGGACAAATAGATGGACAGATTTCACAAGACAATTTATATTCGTTGTAGTTTATAAAAGTAAGATTTCTGAATGAGAACCAATACCTTTTCCCTAAATTATTATCAATAATGTGAACTGTACCTTTAAGGAGAGTCTGGTCTAGTTACCGGTACAGTTTTAAAGTGGCTTCACCCTCCAGGAAGGCATTCTAAATTGATTTTCCGATGATATTTATTACAAAAAGATGTTTCAAACTGTTTCCATGATGAGTTTATCGCTGAGGGATGCAAGAATGCCGCCCAGCTTAATTAGACCGTGTCACTGTTGGGTTCGGCTACACCTGGGGTCCAATTTCATTTGAAGCTGCTAATCAATTAGCTTAGCACGTTAAAACTGTGCTTACCAGAACAAATACAGATCACAAAACTGGTTTACCTGGTTTCCTGTATTGATTTTCTCAGTAGAAACTTGTCATGCAATACTATCTGCTTTCAAATGTTCTATGCCGTTGGGCCCTGACGGACTCACTTCTTTAAAAAAATATGCTTACAAGCACACACCTATAATGCTAAGCATGTAAACCTACCTGCAAAAACAGGTCACCAAACAAATACCACGTAGATGTATAGTGTCCGTGACTGGTTCCCTGTAAACTTGTGCTTAGCGGACAAATTACTAATCAAAATGTTTTGCCTTTCGACTCTTTATAAAATTGGGCTGTCAAAGTTTTGCTCGACAAAAAGGTTTTCTGAACGAAAGAACCCTTACATTTGACGTCACAAGTTAAAACAGCGCCCTCATTTATGTCAAAAGAAGCCCCAATATTAGCTGAGAGTTTGATAATGATATGCAGGGCGCGTACACAATATGTGCACGTTTCCATTATTTTTTTGACCTGAGCAATGGTCTGTAGTTTTGTATAATACTTTATTGGCTTGACCACTAAACCAGTAAAGATGAGTGTGACCATCGGATTGGCGTTGTCGTTTTGTCTTTTTATCTCCCTTTGTCCTTGAACGAAAATAAAATCCCCGCTCCGTTTATTTATTTTTGGTCAAAGACAGGAAACAGTTCAAATCTCCTAAGATGAGTGAATCCAACAGCCGTTTATATAGAACCACGGATATTCCCTACTGCGGCATGTTGGGTGTACCCGGCGGATGTTACCGGGGTCATTGGAAGGGATTCGTTTCCTTTAAAAGCATTTTTTTATTAAATTTTAAAAGAATCTGTTTAAGACAAAGTAGGACTACAAGTGTGGCAATAATTATCGACTGTTAGTTTCAATCTGTAGTACCAATCGCTGAGAAATTTTGCCTTCGTATAGCGTTGTTAAGTTTATGAAGCAGCATTTGAAGACTCCACAAACCACTGAAAATTATTTCGGTTGCTGCAATCGAATTAAGCCCATTGAACATGCACGAAGTTACTGACAAAACACGAACAGTTTTCTTTTGTTTTCACATGTGAATTTGATGAATTCATGTTTCCTCAGTTGTGTTCAACAAAACATTTGCAGTTACAACCAGGGATGTTGGACGACGGGCTGCTATTTCTCACTGCAAAATGATCTGACGATGATGACATATTTATCATTTTAAAATGACTTTTATAATTTGCTTTTGCACACTGAAGAATCAATACGAACTAACAGTCATCTGACAAGTATGCTTACTGTCCGAATTCTTGTGTTTTAAAACATTCATTTGCAGTTAATTAACTGATATTTTTGAACACCTTGGCTGGTATAGGAATTACTTGTAAAATGAGTTGATTTGTATACTACAAAAAAGACTAACAGAAAATTGAAAGCTGGAAACACATTAAGGTGCTGGCTTTACTTGTTATAAAATTCGACAAAAATTCGCCTGCGCATAATATTCTTGAGTTATCATCATATTGTGGGCGTAAGGTAGGTGGGGAACCTATGGTGGCCCTGAAGGGACATCGCATATCGCATACGTGTGCGCACACGTATGCAATGTCGTGAAACAATTCGCGAATATGTGCGCACACGTATGCAATGTCGTGAAACAAATCGCGAATATGTGCGCACACGTACGCAATGTCGTGAAACAAATCGCGAATGTGTGCGCACACGTATGCAATGTCGTGAAACAAATCGCGAATGTGTGCGCACACGGTATGCAATGTCGTGAAACAATTCGCGAATATGTGCGCACACGTCTGCGAATATATTTGCAATGTCGTGAACGTTTATTGCATACCAAGTTGCATACCTTTGAATAAAATGTCTAATGATCTGGGGGGTTTCTTGCCTAAGTACAGTGAGATTAGCGTTGTGAGGCAAGCGAGACGGGTGGCGTATTTCTTTTTTTCCCAGGACGAACGTGGGCTATTAACATAAAATGGGCGTGTTTGACCGTAAAATACCCTCGCGCGTGCGTACTCTTCGACCTTGATTGTAATAGCACAAGTACTTATTAGTAGGCTGTAGGTAGATAGCTTATGCTGTAGTACATGTTGGCGAAACTTGGCCTGGTGCCAAGTTCTTGGGTACACATTATTGTATAGCCATGCTTACAGGAGCCTGACTGTAGCGCCACGTACTCCCTAGGTCTCTAACAAATTGTCTGCAACTATGACATCATCCCAAAGGTATGCAACTTGGTATGCAATAAACGTTCACGACATTGCAAATATATTCGCACTCGTGTGCGCACACATTCGCGATTTGTTTCACGACATTGCATACGTGTGCGCACATATTCGCGATTTGTTTCACGACATTGCATACGTGTGCGCACATATTCGCGAATTGTTTCACGACATTGCATACGTGTGCGCACATATTCGCGAATTGTTTCACGACATTGCATACGTGTGCGCACATATTCGCGAATTGTTTCACGACATTGCATACGTGTGCGCACATATTCGCGATTTGTTTCACGACATTGCATACGTGTGCGCACATATTCGCGAATTGTTTCACGACATTGCATACGTGTGCGCACACGTATGCGATATGCGATGTCCCTTCAGGGCCACCATAGGAACCAGACAGAACGTCAGGGGAAGTTACCCTCCCTTGTTTGCGCAATCCTCAATTAGGGCCATCGGCAAACACAGTGCAACAGCTCGGTTAAAACCGACCCACATAGTTACCCCTGAGTTACCAGGCAATAACTAAATCAGACGAATCAAGACTGTGAAATATCGCGTGTTTGGAACCAGTGATGGTCTATTGTGCGCGATTTTGTCTCTTGAACTCGAACTAAAGCAATATTGTGGGGCCAAACACAGCTAATATTATTATAGAGCTGCTTTAATAGATAATTGAGCAAAAATAAGCAGGTAAACATTTGTAAACAGTAGATAAAACTGTATGGTACTTTGGCAGAATGCCTTTTACTGGTATTATAAGTGCATTTATTTTGTGCTTTGCTAATGTATCCTTATTCAAGCAGCTATAGATGAAACTAGGCACCGGGGATATCCAATTTCTTCCCAAAAACGTTTACAAGTCTATAGACCTTATGCATATGACGTCATTTGAGTAGGGCGCCCTCGCCTAGAGGTCAAAAGGAAGCCGTTCATTGGCCAGTCCTGTGCGCCGCGCGTACAAATCAGCGCGTTTCCATTGTTTCATCATCAGTTTACCTCTAAGATGGCGGCTTGGTGAGGTCTATTGCAGCATCATAGCTGTTACTCCAGCATTTCATGATTCTAGATGGCAACTTACATGCTCAAGGATGGACATAGTTTTTTTCGGGGGGGGATTGTGGTGTTTGTTTGTCTGTTTTGTTGTTTGCTAGAAACAAGCATGAGAGGTTTCCATGTGTTGTGATAAACAAACAATAATGATTCAAAAGACATTCTCGTAACTCTTTAAGGTATAAATACACAATGTATCACTCTCTTTTAAACCTTACTGCGACATGGTGACGTGATGGTGATGTCAGCTATATATAACTGGTGTAATCAGACCCTCTGGGTAATCTAGAAATAGTGGTTCTTCAAATCATTTTTTTCGGAATAGTTAATCTCTACAGGGAAAGCGTCTAGACATAGAACCCGGCGATAACAGTTTTTGAGTTGATACTCTGTTGGGCACCATCTTTACTCGAAACTTGTACCCATAAAGGGAGCGTGCAGCGAGCAACTGATGTCTCGGTACAAGCACATGCTACGCAAGAAGAAGTCTGGCTTAGCAAGAATATGTTATAATCCAAAGTACTGTGATCCTACACTATCTCAGCAAAAAAAATAGTTGGCAATAAAGCAACAGTCTCCGTTAAACGCTCGACATATCCGTAACAAGAAACTAAGTGCGTAATACTTTAAAATGTCAAATAATAAACCACAAGCAAAAAGGGAAACTGACTGGTTAAAAATTTAAATGATTTTTGGGTTGAACAAAGAAAAATTGACTTTGTTCAAACCAAAAACGTTAAGATGTCCTGTACAAACCCCTTTTTAAATTCAGATTTAGCAAATCGAAGAACTGCAGACGTTGGGGAAACTGTCCAGCACAGGGTATTATTTTTTATAAGGAAAATTTCAGGACACTTTCCTGAAAAAGTGGCCTGAAGGGAGACCTCAAAAACGCTGTCTGAAGGAAAGCAGCATTACCACAGAGGCCTGGCTTCATTGACACGAGCTAAACATCATGCAAGCTAAGGATAGACAAAACTGCTCCCAGTACCTTCATATAGCAGCTGCCATCTCAGCAGTCAAGAAAAACCCATCCGTTTATTTCCTTTCATTTTACCAATTGTGTTTGCGACAAATGTGTAGGCCCTAATGTTTTGACGAGAATTCGATCATCATTCATAAAAAAAAAAATTTATGCGGAAGGTCGCAGGAATGTTTGATGGATTGAATTTAGAGCACTTCAAGCCAAATTTATGGATTGATGATGGGTCTCAGTGCCGGTGTTAAAAATTTGATCAAAAACAGTTGATATATTCAGACACCTAAGCTTCAACGTAAGCACCGTGATCGAGCAATCTTGGAGAAGTTCATTTTAACACACCCCATGCATATAAATCAACCCCATTGATAAATAATAGAAGTCCCCGGCATCAGCCAAATCAGGTTCACGGCCTACGAAATTGCAGTCTTGACAGATGCACACAGTCTGGAGAATCTTTGTGGTTTTTTCTTTTTCAATGTTTACTCAGTCTTTCTGAGGTACCTTTATAAGGCTTTATGTTTGACACCAAATGTATGAGGCTCAAAATCATGGACTCGGCCATTTTGATTCTCCTGAAGACGAGCAAAGCATTGTTCGAAACGTCAAGACTCTATGACAACCCGGTTCTTCTTATAAGCGATATTTTACTTAATTAAGCAAAGTTGCAGCGCTCCAGGAAATTTAAGTAAATAGAAAGGTGGAAGATGAAACTCATTGTGGATAAAATCAACAAAAAGTAGTTTGATGGTTTCGATAAGGAAGCCTATATTTTCAAACATCAGCAGACAAAATTGTAGAAAATGAGCAGCAAATCAAAACACCCAATGATAGGCTACGTGTATTTCCTTATTTCGATTGCAGCACTCGAAATTAGGTGGGAATGCCATTTTATTAACTTTGACATTATTTTAGACGAGCTGTATAGTGCTACAAACTTTCGGATCAGTGAGCATCCAGGGGCAAGTTCGAGTGTTAAACTAGTAATTTTTGCCTTTTAAAATCAAGCATGAGTGGTCTGTGTTTCACTCGAACGCGTTTAGTCGATTGATTCGGTAAGAATATGGCAACCAACATGGCGACGACGTATCGAAGAGAAACAAATGTTTTGGCCCAGAACGCCATCTTGACAAAGTGACGTCACTTCGTTAGTTGACAAGAGAAACAGTGCTCCGAAGCTAGGTTGATCCGGTGTATATAGCGTTCGAGAAACATCTAGATCGACTATGATTAAGTTTAGTCGACTCTAGTCAGCAAACCCGAACTTGCTCCAGATTGAAACTGATCAATATTTGTTTGGATAATAATATTGACGATGCTGTAGTAATCTGTAAGACCAGTGTTGTTGTACGATGTGAGAGACCCTGAGAAGCAGACGTTTTACGAAGGTCGTTAAAATAAAGAGCCCGCGTAAATCCCACAGCTGGTTGCTGGGGTCACATGAAAGGTCAATTATATACAGGTGGATTTTCAGTCATGAATCGCTCCCGGAGACCAACCTTTGCATCTGGTAAGCACATCTCTAAGCACGGTCTCAAAAACATGCTAAGCGTGGCATGGGGGCAAGGAGCACGGGGTTTCTCATAAAGCTGTAAAGCTGACAATAATGCTTAGCAAGTTTATTTGCTTTATAGAAATAATAAGTGTGTAACCAGTCACAAGCAAGTACCTTGAATGGTGCTGGTAACCAATTTTTGCTAAGCAATATTATTTGGTGCCGAGTAATATGACGTACCATTGTTTGTATACTCAGCTACCCATATATTTTCTGCTTTAGCATGTTGAGCCATATTTTTTTGTATAGCTTTCGGCTAAACAAACAAGGACAAAATTGATTCCAGGTTTGTCGGATTGCTAAAGTACGAAAGCCTATTATTAGCGACAACAAATCTAATCCATTAATAGGAATTCGTATGTCCATTATTACGGAGGATTCACATATACTGTTATTACGCATTCACAATTCGTTATTACGGATTTGCAATTGTTAATCCGTATTGTCAATTCGTATAATTAACATTATAGTTTGTTGTGCGTTGCGCTAATGGGCATTCGTACTTAAAAAACACAACAACACTGTTTGCATCCCATGTAACATATTGTTGCTATGGTAATACAATTTCGGATTAGGAAAACCTAACAACTTCCCAGAGTGCTTAAAAATACAACAAGGAAATCTGATAATCGTTTGAGGTCGTGCACGGGGTATTTTTGTATTTTCAAGAGATCGAATGAGTAATTCCAATAAAATCTCTCGCATTATTTTTTGTATTACGAAAATTAAAGAAAACATACCGTTGAAACGTATACAATTTCTAACAAGTGAAATCTGTATTTAGCATTTTGTTCTCGCCAGCAAAACAATATGATAAACACGTATTTACATGTTGAGCTGTTGTAGCCTGCGTTTGATTCGAAAGGGCAGTATAATTTTGCTGACACTGTTTTCGAATTCGAGAAATTTTCTGTCTGTGAGATAATTGCACTTTTAAAAAAACAACATGCCTTTACAAAAAATCCAAATTTACATCCACCAGACATCGGTAACATGATTAAAAACATGTATGTGATCGTCACAGCATGGATTTAATTTATACCAACGTTCATAATACTGCTGCTGGAGAACTGTTCATTAGAACCCCATCGTTTTCCAAGGATTAAAGAAAAATTCGAGACCGTCATAGAGCGACTCACATTGAGCCTTGGACGACATAAATTTTTACTTTAATTCTAGGCTAACTCTTGACTAGGCCTACATTTTAAAGGACTGAAAACACTCTGTACTCACGGTTGAAAAATCCATGTCCGAATCTGAAGACGAATGACAATAAAAAGGCCGTGAAGAGAATGAAGGCGGACGCAGAAATCCACATTATGGGGGAAGTCCGCTGCAGGCTGCCCGGGTAAAGATAGGGTCAGTGTCAATCACCACGGCTTGCCCGTAGGAGCAAATGAGGGTAAACACACAACGGGCGTTCGCTGCTGATTTTTCCCAAGCGGCCTGGGATAAGTACTCAATACAACGATCTCCCAACAACTCCTGGAATAACTTACAGCAAACGTCAGCAGCTTTGGAGTGTACTCGTTGTTGTCAGTAGCACAGTATGGAAGATAAATTCTAGTCTTTTAGGGGGTTACACCACACAATTCCTTGAAAGTTCTTGCCTATGTTTTCCACTTCACAGAGTGGGAGTGTGTCGTGCAGCGCTTTCGTCGAAACAGTTTCCACTTTGGCACCCGACTATTCTAAAGCATTTTTGTTAAAAGCACGGATCTTAATTTTTTCTCAGCTGACAATATGATAGAATCCTATTTTTATAGCAAGATAGTCCAACGAAAATTAACCTCAGCTTGTTATAAAACTTGCAGGGCTATACACATTTTGCGTGGGGCAGGCTTAATCAACTTCCCCAAACGGATATGTGGGGGTCGAGGATTGAATAAGAGGTTGTATCGGAGTTGTGAAGGAGTTTCACCTACGTCACTTTCAGATGTTTAATCTTGTCAAGTTCGGAAGGTGAGAAGATCCAGGTGTGTATCCTTCAAAAATCAGAGCTGTCATTGGTCTTCAGATGAGAAAAGCAGATAGAGATACTGCATGCTCCTATATATAGTGAAGGATTTGCCGACATCGATGGTAGAAAAACCAAAAACGAAGTGAGTTGATGCAGCTTGACTGAGTCAATCAGCAGTTTTGATGATGAATAAACCATCGGCATAACGGGTGAGATAGTGTATCCATAAAAAACGTCAATGAACTGTCACCTGATCCTAATTAATTTATCAAACAAACTAGACACAATGGTTTGAGCTGAGCGTGAAGTACCAAGGTGGTTGATGACTGGTTTTTTTATATCTGACTCTTGGGTTTCTACGCTGGATGTAGCTCGGAAGCAACATCTGTTAAAATATTGGAAAGTGTGACAGCTGAAACCAGTATTGATGGGTGCCGGTGTGGTGATTATCTCCCACGCCTCTACTACACATCTCTACATGGATTCATCACATACATTGGTCATGACGGGTGCCGGTGGGGTACATGTCAGTACCAGAAAACACCGGAAATTGCATGTAATTTTTTTTCCACAGGGATTAGTCCGGCGAAAAAAATGACAGTCAACGTCCCCGCCAAGGTTGAGTACACAAACACCATCGTTTTTTTAAAACTTTGTCCATTTTCACGTCACTGTTAACGGGACATGAACCGAATCAGTTTTAATCAAAGTTCGCACAGGGACTAACTGTACACAGTGACGTAACCAGGGGTGGGCACAGCCCCCCCTCCCCACTCAGAACCCTTGCCCACCCCCACCCTGCACCCCGCACCCCACACCCCGCACCCCCGCAAGTGATATCGGGAAAAATAAAGCAAAATGAATAGTTCAATACATCAAATTGAGCCACCTATGGTGGCCCTGAGGGACATCAAATAAATATATTTACGTAAATATGTACGTAAATATTCAAGGTTTTTGCCCCAATTCGCAAATATTCCCGGAAATAATGATTTGCGCTTAATGCACAATTCGTGAATATTCACGTAAATATTCACGATTTGTGCCTCAAATCGCAAATATTCCCGTTAATTTTTATGTAAATATTTACGTAATTGGGGGTATAAAAAATGATACCTTTTAAATAACCACAAAACTTCGAAGTGAAATGTTTCTCAAAATGCTTTATACTAATCGGTAACCAACATGTTTTTATTGCCATTAATTTTAAGAGTGATTACCAAATTCCGTACATTCCCTTTAAACAAAATCTTCTATTAATTGTTTGTCTTTCGATCTCATTGCCAATTATTTGTTACATGGTGAACCCAATAATTGATGACCCCATTTTATCCAGCATATCTATGACCAAGAGTAACATCTGAAGACCGTTGCATGAACCCGTACTAGTCCCAACCACAAAACTTGCATCCCGCCAGCAAAATTATCACACCATTAACAAAATATGGCTTTTGATTTGACTTTTTTTCATTGTCCAAAGGCAGTTGCCGGATACATCTTTTTCTGTAACGGGAAGCATCATAGATTCTGTAGAGTACTCTCCTGGCACAACAGGAACTCTAACTTCCCGGGGATTTTATACTTTGCCTCGTGTGGATTTAGTCTTTCACGATGAGCTCATCGAATGCCCGAGATCGTCTAAAAAGGGCATGTTGGCAATTTGCTGTCAATAGAGGTCGCTTTATTTGTTAATTCCCACACAAAAGGGGTGCACCACACTAAATAAACTCCCATAGCAACAAATGCTATATTCAAAAATACTAAAAAATATTTTAAGTCCTCAGCCTCTTGAAAACCAACCAAATATATTTCCAGACAACTAAACTTCAGATTTCTTTTACATTTTTTGGCAGGTCAGCCATTTGGAATTTTTGCCAATTACACTACCGAAAGTGCAGTGCTTCCCAAACTGAATTGCTGCCAATTTAATTTCATAAGGCGCTCCTCCCATTCTCATGCCAAATAGGACCAACTTTAAAGCCTAAATTTATCAAATCTCCTAAAAAGTTGAAGCACAGAGCCCCCAGGTTGTGATAAACTGTTATGATTACACAATCTATTTGCATGACCCCAAAACGTTATTATTCAATAGATTTTGAGGGCCTACAAACTATGATAATCAGCTAGCTCAGCGCATATGAATGTTGACCTGTTTAGCGTGGTGCACCCTGTTGGTGCGTGTGCCAATGAGCCTCCAGGGTAAACAAGAGAGGAAATAACCAAGTGCCAAAAGGCCTTCATGATAAACGAGTGGAATGCCTCTTTGAGTATATCTGTCTCGGCAGTGCTTAAATGGTTTAATAATGCAAATTGTATTGATTTTAAAAAGAGCTTTTATGATGTTATTGTTTTGTATATGATTGAATTGAAGGAAGAAACTAATAACATTTCTGAGGAAATTACAAAAGAAAACGTCGCTGAACTTACCCTCCCTCCGTGGCTGATAAAAACAGAACCTGCTCAAAATGATCCGGGGCGAGAAAAATGACTGAACCCTAACGCCTCCCCCCGCTCCCCCCCCCCGCCCCCCCCCCCCCCCCCCCACCAAAATAAACCCCCAAAACTACTCAAGAACCCCTGGAAATGTTAACAATTTTTTTCCAAAACAATGTAATATTACAAAGTGAAGAACGGCATATACACATGTGCAGATCATTTTTTTTCACCGTAACTAGCCAAAGTGTCACTTTTTGGAAAACATTGCGTTTGAAGTCACCCATCATGGAAACCGTTCAGCATTATCTTTGACGTCAGTTTTTAGTGATTAAATGAAAAACCCACTTCGATTGAAATAACAACAGATATTCCTGATGATAAATACTCACCTTTTTGTCAATAAAATGTATATGTTATTGCATTACATCTATAAAATGCATGATGAGTGACCCATGATAAAACAACACAGAAACTAGCAACAGAGGGCGCTGCATCACAAACTGGATAATGATCCACTGTCACATGCACGGATTTTGTGTGTACGTTTGCGAGTGTCGTGTAACGTGTATTTGAGGCCACTCATTGATTACAAATTCTATTGTTGGTCTATTTCTTCCTCCATGGTCTAGGCATGGATGATTCAGTTGTACTTTTTTCCTGTAAACCTCCGATGGAGTATTCATCAATTTAAATAGACAAACAACCCCATCTAACACACTCTGAACTATACAAAAAAAAATCCCCATCCGACACATACACAGCTAGCACAAAATAACACCTTTATAATGAAATGCATACATACGCAGATCGGCCGGAAACTGCTCTTTTTCGCACCGAGTTTATGCCAAAGATAAAGTACACAGTTATCGATGTGCATGCATTTTCAGCGATGTGGTCAGGCCTTTTTTGTTGGGAACTGGAGGGGGTGGCTTTTATGGCGGGGCGGAGCATGGGAGGGCGGATAAAATCTGTGTCCCCCCCCCCCCCCCCCCCCCCCCGGTAGGCCCAAGTCTTCTACACCAAGATCGTGGTTCAAATTTGCAGAATTATCAAAAAGTCTGTTTAGATCATTCAACATTTAATATTGTTTATGTTTGGTCGGAATCGCAACATTGGTTTAATATGCATTTTCCAGGTGTAGTAACTAAGTAATGAGGGTGGTCGTGCGGGTCAACAAACAGATCGCGGCCGCTCGCTGTCGACCTGTTGTCCTGACATGTTGACCACAGTATTTCCACCTCCATGATTAAATGCATTTGGCGAAAACCAGTGAAAACTTCGTTTTTTAAACATGTTCCAAAAGTAAAGGATAGTTCCATTCATCTGCGGCGCAGAAAAGAAACTCGATGATGAAACACCATTGACATCAACTACTCGGTCCTCAAAAAAGTCAGACGGCCATTTTCCTCAGCCAGGAGGAGGGGTCGATGCTGTGCACGACTTGAGTCACAAAACCAGGTCAAAAGTTTGCAGGTTTGAGTCTAGGTTGGACATCAAGCAGCCATGTTTTTCGACGGAGAAGAAGGAGAAGGGGATTTTGGACCACCGCCTGGAAAGTATGACAGTTTTTTCCTTAACAAAATGCAAATTGTCAGTGTTCCGTAGAGCTAACTAAACTTCGCTGTATTTCAATCAATTCCATTGCAATGCTTTGTGTGGACTTTACATAAGACTAAGAGATGTGGAACTGGAAACATTTTGTTGGGATCTAAGACATGTCGGAGGGGGAGGGGCAGAGAAGGAAAGTTGGGAGGGGTTAACCAATGAGGGAATATTATAACTGAAAGACCTTTTGAAGAGATGCAAAACAATAAAAAATAGCCAAATCAAAATGCAAAACGAAACCTCGATATAAATGACATCATTTTGAGCCTTCCTTTCAAAGTGGTTTTTGCCAATGACAAACTTTTTTGCTTAATTAAAGCAATTTATTTTTCAAAAAGTTGCAAGTAGTTTCACTTCTGATTCAAGTAAAGGGAAGGTAAGAAATGAACACAAATTTCATGTCTCAAACAGCCAGGTATACTGTACGATATTTATGAAGACTGACAGTTGGCAATGCTAAGATTTGTCGCACATTATAAGTGGTTAAGTAAGGCTTTACTTGGCAGATTGTCAAAATCCATCCCAATCTAGTGGGAACACACATACACAGACTCTGTCTTGTCTTGTCTTGATGGATACGGCACCAACACTCCTTCTCAGGTGTCACACGGGCAGTGTCGGTTGTACACATGGAATTATCAACCACGCCAAATACCGGGGAACGTCACACGGGCAGTGTCGGTTGTACACATGGAATTATCAACCACGCCAAACACCAGGGATCCCTTCTCTTAACAATAAGTGTACTGGGTTCTTTTACTAGCGTTACACAACACACAGGATCTACGGCTTTACAAAAAATACGTCCCATCCAAAGGACAAAGCAATAATAATGGTTTTGCTTAAAGGGCACAAGTGTCAAGACCGGGACTCGAACCCACACTCTGCTGTTCAGAACACCAAAGCTTGAGTTGGTGCGCCTGACCACTCAACCACAACACGCCCACTGTCTGGACGGGTTGAGGTTTTGGGGGAAATTTCTCCTGTCCTACTTTAGGGAAGCTAAAATATTTGGCTGAGTATATCAAAGATGTACATTTAGAAAGTCAAATTTTTAAAGGTACGACGTATTTGTTGCCAAAAGATTACCTGCAGCCAAATACAGGTGTTACTATTAAATCTCTTGGACTCGGTGAATATAATGTACACTATCAAACTGATTAATGTCCCAAGCATGACTTGCATTATGTCAGGCATAATGCATGGTGTTGGAAATGTCAAAACTCCATAGTTAGAGATTTCAAACATGGAGAAAGAAATAAAGGGTCAGAGTAAAGCACTTAAAGTGTTTTTGTTGTCTATTGATTAACATAGTACACATTGTACAGGCATATTCTTTGAAATATGGACCATTTGCAAGCCTGAAAATTGGACCCTGATATTTTCATAAGTGAAAGCTAATTTTTATTTTTATGTAGTGTAATTAACTACGAGGTACCTGACATGTTATCATACACAATATTGACAACCGATGTCTTTCAACTAAATCGAGGTAAAAGGTTTGGAGTCTCGAACGTCAGCATTTTTGACGGACTTCCACTACCACTATAGATGTAGAGGTATTTAAATGATAAAATTTTTATATTTGCTGAGGGTACATATTTTCTTTTGCATGCTCAGGTTGTGGGGGCTGATGCCAAATACTTCAACAGCAAGAGAAAAAAAAAATCCGACAATTGAAAAAAAAAAAATTCGCGAATTCCCGAACGTCATTTTTTTCCGTCACAAATTTCAACAATAAAAAACATGTCAATTAACCAAAGTTTCAAACATTCAATAAATTCGAAACAAATATGATGAGAACACGTTTAAATAATTATTATTTTGAAACAATGACTACTACGATACCTGGTCAACAATAAGAGTAATCCCTTTTTCAAATTTCCAGCGCCGAAATTTTTTCAGCATCCGTCAATTTTTTTACGTGACGTTCGAGAACTTACCGATCGGCCTGTAAATTAACCCTTGACTTGACTTACCCCCTCTATTGTCCTCAATTGCAGTTAGGCCATTTAAGTCAACAGAGGGGGTAAGTTCGACTCACACATGTTTTGTTTTCTGTTAATACGTGTGCAAAATAAATCCGTCAAGTAAATCACGCTCATACTTACTGACGTTCGAGAATCCATCGGACAGCTCCAGATGAAAAACCAAAATGTATCTGAGATGATTAACAACGGAAATACTTCCTTCCGAACGCTAGTTTTTGGAAACTAAATCAACTTATGTTCAAGTACGCTTGATGTGGATTGCGCGAAGGTAATAAAGTCCCGAACGTCATTTGCAATAAATTCCGTCAATTTTCTCGAACGTCATGCAAATTCCGTCATTTTTTTTTTTTTAGATTTTAGGTACATGTATGAGAGGCTGCAAATAGTTCAGAGAAATTACGGTAGTGTTGTGCCAGAAATAAATTAATAACAGACAATATTTGCTTAGTTTTTCCGTCAATGTTATGCTCTCTTCTGTCAGACTTATATTTTCTGTGTGTGGTTGAGTTTTTTAAATTTTTATTTGAAACTACATCAGTTGGGCCTCACCATAGAAAAGAATGAATGTTCCTTGTGCTTTACTTGTGCTCTCCTTTGAACTAAATATAGATAACCACATGTTTCACTGCTGGAGACTCTACTTTTTTAAATGACCACTGCAAGATGAAAACTAACTGAACTATCCTTACATGAACATTTTGGTAAACTTAAATATGTATACAATTATTTAAAATATCTTACAAGGTCAAAAAGATTTTTTTGAAAAATGACATTTGAGGTTGTAAAATGGTCCATATTTTGAAGAATATGCCTACATGCTGTGTCCCTATGATGACCTTACTACTTAACTTACGCTTCTGGCCTCTAAATGCAGTCTTGTATGACCTTAACCTGTTGGCAATTAGACAATGACTCAACATCGTCTACTGTTCAATCTTGGCAGTGGACTTGGCTCGAAGAAAATAAAAAGGTTTAGACTATCACTGTTAATAATTTCCTTTCTATTGGTTCAATAATTCAATTGTTGATCAGCTAATTGTAATCTGCTCTAGTTAATTATGTGCAAGTTTGAAAAGTCGAAAGTGCATAATACAGAGCCTGAAATACTCACTGGACCACTGGACAGAGATAATCCAGCAATTTCAAAACTAGGCCAGTCACCCCACAAAAGTCCTTAAAAAGGCTTTTCAATTCTGAATTTTCTCCTTAAAGTTGAGTAATGTACTGTCTTTAAAAGAGATCGAGATTTAGTTCTTAGTCTCTGTAGGCTTTTCCAAACCACCCTGCTGTGGAAAAGGTGAAAGGCGTGTCGTTTTTGAGCAGTCAAGCACACTGGACTCAATTTCTGGTGTTTCTGATCAGCAAAGTGTGGGTTCGAGTCCCAGTCTTGACACTTGTGTCCAAAAGCAAGACACTTAACCATTATTCCTTCGTCCTTTGGATGGGATGTGAAG
Source organism: Leptasterias polaris (assembly GCA_037783415.1). NCBI lineage: Eukaryota > Metazoa > Echinodermata > Asteroidea > Forcipulatida > Asteriidae > Leptasterias > Leptasterias polaris. The sequence goes on from JAZGTN010000089.1 coordinate 2,697,383, forward strand.
CAGTGGGTCCCGCGTGTTGTGTAATGCACATAAAAGAGCCCAGTGCACTAAGAGAAGGGGTTTGACTCGGTGTTTCTGGCAGTGGCTGCTGAATGTGCCGCAGCACCTTGTAAACCCTTATAAGGTGCTACTAATAAATGGGTCTCATAATTCATCAACTTCAAAACCCATCTTAAAAAGTGCTGCTCTTTGATCAAGCGCCTTTAGCACCTAATTGGTGGTTTCTTGTGTTGCAAATACTCCAAATGAATCCTGATTTTATTTTTTCCCTTAGATTGGCCTACATGTACATACATATGCAATGTATGTACAGGGTACATGTAGTTATATTTTTAAAGACCATTGGTTGGGGACTTTTGTTGCCATTTTTATGTGGAAACTGTTTTTTCTTGATCCTGCATTAATTCTTCATTGGTCCTGTATATAATCCTCGAGGTATTGATTAATACTTGACCTTGGATATAAACTTGTATTTATCCTGCATTAATCCTGCATTGTGGGATTAATTTCCACACTGCCAGATCAGATTCTGCTTTGCCAGATTAAAAGGCAGTCGAGCCTTAGTGGAACTTGTGTTGTGGCCGAGCGAAAGTGGTCTACAGTTCACCGGTCCAAAGCTCTGGCATTGTCAGCACTCAGCAGCAGAGTGTGGGTTCGAATCCCGGTCATGACACTTGTACCCTTGAGCAAGGCACTTAACCATAACTGCTTCGTAAAATGTGGGAAGTGAGTGCTTTACCAGCCAGACTCCTACTGGGTGATACCCATGGCTACATTCTTACGGACTGTGAAGGGGGTAACCCTGTTTCAGCCCCAGGAGTAGGTGGCTATGTGTCCCTGGTGACAGTTGATTTAGGTCAATAGCCCAAATCAGTTAAGTGTACATGTACAATGTAGCCTTCACTTTGAAGTGGCCGTCTGTGGCCTTTTGATGTTAGGCGATCTCTCATAAAATTTAAAACGCATTTGAGGGCGACCAAGAGTAGTCCCCGCCATGTTGCTCCACATTGGAAAGGAACAAAGTAAGATGAGACTGAGATCCTGCTTAAAGGTGATCAAAAGCCAGCGCCAACTGGGCATGGGGAATTTTTCTAGAGATTAACAATTGGATCTGCAACAGTCCTGCAGACCTTGGACTTAATCCCCATTTCTGTCTATTAATTAGTATTTCACCCGTGACCGTAACCTTTGTTTTGGGCTGTTAGGTCTGTGGGTCTTAGTGAGTAACAGGATGATACTATTAAATAATACTGCATACCTTGGCTCTTACATTGTTAATATGTACATGTGTAGGTGGATGTTTTAAAGGGCATTGTATTGTATGGACCGTGAACATGTAAAACCTTTGTTGACAAACCTTGTATATTCCAGGGGCCTTTCTGGCAGGCAAGAAACTGCCCTGGCTATAGACCATGTTACCTTTGTTTACAGAGTGGTGACCTTGTACATTCTAGTACATCCTGATGGGCAAGATACTACACTGACCATATGGGAAAATTTACATTTTGTGTCATAATCTTCACATAAATTCAAAATTTACAAAAGCAACAGCTGTACAGCTTTTGAGATGTCCCCCCTTTCTTCATATCAAAAGTTGAGAAAAATCAGACAGTGCAATCTCCATAAAACATAAGATTTGTTGTATTCTTCCATTGAGCTGTGTACAAATGTGCCTGCAGGAAGTCCAGGCTCTGTGGCTTTTTTGTAAACATGTGATGTCACAGGTCACATAGTCTATATGCTAACTTTTACATTTTGATGTGTCCTACATGTATGTGTCCACATACATTGAAGGGTTATAAAACTGAAAACTGAACAAGTTTTGAGATGTGTCCACCTTTCTTCATATCAAAAAGCAGTGTTGTAGTCGAGTCACCTGTGTCGAGTCTGAGTCGAGTCTCAAGTCACTTGGGTCGAGTCCGAGTCTCAAGTCACTTGGGTCGAGTCCGAGTCCCGAGTCACTTGGTCCAAGTCCGAGTCCGAGTCACGAGTCACTTGGTCCGAGTCCGAGTCACGAGTCACTTGTTTAAATATTGATTGCAAACCAAATGTCGTAAAATAAGAATTGGAAATGACAAAATAAAACACATTTATTTTAAACAAAGTCCTGTTAAAGTTTGTTGTTAAAGTTGGTATAACCAAAATAAAACAATACGGGGCGGAACGGCAGATGCCATGATTTAAAAAATGTTGTACTACTTTTTACTAGTGACGTGACCAAACTTGACGTCGTGTTTGTGTGTCGACCATGTGTAGAAACTGGTGCAAACAACACACAGCCATCACAGTGCAATATGCAGGCTGTGTTTTACAGGTACCAGACATGCCATTTCCCTGGCATCAAGCACAAGCAGTGGCTATGGTGTTAACGTTGACAGAATACCAGCATAATACTGCTGGTGTCGTGCATCCCAGTGTTAATATGCGTACTGAATTCATACGAATCGAACATACACGCGTTGTACTTAGATGGCCATCTACACAATAATCACGAACACTATTACTTGCAACACCATACGACAGTACATATTTATTGTGCTAGACGTTAACTCTATGACATGTGCACTCCGGGAATGACGATCGGATCGTCGGAATTGTTTTTAATATTTAAAAAAGGTATTGTTTGTAAAAAATACGTGACTCGAGTCACGAGTCCTCGGGGACAAGTCCGAGTCATGATAGTCGAGTCCGAGTCCGAGTCCAAGTCTTTTGCAGACGTGACTCGAGTCAAGTCCGAGTCACCGAAATTGTGACTCGAGACGGACTCGAGTCATACAACACTGTCAAAAAGTGATAAAAATTAATTCTGACCAGCCCAGTGCCGTCAGACTGGAAAGAGAGGAAGAAGTCTATAAAATGTAAGATTTAAGTTTTGTTCCATTGAGCTGTGTACAAATCATGCCCGCAGAAAGGGTCTGTGGCGCTGTGGCTTAATTGTAAACATGTGATGTCACAAGTTGTTCTATAACAATTTATTTTTTTAATTAAAAGCAAAGGCTTCTGTGATTTGTTAGGATGTTTGCTAGTTTCAGGATCTGTTTTCAGATTCTCCTAAGTTAATTATAATAATAATAATAACTAGAACTAATGTGATTGTTAAGTTCCCTAACAATCATAGAGCTGTTCCAGTACGTTGATCTAAGAAGATAATTATAATAATAATAATAACTAGAACTAATGTGATTGTTAAGTTCCCTAACAATCATAGAGCTGTTCCAGTACGTTGATCTAAGAAGATAATTATAATAATAATAATAACTAGGACTAATGTGATTGTTAAGTTCCCTAACAATCATAGAGCTGTTCCAGTACGTTGATCTAAGAAGATAATTATAATAATAATAATAACTAGAACTAATGTGATTGTTAAGTTCCCTAACAATCATAGAGCTGTTCCAGTACGTTGATCTAAGAAGATAATTATAATAATAATAATAACTAGAACTAATGTGATTGTTAAGTTCCCTAACAATCATAGAGCTGTTCCAGTACGTTGATCTAAGAAGATAATTATAATAATAATAATAACTAGGACTAATGTGATTGTTAAGTTCCCTAACAATCATAGAGCTGTTCCAGTACGTTGATCTAAGAAGATAATTATAATAATAATAATAACTAGAACTAATGTGATTGTTAAGTTCCCTAACAATCATAGAGCTGTTCCAGTACGTTGATCTAAGAAGATAATTATAATAATAATAATAACTAGGACTAATGTGATTGTTAAGTTCCCTAACAATCATAGAGCTGTTCCAGTACGTTGATCTAAGAAGATAATTATAATAATAATAATAACTAGAACTAATGTGATTGTTAAGTTCCCTAACAATCATAGAGCTGTTCCAGTACGTTGATCTAAGAAGATAATTATAATAATAATAATAACTAGAACTAATGTGATTGTTAAGTTCCCTAACAATCATAGAGCTGTTCCAGTACGTTGATCTAAGAAGATAATTTCTGTTGCCAAAAGTTAAAAAGGGGTTACCACATAGACAAAATTTGCTCCAACTGAAATGTCTGTACAGCTAATTTGGCTTCTTATATAGTGGTCAAATACGTCATTCGGTGACGCTCATGGCGCTCAAACATTATTATAACTTCAAACTGTAAAGCCTTGTTGTACATTTTACCATGGTGTGGCCATCTTGGTTTTGTTTTTCTCCTATCTAATCCATTGCAACCAGACCGAGGCTGGAAGAACAAAAATAGTCTGATCCCTTTTTGTGCAATGGATAAAGTAGCATTCATTACTATTGTTGGATACAAGAGAACATGCCCAAAATGGTGGCTAAAATGAGTTCAGAGAGTTTCTTCTCCGGACCAAGACATCAGATCATGTCAAATGTTTCAGATTTTATTTGTTCGAACAATAACACTCCAGATTCAGGGGGAGGTACCACACAACAAATGATTGATCATTCCAGCTTCCAAGTAACAATACCTTGTTAAAACTCAACAAGGACTCAAACCTGTAACCCTCAAGGCACTGCAGCGAGGGGCTTAGAGCAATACATCCAGTATTGACAGTCTCTCAATCAGGTCTATAAAGTGTGCATTCACCACTCATATTCTGCAGCATAACGCATCTGTCTTTCTTTAAGATAATATCTGCCAGAAAGAGTTAGTCATTTCTTTGGTGCCCCCAAGTGTCCTGTGTCGTTCATGTCGATTTACAATCCCACACACTGTCTTAACATTGTCACTCAGTACAGGACAACGCTGGGGAGTGACTCATCCCCCCCTCCCCCTCCGCAGTACCCTCAAGTGCCTGCATTAAGAGTTTTATTTTCTTTGGGCATGTTTTGTCAATTTGTACTTAAATAGTTTTTGTGTTCGTTGCTGTGACACGGTTATTCCCCCCTCTGAATTTGGAATAATCTATCAAAGAGACGTCATGCCTAGAAACAGGTAGGATTGCTGTGTGTGTCTGTCTGAAACAGAAAGTTGTATTTTGTTCTTTTTCAGGAAGCAGTCGTTTTTTTGTTGTAATTGTTTTGGAAGTAAACAATGAATTGTGAAATGCATGCTATTAGAATAAGGCTTACCTTTCCGGTTTACAGGTAGGGTTTAAGGGTAGTTTGCATGGTTTATAAATTGTTCTGTTGATGAGTTTTTCAAGATCAAAACTACCTGTACCTGTAAAGGTTGGTGAAATACAACAAAAGTTTTTGCAATAAGTTGTTTGGGATTGTCGTGTAAACACATGAGGAAAAGTTGTGAGGTTCTGAGCAACATGTACCAGCCCTTGGCCAAGTGCAGGCCTCAAAGCACTTATCCATCCAATTTTTGAGAGTGCTTGGCTTCACGACCAGAATTTGATAAATGAAAATGAAATGAAATTAGTCCCCAAGAATGAACTATTGCAGTGACCATAGTAATAATGCTCATGTGCCATGATCGTCAAAACTTGCAGACATCGACGTTTATAAATGTCTATTATTATAAAATTACATATCAAATAATAAACCACAAGGGAAACTGACTGGGTAAACTTTAAATGATTTTGGGTTGAACAAAGAAAAATTGACTAGAGCGGGATTTGAACCAATGACCTCTGGATTAACGTGCTGGTGCTCTACCAACTGAGCTATCTAGCCGTATGTTGGCGGCCTCCCTAATTATAAGTACTTAAACAATGTGTGGTAAGCAACAACAAAAAAGCAGGATACCAGTCACAGATTGTACATGTGACATAGTATTTTGACTGGTAACCATATCCTTATAAGCATAATTTTATTCTGCTTTAAACTACTTTTTTGTGATTCACCAAGTCAACCCATTTTTTAGGCATTATTCAGAAGCTTTGGCCACCCTGCAGCTTGACACACTCCACGATCGTAGAACTCAAATTTGCAAGGAGTTTGCTATAAAGTCAAGCTGCACTGATGGATTCTCAGTCTGGTTTCCTGCCTCTGGGTATACCTCGTCCATGACATTAAGGAACACAAACCAATATGGATCACACAAGTGCAATACAAAGCGTTTCAAATGCAGCCCCCTTCAATACCTTACATCTCTTCTGAACGGTTTTTGCGTTAATACTGTAGAACACTCTCTCTCTCGGTTGTATTTTTATTTCTCAAGGCTGTTTTTAGTAGCATAGCATTTCCAGATGAACTTTTAGAGCCCAATTTTGATGCCCATGGGCCACTTTTCACCTTTTGTGATGAATATTTGATTTTAATTGTTTACCTTCTTTTAAAGTTTGTTTAACATTTTTTGTGTACTTTTAATGTTTTTAAAATTGTCAATTCAAAATGCAATTCGGTCGTTGGACCGCGAATTTTTGAATGTTTTAAATAAACCATAAACCACGAACCACATGATATTGCAAGAAACGATCATGTATTTATTATTTTGTGTGGGCTTACTTGTGGTTGCATACTATGCATTAACCCCCAAATGGCTCAGCAATATGGCCCCAAATGGCTCAGCGATATTATTTGCACTGGGTCTTGATTTGCAAGATCAGTGAAAGTTCGCACATTTTTCAGAACAAGATCCTGTTCAATCAAGCCTCCTGTGAATTATATTGTACATTGCCATTATGATAATTATAAATAAATACAAAGCCGGTTGCTAACCCATAGTTTAATAGCCCAGTTACTCGGTCTCCTTGAGAATTTTCTGTTCACTAATGGATCTCTAAACTTATGCAGGACCTCAACTTTGCAAGATTGACTGCAAAAAATATGAAGTGAGCCCTCTGTTGGCTAAGTTATGAAAGCCTTATAATTTGGTTGTTAAAACTGCTGAGTATTGTTCATGTACTGTATTTGTAATAACATGATTCTCATGTTATAATGAGTTTCCATTGCAAGGAGATTGTACAGGGTTTAAAGATGTGATGAATTTAAGAATGTGTAAAGCTACAGTTTTTACAGTTAGTAAATATTTACATGTATAAACAAGGTTTAGAGGTGACAAAGTTGAAAACATTTGCTATATCTTGCGCAGCAGTACCTTCCTGTTCATTTGCAATCAGGAGATTTTGAGATACTTGGTGGCAGTAGACTCTTTGGTGAAATTTTCATTGTTTACAGAATTTACAGCATGTGCGTATTGCCAGTTATAATGCATTTAACACGATAAGTCAAAGGTCTCTATATCAGTTTAAGGTGTGATAAAAGATACATGGGTCCTTGTGTATCTTTCACATCGAGGGAACATCTTGCACCATTTTTTGCAAATCCAGTTGCGGAGAGCATCTCTGAAGCTCTTGTTACGAAGTGAGTAAATCACGACGTTCACCCAGCTGTTGGTAATAAGGAAAACATCCAGTATAGCATGGACATCGTAAGAGAGTGACACCTTGTTTTGGATGATTATTCTGATCACGTCGGGCACCCAGGATAATGCAACGGCCAAGGTGATGATAAACACTGTTGTGATGGACTTGATACTCATTTGGCGTCCTGGTAGGGGCTGATTTGATGATGGGCGGGTGTTATCGTCATTGGGATTCACCATCTGATGCTGGCTGTTGATGTAGCGGGTGTGACGGCGGGCAATCAGAAGGATGTGCAGGTAAAGAAGAAACATGATTATTAACGGAATTACAGTCAAGAACATTGATTGTATTCGTTCGTCGCCATCCTACCAGCTACAGTGCGGTGACTTCAGCCCCTCTGACATTGACGTAAGTCCCAGTCTTGACACTTGTGTCCAAAAGCAAGACACTTAACCATTATTCCTTCGTCCTTTGGATGGGATGTGAAGCAGTGGGTCCCGCGTGTTGTGTAATGCACATAAAAGAGCCCAGTGCACTAAGAGAAGGGGTTTGACTCGGTGTTTCTGGCAGTGGCTGCTGAATGCGCCGCAGCACCTTGTAAACCCTTATAAGGTGCTACTAATAAATGGGTCTCATAATTCATCAACTTCAAAACCCATCTTAAAAAGTGCTGCTCTTTGATCAAGCGCCTTTAGCACCTAATTGGTGGTTTCTTGTGTTGCAAATACTCCAAATGAATCCTGATTTTATTTTTTCCCTTAGATTGGCCTACATGTACATACATATGCAATGTATGTACAGGGTACATGTAGTTATATTTTTAAAGACCATTGGTTGGGGACTTTTGTTGCCATTTTTATGTGGAAACTGTTTTTTCTTGATCCTGCATTAATTCTTCATTGGTCCTGTATATAATCCTCGAGGTATTGATTAATACTTGACCTTGGATATAAACTTGTATTTATCCTGCATTAATCCTGCATTGTGGGATTAATTTCCACACTGCCAGATCAGATTCTGCTTTGCCAGATTAAAAGGCAGTCGAGCCTTAGTGGAACTTGTGTTGTGGCCGAGCGAAAGTGGTCTACAGTTCACCGGTCCAAAGCTCTGGCATTGTCAGCACTCAGCAGCAGAGTGTGGGTTCGAATCCCGGTCATGACACTTGTACCCTTGAGCAAGGCACTTAACCATAACTGCTTCGTAAAATGTGGGAAGTGAGTGCTTTACCAGCCAGACTCCTACTGGGTGATACCCATGGCTACATTCTTACGGACTGTGAAGGGGGTAACCCTGTTTCAGCCCCAGGAGTAGGTGGCTATGTGTCCCTGGTGACAGTTGATTTAGGTCAATAGCCCAAATCAGTTAAGTGTACATGTACAATGTAGCCTTCACTTTGAAGTGGCCGTCTGTGGCCTTTTGATGTTAGGCGATCTCTCATAAAATTTAAAACGCATTTGAGGGCGACCAAGAGTAGTCCCCGCCATGTTGCTCCACATTGGAAAGGAACAAAGTAAGATGAGACTGAGATCCTGCTTAAAGGTGATCAAAAGCCAGCGCCAACTGGGCATGGGGAATTTTTCTAGAGATTAACAATTGGATCTGCAACAGTCCTGCAGACCTTGGACTTAATCCCCATTTCTGTCTATTAATTAGTATTTCACCCGTGACCGTAACCTTTGTTTTGGGCTGTTAGGTCTGTGGGTCTTAGTGAGTAACAGGATGATACTATTAAATAATACTGCATACCTTGGCTCTTACATTGTTAATATGTACATGTGTAGGTGGATGTTTTAAAGGGCATTGTATTGTATGGACCGTGAACATGTAAAACCTTTGTTGACAAACCTTGTATATTCCAGGGGCCTTTCTGGCAGGCAAGAAACTGCCCTGGCTATAGACCATGTTACCTTTGTTTACAGAGTGGTGACCTTGTACATTCTAGTACATCCTGATGGGCAAGATACTACACTGACCATATGGGAAAATTTACATTTTGTGTCATAATCTTCACATAAATTCAAAATTTACAAAAGCAACAGCTGTACAGCTTTTGAGATGTCCCCCCTTTCTTCATATCAAAAGTTGAGAAAAATCAGACAGTGCAATCTCCATAAAACATAAGATTTGTTGTATTCTTCCATTGAGCTGTGTACAAATGTGCCTGCAGGAAGTCCAGGCTCTGTGGCTTTTTTGTAAACATGTGATGTCACAGGTCACATAGTCTATATGCTAACTTTTACATTTTGATGTGTCCTACATGTATGTGTCCACATACATTGAAGGGTTATAAAACTGAAAACTGAACAAGTTTTGAGATGTGTCCACCTTTCTTCATATCAAAAAGCAGTGTTGTAGTCGAGTCACCTGTGTCGAGTCTGAGTCGAGTCTCAAGTCACTTGGGTCGAGTCCGAGTCTCAAGTCACTTGGGTCGAGTCCGAGTCCCGAGTCACTTGGTCCAAGTCCGAGTCCGAGTCACGAGTCACTTGGTCCGAGTCCGAGTCACGAGTCACTTGTTTAAATATTGATTGCAAACCAAATGTCGTAAAATAAGAATTGGAAATGACAAAATAAAACACATTTATTTTAAACAAAGTCCTGTTAAAGTTTGTTGTTAAAGTTGGTATAACCAAAATAAAACAATACGGGGCGGAACGGCAGATGCCATGATTTAAAAAATGTTGTACTACTTTTTACTAGTGACGTGACCAAACTTGACGTCGTGTTTGTGTGTCGACCATGTGTAGAAACTGGTGCAAACAACACACAGCCATCACAGTGCAATATGCAGGCTGTGTTTTACAGGTACCAGACATGCCATTTCCCTGGCATCAAGCACAAGCAGTGGCTATGGTGTTAACGTTGACAGAATACCAGCATAATACTGCTGGTGTCGTGCATCCCAGTGTTAATATGCGTACTGAATTCATACGAATCGAACATACACGCGTTGTACTTAGATGGCCATCTACACAATAATCACGAACACTATTACTTGCAACACCATACGACAGTACATATTTATTGTGCTAGACGTTAACTCTATGACATGTGCACTCCGGGAATGACGATCGGATCGTCGGAATTGTTTTTAATATTTAAAAAAGGTATTGTTTGTAAAAAATACGTGACTCGAGTCACGAGTCCTCGGGGACAAGTCCGAGTCATGATAGTCGAGTCCGAGTCCGAGTCCAAGTCTTTTGCAGACGTGACTCGAGTCAAGTCCGAGTCACCGAAATTGTGACTCGAGACGGACTCGAGTCATACAACACTGTCAAAAAGTGATAAAAATTAATTCTGACCAGCCCAGTGCCGTCAGACTGGAAAGAGAGGAAGAAGTCTATAAAATGTAAGATTTAAGTTTTGTTCCATTGAGCTGTGTACAAATCATGCCCGCAGAAAGGGTCTGTGGCGCTGTGGCTTAATTGTAAACATGTGATGTCACAAGTTGTTCTATAACAATTTATTTTTTTAATTAAAAGCAAAGGCTTCTGTGATTTGTTAGGATGTTTGCTAGTTTCAGGATCTGTTTTCAGATTCTCCTAAGTTAATTATAATAATAATAATAACTAGAACTAATGTGATTGTTAAGTTCCCTAACAATCATAGAGCTGTTCCAGTACGTTGATCTAAGAAGATAATTATAATAATAATAATAACTAGAACTAATGTGATTGTTAAGTTCCCTAACAATCATAGAGCTGTTCCAGTACGTTGATCTAAGAAGATAATTATAATAATAATAATAACTAGGACTAATGTGATTGTTAAGTTCCCTAACAATCATAGAGCTGTTCCAGTACGTTGATCTAAGAAGATAATTATAATAATAATAATAACTAGAACTAATGTGATTGTTAAGTTCCCTAACAATCATAGAGCTGTTCCAGTACGTTGATCTAAGAAGATAATTATAATAATAATAATAACTAGAACTAATGTGATTGTTAAGTTCCCTAACAATCATAGAGCTGTTCCAGTACGTTGATCTAAGAAGATAATTATAATAATAATAATAACTAGGACTAATGTGATTGTTAAGTTCCCTAACAATCATAGAGCTGTTCCAGTACGTTGATCTAAGAAGATAATTATAATAATAATAATAACTAGAACTAATGTGATTGTTAAGTTCCCTAACAATCATAGAGCTGTTCCAGTACGTTGATCTAAGAAGATAATTATAATAATAATAATAACTAGGACTAATGTGATTGTTAAGTTCCCTAACAATCATAGAGCTGTTCCAGTACGTTGATCTAAGAAGATAATTATAATAATAATAATAACTAGAACTAATGTGATTGTTAAGTTCCCTAACAATCATAGAGCTGTTCCAGTACGTTGATCTAAGAAGATAATTATAATAATAATAATAACTAGAACTAATGTGATTGTTAAGTTCCCTAACAATCATAGAGCTGTTCCAGTACGTTGATCTAAGAAGATAATTTCTGTTGCCAAAAGTTAAAAAGGGGTTACCACATAGACAAAATTTGCTCCAACTGAAATGTCTGTACAGCTAATTTGGCTTCTTATATAGTGGTCAAATACGTCATTCGGTGACGCTCATGGCGCTCAAACATTATTATAACTTCAAACTGTAAAGCCTTGTTGTACATTTTACCATGGTGTGGCCATCTTGGTTTTGTTTTTCTCCTATCTAATCCATTGCAACCAGACCGAGGCTGGAAGAACAAAAATAGTCTGATCCCTTTTTGTGCAATGGATAAAGTAGCATTCATTACTATTGTTGGATACAAGAGAACATGCCCAAAATGGTGGCTAAAATGAGTTCAGAGAGTTTCTTCTCCGGACCAAGACATCAGATCATGTCAAATGTTTCAGATTTTATTTGTTCGAACAATAACACTCCAGATTCAGGGGGAGGTACCACACAACAAATGATTGATCATTCCAGCTTCCAAGTAACAATACCTTGTTAAAACTCAACAAGGACTCAAACCTGTAACCCTCAAGGCACTGCAGCGAGGGGCTTAGAGCAATACATCCAGTATTGACAGTCTCTCAATCAGGTCTATAAAGTGTGCATTCACCACTCATATTCTGCAGCATAACGCATCTGTCTTTCTTTAAGATAATATCTGCCAGAAAGAGTTAGTCATTTCTTTGGTGCCCCCAAGTGTCCTGTGTCGTTCATGTCGATTTACAATCCCACACACTGTCTTAACATTGTCACTCAGTACAGGACAACGCTGGGGAGTGACTCATCCCCCCCTCCCCCTCCGCAGTACCCTCAAGTGCCTGCATTAAGAGTTTTATTTTCTTTGGGCATGTTTTGTCAATTTGTACTTAAATAGTTTTTGTGTTCGTTGCTGTGACACGGTTATTCCCCCCTCTGAATTTGGAATAATCTATCAAAGAGACGTCATGCCTAGAAACAGGTAGGATTGCTGTGTGTGTCTGTCTGAAACAGAAAGTTGTATTTTGTTCTTTTTCAGGAAGCAGTCGTTTTTTTGTTGTAATTGTTTTGGAAGTAAACAATGAATTGTGAAATGCATGCTATTAGAATAAGGCTTACCTTTCCGGTTTACAGGTAGGGTTTAAGGGTAGTTTGCATGGTTTATAAATTGTTCTGTTGATGAGTTTTTCAAGATCAAAACTACCTGTACCTGTAAAGGTTGGTGAAATACAACAAAAGTTTTTGCAATAAGTTGTTTGGGATTGTCGTGTAAACACATGAGGAAAAGTTGTGAGGTTCTGAGCAACATGTACCAGCCCTTGGCCAAGTGCAGGCCTCAAAGCACTTATCCATCCAATTTTTGAGAGTGCTTGGCTTCACGACCAGAATTTGATAAATGAAAATGAAATGAAATTAGTCCCCAAGAATGAACTATTGCAGTGACCATAGTAATAATGCTCATGTGCCATGATCGTCAAAACTTGCAGACATCGACGTTTATAAATGTCTATTATTATAAAATTACATATCAAATAATAAACCACAAGGGAAACTGACTGGGTAAACTTTAAATGATTTTGGGTTGAACAAAGAAAAATTGACTAGAGCGGGATTTGAACCAATGACCTCTGGATTAACGTGCTGGTGCTCTACCAACTGAGCTATCTAGCCGTATGTTGGCGGCCTCCCTAATTATAAGTACTTAAACAATGTGTGGTAAGCAACAACAAAAAAGCAGGATACCAGTCACAGATTGTACATGTGACATAGTATTTTGACTGGTAACCATATCCTTATAAGCATAATTTTATTCTGCTTTAAACTACTTTTTTGTGATTCACCAAGTCAACCCATTTTTTAGGCATTATTCAGAAGCTTTGGCCACCCTGCAGCTTGACACACTCCACGATCGTAGAACTCAAATTTGCAAGGAGTTTGCTATAAAGTCAAGCTGCACTGATGGATTCTCAGTCTGGTTTCCTGCCTCTGGGTATACCTCGTCCATGACATTAAGGAACACAAACCAATATGGATCACACAAGTGCAATACAAAGCGTTTCAAATGCAGCCCCCTTCAATACCTTACATCTCTTCTGAACGGTTTTTGCGTTAATACTGTAGAACACTCTCTCTCTCGGTTGTATTTTTATTTCTCAAGGCTGTTTTTAGTAGCATAGCATTTCCAGATGAACTTTTAGAGCCCAATTTTGATGCCCATGGGCCACTTTTCACCTTTTGTGATGAATATTTGATTTTAATTGTTTACCTTCTTTTAAAGTTTGTTTAACATTTTTTGTGTACTTTTAATGTTTTTAAAATTGTCAATTCAAAATGCAATTCGGTCGTTGGACCGCGAATTTTTGAATGTTTTAAATAAACCATAAACCACGAACCACATGATATTGCAAGAAACGATCATGTATTTATTATTTTGTGTGGGCTTACTTGTGGTTGCATACTATGCATTAACCCCCAAATGGCTCAGCAATATGGCCCCAAATGGCTCAGCGATATTATTTGCACTGGGTCTTGATTTGCAAGATCAGTGAAAGTTCGCACATTTTTCAGAACAAGATCCTGTTCAATCAAGCCTCCTGTGAATTATATTGTACATTGCCATTATGATAATTATAAATAAATACAAAGCCGGTTGCTAACCCATAGTTTAATAGCCCAGTTACTCGGTCTCCTTGAGAATTTTCTGTTCACTAATGGATCTCTAAACTTATGCAGGACCTCAACTTTGCAAGATTGACTGCAAAAAATATGAAGTGAGCCCTCTGTTGGCTAAGTTATGAAAGCCTTATAATTTGGTTGTTAAAACTGCTGAGTATTGTTCATGTACTGTATTTGTAATAACATGATTCTCATGTTATAATGAGTTTCCATTGCAAGGAGATTGTACAGGGTTTAAAGATGTGATGAATTTAAGAATGTGTAAAGCTACAGTTTTTACAGTTAGTAAATATTTACATGTATAAACAAGGTTTAGAGGTGACAAAGTTGAAAACATTTGCTATATCTTGCGCAGCAGTACCTTCCTGTTCATTTGCAATCAGGAGATTTTGAGATACTTGGTGGCAGTAGACTCTTTGGTGAAATTTTCATTGTTTACAGAATTTACAGCATGTGCGTATTGCCAGTTATAATGCATTTAACACGATAAGTCAAAGGTCTCTATATCAGTTTAAGGTGTGATAAAAGATACATGGGTCCTTGTGTATCTTTCACATCGAGGGAACATCTTGCACCATTTTTTGCAAATCCAGTTGCGGAGAGCATCTCTGAAGCTCTTGTTACGAAGTGAGTAAATCACGACGTTCACCCAGCTGTTGGTAATAAGGAAAACATCCAGTATAGCATGGACATCGTAAGAGAGTGACACCTTGTTTTGGATGATTATTCTGATCACGTCGGGCACCCAGGATAATGCAACGGCCAAGGTGATGATAAACACTGTTGTGATGGACTTGATACTCATTTGGCGTCCTGGTAGGGGCTGATTTGATGATGGGCGGGTGTTATCGTCATTGGGATTCACCATCTGATGCTGGCTGTTGATGTAGCGGGTGTGACGGCGGGCAATCAGAAGGATGTGCAGGTAAAGAAGAAACATGATTATTAACGGAATTACAGTCAAGAACATTGATTGTATTCGTTCGTCGCCATCCTGCCAGCTACAGTGCGGTGACTTCAGCCCCTCTGACATTGACGTTATAAGCAAACAGGGTATCAGTGTGCAGCAAACTGCAATCAATGACCGCTTCACAGTCACTAACCTTAAGTATTTCAGTGAGAAACGTATCGCGAGGTAGCGATCAAATGTTATCAGAAGCAAGGCCAAGACACTGGTGTAGAAGAAGGAGTTCTTGACGGCGCCCAAGATTTTGCACAGGACCTCCCCGAAAGGCCAGTAGCCGAGGCCATAGTGGACGATGGTGGGCGGGACTGTGATGATACCGAGACAGGTGTCGGAGATGGCGAGAGAAACCAGGAAGATCTTGGTGGTTTCCTGGATGCTGTGTGCTTGTGGAAGAGCCAAGATGCAGAGTGGATTCAGGAAGAGGATTAAGACATCTGTCACGATCATTAGAATCAACACTGGTGCACTGATGCCATCCACATTTCCGTCTGTCTGAGATGTATTTGTCGCATTTAAAATGCCATAATTGTCTTCGAAAGTGAGCTCCATCATTTACACCTAACAGAGTAGAAATATATTTTTTTAACAAAATTCCACAATCCGGTTGTCTCTCCTACAGTGTGTACTCCACATCAGCATTTGTGAGCACTGACCACTGCTGTAGGTGACCAGCCTCTCTTAACAAAGTGTGGGTTGTTTTTCGTCATTATTGCTACATTCCTACACTGTCATGAGAGTTATATGCAAATGAGGGTCGGTGATTGACAGAAGAACATTACAAAAGAGGAGGAGCTTTGGGTTTTCAATTACATGCATAACAGTTTTCAGACAGTCAGATAAAACAAGGTGCAAATATTGAGAAGTTTTGTTATTTAAATTACTTGGTTGTTCATTAATGCAAACGTGACTGAGATTAGCTAGCTGAAAGCTACTCTAACTACTAAATAGGTGTGGCTAACTGGCACATGTAGAACCGGTACGAGATGGAGTTTTTTTAATTGTTTATGTACACAGATTGCACTTCAACTCAAAAGTGTCAAGAATATGTTTGGAAAGTCTGGATGTGAGTTTGTACAGTGAATCAGCGCTGGACAAAGTGTTATATTAATTGATGTCATTGAGTGTTACCAGGGTAGCCTCATCAGCTGTCAAAGAATGGTTCTCTCCTGGGGCCATGGGGAATTTGTCTAACCACTGTCTTCATCCTTCCGGCTGGTGTATATTACTTGACTTGTTCATGGTTAAAACTGTAGTGTAGGAAACGCTGCAGCACACATTTCGGCCAGGTAGTTTGACTGTTACAAAGAAATTTCAATTCCTATTGCTGTCTGTGCATCAGAATTGAACATTTTGTAGGAATACTCTTTTAAAACTGCCCTACATTTGCCATTTGGTGCTCGATATGGGACATGGTGTTCCCCCTTATTGTGTCTTCATTTTGAGCTTGGAATCAGGGGAATTCTTTAAAGGATTTTAGGGGGGGGGGGGTACTACAAGAGGAAAATAGTGTGTTAAAGAATGGGAATATTGGGGGGGGGGGGGGTACCCACTGCTTGTTGAGCCAAAATCACACCAAATTTGAGCAAATTTGAAGAGGGTAGGGTTCAACCCATTGGGGGATTTGACACGGATTGACCCAGATATTGAATTGAAAATACAAGACTGCCGGACTTTTCCAGTCGTGAGTTTACTGGCCTGACACTTGAATCACTGGCCTTGGGCCTGTGGGTCAGTGTAAAACTCAAGCCTTGAAAAGGAGTGGTTACAGGTTCCATTCCCGATACTATGTACAATGTACTTGTATCAGGAATGATCCTTTCTTTGGAAATGTTCTTTAATCAACTTCTAATGAATTGAATGGTTGGAACAACATGTTCACTTAATTGACACATGACTGACACCATAAGTATTGGTATTTGAAGTAGAGGTTTACAGTGCAAATGTAACAACAAAACCTGTCCACGTATGTATCAGGAATGAACATCTACTGGAAGTGTCCTCTAATCAACTGTTTAATTAAATGAATGGTTGGAACATCATGAACATGTTCTGTTAATTGACACATGACTGACACCATATTGGTATTTGAAATGGAGATTCACAGTGCAAACAGGCAACCCTGTTCTTTTACAATGAAGGGCATCACATGCAAGACAGCTACATTGTACAGTATTCAGGCTTCTTGGAAATAGTTAATTGGCATTTTATTAGCAATGAAGACAACCGAAAACATCATGTGGATTTTGATCATCACCCAGGAGTAAATGGGTACCTGTAAAGGTAGAGTTTGTTGATGTGAATGACTAGCAGCCTGTGTGCCCGATTGGCTGCTGGTGCTGCATACTCCTAAGGAGCTGAGTTGTTCTCAGGCATGCATGTTTTATAGGGATTATTTGTGTAAGGAACTTTGAGTGGCCGACTTGGCTTTAAAAGTGCATAATGAATACGAGGGACGAGGAAGTAAAGACCCATATGTGGTAAAGAGTATACTTAAAGGATCACCCAAACTACCCTAATCCGGATATATGTTTACCTTGATCAGTACCCTCTTCTCCCATTGAGGTTATCAATGGTCCCCGATCAGGAAATCCATGTATTAAAATCGGAAGTGTCCAAAGGGCATCGATAAGTGACTCAAAGTTCAAAGGTAATTTCAGAGTCATCTAACTTAAACTTTTTAGACCAGTAGAAGCCCCTTGCAAGTTGTATGATGACACAAGCAAGGAAAGTTCTCTAGACTGACAGTTTATAGTGCAGTGTGTATGGGCACTCTTTATGTTTTGAAGGGTTGGTGAGAGGAGGGTCCTTCTCAAAATGTCAGCTTGGCAAATTAAGGTGTCCAACATTTTATCAGATCTAGGATATGTCAGGACTTTTTAGTTTCTGTTCAAAAATGTTTGTTCCTTTGGTTTATCATACATGTAGGTTCAAATCCCACTAGATAAGTTTGTGGATTTTGGACAGGACTTCCCCAAAGGGTCATGAGTAGCCGAGGCCATAGTGGACGATGGTGGGCGGGACTGAGATGATACCGAGACAGGTGTCGGAGATGGCAAGAGAGACCAGGAAGACCTTGGTGGCTTCTTGGATACTGTGTGCTTGTGGGAGAGCCAACGGTGGAGGGGCGCACAGTGAATACTAGACTCTGCGTCTTATATCCAAACAGTACACACTTCTTGTACACAGAGAAAGGGAACCGGGCTAGGGACTGCATGTCATTAAGATTGCGCTGTGAAGATGGGGGACCAGCCAAGTTATCATACTGTTGTGGTGTCACACTCCACACAAGCTACATGTATGCAACCAAACAATATTATTATTATTATTTTTTTTTCACTGCCCACTCACATGCCTGTGCATGTGAGTCTGTTTGTGTGACACAAGACCGATACTGTCAGATTCCAATGAGCGCCCATTCCGTTATGAACCCTGCTCAGCACTGACAGGATTTCCACTGCTCCAAGAATAGCCCAACATTTCATCACCTTTTTTCCCTCCCCACACCGTCTTGTCTGGTCGGCCAGGCCCCTTGCCTCCTCAAGTAACCCTGTCTTGGATTGGTCCGTTGAAGACACTCCACCACACTGCATGACCTTATCATTTCCCAGCCAATAGGAAGCGGGATTTCCTGCTGCTGGAACTCTCCACCAATGAAGGGGGGGCTTTGAAAGGCTTTCTGAGCTGGAAGGGCTGGCTGTCATGTACATGCAATGTTAATGAGACTTCTTATATACTAGAAGTTCAGATAGTTAATTGTAGTGTATGTGGCACAGTGTAGACTTCGACCTGCAATACATTTTTGTGTACTGTACGTAAAGTGGTGAGTCAATGTTTTTGATAATTTGTTGATAATTTTTAATTTCCATATCACACTTTGAGTATTAGATAAAAACTTCACTACCAGTGAGATTCCTAAATAGGTTGAAAGCTGTTGCAAAGTTTGACTGGCAGTTACGGGAAAACTATACTTTAAAGATTTAGGATACCATTTGGCCAATCACGAACAAGCTTAGGAATCATTAGACCAATCACGAACAAGCTTAGGAAGTACTTGACCAATCACAAACAAGCTTTAAACCAGTCTTGTATAGAAAAATGTTACTGACAAATTGTCTGAAACTGAGCATCAGACAATAACAATGATCAAGACCATGGACACTAGACAAGCTTACAGAATTTCTGAGTGTCCGGATTTCTGACAGTCGCTATTTTTGAAGAATAAGTTCTGAAAAACTGTCTGAAAACAGTACATTGTCCATGCAAAAATTCTGAAGTCTCAATTTCACAAAGGGCTATGATTGATCCGAATTGCCAATCAATCTTAATTGCTAAGCAAAGTGTGATGTCACAATATGAATCACTCTGGTAATATAGAATCTTAGTGCTTTGAGAAATCGACTCCGTGCTTGTTATTGTGTGCAATCATCATGGACTATACATGCTGTATTTGTTTCATGCATAACAAACAACAAGGCTTGTACTTCTACACTTTTATAAAGTACACCACTATTATTTTCTTGCACAGTGCACCTAGCCGAGGTTCAAACCCATGTGCTGTCAATACATGCATCCATTAGCATAACAATCTTACAAGAATACAAAACTTCATCAGTGTTGTCACTTAGAATTAGCTCTGGCGAAAGAAACAAAATCTAACCACCGTTAAACAAAAAGCTATCGGCGCGTCTTGTGATGACTTCACAATTTCTAAAAAGGAAATTTCTGACTAATAGTTTAGCTGGAAATAGAGTTGACTGCACCTAAGTACGTACTGAAAACAGAAGTGTATTGCATTTGGTTCAAGGGAGGAGGAGTGAAACATGATTGGACGCAAGAAAAGCATGAAAGGGATCCGAAATCGGAGTGGACACGCCTTACGAACACCAGCAGTGGCTATTCCTATGAATAGAAGGTAACTGCGTCTGCATGCTTGTTTTGTTTTGTCTTTTAATTCTTAAGAACCATTCATTGCCATTGTCAGAATCAGGTTTGGCACCTTGTTTTGCTCGTACTACTTTACGTAATGGAGTGTCCTTGTACTTCGATTGGTGCAAACCCAGCCGGAGAAGTGATTGACAACAGCGTCTGAGTGTCACAGGGCCTCTGCCTTAGTCCCCCCCCTCCCTCCCTCAAAGTACAATTGTGACACATCTTATAATATTGACAATCTAAAATGCTTTGTACATGTGCTTGGCGTGTATTGCAGTACTGTATTGTCATGACAGCCAACTCCGCCCACCCCCTCCAAATTAAAGTTCAGTTGCGGGTGTCACATCCCATGATACTTGCAATCTGAAATGCTTTGTACATAAACTCGATGCGTAAACTGGGCTTGGTTTTAAGAAGCACTAAGATTCATCTTTTTGACGAGTTGTGGACTTCCCCCCCCCATGGTGAAATGGATTGAGACATTACATTTTGCTTAGCAACTCAGAATGATTCACATCTTAAAATCAATCTTTGCTCTTTTTGAAATCTGCCCCTGTGCTGTCACAAAAAAATTGTTGTTTATTATTTGATACAAAAATTGTAGCGGATGTTAGTAAAACAATATTAGTCAACTAAAGTTGTTTTATGTATTATTTATTTTACAGCCACTCTTGTCTGTCAATTTGGTGTACGCTACTCTTTTTTAATTACCCTGTAATTTATTGATTACCTTGATGTTTTTTTGATATTTTTGGGGTAAACTGGTAAAACTTTGACAACATGCTTGTTTTTATCTCACCCTTCCATTTCTTACTTTAAAAGTTATCAAATGTAGGGAATCACTCATTTGTGTTTCGTACATTTTAAAATCCTGAATAAATAAATAAATGAGATATTTTTTACTCTTGCAAAACAAGGCCCCAAATTTCTTTAATTTCAGCAATTAGGTTTGCTCAGAGGTTTCTCTCCTTGACTTTGACGTCTGTGGACCAAGGTTCAAATCCCACGTCAGACCTGGAGCCTTGCATGTGGATTGGGTTTTCAGTCCGTACCTGATGGCGCTGGTTTTCCCTATTTGGGGTCTTCCTCATTTGGGGTCTTCCTCATTTGTGGTCTTCCTCCTCAACCGGAAACTGAATTTTTTTTTTTTTTCCTATTCATCTTGTTATTGGTGCTAACAGTGCTGTTGGATGTGTAATAAAATAAAGAAAGAAACAAATTAGTTAATAATTGTTGTTGTTGATAAGTGCATGTATACATACATTTACGGGTCTCCTAAATACGGATTTTACATTCCATAAAATACATTTCCCTAAAATAAACAGTCATCTAATATAACCAAACAACTCGTAATGAGAGACACATCCAACTTTCTTGTTGGATCTCCCTTGGAGGGAAAATCTGTTGTCATGGAAAACCAAATGTCCACCACCAGGATGGACAGAATTAGTTCTAAAGCAACTGTGCTTCTTCCTGATCTCCTTGAAAACTGAATCTTGGAATCAGGAAGACATAAATTAAGCCACATTTGACAGTTGGATCCTTGGACAGTAAGACATAGTTTTTGAAAAAAAAGTACCGTTTGTCCGATGTGTACCTGGAGTTCATGGGAGTTTTTGTTACCAACAAATCGGAAACCCTGCAACAGAAGAGTGTAGGTCAACCCGTTTTTCATGTTTCATTTAGAATCACATATGTCAGTGTGCGCATTATCAGGTGATACGTTATTCAGATTGGTCATCTCTTTTTTGAGGTTTCACAAAGAGACACATTTATGTTTGACTTATTTAAGGAGGGTCCCAAAAGTCAGAATAGGAACATTCTAATTGGATCGGATAAGCATTCTAATACGTGCACCTGCACTGTTCTGTTCAACTGCTGGAACATTCCATTAGAATGTTCAAATTACTGATTTGCGTATTCAGTCGTGTAGGATTCGTCCTTTGGCACAATGATGCGGTCCAGCTGAACTTTTTGGCAGTCCAATGGATTGCGGGCGTGTGCCCACGGAATTGTTCTTTCGCGCGTAGAACGTGCCCGACTTTTGAGTCACTTCCTTGCAGTGGCAATTGCCCAATATTTTCAAAGAAATTAGTTTGTCAATGGAGAGGTTTTAACTTTTACAAGATCATGTGAGATACCATGGCTTTAGTTTTTGCTGTTTTAAGACAAGCGCAGTGTAATATAATAAATCTCAATCACACCTTTTAACATATATGTGGCTCTACGTGAAAACAGTGATGATTTGTACCTTAATTATTTTCAACACATTATCATGTGATTGGGAGCGGATTGAGGCAATAGATTTTTGTCAATTTCAAAGAAACATTGAATGGTTTCTAAGGACCAGCTGCTCATGACTCACCACAACGTTAAAGTGAATACAACCCAAAATTATTTAGGGTTGTATCCATTTTGTGAATATTATCTGAATCATCGCTAATCATCCAAGTTCAGAAAATCCGTCAATTTACACTTCCTTTTGATTTGCCGGATTCAGCTTTGCAAGGCCAAACCAGCCATTAATGTAAACACCATTTTAAAGCTTGCTGGCAAATCTTGTAACAAATATAATTTTCATATCTGTTAATATTTGACCCAAGCTGTAATGTTGGTGGCACAATCTTGACCTCACTCTATATCCTGAGAGGTCAGATTTCGTCTGAGAAATCTTCAATTTTTCAGTTTGGGGTATTGATGCTGAGCATTACTCGGGATTGGTTTTGTAGTAGGAATCTGATTAATTATGAAGTCGGTCTCAGACATTTAACCGAGCAAACCAAAGAGGTAAACAGTTTCTATGTCTGAAAAATAATGTGTGTTTTTTTAATACAAAAGCTTACTTGGTGTAAAGTTAGTAATAATATTAACGGACATGCATTAGGCTGTGGTGTCTGCCCATTTTGATGCTCATGGCATGTGAAAATCTTTACCCCAGTCACTGTGCTGTTTATTGTATTCCTTTAAACCATCTCAGCCTCTGCTGCAAAGTATGTAACTATAACTAGAAGATTGTATATAAATGTACTCTTTTTATAAACCAAAGTTGAAATATCTCGTGAGATGTTTCTTGAAAACTAGAGGATTTGAATGAATGCACTCTGCCATGAACCACTGATGTACCATCCCTTTATGATATGTTTCTAGAGTATTGGAATAAATGTACTCTTCCATAAAACACTGAAGTACATGTACATCCTTAAGGACTGTGAAGGGGGTTTCAGCCCCAGGAGTAGGAGGCAACGTGCCCCTGGTGTCAATTGATTTGGGTCGATAGCCCAAATCAGTTATGTGTAGCCCTCACCTTGAGTGGCCGTCCGTGGCCTTGTGAGTTAGGCGATATCTCATAAAATAAAATAAAACCATCGCTTCATGATATGTTTCTTGAAAACTAGTAGATTGAAACAACTTTATTTTTCCAAAAACCAACACCTAACAAAGCCCTTTTCTGAGCCGCATTTCCCTTGTACAAACCCCCTACCGTTATGCATTTGAAGAACAGACATAAACATGTATTTAGTTGAACATGTATTTAGTTGAACAGTTCCTTTTTGCTTAAATCTTGAACAAGGTTCATTTACAGAATTGTTGACTCAAGAGCTAAAAGTTTCCAAAAGCCTGTTCCTTTTCCGGCCATTCAAATTTATCAGGGTTTAAAATAAAATTTACCCCACACAAAAAAACATAGAAAACAGTTTTGTTATCAAAAAGTCAAAAAGATCATGTTTGTTAAAACATTGACTATTCTGAGTGGCCCCTAACATGGTAAAAGATGCTCTCTTGGCGCGCTTTCACTTTGCGGTTAATGCATAGGATTTTTATGTATGCTTAAAGTTGCTGCCTTAATAAGTTGTGCAAACAATCACACTTTGCAATGAAGAAGCCTGCTCGCGAGTCCCTCACAAGTGTTTGCCTCTGTGATCTGAGCCCCAAGAAGGTCAAAGGCCAAAAATTGATGCATGTATGGTTCGTAGCACATATTTAAAAATTACAGAAGAATATTGTTACGAAAAATAAGTTTAAACCATTAACAATAAAACACCTGCTTTTTTAAATCTCAAAACGGAATAAATTTATGTAACCTCCTTTTCAAAAATGGGATCTTTTAGTGTTTTAATTTTGTTACCAAAACTTGATTTGATTATATTTTCCATCCAGAAGCTTTTAAATATCCAGAAGCTTTTAAATATTCGAACTGCTTTTTCCATTCCATCAATCCACTTTAAATTAAACTGTCAGGTAGGCCACTTCTCATTTAATTTGCACAACCATAGAAACTATCTTTTGTCATCAAAATACTCCAAATTTTGTTTCCGAATCCTCCTTATTGGTTATCAAGTTTGCTGTGCCGAGGCACAAACGGCCGAACGGTGAAATGACCCACCTGATTGGCTGCACGAACATCTAATCAAATTACTTGAACAATGAAAAAGACACGCCATCAATCACTATTGCTGGTTACAGACGCTTCAAATGGTATTAATCTATAGAGACGAGATACCAACGGTTACAGTGTGTAATTAAACTCTGGATGTTTGGAATGCTCCTGTAGTCCCTCGGTTATCTGTGTTTGTATTGATGATTGAAAGTGCTTGACCGGTGCATGCACTTTAGCCATGAGTTGATGTGCAGTGTGTGTAATATTGCATGCATGCATAACTGTACAGTTCGTACAAGATTCAATTTCATAGAGCTGCTCAAGTACACAGTCCAGTACTCGATTTCACAAGGCACAAAGATTTATCTTAAGATGAGTTTTCAGTCATACCATAGTGATTTGCATTGTGACATCACACTTTGCTTAGCAATTATTATTGATTTGCTGTTAAGATTAGTCTTATCTCTTTATGAAATTGGCCCCTGGGCTCGTTAGAGCCATGGTTGATCTTAAGATGCGTATCGATCTTGCATGTAAATGCTGAGCAAAGTGTGATGTCACAAAACTAATCTCTATAGACCTTATGCATATGACGTCATTTGAGTAGGGCGCCCTCACCTAGAGGTCAAAAGGAAGATGTTCATTGGCCAATCCTGTGCGCCGCGCGTACAAATCAGCGCGTTTCCATTGTTTCATCATCAGTTTACCTCTAAGATGGCGGCTTGGTGACGTCAATGCATAAGGTCTATTGTGATATTGACAACCCATCTTAAGATGAAACTTAGCGTTTTGTGAAATTGGAAATTCCAGGACGCTAAAAGGTTGATCTCAACTGATGTCTCAATACAGATCACTATGGTGATACTTGACAACCCATCTTAATGGTAGGAAGCATCCCCGTTGCAAACAAAGTATGTCAACAAATTTGAATCTCCAAGGATTGCCTGAAGTCGGCTTTTGCTGCCAGAGATGCGGCTGGCACCCACTGTCACCTCACTAAACATAGACACTGTGTTCAGCTGAAACTTTCACAGGTGACTTTTATTGTATCTTTATTGAATATGTGGTCTATAAAACAGCATTACCTTGACAAAAACTTGACATCTGCTCGTCTCGTCACCTTATCCAAACGCACAACCCACATAACCCCGGTACTGAAGTCCCTCCATTGGCTTCCCATCATTGACTGCATTTCCTTCAAGACTCTCCTTCTGGTTTTTCAATCTCTACACGGCACTTCACCAATCTACATTACCGACATTATCTCAAGATATCACCCATCAAGAACTCTTCGGTCTTCAACATCTCTCCAATTGTCCGTCCCCAGAACCCATCGTTCTTGGGGAGACCGCTCTTTCCCCCGTGCTGCACCTGAACTATGGAACAATCTTCCTCAACACTTTTGCGCCAATTCCTGTCAACTTTCAAATCTTCACTCAAAACTCATTTCTTCAGTACTCGTTTTCCTGAATAATTGTTTGCTGTTTTTTATTGTTTATGCGCCATGAGCGTCATACCTGACGGATACCGGCGCTTTACAAGTGCTCATTATTATTATTATTAAAAACCAATCTATGATCCTAACTTTAGGAAAGAGCTTTACATATGTACGTGTACAATTACCAAAGAAGTGTGTATTGTACGTGTACCTGTCATTACAAGTAATTTATCAAAATCTGTCTTCTTTACCTAAAAATAAAGAAATAGAGAGCATGAATTTAGTTCTTCTTATTTAGCTTAATTGTCTCGTTCATGGGGAGTAGCCTTTGTACCCCTCCTCTGTCAGATTTGCTATTGGCAGCTACAAGAGGCGTAGGAGGTTGTGTCTGATACCAGGCTAGACGCCCAATGTCTTCCTTGATTTGCATACTTCCTGTGACTCATCAAACTTTGTAGCTGTCGCCGACCATTTTGATTTCTTCTCAAAGGTTCTTAGCATCCAGACGAGCAGGCGGGGGAGGGGGGGATCTAAAAGGTCAAATGTATACAGTTGAACATGTGCTCATGATGAAATGAACATTGTACATTGTCTGTACAATCATGATGAGTTCATTGAATGCGTTTATCTGTAATGAACATGGAATTTATGTATCCTGTACATTAGACTTACGTTACTCCAAGTCCAAGAGCACCAGTGTGTGTTCACTAGAGTGTGTACAAGTCATTCCATCATTTATAACTTGTGTATTCAAAATCAATACTCTAGGACCATAAAGCTGATATAATTGGGTAAAATTACCAAGCGGCCTTGTGTTGAGGTGTACCAAGTGGCCATGTGTAGAGGTACCAAGTGGCCATGTGAGGTACCAAGTGGCCATTTGTAGATGTACTAAGCGGCCATGTGTAGAGGTACCAAGCAACCATGTCTAGAGGTAGCAAGTGGCCTTGTGTTGATGTACCAAGCGGCCTTGTGTATAGGTACCAAGCGGCCATGTGTAGAGGTACCAAGCAGCCTTGTGTAGAGGTACCAAGCAGCCTTGTGTAGAGGTACCAAGCAGCCTTGTGTAGAGGTACATTTACATGTACCAAGTGGCCATTTGTAGAGGTACCAAGTGGCCATGTGAGGTACCAAGTGGCCATTTGTAGAGGTAGCAAGCGGCCTTGTGTACATGTATCAAGTGGCCTTGTGTAGAGGTACCAAGCGGCCTTGTGTAGAGGTACCAAGCGGCCTTGTGTTGAGGTACCAAGCGGCCTTGTGTAGAAGTACCAAGCGGCCTTGTGTTGAGGTACCACGCGACCTTGTGTAGAGGTAACAAGCAGCCTTGTGTAAAGGTACCAAGCGGCCATGTGTAGAGGTACCAAGCGGCCTTGTGTACATGTACCAAGTGGCCTTGTGTAGAGATACAAAGCGGCCTTGTGTAGAGGTACATGTACCATGCGACCTTGTGTAGAGGTATGAATCGTCCGATGTGTAGAGGGTACTGATGAGCCGTAACTCGTTGACCTTGGTAGACTAGGGATGGCGTAGGTTTTTTATATTTCAACTGTGCCATTTTGATCCCATGTTTGACATTTAAGACATTGAAAAATTGGGACATGCATTTTGTTATATTTGGCAGAGTGAGGGTTAAGCCTAGAGGGTGGAAATGTCTTGAAAAACTTAAACAAGTAACACCCTTTCTGGGGGGAGTTTTGGCAAGAGGTCTTTTTATTGTAGATTTCAAAGCAAAGGGGCACAGCCAGCGGAACAACCGGGGCTCTCATAGGTTTTAGAGAAAGTAATTACGGCTGCCAAATCTTCCATGCTCAGAAGCCTTAATGGAAATGAGTCAGTAAACAAGAAGCGATGTAAATCTCGTGCAGCTACATGCATTTCACTTGTTGAAGGTCAAAACATGAGCTGGACGTACGTCACTAGCTAAATCTTTTTTTTCCGTTGTCTTTTCTTTTTTTAAAGTGTTTGCAGTCACACAGCACATGTTTTCATACCCTTGTATGAATGTACGATCAGCCAACATGTACTTAGGAATTTCTACATGTGCAGCGGGCATAAGATATATATATTGCAAGATGAAAAATTTAACCACGAGATAATCAACATTGCCACCTTCCCAAAGTGTACTTTTTTAGGGGATTTACATGAACATATAAGTTGTGTATGACTCGGAGCTGATGCAGTGTTTTTTACAGAAAGTTTCACGTAAAGTGACTTTGGTGATTGGTTTTTGGATGCCTTTACTTTTGTGGGAATTTACCGCCCTGTCTTCCTTCTGTGGCTTGGAACAGTTTTACTCATCTTTCTTTGTGTGGAATCTCTTGGGATAGGCCGATACATTTCCTGATAACTGTTTTAAGCTTTGGGTCTTGGGAAGTCAGAAAAAGTTGGGAAAGTTTCTTGTGACAACTTGGGCAACATGGAGCAATATGCAAGGAGAATGTCGTGGAAACCAAACTCCAGGTATATTCAATAATTCGTATTTGCTACTTACATTATCACCCACTGTAGGTGCTGGTGGATTTTTTTTCTTCATGACTTTGAAAGCACTTTGATAGGGGCAGGGACATTTTCATTTTCCAAAGGGCTATACTTTTAAAGGGGCACCAAGGCCAAGACTGGGGCAACAGATGCAGTGGCCTCAGTGTAATTCCAGGCCTGGTTTGCAGTGCTTTATTCTATTCGCGGCGTGTCGTGGCCAAGCGTTTAAGCGCACTGGACTCAAGCTCTGGTGTTTCTGATCAGCAGAGTATGGGTTTAAGTCCAAGTCTTGACACTTGTGTCCTTAAGCAAGGCACTTAACCATTATTACTTGGTCCTTCAGATCGGACGTCAAGCCGTTGGTCCCGCCTGTTATGTACTGCATGTAAAAGGACCCAGTACACTTTTCGTTAAGAGAAAAGGTTTGCCCAATGTTTTCTGGTATTGTTGGCTGCAGATTGCACTACAGCACTTTGTAAATAAATGGGTCTTATATTCCAAACTGAGCTCTGCATACCTTGTAGAAACAATAATGAGCACTATGCTCTCGGGTGTGATAAAGCTTTGTATAAGAACTGCGTATTGCATGTAGCTGAGCACAAAAAAAATTGCTTACCAGCCAAAATATAATGTCACATTTACCATCTGTCACTGGTATTCTGTTTATTTTTGTTTTTGTTTAGCAGGAAATTGTCAAGCAATATTGTCTGCTGAAGCAGTTCTATAACATTGGACCAATGACCCGAACTCTCACTCTGACAACACGAGTCCGGTGCACAAGACCACTGCACTGCCCAGCCACATGCATGCACACTGACTTTGTATCACCAAGGCAACATAATTATGTACTTCCAAACACAGATACGGTTGTCTCACTAAGGGGAAAGGACATCATGGCGTGTCGTGGCCGAGCAGGTTGAGAGCACCAGACTCAAGCTCTGGTGTTTCTGATCAGCAGAGTGTGGGTTCGAGTTCTGGGCCCGTTTTCATGGCTCTGCATACCGTGAGCAAATAATCGGCGCTTACGGAAGCAGGGAATTCCACGCTTACGTCAAGCGTATTTCACCGATTAGCAGGGAATTTTTGCTTGTTACTAGGCATCTTCGACCTTACAGCTAGCGCAGAATTTCGGCGCTTGCCCTATAAGTGGAGAATGGTGATCGTAAGCGCAGAATTCGACGGTAAGCAGAGCCATGAAAGTGGGCCCTGGTCTTGATACATTACTTGTGTCCTTAAGCAAAACACTTAACCATTGTTGCTTTATCCTTTGGATGGACGTAAAGCTGAAGGTCCAATTTTGTGTAGTGCACGTTAACCCTCTTGCTGTCTGACCATTCAATACCATTCACTGTGGTTTTGAATGATAGATAAGCTATGCCAGCCTTGCAATTATGATACCATGAGGGAATGCATGTACACAGTACACAGTTAGTTCTGTGCACAGTTGTGCCACCATCATACACAACTTTGGCAGTTGAATTGTTTCAAATGGTTGGTCAACTCACTTGAAAATGTTGCGAACAGTAGGAGGGTTAATAAAGAACCCAGTTACACTTATCACTAAGAGAAGGGGTTTGCCACGAGGTTTCTGGCAGTGGCTGCTGAATGCGCCGCAGCACCTTGTAAACTCTTGTAAGGTGCTACATCAACCGTCTCATAAGAACAAATGTTTTCAAAAACCTGTCTTAAGATGTTTCTGTTTGTTCAAGTGCCCTGAGTTCCTTTGGTAGATACATGCTCTATTATTATTATTAGATGTTAATTTTTGCATTGGGGATAAAGAATATAATTGGGTTTTTACCCGTGCACATCAGTGGACTGTAACGGTAAAGTTTCCCTCCATCCTACAATCTAGACTGGTGTTTTATTAAAGAGGGATATCAATTCCTACCCTCAGCTCCCCTGAGTTATTTTCATCTTTGATATTTCCTTGTTGTAGCCCCTTACCAAGAGTGGCTTTTAGCCTTGTTTAGGGCCAACTTGCATAATTTAAAAAATATATAAAATTCTATGTTTTGACGTGTGTAGGTGGCCATTTTATTTGTTCTTATTTTGGCAGTGTTGCTGTTTTAAATTCAATGCATCCTGAATTAATTGTCTTAAATCGTTAAAGCCGCAATGTGTCACCAGTTCCGGTGAACGGCGGATGTCTATGTTTATTTTGGGGACATACACCTGACATATGCGATAATTAGAGAGGAGGTCAAACAACAATTGTGTTTCAGTCGGGATGGTCAGGGTGGAGGACCATAAAGAAATCGGCGCATTTTGTGTCTGAAGTTTAATACTGCTGTGTTCGCCGCGGAGTTAAAAAAACTATAGTTTGGCATTCTTTGTGTGCAGACCTGACTTTTAGCCGTTGAAATATTTTGTTGAACTCTGATGACCGAATATTCGTTATTACATGTGTGTGTGCAGTGACATTGCCAGGGTTTCACAGCCCATTTAGGAATATTGCCCATTGAGGAATCATCTTTCCGGTTCTCATTGCTATTGCATTGGGGTTGCTTGACCAAGCAGTCAACCTTGGGTTGCCCAACTGGGATTATCGTACGGTTCTGGATGGAATAGAACCTTCATGACCGTGCTAGACATCTCCCCATACAAATCTACATGTGTGGTGAAACTGAGGTTGGAAGTGGACATAGTAGTCTGATACCTTATGTATAACAGTGCAGCATAAGTGTTACTGCATTCGGGGAATCAGACAGAGATGGTAACTTTACGATCCTCTTCCCATTACCATGCAGAGCTGTGCCTTGGTCATGTGAAGCTTCCTTCTTATCAAAGCCTACCTGAATCACAATCGTACCTTGTGGTGTGGGCCCTTAATTGTTGCCAATTTGTGCACGTCTGGGCTGACAGGATGCTATTTTCTCTTTGACGTGATCTCGGTTAAACTAATTTTATCATCAAGCACATCCAGAATTCAGGATGTCTTGTGCCCTGTGTCGCATCAGGTGTACATTGCTAATGTATCCTAAGAGGTGGTCTGGGTGTCTGACTGAATTTATCAAGAGTTTAACGCATTGACTTGATTGAACATTAACAGTGGTGGATTGGGAATACAAATTTGGAGCAAAACTTTTTTTGAGCTGGAATTACATGTATGTCTGAATTTGGAAGTTATGAAAACCGGACTTCAAAGTGTGGTGTGAACATGGAAGTTTGTAATTTAGTGCTTGATGGTTGAATAATGCCCTACCGTGTCAAACTGATTTGCTATGATTATGTGTGAAGGATAACCCTGAGCTTGTGCTGGAGTTGGAGGCCATTTTCCAGAACTTTTTGACAGGAAGGTATTCAGTAAACGTCAGTGTGTGCAATGGAATGGACTGTTAAAATTGATACACTGGATTGAACAGCATTTACCTGAACACTGTTTTGTTGAACATTTATTTGTGCCATTAAATACGTGTAACTTTTAATGATGTGTCTCTTTAATTATGGTTAACATTAATGTCTTCAATTGATACATGAACTGAGATTAAGTCAAGACATGGTGCCTTTGCTGGATTAAATGAGCATTAATTTCAAGACCGTTGGACAGTTGTCTTGTGTAAACATTAACGTCTTCCCCTGAATGTAATGCGATTAAAACAAGATGACACGTCTTTGGTGGATTGAATGAACATTAACTTCAAGAACATTTTGTGGTAAACAATGTCTTCCGTGAATGTGCTAAAATGAGTCAAGACACAACATTTTTGTTGGATTGAGAGAGCGTCAATTTCAGAAACCATTTTGACGGTTGTCACTTGGTAAACATTAATGTCTTCTACCATTGAATGTACCGAAATAAGTCAAGACACCAAGCCTTTTTGTTGGATTGAGAGAGCGTCAATTTCAGAAACCATTTTGACGGTTGTCACTTGGTAAACATTAATGTCTTCTACCATTGAATGTACCGAAATAAGTCAAGACACCAAGCCTTTTTGCTGGATTGGATGAGTGTCAATTTCAAAGCCATTTTGATGGTTGTCACTTGGTAAACATTAATGTTCTCCATTGAATGTACCAAGATAAGTCAAGGAAGGACATCTTCGCTGGAATGATTGAGAGTCAATTTCAAGACCATTTTGAGGGTTGTCACTCGATAAACATTACTGTCTTTCACTGAATGTACTAACATTAGTCAAGCCCCACTGCTTTGCTGGATTGAATCGACGTCAATTTCAAGAACACTCGGTTGATAATCATGTGGAACACCTTCACGTGAGTCGTTGTTTGTGCTTGATATTGATGCAGGAGAGTCTCGATGAGGCAGCGGTAGCCTTTTATTCCCAATGAGGAGATACTGAGCAAGTATCTCTTGAGTACCCTTAACCATGGATGATGATCCCAACCCATTTAGGTATACCAGTTGTAAATACAGGAAGAAACAACCGTTCAGGTAATCACCATGGGGGGGTGGCATTTCTTTTACAAAAACTCTGGTGTTGTAAGCGTTACATATGAAGTGTGGACCTAAGAACAAAAAGAGGTCCACACAGTGTAGGGACTTGAAACACTATGTGGACTAAACACCTCCACACAATGTTTATACAGAGTAGAAGAATATGATTGTTCCCGAAGTGAATAGAATAAGGGAATGTCCCCAGAGTGTATGCAACACAGAGCTGTGTGTGTTGCGGAGCGATCTGTGCACCAGACTAATTATACTCCTGGTGTTGTGAGAGTGAGAGTTCGGGTCCAGGTCATGGCACTTGTGTCCTTGAGCAAGACGCTTACCATAATTGCTTCCTTCTTCAGTAGAACCTTAAACCCAAGGTTCCATGTGTTGTCTAATGCATGTAAAAGAACTCAGTACATTATCATTAGGAAAAGGTGGCTTGTCTTTGTGTTTTTAGGATACATACTTTCCTGCAAATAACATTGCATCACCCTGTAAACCATTACAAGGTGCTCTATATTGTAGGTCTCATAACTCAAAAAACTTAGCATACCTGTCAATAAAATAATAAGCGTTTTGAGACACCCATCGATAAAGCACTATATAAGAACTGAATCATTACTTAACCGAATACCAGAATACAAGATAACTTGTCATACTGGGCAAATTATGCCTTGTATTTCAGGCTGGCATACATGTAATTGATCTGTTGAAATCACAATTGATGATATTGAAATTGAATGGTCAGGTAGTAGGAGGATTGACTGTGTACTGTGTAGATGCATTTACCACAACACATGATATCCTATTGCAAGTGGGCAAAGTTGATCTATCAATCAAAATAACTGCAGTGGGATGATATTGAACGGTCAGACAGTAAGAGGGTTGACTGTACTGTGTTGGCGTAGTTGATCTATTATTGAAATCACAGTGGATGATATTGAGTGGTCAGGCAGTAGGAGGGTTGACTGTGTACTGTGTAGATCTATGCATTCACCACATGATATCCTATTGCAGGTGGGCAAAGTTGATCTATCATTCAAAATACATGTGGGAGTGGGATAATATTGAAAGGTCAGACAGTAAGAGGGTTGACTGTACTGTGTTGGCGTAGTCTACCATGAATAAATACCTCTGAGGATTATGAACTCTGATTGGTTGAAGACTGGTCAGTACCATGGGACATAAATCCTGGCTCTGCGAACTAGCGAATAAATGACCCCTGAACAAGCATTGTTGTGTAAAAACCTTGTATGCACGTTGCATGTTGTGCATATCAACTATCAAATCAACTGTTTTCTTTTTGCAAATTTGTTTGCAAGAGATTTGATGCCGCGTGTACACACATACCACCTGTATGCGTGAACGCGCAGACACTGTATCAATGTAGGGCAGCCGGTTCTCTTATGAAACCAACAAAATGCAAAGCATAAAGCTGAACACCGACCAAAGTGTTTCCATATTATCAGAGCTCTTAGTCTGGTTCTTGAAAATATGCATAAATAGTAATATTTTTGCAATGATCAAACAGCCTAAGAAATGGCCCTTGAACATGAGTAGAACATTTCTAAAAATATTGGTGAAAAAAAAATTCTGATGATTCTTACTATTTTTCCTTGTTTGGAAAAGTGCATTGCACTTCCGATGAGTTACTCACCAAACTGCATTGTGTACACAGATGTTGAACTATTGCATGCGTGTTACCATGTATTAAGTGATCTTTGGATTTTGACAAGTGTGGGGTGGTACATGGTGCAACTTAGTAAACCAGTGCTACATGTAGTAAACCAAAATTGGCAATCTGAATCGAGTATACACTTAATACATAGTACGTACATGTACATGTACATGTATTCATCCAGTACACAGCATACCTCGTCTATGGAACATACACACTCTTAAAGTGAACTGATATAGTGTCAGCTTTAATTCTTCTATATAAAGTACATGTGAGTTTGACAATTTAAGTTGTTATAATTTTGTCAATGGAAGGAATCAATGTTGTGCTAACATTTTTTAAACTCCACTTGATTACCACATTACTAATTTCTAGACATACTGATACCGCCACCAGCAAAGTACAGTGATGAGAAATCTGTATTTGCCGGGGTTATCAAAAGGTGGAAATACTATCATTTCAACATACCTCCTCAAATTTGGATCCCAGTTTCAGACTTTTTAGTCAGCAATGACTCTCACCCCAGACTAACGTATCAACATCTAACTTGTGGAGTATCTAACTTGTTACTTGAATATATTTTAACTTCTGTTGTTTCTTTGGTTTAGGTCCAAGTTGAGTTCCCTGTTTGGTATGGACCGAGCTAACAACCAGGGTGGAAACGAGTCCCTGACGTACACTGCACCCAAACAGCCCAAGAAGGGCTCCAAAGGATCCGCATCAAGGGGTAAGGCTAAATATTGCAATGACGCTTTACAAAACTTATGTTTTGTTTAGTTCGAAGCTGTGAACGCTCAAACAGTGTATCAATTTAAGGTATGCTTGCGAAACTAACATAACGAAAAGCATAAAGCCAAACACCAACAAAAGTAGGTTTATTTGTGGTGCTGTTTATTTTCAAAGCTCTTGAAAATATCAGTATTTAAATGTGGAACAGATTAGGTTCCATGCAACAGCCAAAGAAATGGCCCTTTTTGTGAACATGAATTGAACAATTCTAAAAAATATCGGGGGAAAAAAACCTGACGTGTTTTTTTATATATTTTTTTCTTTCTTTTTTCCCTGTTAAAAAGATTGGTTGGTGGCTGGCTGATGTTAATCAAGCCTCGGCTCGATCCATTTACAGCGGCCAGCCACCAGCCTTGTCATTACCACCCAGTGAAGACTGGCTCCTAATACTGTTACATGTAATTGCCTAATTATCTGGTGACATCTTGAGCTCCTTAGCCTCTGACAGTTGTTGATTCACGTCAGGATAGTTATAGTGTGTTCAGTCACAGACCCTCTGTGTCATACGTCATTAACAATATGTCAGTGCCACAAAAGCCCATTTCACATGAGAGCTTTTTATCCAACATATTTTGCTATTTTTCGCAACCAGGATAAAAAATAGCAAAACCCACTCGTGTGAAAGCTATCCTAGTTATGAAATAGCAAAAGATCCTGACTAAATATAACCGCGATCGAGACCTACTACAAAAAATCGCAACTGCGTTATAATCGCACTGATCGGCCGTGTGAAACGACTCAACCAAGGACGTTGGTTATGCTGTTGTAGTACGCCTGCACAGAACGCGTCATGTGCCTCGACCGTGTTGACACCCGGTTGACATGACGACATGTCCTTCCAAGATGGCGACATCAGAAGAAATTATGTTTGTGCTACTTCTCTTGAGATTTTTGCGGCAATTTCAGTGTGTGAATTCCAGTCGAAGACACGCAAATGCTTTCCTCGGATTCAGAAGGAATTCGAGTAACAGCCAGCAAACGTGTGGGTTAGCTCGCCTGCGCCAAAGGATGAAAATTCGAGCGCCAATGATTTTCCGCGATCGCGGAAAACGGACGGAATTCGCGGAATCTGCCACTTGAAACGGAAAACGGAATTTTAATTTGAAGTAAAACAAGTGACAACAAGTTTGGCTTTTTCAAGTTATTAAATTCAAAAGTGTTGAAATTGAATAGGCAAGCGAATTTAACATTGTGTTCTTTATTAAACTTCTTTTTGTAATACTATAAAACATCAAAAATCAGACCGTAGGGGCCTAATAAGTGAGACCGTAACCCGTTGAGCCTATATGAACGATGTACAAATGAATACACGTTGTTTACTACGGAGGTCAAAATCATCACATTCACGGCACGTTCTTTACTGTTTTTTTCACTCAAATTGCATTTTATCCCTCCCTTTAATCAACAACCAACCACAAACCAGCTTACCCCTGCTCTATATGAACACACACATTGATTGTTCACTCATAAAGGTCTTAAATCAACCATAAACTTTCAACATTTTGTCGTCGCCAAAGCGAAAACAAAATGGCTGACGTTCTGTTTCTGTCTTGCATGTGCAATATCTGATAACGCAACGACTGTTGCATGTTTCTAACTTGCTTTTGTTGCAGGGATCAGTGCACTGATCTCTATAACATTGGATTAGTGCAGTGCAGTACAATTTTGGAAATTGCCAACTCCGGAACTGAATCGGCCGTTGATTAATAGAGAGTTTGTGACGTTTGAAACGGAAGTCGTGTTTTTCAAAAACGGAATTTGCACTTTTCTGAAACGTAAAATCATTGGCCCTACAGATTCCTGATATAAAACTAGGAGGGTAGTGGTGATATAAAACTAAAAGAGTGGCACGCAAACAAGCTAGATTACACATCCATGCGGAACATACAACGCGGGAAAATCACTGGTTGCCTACTGAGAGCCAGCCAGTTGAAGAGTTTCGCGCGGCATACCAGCGAAGTAACACATGACCTTTGACCTCGCAGTAGCCAAGCTGACAACAAGGGACGTTGGTTCGGTTGTCGTGTGAAACACCGTTGTGAAATAGCAAACCACCAAGGTGCTAGACAGTTGGCGCCCGTAACCGAGGACGTTGGTTGTCAGCGCTCGTGTGAAAAGGGCTAAAGATTAGGTCAGGATCCATCCTCCTTTTTAAATTCCATCATACAAATTCATAAATTAAAAAAAACCTGAAAATGTCATTGACATTAGATTGATGGTGGTCTCTTTGTTTTAATTAATGACTTCTGCTAACTGTCTAATTCATTTACTTTAAAATTTATATATTTCTGCAAATTTCTATCTTCATCTGATACTTTGGCCTTTTGTAAATATAACAGGATTCTGTGGGTATTTTGTTTATTTCCAGAGGGAGCAGCCTCACCTGCTTCAACAGCCGGGCAGTCGGCATTATTACTTGCAGTTGCCGTGCATGCATACAGATTGTAAGTATACTCTAAAGAACAGCCTGTAGAATTGTCATGATGTCTGGATTGGTTAATTTTAACAAACGTTTTGTGTCAAATGCAGAAACTGTAGAATGATTCCATTCCAATAGAGTGTAGGATCTGTGAAAAAAAACCAGACCTACACGTAGTATCTTTAGAGGCTATTTTCCTGGCTTTGACAGTATTTCAGAAGGATTTTTTGGGGGGAAAACTGCTACCGGTATGAACTTTAGAACTGATTTTTCATGTTGATACTAGTCAATGTGTCGTTGTATCGTTTACTTGGGTGTGATCCCTGGCTGCACAGCAGTTAAAGATTGAATGGTTTCTGACTGGCACACCCCGAACAAAGATACTGACAAAATAGGGAGACCGCCAACATAGGGCTAGATAGCTCAGTTGGTAGAGCGCCGGCACGTTAATCCGGAGGTCGTTGGTTCAAATCCCGCTCTAGTCATTTTTTCTGTGTTCAAACCCCAAAATCACTGATCAATCTTGTGAAATTTTCTTATAATGATTTACACATCTTGTACTCTCTGTTTAACTGCTCTCTTTCCCAAACCTCATCATGAGTAACAGACTCTATTTCCATATCTTGAAGTCTACATCTACTTGTCTCATCTGTGTTGTTGGATGTTCCCAGTGACTCACCCGCTCTAGACTCAAACTAGTCCAGGGACAGCCTGGGAAAATATTTTGCTGTGCCCACAGTCGGACCGACAAAGCTCCGGCACACTCTTCTCCCTTGATCAGATCAATAAAAGATCTCCTTTGGGAAAGATTACGATATTTTCAACAAGAAATGCTCAGCATGACCCCTTACACATGACAATTTATTTGTAAAAAAATATTATTTACTTATTTATTTATTTTTATTTATTTTTCTTTTGGGGGGACTTGGAGGCAACAACTCAGCTGTGCTCAAAATGAGCACTTTTGTTCCACCGGAGACTTTTTTTCCCACAGTATCTTAGGGTCATCCGAAGTCTTAAACATTTTTAAGGACAAACAGAGAGTGCTACTCTTTAATCCCTCTCACCCCCCCCCCAAAAAAAAGTGTGCTATAGACTGTGCAAGTCTCGCGCGTATCCGAACGAGAAAACACGTCAAACGAAGAACATTTTTATTTCTGAAATTAAATCTTTGTTTTAAATTATATCTCATGACAAAATCTGAACAACAAAAATTAATCATTACAATTTTATGAAAAGGTTTAGCTTTTGAAAAAAAAAAATCACAATAGTGTGTATATTATTATTGAAAACAAATTAAAACTCTGGGACAAGGATGCCTATTTGATGTTAACTTTTTAGAAACCCCTTACGCGGATTCGTGAAGGTCAAACGGGTCTTAAATGGACCCGTATCGCAGTTTAAAGAGGATGCTGACGCCTCAACAACCATAGACTGCAATGAAAGGGTTTGCTTTGCAATTACAGCATCTGGCGATTATAATTGCGCATCCAAAACAAGCGTTTACGTAAGTTTTATGATCGGAGGCGAGCACAAAATTCTTAATTTTTTGCAATAACCGGAAGCTGAGGTCAAGTTTAATTCTTGGGTTTTCTTCGTTATATTGTTGAATTGGTTTTACTTTCATATTTTGTTATCACTTAGTATTACATTCCAACAACATGTATACTTTTCTAGGTCATAAACTACGTTAAACTAAAATAATTGACGAAACAAAATCTCGCCCACGTAAAACTCCATATGGTTGGGACCACTATGGTCCCGGAAGTTCGAATGCGCGCGAGACTTGCACAGTCTATTCAATATTGATGCTCATGACCGTAGTCATAGTTACGCATCCTAATACATCTGCTACATGTATGAGTGGTTTATAAACTGTTGATTCCATTACTTATCAAAATCCTCTGTGGGTTAAACAAATCCCTCTCAGACCCCACTCCACCCCACTAAGATATGGGACCTACATGTAGCAGAGCTGCCAACCCTCCCGGATTTTGCAACAGATTCTATGGAAAATGACTAATTTTGTGAGTCCTGACATGGATAAAAACCCTCCTGGATTGTCAATTAACCACCTTGGGGATTTTTAGATGTGTTTGAAGTCACAGAATGAACCTGTTTTCCCAGATGTCTTCCTCAAAATCCGGGAGGGTTGGCAGCTCTGATGTAGGACTACAAAAAGAGAGCTGAGTCACCTTCATGTTTTATAGACCGTGTCACCTACTATTCAAATAGATTGATCTTGGTGCATTCCAGAGCATTTCCTGGCAGGCAAGATGCTACACTGATTAGATAATATTACACTTGTCTCGCAATTTTAACTTTAAGTGCTAAAAAAATAAAATGAAACTGAACACATTTTCCCTTTCTGAGATGTGTTCACTTTCATCATATATCAAATTTTAGTAGAAACTGTGAGCAGCAATCTCTGTAAACTATAATTTCTTTAGTTTTTCTTCAGTTTTAGAAAAAGAACATTTCAGTGCTATCTGCCAAATGGGGATAACTTGAAAATCTTCCACTGTAAGGAATGATTGATAATGAAGAACTTTTAATTTTGTGAATTTGTTCATCCTGAAAACTTTTCATTGTAGTGAATAGGTTTATCGTGATGATAATCTTTCACTAAGTTTGAAAATTGTTTGATGTACTGAATTATTTTATCCTGAAAACTTTCACTGAAGTGAGTTAGTCTATTGTGAAAATAGGGGAAGTTGTTTATTATGAAAAGAAAATCACTGAAATAGTTACCTGTAGTCTATTTGAAAAATTGTCAATGTAGTGTATAAATTTATCCTGAAAACCTTTCACTAAAGTGAGTTAGTCTGTCATTGAAATCTGTCACTACAGTAAATCAGTTTATCGAAAAAATGTTTCGTTAAAGCATTATTTTGTATTGTTTTACTTTGAGATGAGTAATATGAAATAAATGTTGACTTGAATTGAATTGAACAGTAAACTGTTATGTAGATAATGTATTTTAAACCACAAGTTGTTAAAGGTTTGTGTAATAAGTTACTGCACTGAGGTGTCCATAACTGCAAGATGAGATTGCTCCTTTAATGCTTTTATGTGTTGTCAGATCATAATCTTGTTCACTTTCTTTTCCCCCTTAGTTCCAATGGAACATACATCAAACATGGCAAGCTTGGGGCTGCTATATTGGGTAACCACACAGCCAATGACGTAAGTTCTGTTTAGTCTTGGATTTATAAGTGAGTTTTAATTTTCAATCAAAAGTTGCAAGATTTGAAACTTGGCATAGCGGAAATGCAATCTAGTAAGGTTTGTGGTAACACCATAACCTTGATTCTCTGTATGAGTTGTGGTGGTTCAAAAAAAAAAAAAAAGCAGAGGTGTGACAGCTCAACGTTTCGATAAGTTAGCTCTGATTGCCTTCAAGAACAGCTCAACATTTTGATCATTAAGCTCAGATTGTCTTCAGTAAAACGCTAAAACGTGATGTTCCACCACTGGGTACTTTTCAGAACAACCACCACTCACCTGGGCTTTCTCGCTTAACCCTGCTCGACCCTACATTTTGAGTCGAACAAAAGCTCTCATGAATTTCCAGGGAAATTATTCAAGTGTGAAAGGTGGCTTCAGTGAGTGGGATCAACATTTTCAAAGAGAGATGGCTTAATATAGGGGCTATAGATAATAATGATAATAATTTATTGAATTTATATTGCGCTCTCACCAGGACCACCAGCCTGTTCGAGGGCTCATAACAATACAAAATACCAGTAAGAAAATTACACAAGAAAAAGTGTCAGCAAAAACACACACATTTCTTACCATAATCAGAGTCCAACATTTAAACATTTTGGTGTTAAAGTTACTTCAGAGTGTTGGGGTAAACAGTATACTTTATGAGAGCTATACAAGCTCACAAAAATCTACTGTAGTTTATTGATTGCATTTGTTTATCTTCCAGTACAAAGTATTACTTTACATCAGCAAACAGCAGCAGGTGACACATGCAAGAATTACTCCCCATTTTGTCTTCACAGTAAGTTCCTTCCTTTCTCAATACTTTAACCCCAACCCATCAAAATCCAACAGCATGTTTTTGTTGGATTCTGTTGGACTGAGGACTGCACTATTAAACTTATTATGCTTTACATGGGATCAGGCAGACCACCATAATCAGAGTCCAACAGTTTGGATGTGGAGTTACCAAATGGTGTTGGATTTAGTGAGAGTGAGGAATGATTCTATTTGGGTGTTTCTCCAACAAAGTCCAGGCCTGCTTAACCATTTGTACATGGACATTGCAATTTAACATTTTTTGAAGTAAAAATGGTTGCCAATTTAAGTCAATAAATAATTTATTATTGGTTTCCCATTTAGTACATACCTTTTGAATTTTGTATTCGTTAAATGTACCAAAATGCCCACAAAACATTGAAAAAAATAAAACTCAAGAGATTGCTTGACAAAAACTTCAGATTTTGCAAAACAATATATAAATGTCTTTACTTTTGTTAAAAGCACTATGCATGCTACCAATGAATAACTGTAGTAGAGCGTTTACAATGACAACATGAAAAAAGCAAGCATTTAGGAAGATGTTTACCATGCTAATGAATAACGGACACATTTTCAAATAAACTTTCACTGGCTGTGATGTTAGGTTTGATGTTACTGTAGCACTCATAAAAGCTTCTCCTTGTTTTAGACTCAAGCTAACAACTATGCCACATTCTACGATGAGCAGAGACAAAACTGGTCCATCATGTTTGAGTCGGAGCAGAACGCAGAAGATTTTGCAAAACAGGTAGGGAAAACATGCTGTTGTACTGTAGCACATGACATCACTGGAGTAGGGTGCTCTCATGAAGGGTGCCC
Source organism: Leptasterias polaris (assembly GCA_037783415.1). Taxonomy (NCBI): domain Eukaryota; kingdom Metazoa; phylum Echinodermata; class Asteroidea; order Forcipulatida; family Asteriidae; genus Leptasterias; species Leptasterias polaris. The sequence continues at coordinate 2,740,036 of JAZGTN010000089.1, forward strand.
TCAGATAAGGGGCACCCACGTAGAAGTCAAAAGGAGATTGCTCATTGGCCAATCCTGTGCTCTGCGCACACAAATCTGTGAGTTTCCATTGTTTCATCCTTGTTTTACCTTCTAGGGGTGGTAGGGGTGGTGAAACATTCCCAGTGCTTTTTCTGTGGTGTTATTTCTTGGGAATCAGTCTCTCTGTTGTGTGAAGTTTTATTTGTGGTTGAATCTGTAACTGCTATTTGGTATCTTTAAGGTTGGATTAGCCAAGCTGAACGCTTCAGGGGGCATTACGCGGGGAGTAATCCAACAAGACCTGACAATCGGTGCTGGAGACCCCGTCGCTGAGGGCGATTCCGTCGAGGTGAAATACACAGGCTGGCTGTACCAGAACAGGGCGTTTGGAAGTGTAAGTAAACAAAATATATGACATATCAAATTATATGTCTAATAAGAAAACAAAAAAATTCACAGATTAGTTAGATTTTGTACTTATTGCAAACTAGTGGATGGAAATAAATTCGCTCTTTCAAAATCCAATGAACATAATAACTACACCTTTAATTGAAGTATTATGTTCTAATTCCGTAGGTGTTTGACAGCAATGCAAGTGTGGACAAGGCCTTCCGCTTTAAAATCGGCCGAGGGAAGGTTATAAAGGTAGGCACATTGTAATCCACAGTGTCCGATCTAGAATGCTGAAACAAAACGGCCTGCTCAAGACATCTGTGTGGCTGTAGCCTGTTTTGTGACGAATGCACATAGTTGGTAAACTTATTTTTGTTTTGTGAAAATCCATCAAGACAAGACAAGAAAACGGCTTCCCCGTCTATGAATTTTCTTTTCCTTATGTGGTTGGCGTTGGTGTTGAGGAGCAGACTGTGAAAACATAACCCTTACCTCAATGTAAAAATGTTTTATTTAAAATAAGGCCTTTACATGCCTTGCAGGTTTGACAATTTTAAACATTGTGTCTTGCAAAAATAATCAAAAATTTAGTCACAACCCTAACTAAGAGTTTCTCTTATGCACGACAAATTTTTGAGAAAATAGAATTAGCCGTTGCAAACTGCTTACCAACCAAAAGGACCTGTGGTATAAATGCAAAAAATTGTTACTGTCCTGCCGTTTCGACCCTAGCAGAGTCTTTCTCAAAGGCTAAATGACATCGCAACACACATAAACAGGTATACAAGTGTAACAAGAGCAGTCACGTGGAAATACATGAATAGAGAGAGAGAGAGAAGCAGATAGGACACAGAAAAAGCAAAGAAGGGGTAAACAAAGACAAATTTGTAATAAAAAACCGAGATACAATGTTTTTGCATTGATGTGATGAAATATTAGGCCATTTCTGAATTAGCGGCTGCAGCTACGGCTGTGGCTGGATCACCTCATTAACATTTAAGTATATGCTTCCCTAAGCAACACCCTTGGCAACAGCTGTAGCCACCAACTTTGCCATTTCCTTACATTGCTCTCCAATCCCTGCAGGGATGGGAAGAAGGAGTGATCTCGATGAAGAAAGGTGGGCGCCGGTTGCTACTCATTCCTCCATCACTAGCCTATGGAAAGAAGGGACTAGGTTCTCGGATACCGGCCAACACTACGCTCATATTCGATGTTGAAATTAAAAAGGTAGGTCAAAGTTGAATGAGGTTTATAATCAATCGTTGTGGAGTATGCTGTCCGACAATTTGGCTGAGCTAGAGTCGTTAGCAATCATATAAAATTTTCACACTCGTTGCTGAAACTGTGCTGCTTGTGTACTTGAGGAAGACAACTCTCCATAATTGCTTCTCTCCACCCAGGAATAATACTGGATGATATCCTTTCAGGACATGCAACTTTATAGTTGATCAGCCAACTTTACAGTTTCATCACTGCATTGTACCGAGTTTCAATACTTCATCATTTAATTTGAATTTAGAATATAATATTTTGTTTTTCTGAAAGTTAGAGATTTTGTTGTATTCTGAATACAGAATTAGTTAGAAAATGCTTGATAAGGCGAAAGAGAAAACAAATTTCATGTCTGCCCGCTGTGCTTCAATCATGTTTGTAACAGTGATGTCATTCCACTGTAAGCCACACTCACTTCACAGAAACTGGCTCCAATGTTTGCCAGAAGCCCATAGAGAATTGAATTTTACCAGTTTTTAATCTCAAATTTATGTATGAAAACTAGTTTTTGGACGTTCGTTCCCGTGTGTTTTGCAAAGTCTCAAGGTCTCATTAGAATTATCTGTTTCTGTCATAAGAAATGCTTTTGAATGATGAAATAAATGGTTTTGGTAATATTTAACGAAAAAGGTATACAATAACAAAAACAGCCGTGTTAGTCTAATCGATAAAACAAGGAAGGTAGTGAGAGCACTTAAAGACTAACTAATTACAGATTTTTTTTGTTTGAGATTTCGTAGCAACAGCTATTCCATCAGATGCAAAGTAGTTGTTGCCACGAAAGCTCATGCAGTTTTTTATGTAATTAGCCACACAAAGGTATGTTGGGTTTGGAGCCGGAAGTATCAGAAATCTGGCACGTATAGTCGATGCGCAAGCTTGTAATGACTAATCAACAATGTTTAGGACTCTTGTTTTATAAATGATGTCATCTTCTGGTTTTTCCTGAAGGTTAAAGTATCCAAAGACAAGGATGAGACGGGCTCAGTATCTTCCGATGCCATGGAGGCGGGATCATTAGGCTTTAATGATACCCACCGTGCCGCCTCCCCAAGGGTGGATGGGATGAGGTGAGAGAATCTTAGAAATCATCTAGAGTCGGAGTCAGAGTGTTGGGTTTGGGTTTAGGTCGTGGTTTTACCATGCATAGTTAATAACTGTTTAGCAAGAACTGGTAACCAGCTGTAAAATAGTTGGTCATGTCGTAGTCTTTTACACTGGACTCAAGTTCTGGTGTTGTCAGAGTGTTGGTTTGGGGTTTTTTAATTAGGTCATACTTTTACTTAGCATAGCCAAAAGTGTTTAGCAAGAACTGGTAAACTGGTAACCAGCTATGAAATAGTAGGTAATGTCATGGTCAAGTGGTCTGGTGAACTGGACTCAAGCTCTGGTGTTGTCAGAGTGTTGGGTTTGGGTTTAGGTCGTAGTTTTACTAAGCATAGCTAAAAACTGTTTAGCAAAAACTGGTGATAAGAATAGTTGGTCGTTTCATGGTCGAGCCGACTTGTACAATGGACTCGAGCTCTGGTGTTGTCAGAGTGCTGGGTTTGGGTTTAGGTCGTAGTTTTACTAAGCATAGCTAAAAACTGTTTAGCAAAAACTGGTGATAAGAATAGTTGGTCGTTTCATGGTCGAGCCGACTTGTACAATGGACTCAAGCTCTGGTGTTGTCAGAGTGCTGGGTTTGGGTCTAATCATAACCAAAGACTGTTTCGCAAGAACTTGTTTCCAGCTGTGGAATAGTCATGTCATGGCTGAGTGGTATGGTGTACTGGAATTAAGTGCTGGTGTTGTCAGAGTTTGGGTTCGAGTCCCGGTCATGGCACCTGAGTTCTTGATCAAGACTATAATTGCGTCGTCGTTCTGATTGGATGTAAAGTTGTTATGTTCAAGACCCCCAGAGTGCCCTCGTTTCTGGCATGGTTTGGCAGCAAATTATGCCACAGCACCTTGTAATTCTTACAAAGCTGAACCTCATAATCAGGGAGCTTTCATAATGAAACTAATTAATTTTGTGTTGAGATAGATGTCAACTCTGTTCAGTGTCTTATATCTGTTTTCCTCCTTGTTTTTCCTTGAAGTAGCAGTGATGAAACAGTCAAGACAAGGTCTGCATCTCTCACTGATCAAATGTCGTCAGTAGTAAGTTTAGAACATTTTATTGAAAACTCTGCTCATTCTCTGTATAATTGTTTTTGATACCTTTCCTACTTTAGTATGATTTATATTTTTGTTTAACTCCAGAAAAATCTGCAAAATCTATAAAAGCCTACATGTGGACAAGTTGGCCAGCCCTTGTACTCAATAAAATTGTCCTACTTTTTCCAGTGACCATAATATCATGCCTGATGAAGCGAGCATATTTCTTGTTGGTCACTTTTAGAAAAGTTGTGGGAAGCACATTATATCATTCCTTCTGCATTTTGGAGACAAACATGCAACAGATCCTATGCACAGTATGTCTTTGGAGTTGGGTACCGCTTACATAGAGGTCAGAACAAGGTTGCTCATACTTTGCCCATTTTGAGCGCCAGGCAAAAACAGTTTTGCATTTTTAGTATTTGATGGTTGTTGAACCTCCAGGATAGCGCTGGGATGACTTCCATGCATAAGGTTTTGTACATTTTAATGAAGTATTTTTTCTTCAGGTGTTCTAACTCCTGTTGTTGTGAAGTTGTGCTTAGTGAATGTAATTTGCTAAACAGTATTGTTGTGTCGGTGCAAAATACATATATCAGAAAAAAAGCCTTCAAACAACAATTTGTCTGGCCTGTACAATCGTTGAATCTCACTACAACTTTTCCAAATGTATATGCAAATCCAATTGAGTTGAGATATAACGCTTTGCATGGCGAATCGTTTGAACGACGTACAATTTTATAACGAAATGGAGATACGAAATGTTTGCACTTCAATGGCAATGATATAAGTGGCTAGTGCTAAAGCACTTACCTCTCACCAATGTGGCCCTGGTTTGATTCCCGGCTGGGGGCCATATGTCAGTAGAGGGTTCTGTGTGGTTCACTCCTGTGCCACAAGTTTTTCTTTGGGCCTTCCGGTTTTCCTCCTTCTGGAAAGAAAACCTCTTTTGATCTCAGGCTGTGCTTCGTGGTCAATCAATCAATCAATCAATCAATCAATCAATCAATCAATCAAAGGTCATTTATAGAGCCCCAAAATCAACAGTTTGTGGTTGGCTGCTAAAAGTACCTTTACATGCCTGTGGCTCAACCACCTTGTAGCAGTGTCTTTTAAAATTCAGCTTCTCAGCTACGAGTAAGGATGATTAGCCTCCCGAATTGTTTTCACTATTTCGATACTGGATTGTACCTCACATTTCTGTGAAATTGGCCAACACATAAATAACTTAAGGCCGACTAAGTGTGACTTGATATAAGTTACAGTTTTAGGAAAGACAAACAAGTCTGATTCTTAGTCCGGCTCTATTTCTCTGTCGCAGAGTCCAGCCAGCAGTAGTAAAGCCAAGCTGATCTCTAGAATGGCCAAGATGGGACAGCCCATGCTACCCTTACAAGGGGCTGTCATAGCTGCAGAGAGCACCGACGAATCAGAGGTTGATGTGAGTATATAACACCAAATTCTTTTTAGCTCAGTTGCTGTCTGTGTCTGCTGCGCACGCCCTCTATAGTTAGCTTTGGACATAGAAAGTCAATACCATGTGACATGCCTGCATGGCAGAATGAACCAGATCAACCAATGGGAAAGCTAATATTTGTCGCACAGATAAAATGGCAGCTCGCACAATTTGCCTCAAAGCAGATGTTCACAAATAGCTACACACATGGTATTCTCTGCATTGTATTTCTATTACAACGCTCAAGTGAAGTGTGGTTCCCTGATCACAACTTGATTTTCAATGCAGATTCTGAGTCTGCTTTAAAGGTGTCAGACTTTATGGTACCTTTGCTGTTTTGTTTTAGTTATGTAGGCTGTATCGGAATTTGTGGCTCTGGCTACAGCTACGACTGTTCCTAAGGGTGTTGCTAAGGACGTCCTATACTTTAATGCATGATGACACAGCGATCCAGCTGTAGCTGCCAATTCGGTCATATCGGTTTTCCTCATGTTATAATTGACTTATTTGTATTTTAGAATATTGTCTGTATCTTTTGTCGTATGATTATTATTTTCTATATCCCGCTTTGCCCCAGATAAGTGAACTAGATTGATGGTGCATTACAAATGCTGTATGTTATTATTATACTACCCGCCCGTAATGACCACACCCCTTTTCCCCAGGAAATTAAAAGTGCAATACATTCTGAACGAGATCCAAAGGGCAGCCGATAACAATTACACCCTGAGATAGTGTGAATAAGATTAGGCAGTCACGAAATAATGTAATTATTTTTTCCCCCGGTGATTCATTCGTGTAAACTCGTTCACAAGAAAACAGCCACATACAAAAAAACAGTCTCATTCAGTGTGAACCTATTGTTGAATGTGTAAACAAAGTTTTATCATGCTAAATTTAGCAAGAAATCTTTATTCAAGGAAGTCTAGCGCGGCGGAGCCAAATTTGCTTGAAATAGTTTCAAACACAGCTGCAATGGTCAGACACTTGAATCCGTTACTTCATTTGGAGTGAAACTATAGTGATAATCACAACTGGTACGTTTTAGGTGGTAATTTGATCTAAAATGAAATCGTTACAGGAGAATAGCGCCTCGGACACCGGTTACCCGTCCCTGCCAGCACACCCCCATCCACGCAGTAAGCCCATTAAGACAGCACGCAAGCCGCCGAATACCAGCGCTAAGCCGGACCAGCAGTTGCCTATGGCTGGTGAACAGATGATGCAGCAACAGCCTGGTATGCAGATGCCTATGCAGAATAATCCAGCTGGTATCCCGCAAGCCTCCCAGGGTAGGTTGTAGTGACTTTGAAATTCTGAAATATCTTCGAGTGGAGACACAAAACACAAACAGTGATTTCACATGGTTGTACCCGCAAGAATTAAAATATGTGTGAACAATGTTTTGAAATGTTTAGGTTTAAAATGCTTTATTAATTTCTTAAATGTGCAGCTTCAGTGCCCTGAATTTCAATCATTATATAATAATTGCAACCAAAATGCTTTGTGTGACTCTACGAAGTTGTTTTGGTCAATGAATTTTACGGAATTTGTTGGTAATTAGTCTTGTATCTACCTGTTCTACCCCCATAGGCTTGACACACACAGTGGCCGTCTACCAGCCTCAGATGCAGCCCCAACAGCAACCCTTCCAGACTCAAGCCCAGATGCAACAACAGCCCATGGGCATGCAGGGAATGGGACAGCAACCAGCATTCCAAGTAAGAATATTGGGGTCAAGGTTGATGTTGAGTTTGTTTTATTATTTGGCAATTTCCATATCATTGGTTGTGCGAATTTTGTAAAAAGGCCCTGGAAATCTGTCCTTAGGTCTCTTGTTCATGATGTCACAAGCGTAAACAGCGCCCTCTCTGAGGTCAAAGGAAGACTTACCATTGAGTTTTGTGCGTGGCACATACACACATACGCATTTCCATTGTTTGACCTCAGCGATAAATGAACCTTGAACCTTGAGCCTTGAACATATATCATTATAACTTTGTCAGACCATGGACAAGCTTAGGCATGTTTACCTGTGATAAAACTGTCAACCAATAGAATGCCTTCTCTTGATCTCAGTGGATGAGGGTGCTATAATAAGCTTGTGATGTCGAATGCAGCTTGTCTATGGAAATACAATGGAAGTAATTCGATCATATTTCGTGTGTAATGGGTAAACCATACAGTTGAGAAATGTTATTATACATGTACCTTATTGAATCTGCTATACGTGATCAATTTTGTTATCCCTCTTACTCGTTGGTCATACAGTGTTTGTATGTTTGTGTTTCTATACATGTATGTAATTATATTTTTATCATTGTTAAGTGACCTTTTCAACTACAGCTGTTGGTCATTTTGTTATCGAATACCAATAAATAAAATACCTTATCGATCATGTAATACCTGATTGATCCTGTTATACTTGATCAATCCTATAAAAACCTGAGCAATGCTGTTATGCCTGATTAAATACCTCTTAAATACCTCTTATACCTGATCAGTCATGTTATACCTGATCAATCTTTTGTACCTGATCAATCCTGTTATACCAGTGATCAATCTGTTATACCAGTGATCGATCCTGTTATACCTTATCGATCCTGTTATACCTGATCATTCCTGTTATGCCTGATCGATCATGTTATGCCTGATCGATCATGTTATACCTGATCGATCATGTTATACCTGATCATTCCTGTTATACCTGATCGATCATGTTATACCTGATCATTCCTGTTATACCTGATCGATCATGTTATACCTGATCATTCCTGTTATACCTGATTGATCATGTTATACCTGATCATTCCTGTTATACCTGATCGATCATGTTATACCTGATCATTCCTGTTATACCTTATCGATCCTGTTATACCTGATCATTCCTGTTATACCTGATCGATCATGTTATACCTGATCAATCCTGTTATACCTGATCGATCATGTTATATCTGGTCGATCTTGTCATGCCTGATCAATCTTTTATACCTGATCAATCTTTTATACCTGATCAATCTTTTATACCTGATCAATCTTTTATACCTGATCAATCTTTTATACCTGATCAATCCTGCTATACCTGATCAACCCTGGTATACCTGATCAACCCTTGATTTATGAGCTCTGCATTACATGTGTACATTCAATCAATTTGATATATCAATTATCAACATTTGTTGTCCTTCGCAAAACATAACATTCCAGTCATGAGCACACAGTTGGAAATAATTATTCATACCATGACTATGGACTTTGACTTTTAATACGTCACACAAGGATCTCCATCAGTAACATAAAGACCTTTTCTTGATACCATGGATTCAGCTCTAGCTTTGGTTTCTGTAAAAACGCACAATATGGGACTTCAAACAGTCAGACGGAGCCTAAACAGAAACCAAAACCTTGGTATCAAAAAGCACCTAAAAGACCATTTTTCCATTCCCCATATCATTGTGTCATGTTCCTAGTGTGCAGTAGCGATAATGAATACTGATTCTTATTACAGTCAGAAGGTACCAGACTAAATTGCCTGTCTAGCCTGTTTGGACCATAATTAAATGGCAGAAGGAAACATCCACTATAATTTTTAAAATGACGTAATTGTAGACCATGTCACCTTATTTACGTAAAGAGTGACCATAGACACTTTCTGGCAGGCAAGATACTATGAGAAACTTTCCTGGTTTGATAATCGTTACAACCAAATGAATTAAGAACTGTAAAAGTAACAGCTTAACAGTTTTGAAATGTGGTCACTTTCTTCATACCAAAAAATGATTAAAAAGTGGACGGTGCAATCTCCACAAAAATGTAAGGGTTTTATGTTTACTTCCTTTGAGCTGTGTACAAATTGTGCCCGCAGGAAGTCCAGGCTCTGTGGCTCATTTGTAAACATGGATATCACAGGTTGCATGGTCTAGTGGGAAGGGGTTAAAGAATTTAAAGTGGTTAAGGTTTGCCGCACGCTGGGAAAGAGAAGAGTTATCATGAATTGGCGGAGAGTAAAACTAAATTGCATTGCATTATAAAATCCTTGATTCCCTCTGTCTGTCTGTCTTTTTGTCTGTCTCTCTGTCTGTCTCTTTCAAACCCTGTGCTACCCAACCTCCTTTATTCCTGACCCCCATGCTTTAAACCCGCGCCTTACACCCATTTTTATTTGTTTTGTCTGCCACCCTCTGCTTTGCATTCACAGTCTACGACCTTCCATGGGACAGCACAGCAATATCCATTTCAGGTACTGTGGTAATCACGTCTAGTTCTTACATGTGTGTTTTCCCTTGTCAAAAAGGTGTAGTTCATGTACATCATTGTTTGGAAGAGTAAACTCATTTCAATCCTCTAATTTTCAATATAAAACACGCCATACAACCAACCCTTGAAAATCAAACTAGGTGGTCCTGTTTTTATACAACAAAAAGGTGTCTGTTTTTGTCTGGGTTTTTGTGCAGTGTAAATGTTGATGTTGATTAAGCAATCATGATTGGCTGTGGGGGTATCCAAATGCTTATTCCTTGACTTTTGACAGCATATCAGGTAGAATGTTTCTCTTGGGCATTGGTACTGGTATCAACTTTATAATTGGTGAGCAATCAGATTGAAACTAAGCAATTCCTTCTGAAGACGATCAGAGCATACTAATCGAAACGTCAAGTTTTCAAACCACTGGTTCTTCTCGGAACCACCACTGCTCAAAAGAGATTTATACGCATGGTGTCACCGCAAACCTCACCTGATTGAAACAGTTTTTTTACAATAATTACCCGCTCCGGTACTCTGTCTATAAACTAATTACCCCTGGGCACGTTGACTAGAAATTTTCACCCAACTCACCAACAAATTATGTAAAATCACAGTCAGATTTGTTTATTTTTGGAAAAGGGACAATTTTAATATTGAAAGTAATACAGAAGTACATTTTGTAAGATAAATTATTCAATTTGTATAATAGTAATTTTACAAAATAGGACATAAACGACTGTTTAAAACAATGGTTTGGGGGAAATTGTTGGGTCAGAAAATAGACTTGCACAATTCTTATATACAAAGTACTCACTTTCAACTTGTGTTTTTTTATCCAAAAAATCTTGTCTTTCTCGCCCAGTCTCCTTAACATAATGCACCTTTTGGCAACTAGGGAACTGAAATGAACTTACTCTTCCAAAATCCCAAAACAACAATTCCATTCACAGCACTTTCAGTTTAAACATTTTACTTTTTCCTGCTCGGTATTAAAAAAATAAAAAAATCTGGTTTCTGTTAATGCTCTCCTTGCTAATTTACCTTAATTTATACTTCCTTGCTAAATTAACCTTTAAATGACACATGCTTTCAACCCAAACGTGTAAAATAAATCTGGAGGTGCCAGACCTACATCTACTTTCAGCATACAGGGATGAGAAATTTCAGACTTTTATTTGAATTTATACTTTTTAAAGTCTGCCTGGTAAACAAAAAGTGCTGTAACTTTCTCCAAATTATTTAAGTCATGCTCTTTGATCTAAGGACACTGTTCCCAAAAGCTCATTCGACTTCGATAACTCCAGGGGTTATCTTAAGTTGGAAATACTGTCATTTCAACATACAGATCTAGGCCAAATTTTATAGAGCTACAGAAGCAACAAATATTTCACAGAAAAAATTGTTCTGATATGAACTACATCATCAGTAAGCTTCAGACTAAATTTAAACAGTGATGCTTTTATCCTAACCAATCCTGTATAATACCTTTAACGCTTACACTTACAATGATGATGCTTTTTCACTTTCTTTAACTTTTCCCTTCAAAATTTACTTCTTTTTTTTCATTTCACCTTTTAACCACCATCAGTAACTTATCAATGCTTGCTGTGTTAACTCACTCCACCCACCCATTACTTAATTAATAATACTGGCAATGGGATTGTTTCCCGTACTCAATTATGCTGGTGTTTTTATTCCCACAATTCTGAGTCTTTACACTGGATATTGGGTCTTAAAATAAAACAGGACCATGTTCTAATACAGAACCATGTTCTAAGAACTGTATTGGGCCCAAATTCTCGCTGTTGCTTACCATAATAATTTTGCGCTTACAACCTGAGGAATTCTGTGCGTCATGGCACAAAGTAAAGTTGGTATTCTGTGGTGAGCAAAGCCTTGAAATTACAGCCCGTCCTGGGCCCAGTTTCATAAAGCTGCTTTAGCACAAAAGTACCTAAGCACACAACATTATGCTTAGCAGAATAAGGTAACCAGCCAAAAAGCCAGGTAACATGTACCATTTTCGACTGGTATCCTGCACATTTCTGCTAAGCAGAAAACTGTTGGGCAATATGTTATGCTTAAAGCAGTGCTATGAAATTGGGCCCTGGCTTTCTGTCTTTAATAACAATACTACTGTCTGATCTTTAACCAGCAGCAATACCAGGGGCAGCCGACCGATCCCAACATCTTACTCCAGCAGCAGGCTGCAGCAGTCGCAGCGCAGCAGACGCTCCAGCAACAGCAGCAGTTTGGCGGTGCCCGGTACCCGGTCACCAGCCAGGCCCTCATACAGCCTGTTTTATCCGAGTTGCCGTTACTGCTGTCAGAGTCCAGACAACATCACACCGATCTGAAGCTTGTTGTGGATATGGTATCCGGCAAGATTGACACCCTAGCAACTAGGGTAAGATTGATATTTTTACAGATTTAATAATCAACGATTAATATTATTTGGTTTTGCCCCACACAGATAAGTGATCATCATCGGCACTTTGCCTCTTAGGCAAGTTTTGCACATGATTTACAAATGTTACATATTTCTCTTCTTATCAAATCTTCCTTCAATCATCCTTCAGTAAACTGTCGCCTCTTAACCAGGTACCGCCAGGGATCTTCCTTTTTGTTTTCTTTCCTTCCAGTCTGACGAGATAATTATACTTCGATAGTATGGCTAGCACAAAGAAACCATGAATTAACAAAATCAAGAGAACACAAATTCTGTTTGAAGCACCGGGATTTGTTCTCTTTCAGGAAAATACCATATTCATACACTGTGAACTGTAAAACCTCACCAATTGGGCCCATGGGCTCACCAGAACCAAGGCTGGAATCTCAGTCAGCTTGGACTTACCGTCACAACGGTGGAAGCCTCGCAATTACACGTAATTCGCTTCTTGCAATAAAAGATTAAAGGCCTGGAACAGAGGATTACAAGATTACCCAAACACAAAGGCAGAATTGTACCCTTTTTTCCTAACCCTTTTTCTGTCCTCGGTGTGTGGGTGAAACAAAGCATTGCACAGGGAGAGCATGCTCTGACCATGCTCTGTAATGCAAAGTACAGGCGGCCTTTCTTCTGGTCATCTGATGTGATATGAATTTGCAAAACGCACGTCACCCGAATTCTAGCAGGGAAAATATTGGAGTGTTGACACGACATCCGACTTCAACTGGTTAAATTATGTCCTGTCTAAATCTTCTACCTTGTTCAATAACTTTCAACAAGCCTCTCTCCAGAAGCTTCATGCGTGAATTGTTTCTCAGATTTCTGAGGGCTGGTGTCCATTCAGGAATGCTGCTGCCAGAGATGCGGTTGGTACCTGCTGTGTCACCTCGCTGAATGTGGATGGATTTGACATTCTGGTGAAAATACTATTACCGTTTCGTGCTGTTTTATCAACAAGTAGACACTGTATTCACCCAAAACTTTTACATGTGACTTCTATTGAATCTTTCTTGATAATTTGTACCAATAAATCAGCATTTCGTGGCCAAAAACCAAACGATGACCCTTAAATGCAAAGTGTGAATTGAAAACACCCTTCTTTAAAATTATTCCCTTTAACCTCAACAGCACAAGGGTCTAGAATTAGGCCTAAAAAATAAATTGTTATGTTTGCGTAACGGGCCAGAAAAAATAGGGTAGGTAGGTAGGGTTTTTATTTTATTTTTAAATACGTTTTTATTTTATGGTCTAGGTATAGGATAGGATAGAATAGAAAAGGTAGGACATTCCAGCAATATAAGCCTTCGGTGTTTAAATGGCCTAGATTTTGGGAAATCTTTCCCATCATCTAAACTTGTTGCAGACTGGTTGAACAAGACTATACATGCATAAAAGTACTATCAGCCAGTGACGATCTTCTGCATGTTGTGCTCTCCAAAGTACAATGAATGCTATGGCCATACAATTGAAGAAAAACAGAGAGAAACGGTTTCAAACGTATTTATAACTGATTTATAGACTTTAATTAGTTAATTCTTCCCTTGAAAAAATAAAATATCTAGGGTAGGCCCCTGTTTTAGGGTAGGTCAGGCTATGCCAACATAACAATTTTTGTTTAAGGCCTTTAGGAAATCCCTCAATGTCCAACAATCTGGACCCGCTTTCTTTCAGTCCCTCTCCATCATTCACCCCCTTGTGTGACTTTGAATTTTTTACGAGGCAAAAATCCCAGGGTTCTCCTGAATACATGAAGACAATCATCTAGGGCAACAGACCTCTTGACCTGACTCAAACTCTAAACTCCCAGGCATTTCTGGTATATTTCCTGACTGTCTCCCCCCCCCCCCCCTACCAATAAAAAAAAAGTATGGGTATGATTCACTGTCTTAAGAAATGTCAGCTGCCATCTTAACTATCAATGTGTAGACACACAACAGTTTGTAGACTATAACATTACACACAGCATTTGATAAACATTGTCTGCTTAACAAACTGACCAGGCTCGGTATCCCCATTGGCTGACGGGCCAGAGTCTAGTCATTTTAGCACTGTGCCACAGCACCATAACTGAGTAAGTCCTGCAGTCTAGTGTTTGTAACAAACACACACTTTCAAAGATTTGCTTAACTCTTTCAGTGCCAAACTCGTACATGTACGAGGTATATTTGTTAATCCGAAATCGCCAACCTCGTACATGTACGAGGTAATGTTCATACTTAAAATCGCCAAACCTCGTACATGTACGAGGTAGAGTAAACATGTTATCACAAGGGGGCGCTCTCGCTCTTTCTAATGGTACCATTTTTATTCATGTACGACCTGTATTTTATTTTTTTTCTTCGAATTCTTGCGGGAGGGTGTAGTTTCGGCTTGTGGGAAAAAATGGCAGCGCCCAGTAAACGAGCGAAAAAGTGCAGAATTCCCCTTCGTGCAGGACAGTGTTTCAGGGTGTATCACTATGTGCGTGACTACTATTGCCTTTCGAATATACCAAGGATATACCAGAGAGCAAGATACAACAAGTTTGGTGATTAAAACTTATTTACTTTTTTTTAAAAATAAAATAAAAACGCTCAAAGTTGGGCACTTTAGGGTTAAACTTTTGAAATGTCGCGGGCACTGAAAGAGTTAATGTGTTCTGAACTTTTTAAGTGGTGTGGCCACCAGACTCGAGCTCTTGCGGCTGAGTCGTCAGAATATATGGGTTGAATTCCGAACTGGTCAAATATGACACTTGTGTCCTTGTGCAGGAATCACAAATTACTTCTCTTTACCCAGGAGTACACATGGGGACCTGCAAGGGCTGAGGTGGTAGTAATTTAAGTAATAAACTATTTAAATAAGGCAACATGATATACTTAAAATAAAGCTATGGTAACCCCCCCCCCCAAAAAAACAACAACAACAACAACAACAACCCAACAACAAACAAACAAACAAACAAACACCCCACCAACCCAACAAAATCAACAAACAAACACACACCCCATCAACAACAAAAACACCCCAACATACAAAAACCAAAACACAAACAAACAAACAAAACCCCCCCCCAAAAAAACAACAACAACAAACAAACAAACAAACAACCCACCCAACACCCCACCAACCCAACAAAATCAACAAACAAACACACACCCCATCAACAACAAAAACACCCCAACATACAAAAACCAAAACACAAACAAACAAAAAAAAACAGAAAATTGCACAAAGCTTGGAAAAAGTTTTCTGTGTGTATGTGAAAAATGATCTCTTAGATATATTATTAGGGATACGTTATTTTAAGTATATGTATTTAGTTCTTGAAATTACTCTTATTCAGCAAAACAAGGGAAAAAGGAATCCTTTAATGGTTCCCAACCAAAAGCACACCCTACCCCGTAGGACAGCAAACAGAACTAACAAAACATTTTATCAAATAATTCTACAATTTGGAACAAATCCACAGCTGTTTTTAAAAAAAAGCAAAATAAACAATCTGTGAATGAAATCCCCCAAATATTTGCCCTCTCTTCATGAATGATTCACCATTCTGAAGTAAACTGCTAACACCCTTGACTCAAATCCAAGTCCCAGCCCAAATCTTCTGAAGCTCCACATAAATTAATAGCAGGAAATCAACAACAAAAAAGAGAGGGCTAAAAAGTTGGATGCCCTTCACAGCTATGACTAATAACCCCTGCAAATTGATGTGCAGCTGGGAAACGTTGTGTCTGTCCTTCCTTGACTGAAAAACCTGGCGGAGACTTGAGGGAGAGTCGGGCTGGGGGTCGGCAAGGCTACTTCTGAGCGGGACCTAGTCAAAGATTTAGTCTGGCAACGGCGACCCAGGCTACCCAGTGTACATGTTTACATGATACATGCTCTGGCTGCAAAACTGCGCTGGGATTTTTAAAGTATATTTATGTCGGATTCCTAAATGGGACCCAGCCAGCGAACAAAACTACAGACGAAGACGACTTCCAACATGGCCAACAATGACAAACGCCGACCACAATCTGGAGCGCCGGATGGACACATGTTTTGCACTGTGCCAGCTATGGTGACCATACAGGTATATTGTAGTTTCTAGTTTGTAGCTGTCTGATAGTCAAGAGTATATTGTTTACAAAGTTAGTGAGTACCAGCTAAGATTACTTGTTCTGTCACTATTGGCTGGTAGTCATCTGGTAGTCATCTGCAAATGATACTTGGATAAAAGTTGTGTCAGTGAAATGTTTAAGCTGTGAGGGAATGACCATTATGGATAGCTATGCCATCAGTTCTGTCGCCGATTTTGTACCAATCTACTTTTACGGTACAACTCAAGATAGAACCCTACGTCAGTGGGTGATTCCACCAATCACAGCTTGAGTCTAGTGATACCTTGTCCCAGGAGCCTGTCTTGCTGAGTCTATCTATACCATTGTGTGGCAAGACTACAGGATACCAGACATCTGATGAGCAGAGTGTTGTGGAGCCTAATCCAGGCTATCTTCCTGAATTTAGTTCCTTTTTCTCCACAGCACAATCCCCTGTGTAAAGGTTGCTGGTTACCAGGCTCTGAGGCTGGATCCCACTATTAAGGAAACTGACAACATATCAATTACTGACGCAGGAAACATTAAAGCAAAGATTAACGGCGATGGAGTCATCAAATGGAAGACAGCAATTAATGTCTGTCAAGGCCTAGGTTGTAAGAGTGAATGATAGAAATATCTCCTTTAATCTGTCCACCTTTTGTACTTTGAAAGTTAGGTGCCATCTGTCTAGGAAAAAAATGGAAGACACTTGCAAACACTAGGTGGCAGCAGACTTACTAAGTAAAATCCATTCGACTACGAAGTGTTCGCATGTTCAATAACAAAAACTGAAGAGAGAAACTAGTTGCTTTTTCCAAACCTGGGCTCAGGTTTTGGCTCCGGCTACACAGTTTGATGTTGAAGCACTGTGCAAAATGCCCACTTTTTCAAAATATATGACAGCTCAAGCCAGAGCTGGAGCCGAAGGGCCTCGGTTTGGAAAAGGCCCTAGGTTCACAATTCAAAGTGTGATAAAGAATTTACTCCGGACACTGCCAGACAGGCGATATTTCACCAAGTAACATTCAGTAATCTGAGTCAAATGGGTTGATGGTGTAAACTCTGAATGCATTTCAGGAAATGTGTGATGCTGTCCCTAGATAATATAGCACACTAATCAAGGTGTTTCATGTTGTGGCCATGATGTAAAAAAAATTGTATTGTTAACACTGATATCGAATTAATATTGATATATCGATGGATCCATTTTTATTCTGATACAATAAGTACATCTATAAATATGGAAGTTTGTGCCATGATGACCTGCTGGACGTGATGCAGCGAGTCACACCATTTAGTATCTACTGGTACATTTAAAATGATACTTTTCTTTGTAATGTATATTTTTAGAAGTCCTCTCTGTTTTAAAGATTCAAAATAAATTATTTGAATGATTACATATTCGTTGGTCCATACAACATTGCAAATCAATGCTATATTTACATCAATTGTTTTGCTTCATGCATCAACTGTGTAGTTCTGGTTACCAAAGTAATTTAAATTTTAACCTAAAACAAACAACTGCACTTGCAGGTAATTTAAGCGTCAAAATTGACAGGCAGAACAACATCGCTGGTCAAGTGTCTCCCCAGGGGAAATTTACTCTTCGAAAATTTACGAAATTAATTTCTAGATAGCAGGAATAAAACTGAATCCATCAAGGGGATGGGTGTAAGGGACAACAAGTAAAGGGATTTGAGAGGGCCTTCTTGACAGGAGCTGTACACCACCCAATTTAGAATTGTTGGCAGGAAGGATTGTATCTCTGTTAGACGTGACCAATGGGAAAAGAAGACCAGAAAGGCAACGCACATCATTCCTGACATATGTTCAACGCCTGCTTGGAGATGGTGAAGACATGCTGAGACCAGACCAAATCGCAACACTTGCCCAAGATCGTCGTAGTTGGAGGAAACTTGTAGTCGCCTGCTCCGCAGTCCGAAGGATGATGAACATGTATATTCATCCACCAACTACAACAAATCATCCTGCCATAAAATTATTGTCCTCGCAATAGTTATAAAATCATGATTTTGAGGTTTTACTAAAGTTCTCTCTCGGACATGCACCAGTGCTGACATCAATAGAGGGTTTATGATGACCTAATTGATATGAGTACATCCTTCACATAAGCTGGGTAAATCATATCTGTTGGTTCTTTCAGAACTCAATTAGAAGTGTAGAAAGTGTGTGAAGTGAACACTCCTCTAAAAACAGTGCTGTCAGTAAAGTTATAAAAACACACCAAGGACATCAACTCAGACAAGAATTATGGAGCTCCAAGACTGGGTTTTTACATTGCAAGTTCTCATCATTGTGATCAGCATATTTGGTTTTCTAACAAACGGTATCTTTATCTTGATTGTGGCACGCATCAAGTCACTGCAGACTCCCTTCAACATCATCCTGTGTAACCTTGCTGTGGCCTGTATCTACATCCTGACTCTAGCTGTAGTTTTTATTGCATCATCCTGGAATGGACTGAAGGGGTTGAATTTTTACGACAGGGGGACTTGGAATTTGGTTCTAATTTATTATGTTGCATCTGACCTGTTTGTGTCATTCCTTGCCATTGAGCAACTCTTAGCCACGTGTGCAGCACAAAAATATTCCTTGTTTTTCAGGGAAAAGTGCCATTTAGCCGCAATCTGTGCAGGAACCTACATCTTGGCCATATTGTCTTGGGGACTACTGAGGCTATGTGAAAATTTCACTTGTACGCCAAAAAAATACCATTGTATACACTCCTGTTTCCCTGTTCGAATCATCTTTGTTCCTTACTGTTCACGTCATCTTATACTGGTGCATTTTTACTAGACTTTTGAGGCATCCCCTGGCATCGTCGACTGTTCAGCGAAGAGTTTTGATCAAGTTGTTTAAAACTTCAGTTGCTATGTTTGTCAGCGAGGCCGCCAGATTTGTTTGTCTTACTTTATTTGTTGTACTCCAAGACAAACATCAGCAGCTGATCTTTTTCTGCGGAGTTTTAGATGTAACCACTGCAGCCATCAATCCAATCATATACGGCTATCTGCGAATGAACTTGAAGAATGCAATGAAAAAGATGAGCAGCGGTTGTTTCTGCATGGAGCCCCGTCGACTTCATTCCCGGTCGGTAAACAAAACTCCGTCCAAGATACCACAGACACCCACTAAGCGTCAACATGACCAAGTAGTACAGATGTGCGTTGATGTTGATGTTGAACGGGTGAAGTAGCCAAACCTCAGGACAATGTTATGAATAATTGACCAGTTATGAAAACAGTACGCCTTCTTGCTGATTTTGTTTCCTACACAAGTACTATTCTTTCTTTACACCTACACCACGGATCAGTGACATCAGATGTTTGCGAAAGAGTCACAGAGCCTGGACTTCCTGCAAGCACGATTTGATTTATTGAAGCTCAATGGAGCACAAAGGAAAACACACAAATCTTACACTTAGTAGATATTGCATCAGACAATTTGTGTGATGGATGTAGAGAAAGGAGACACTTCTTGAAACTTGCTGTTTTAATTTTTACAATTCTTTATTACATATGGTTATGATGCAAAGGGTAAAAGTTCTCAATGGACCAGTGTGGTGTGTGAATCTTGCCTGCCATGAAATGCCCTTGATGCCCTCTCTGTTCGGCGTAACCAGGTTGTAAGCCACTGCCAATAATCACCTATGTCACGCTGCAATCTTGCCTCAGTGCCAAGATTTAATGGAGATACTCGGGGCAGGCAGCAGCTTTTGTCCCTTTGTGTACCTGCCCAACAAAACATGACATCCTGAGAGCATGCAAGGTGCATGCTACTCAATGAACCTTCCAAGCAAGTTAACAAGTCATCCGCTATTGAACTCGCCCCACATAGAGCGCTCCAAGCGGATTGTCACGTCGACTGCCCACACACAGAGACATAATGAAACTGTTTGCTGAGTCTGTGCCTTTGAAATATTCTTGTGTTCAAACATGTCCTCCAGCTTGAAGTGGTTACCTCATTTTATTCTGTTCCTTAAATGAGCAACATCCGTGGTGCATCAACATGAGCTTTTTCCAGGATTCTTAGGTTTGTGCAAAGGGATTTCTTAATGGCTATAGTCCAAATTCTATCCAATGTTTTTGCTCAAAATTGATGGGTTTAATGTTATCCCAGAGTTCTCCCCAGGATTTTTTCAAAACTGGGGAGCATTCTGGACCCAAATTTTTGAAGTTTTGGCCTATTAAAGCACACTTGATTGAAACAAGGTCCTCAGAATATTTTCTACTTGGTTTTTATCTTTGGTTTTCAAAGCCATACTGTGCAAGCTGGGGCATTCTTTATCTTTATGATTTTTGTGAAGTAAAAAAGAAAAAACTCAAACTGTTGTTTTGTATCGGCCACATTTTGGTGTTTCGATCTGCTACACTAGCTTGTGCATGAGGAGAACCCTGTGGCCCTAAACTACCCACTCTTTGCTTGAGGTCAGACAAACCGATCATAAAACCATTTGAAACAAATCATTCGTATTTTGGTTTCCACAGAGTAGAGCCTTTTTGCTGAATTTGGGGCAGCCTCTGGCCACAACACCTGGCCCTAATTTCATAGAGCTGCTTACACACAACAAAATTATGCTTACCAGAATAAGGTTACCAGCCAAAAATACCAAGTCAGACTATTATCCTGTTTTTTCTGTTGATTTGCAGACAATTTTAAAGCACAATTTTCTGCAGCAGAATTGTGAAACTGGGCACTGGATGGGCCCATAAAATGGTACTGAGCTAAGCAAAAATTGACTGGTAACCAGTCACAAACATGTATGGTGTTTTGGCTGGTAAACAGTTTCTGCTAAGCCATTTTTTTTTCTAGCTAAGCAATTTTGTTCTATGCTTAAACAGCTTCATTAAATTGGAGCCTTGAGAGGTTGTGTTAAGAGGCATGCTGTTGACCACAACTATTTTACTTATTTTCTTATCTAGGTGGAGAAGCTGAACTTCCAGTCGACGGGGGCATCTGTCCCTCCCAACGTACCCAACCTAGAGGCGAACATCCTGATGCAAAACATCTCACGCATCGTCCAGGAGAATGAACGACTTAAGAAGGACGTGCATGAGAAAGGAAACAAGATTGAGACGCAGAATGAGAAGATTGCCGAGCTCATACAGAGGAATCAAATGTAGGTAGAAAAATCGGGTAGACCTGGATTAGGGGTCTGGGGTCTTGGGTGAGGGGAGGATAATTTGAGACCAAGAAAGCTCATTCTAGATTCTAGATTTAGAGAGTTTATTGGGTCCACAGTGGTTCTGTTTGGATTTAGGGATATCATTTTTGGACTTGGAGAGATCATTTGGGATCCATGGTGTTTCATTTTGGATTAAGAAGGTTCATTGGGTTCAGGGGTTCATTTGGGTGAACCAAAAGGGGTTCATTTGGGTGAACCAAGAGGGTTTCCTTTGGGTGAACCAAGAGGGGTTCATTAGGGTGAATCAAGAGGGGTTCATTTGGGTTCAGAAGGTTCATTTGGGTGAACCAAGAGGGGTTCATTTGGGTTCAGAGGGTTCATTTGGGTGAACCAAGAGGGGTTCATTTGGGTTCAGAGGGTTCATTTGGGTGAACCAAGAGGGGTTCGCATGGGTTCAGGGGGTTCATTTGGGTGAACCAAGATAGGTTCATTTGAGATGTAGGGAGTTCCTTGGGTGAATCAAAGGGAGTTTATTTTGGATGTGGGGAGTTTATTGGTGAACCAAGCGTTTTGTTTGGGTTGCAAGGGTGAACTGGGGATTAAAAGGGGTTCATTGGGGAACCAAAGTGTCATTTAGGTTTTAGGGGTTCGTTTAGAGAACTAAATGTTGTTGTTGTTTTTTTGTTTATATTTTTATTGTTTTTATTGTTTTTATTTTCATTTATTTATTTTTTTAATATTTTTATTTTTCAATTTATTATTTTATTTTATTTATTTATTTATTTGTTTTTATTTTATTTATTTATTAGGTGTTCGGGCAATCCGCCCGGAGGAACACGTCTTGTTTATTATAATTATTATTTTTGTTTGGGGGGGGGGGGGGGGGGGGCATAAGATGTTTGTGTTGGGAACCAAAGGGTTCATTTGGGATGAAAGGAGTTCATTGGGTGAACCAAGGGGTTTACTTGGGGTCTAGGATGTCAAGTGGAACCAGGGCTCATAGGGACCCAAAGGGTACCATTGGGATGCATGGAGCTCACAGAAGAACCAAAGGGTTCATTTTGTATCAAGCCATTTGGAATCCGGGGTTTCTGTGGGAAAAGGTTAATTTTTTCTTACCATTTTGTGTCGGCATTTCCTTTCTTTCATTATTGTTTGCAATCCTCGCTGATTTAAACTTCCACACTGCATTCCACCCCTATCATCAATGTCCGCCAACTCCAGCCGGTCTTCATTTACGTGTTGACTAGACTGGCATTCATTCCATTCAGCTCTTTGCTTTGGTTTGCTTCAATTAATCATTGTGGCTGCTTTTATAACTTGCTCCACCTCCCCAGACACAACAATGTTAGCAAGACAGTGAACAATGATCACAGCTTTGTCAAAAAGTAGGTTGCCTTGACCTGTGTGTGTCGTGCATCGGATGGCCTGCGCATGATGCTGATCTGACTCTAAATACTAGTTTGCTCTTAATTCTGGGAGGGATTAGCGTACCTTAGTTTCTTTTAATGACTTCAAGTAGGTATTCTGAAAATAATTTCTGTGCCAAACCTCAAATTTTTTATTTTTTTGAGTTTCTTGAGTAATCATTTTCCGTTGAGAATATTGTTGTCATAGTGAAACCCAGACTTGACAAAGGATAGACACCAAAAGTTTCTCATGATTAGTTCGGAATTTGATGTTGTGAAAACAAAATTGAGTAGGCACTTATCGTGGTTCTTTACACTCGTGACAGGACATAGGACAAAGTACCGTAATTTCTTGCGTACAAGACGCGGGGCGTACAAGGCGCAGGGCCGTGAAATTACCAAAAAAAATTCAAGCGTCAACAGACAAGGCGCACCGCCGTACAAGGCGCATGATCTTACATGCACTGTGACTGCAAACAGCAGACCGTATCGGTACATCGCCAAAAAGGGGTCATTTTGTTACCCTAAAAGTACCACGCTAATCAACATGTGAATAAATAGAAATCACATGTGCTTGAAACATGTAGAGACATGTAGAAAAGTTCATTTTAAACTGAAACAACCTACCGTTCAGCGACTTTTTCAGGAGATTCTTCTCCCGTGTGTCACAAGGGGTTGAAGGGAGTTTACAGGTGACCAACAGAGGGCGCTACCGCAGGGCTGAAGAGATCTGTTTGTTCAACAGAGGGCGCTACCATACAGGAAAAATCTCCTGCCATTCCGATATCGATGGGGACGTGACATTTATAATTAATGAGAAGTTCTTTTCTTTATTTTATACCACAAACATTTATTCAAAGACGTCGTTTTTCTGGTTTGTTTTCTCCACAGTTATTTTATGTCTAACTTTTGAGCTAAAATAAACGAAACAATTAACTAAGCTGAAGGTCTACCATAGAATTAGTTTCGAAAAAGGGTCACTTCCCGTGATTTATAATTGTTTTTTCGTTTATAAAATACAATCAATTAAAAAGTAACGATTACAGTTTATTTTTATAAAGTTGATTAAAGTAAACCCATGGACATGGTCGCACCTTTCACACAGGTTGGGTGAATGCGTGAATCACCGTTCACACAATAGAGGTTGGGTGAATGCTTCCGCAATCGTTCTGATTAATCTGAATGCAGTATTTTTGGTACGAAATCGCGGCCACAAAAGAAGTGATGAACACGTTGCTGCATTGTTGGTATGAATTCACGGTCGTTATGTATAGGGACACGTGGCCACAAAGGCGGCTCAATACATCGCGTCATTGTCGGAATGAAAATCTGGCGACATTGTCTGGAGAGTTGAGCGCTGATAATGTACTACGTCAACAATGCGTGGTGAGTTGATGGTTGGCGACCGCATTATTAACCTGACCGCAGCTACATTAAATAGGGCCTAGATTATTTGCACGTCGGCCGCGGTCATTTTGATCTCAAGCGACATCATACAAGGCGCACCGGAATACAAGGCGCAGTGATGATTTTGTGGTCAAAAACGTCAGATAAGACGCGTCTTGTACGCAAGAAATTACGGTAGTTGACACTATGTAACAAAACTGGCTCATCACGAGGCGGCTTTAAAACAATTATTTAGTTCCTTTAAACCATCTCAGCTCCCTTGGGAGTGTACAGCCTTTGCTGCCGAATATGTAGCGCATCCAGCTAAATCAATCACAAGAACCATCTCAACCATTACGGTTACTCATCTACTCCTGGGTGAAGAGAAGCAATTATCACTATCTTGCTCAAAGACACACAAGTGTCATGAACAGGATTCGAACCCTTACTCTGTTGAATCAACCTGCAGACTCTAGTGCACTTGTTTGCTCGGCCATGTGACAGTTTTAAAAAGAATCTGCTGGGGTGGAAATGTCAGGCCAAGTTCACCGTAAATCTAACTTATAAAAATGTTGCTCTTAACTGATTGAAAGAAATGGCTAAAAGTTGCTTTAAAGCAAATTTGTAGAATTTTGAAAGTAATGTTTGTGTCGTGCCAACATACAAGTGGCCCCTTGTATCTCAAATGGACGTCTTTAAAAAGATAGGACCTTGATTTCAACAAGTTTCCTACTTGTTAATTCAAACAGTAATGCAGTCTCAGACAATTGGTTTTATGCCAACATCTCCGAGGTTTCAAGAGAGATAAAACTTGTTGATGTTGGAGAGGTTTCGAGAGAGATAAAACTTGTTGATGTTGGAGAGGTTTCGAGAGAGATAAAACTTGTTGATGTTGGAGAGGTTTCGAGAGAGATAAAACTTGTTGATGTTGGAGAGGTTTCGAGAGAGATAAAACTTGTTGATGTTGGAGAGGTTTCGAGAGAGATAAAACTTGTTGATGTTGGAAAAAATAATAGTTCAAGGTCTTATCTCGCTTTGTTTTAGTTGCATGACTCGTAAAAGTTAGCATGCCAATCATTGCAGTATGTTTTTTTTAGCATATTGAGCTATTTAAGCATTTTGTATTGCTTCTTTTGACTGCATTATAATCAGTGCATGTTATTGACGGGCGACCCATGACCTTTGTTGCAGGAGCATGGTAGTCTTTGTGCCAAGGCGTTTCTAGTATGTAGTTGTGTCAAGTTTCACAGTGCAGTGTAAACAAAGTACAAAAATAACTTGAGAGAAGACTACAGTCATCCCTCATAACCGTACCTTCAAAAGCAGCTGTAATGACTCACTCCGACAAGTTACCTGAAAAAATCTGATGACTCACCTTTTTGAACTTTTTTCTTTGATTTTTGTGTTGACCTTTACTGATACCCACCCCACCCCCCCCCCCCCCCAGGACGTTGCCTCCTGCTCCTCCCATTCCCTTCATGTAGAGTCTCTCTTGCTTTCTATTGCTCCAGTCTTTTGGTACAACGGACATGTGCTTTGAAATAAAACTTTTATCCAGTCTGAAAGCTGTGCATATCTGAGCCCAATTTCATGGCTTTGCTCACCGTAAGCAAAAAATCAGCACTTGCACTAGCAGACAAAGGCCACACTCAAAGTAAGCGCATTTCATAGGGAAGCAAGGACTGCTCGCGGGTGCTTATGCGTATTTCACATTACCATTTTCGCTTATAATACACGGCTATTGCGGATTTGTTTGTGCTTACCCTGTAAAAGCAGAGAATGTGACTGTAAAGCCCTTTTCACACGAGAATCGGAAACTTACGTCCATCGTTTTGGGCGCCAGTTGTCTGTCCCAAAGGTTGCGTGCGATATCATGACAAACATTCACACGATGACACTTCGCGTTCCCAACGTCCCTCGTTTTCGTGAGTTCGCTACGTATTGGGTCAAAGGTCATCATTGGTTATTTATTAGTTCGCTGGTTCTCTGTCGGTGTCCCGTTTAATGTTACGTAAATGCGTGTAGGGTACCATCGATCGTTTTCTCGGCGCGACATTTCTGCTTTTTCGTGCGAATTCTCAGTTTCCTGACGAACTCCGAAGATGAATGTAGCGGAAAGTGTTTTGTCAGAGATGGAAAGTGGAAATGCCAAATCCAAAAACAAAGGTAACTTAACATAATTTGCGACACGAACATTTCTTCCACCGACGCCATTTTAACGGAGGAAGGAATACTCGAACAAACAAACGACATTTCTCCCGCTGCGCATGCGTGATCGTTGTGTGATCGCATGGGACCTTGGTATCATAAACGTGCGTCGTTTCACACGACCGATCTTGGCGATTCTAAACAGGGATGCGATTTTTGGAGGAGGTCTTGATCCCGGTTGTTTATAACGCGGGTCCCAGGTAATTTCATCACACGGATTCCTTTCACACGACGCAAATTTGCGATTTCATGACACCGATGCGATTTCGTTCCCAACGACCATGGTTTAGAAAGCTCGTGTGAAACGGGCTTAAGTAAGTCAAATTCTGCGGTAAGCGATTTGTAGAACTGGGTACTGCATGCTTTGTTTCCTTTCTGTCTTGCTTTAAGCTCCCTTGCTGTAAGCTCCCTTGCTGTGACCCACCCCCACCCATTGTCATAGTACAAAGACCAGAAGTTGGTTTTAATAATAGGAAATTGAATCTGTCATCGTTGCACAGACACCATTTGCCTGTTAATAGATGAGTGAGTTGAGTGGTCAATTGGATTATTAAGGTCAAAGGTTAGGATGGTTCAAGGTTTTTTGGGGGGCAACTTGTGGTCAAGAAAGCAGTGTAGAGAATCACATTGGTGTGTTTAAAAATTGCCTTCAGTTTCGAAGCTATGGTTTGTGGCGCAAGGGCAAGGACTTCAAAAAATCTCAGCGCTATTTTGAGTTATTAGTCTTATCAAGTAATAAGCCACAAGGGAAAGTAACTGGGTTGAACATACTGTTAAGTTGAACAAAACAAAATTGACTGAAGTGGAATTGGAACCCAGGGTTTGTTAACTTCTAACATCTTTTGTATCTCCTAAAACAGCATTAATCTTGCTAAATTTAGAGCCAAGAAATGCTGTTTTTCTGCAAGGAGCCTCTCTCGTGTGGAATATGACATGATTATCAGAAAATTGAAAACTTTGTTGGTGACACAGCGACTTAATTTTCTGACAACTGAAGTCCTCTGCAATCTTTCTCTTAGATTTCATTGACCCACTCTCTTTGTCTTGTTGCCATTCCCTGAAACTAACTTTTCTCCTGTTATTTTGTTGTATTTCTTTTCATATTTTCTGTATTTCTGTATACTCTTTGACCAGACGCTTAACTTCCCTTTCAGCCCGCGGAAAAATGACTTGGCAGACGTTGACGTTTGTGACATGTGGCTTGATGGACTACGGTAGTTATTTATTTGGGTTTTGTATGACGCATGAACTATTGC
The DNA here is from genome assembly GCA_037783415.1 of Leptasterias polaris. Lineage (NCBI taxonomy): Eukaryota > Metazoa > Echinodermata > Asteroidea > Forcipulatida > Asteriidae > Leptasterias > Leptasterias polaris. The sequence continues at coordinate 2,767,462 of JAZGTN010000089.1, forward strand.
CTGTCTGCATTGGTCAAACGCATCGTAACAACCCACCATAAGAGGGCGCTGTAGTCTTTACCCACAGCTTGTTCATATTCACGCAAATCCATGGCAAAGTGTGACGTCAAAAGTGGATATACGCGGGATTTGGTCGCTATTAGTTCAGCTTAGGTGATTAGCTGTACTTAAGGTGGATCATTTGCCACGATATTCTTGACATCCAACTGCACTTAGAATGCATCGTATATGAAGTATCTTTGAGTTGGCAAAACTTAGAATAGATTGGTTTGATTTGCAGCAACAGACCCCCCCCCCCATGAGCCGCCATCGCTGAGGTCAAACAATGATATCGTACCTGTGTGTTCGCGCCACGCACAACTCTCAGCCAACGAGTGGTCTTTCACTGACCTCAGTGAGGGCGCTGTTCTAGCTCATGATGTCATATGCAAGGGGCTATATTGAGATTGGGATATTTCTGGCGAAAAAATGCCGAGGAAGTTGAAAGAATCAAATGGGTTGTGTGACATCGGAATGAATATATCTGCATATTTAAAAATGTAGAATAAAGAGAATCAATGCCACAGACCAAAATGTTGAGTTTTAAACAATGTATTTGTCTTGTTTTTAAATCAACCTCTACTGTACCCATATTAAAATGGATAATGTTTTACTGCAAAGCAAACCAAAATATCAATGTGCCACCACTCCAGGAATTGGGGAAATATTTATATCTGTCTCCATTTGTTGTGATTCTGAAGGTTTGTGGAGCAAAGCAACACATTAATGGAGAAAAGGAACGACTCGTTCAAACAGACCACAACCCAATCGCAAGCAAGGGTCTTAGAAATGGAACAAGAAAAGGTAACTGTTCAAGACGGTGTTGTATTTCAGCAAAGACTCCCATTCCAATTAGTTTGATTTTAATTGAAGTTTCTCAATTTGGTTTACCCTATGTGGTAAGCAATGCTCGATGCTTTTCCTAGTCCTGCAGAAAAGATCCACAGGTGTACTACTTGGTTGGGATTCGAACCCAGCACCTCAACGATTTAGAGCAGGTGTCTTACCACTAGACCACTGAGTGTGCCTTTTCACACGAGACCACTTCTAATCCTGCAATAAATAAATTCATGTCGAAAATTCGTCGGGAATAAAGAATACTATTTTAGTTTCACACTCATCTCTTCAGTTTAAGTATTGAAATCAGAATACCAGAACTTGAGTGTGGTGTGCTAGACTGCTCGGCCACGACATCTAATTATAAAAATAATAGTGGCTTCTTTTGTGGCTCGCTCTCAAATCCACCTCTCAGTGACGCTCATTGTGCTGGTCACTCCGCCATTGATTTCATTCCTTAAACCATTTTGACTCCCTTTAAAATATCCCTTGGAAATATGTTGCACACCAAACTAAATCAATCACAAGAACCATCTCTGCCCTCACAGGTACCCATTTACCTTTGGGTAAACAGCAGCAGTTATATTTACTTGTCCTACTCAAGGACATGAGTGTCATGACCGGGATTCGAACCCACACCCTGATGACTCAGCTTCTAGAACTTGAGTCCGATGCACCATACCGCTTGAACACGACATGTAACAATTTGTGCCAGAGTAATACTAAGCTGTACACATTCTATTGCCAGATGCACTTGACGACAGATCTGAGCAACGCCACGGCCAAGATCAGCTCTCTTCAGTTGGAGTTAACTGCCGTTCAGCAACGAGAGATGCAGCTCAAGACTCAACTCAACACTGGGATGAACCACAACCAAGAACATCTGTCTGAGATGGAGTCCATGAGAGCAAAACAACAAGGTAGGGTCTTGATCATCTTCTCAATTTGAGTTGAGAGAGGGGTTGGGGAAGAGGTTAGGGAACGGTCAAAGGAAAATAATAGAAGGTATGTACTTTGTGCTTTGTATATGTGACACTTCCACGCCAAAATTAGGCAGTTCTTGGAAAGAATGAAATGGCATTAAAAGTGAAGACAACCAATGCATCCGGTGTGATGTTAATGTTCTGGCTGTGTGGAACTGATTATGCAAGCGCAAAACTCACTCATGATGTCAAAATGGCAGCCCACAGTCCTGCCATTTTTTCTGTCATCTTCATACTTCCTACTTCACATTCTTATATAAAAAATAACCTCGCCCCCAACTACTGTCATAAAACTCGCCACTGAAAATGTTGTTTTAATTGTTAATGGGACATCAAAATGACATCATCCAATTGAATGTTTGCCTTCTTTAAAATGTACGGCCATTTTTAAAGCACCCGCGTTCACCATGGATATATGTTTGCCGTCTGTTGCTAATGTTTGCCAACAATGGCAGCACGGAACTCATTCCACTGTAAATTGTCTGCAATGTTCGCACAATAATAATAATAATAATACGCAGTTCTTATATAGCGCTTTATACTCCCGATGGGTGTCTCAAAGCGCTCAGTATTTTTCCTGCAAGGTATGTGGAGTTACGTGTTGAAGTATGAGACCTATTCCTTTTCATAGCACCATGTAATGGTTTACAAGGTGCTGTGGCGCAATATGCAGCCAATCAAACCAGGAACACCGGGGCGAACCCCTTCTCTTTACGATAAGTGCACTGGGTTCTTTTACGTGCATTACACAACACACGGGACCTACGGCTTTACGTCCCATCCGAAGGACGAAGCATGTGGTTAAGAGTCTTGCTTAAGGACACAAGTGTCACGACTGGGATTCGAACCCACACTCTGCTGATCAGAAACACCAGAGCTTGAGTTCGCTGCTCTTATCCGCTCGGCCACGACACGCCACAAGCGGAACACACCCCTGGTAAAGCCTGTTGCCACCTAGCCGAAAGTCTCCTTTCGTCTTGTTGTTTTTCCTTGTATTGTCTTATGTCTCCTATTGTCTTATATGGTGTTAAATTAAGATGTGTAGACCATGAAACCTTTATTTACAAATAGAGTGACTTTGCACATTCCAGGGCCTTTTTGGCAGGCAAGGTACCACACTGGTCACACGGGAAATTTACATTTTATGACATCATTTTCACATAAATTCAAGAGTTATAAAAGGAATAGCTGAACAAGTTTTGAGATGTGCTCTCTTTCTTCCTATCAAAAGTTGATAACAATAAGTGCAATTCCTTTTAAAATATACAATTGACTGTTGTCTTGCATTGAGCTGCGTGCAAATCGTGCCAGGAAGTCCAGGCTCTGTGGTTTTTTGGTAAATGTGATGTCACAGGTCACATGGTCTATAGTGTGTCTTCTGGCAAACAAGCTTTATGTTCAGATGAAGTTATCATTGTAATCTTTTTTGATATCCCTTCTTTCTTGGTAGAATCTGACTGGAAGATCACAGAACTATCGCGGAATCTTAAAGATGAGAAGCAAGAGAAGAAACAGTTGAGCAACCGTCTTGTTGTCATGGAAGAGGAACTCACTGATGCCAAGATGGAAAAAGACACAATTGATAAGGTCAGTGAAAACCTTACAATTCACCAAATAAACTTAGGTTGAAATTCCACCAAAGGTATCAATGGGGTTTTTTCAGTAGTTTTTAGGGAAGCTCTGAGTGAATGTGTTTATTACACATAGATGTTTGTTAAGAGCAAACTAATACTTAATAATTATAATATGATAATAATGCACAGTTTTTAAACAGCAGCTTACCATGCTTTTACTAACCGCCAGTTGCTCCTATCCAATAGAAATTTACATTTTCCTTTCCATAAACTTGCACCATGTTTTGGTTTTTTTTTTTTCAAATGACATATTTTGAATCAGTTTTCCCCAAGATGATTATTGTTCTCCTTGTTTTGGTTTGTAGAGTTTTTCAGAGAGGAAAAGGAAAGCAACAATGGACAAGCAGAGACTTGATCAGGAGATGGAGGAACTCAAGAAGCAATATGAGGTGGGACTTTTGGTTCATTTGGACTTTATTTATAAATATGATTTTAAACCATATTTAACGAGGGTGACCCATCCAGCACAGCTGATCATTTGGGGCCCTCACATTATATAAAAATCTAAGAAAAATTGCAAGATTTGGCAGAAGTACATACACAAAATTAATTATTAACTGTACAAAAACTAGTTACTAAAATTACTTACTAGGAAATGCCCTGGAATGTACAAGGTAAATCTATTTTAAAACACAGTGACAAGGCCTAGAGGTAGCCCCTTTCCCTTAGATTTATTCTTATGTAGTAACCCCCCCCCCCCCCCCCCCCCCCAACAAACACCAGTTCTTTTCTCTCCCTTTCTGGCTTTGTTTATTTATCTCACACAAATTTTTTCCATTTACTTTTTATTGATATTGCATCAACAGTTTTCTTTTAGATGTTAACAAAAATTGACTTCAATTGTTTTGATGAAACTGAAATTGTTGGGTTACTGGAACTTTAATAAACATCATTTCATACATTTTGTAAACGCAAACACAACTTCAGAAATTTCCAAGCACGGTAGGGATCCCCTTCCCTGGCCCTTAACCTTTATATTTCCACTTAATTCCCCCCCCCAACCTCCCACCCTGTGCTCTAGCTGTTACCCAACAGGAAGTAATAACTTACAAGACAGGAAATCTGTCATTTTCTTCCCCCACGTTTACGTTTAAACCCACAACATTCTTCTGTGCACAACTATGCTACTCCCAATATATCGAGAAACTTTTACTTGTCGCAAAAGGAATAAATACGGTCTTTTCTTTCTGACTTTGTTCAATTAAAATAAACTTAGGTCATCAGCCATTTTGAGGTATCGTGGACTCATTGCTAGAGTACTATTAGGTTTGGGTAAATTTGTCTGCAGACACCAAAACCAAACAGTGCACTCATATTGTCCGCCTTACCTCAAAAAGTCTATTTGTTTTCCGCCGAGGAGTTTAAGAATGAATGTTCTTTTTGCCAAACCCTTACTCAAAAGAAATTTTCAAGCAACTCTGGGAGAAACCTGACCAAAAAGAAAACCAAAAAGAGAATTAATTGGAAAGTTTCACGTTTCTTGCATTTTCACTTTTATTTCTTATCTGAAAACCAGTCTTTGAACTGTTAATAAAATTTGAATAGTAATTGGTCTGATTTGAATATACTTAAAGATAAACAAATCTTCTTTTTTATCTTTCCATTTTTCCGTTGCTAATTAATTTTTCCTGCTAACCACCTTTATTTTTAATTCTCCTAGAAAACAATTGCTTCTGAAATAAAGGTATCAATTTTTTGGTCGCCGTTTGTTTTTGCCAGCATCGTTTTAAACCTAACCTAGCCTGTGCTCCCCTTTTATCTGTCTTTTTTCCTTTTTTTTAAAGTTTCTGTGTGACATTTCTAATGTTCTACCCTTTCCTCAAATCCTGTTTTACTCCTAACTTTCTTGACAAAGTTTTTTCAAGTAGTTCCAAGGGGTTTGTTCTGTTCTTAATCGATTGGCTTTGTTACTCTGGATGCTGTCTCTGGTAGAATTAGATGCGATGCCCGTTAACCATGTATCGTCCAGAATTGTCTTTTGGTTGTGTTTTTGGTTAAGATGTTTGCATCAGATTTCTCAGATAAGACAGTCGACCTTTTGGGTGAACCCTTATATTCACATGATTTGAAGAGATTCCGGTCTTTAAAAGTCCTGGGTCCAAGGTTTCGATGCCCTGGTTGTTTTCAGTTTGTGGTTGTTTTCAGTTTGTGGTTGTTGTACACTTGTGTTCATGGTCTAAGCTACACTTGCTATCTCAAGAAACACGGAAATGACAGTCTCATAATGGTGTATAGAATCTATTTTGTTGTTGTTGGTGTTGTTTCTTTTGCCCTTTTTTATTTTGTAAAGTTACTAAGTCTGTGTTCTGTAGGATCTGTTTTATTGGTTGGTTGTATGCTGTTTTCATAATCTCTAACTACCCACCTCATTTCTGTTTCTTTTCCTTTTTTCTTTTTCACCTAAGACATTTTGTTTCCTGATTTTATGTTTGGGGTCCCCCTCCCAATCTTATTGTCACTATTGATGTTGAGTATGGAATCCACACTCCTCCCCATTCTGTGTACAGGAGGAAATCAACAGCCTACAGAACAAACTGAGATTACAGAAGTCTTCCAAGGATGTGGCTACTGCTGAACAGGTGGGTTCAGTGTTATTGATTGGCTACTGACAGATATGAATATTCATTTTCCCTAGTCAAGGGTCATTCATTGGTTAGAAACTTGAATGAATATTAATTTTTCCTTGTCAAGGGTCATTCATTGGTAAGACACGTATGAATATTAATTTCCTCAGTCAAGGGTCATTCATTGGTAAGACAATTGTATGAATATTAATTTTCCTCAGTCGAGGCTCATTCATTGGTCAGATACAGATTGATATTCATATGCGTTGTGTTCAGGTCGCTCAAGTCGAACGTGATCTGGAGCTCCAATGGAGGGAGAGATCGGAACGGCTTCTAATCCAGGCCACCGAAAAACATGAGAGGATGATCAGTGAGCTCCACGAGGAGAAAGAAATACTGGCCAAGAAACTTGCCCAGACCGAACAGAAGGTAAGTGGACAGAGGATGGATTTGAACCATCTCCTGACATGGTAAGAGTAGGTCGTCCTCTCAGGTTATGCCGCGAGATGGCTGCTGCGTCACAAAACTTCTCCAGAGCTGATGGTTTCCAGCCTTCCTGTCAGCTTCTGTTGAAGAGCGGATGCCTCTGGCGCTACGGCTTGATTGAATGGTGTCAATCCAGCGCATGGATGGTGGTCTGCAAAATTTATTTCCAGCTACGCCTCCCTCCAGAGTGATCTTTGGGAGTTTTGCATCCTTTTGATGTTCCCAAAGTTGGATAACCTCTTTGTTTCAGTGATTTGAACTATGTCTAGCTTGATGCCAGCTCTTGTCTTGATGGTCTCATTTCTTATCTTCACTCTTCTTGAAACTCCTAGTAACCTTCTGAGACAGGACATTTTAAAGACTCTAAATTGGTCAGCTTTTTTGAGGGTCCAAGTTTAGGAGCCATAAGTGGCGCAAATATGACAAAAAAGTACAATTAGTACAAAGCGGTTCTTCATAAACATAGAAAATGGTTGGGTAAGTTTTCCTTACAAACATTGTGCATGATAACTTTGGGGTACTTTTTGTAACAAATTTGCGGTGACTGTTTGCTTCTTGAAAAAAATAGTCAACAAAATCTCTAAAGAGGAAACTCTGTCTATTGGGATTGAATTTTGTCATGACTGACGGTTTAATTTGATGGTGTTTAATGTCAGATGATTGCATTGAGGTCGGGTCAAGGTGACGTCCGGGAACAAGCAGAAAAACTGAAAGAACAACTCTCCGATATGAGTGGCTGGAAAGAAAAGGTCAGAGGTCAAATTGTGTATTGTAGGATAACCAATTAGAGTTGAACAACGTCTGGTACAATGACTTGCTTAGTCACAAGTGATTGCTTAAATTTGAAGTCTACATGGTTCGGGTAAGCTTGTGTGTAGTTACGTAAGAGACGGCGAACACCCAGACACAATTCTGAATGAATGTGTATGGCACAATGGTACCAGGGTTTGCTATCTGGAGGTTGCTATACAGAAAGCTTGCCCCAAGGTATGTGACATAGCAAGACTGTCTTCAGTCTGGGGAATCCAATTTGAGTGTCCACTTTGAGTGACCAATCAAGTCATTGTACCCAGACATAAATCAAAATCTAACTCCCAAATGGCTTATTGCTTTGCTTGTGGACAATGCCTTGGTTACTCAAGTTGAATTGGCCACAGCAACCAGAAATATGGTGAAACTGCACACATAGATCCGTGTCATTTGATTGGTGGAACACTCGTCACATGTCATACTTTATTTTCCATGTCTTTACTGCCGCAATCTGTGTCGCTCCAAAATGTAATATAGGAGACCTATATTACATTTTGGATGCCTTAGGACGCTTGGGACACTTTGCAGCGAAGCTTCGCAGAATATTTTTCAAAATAACCATTATTGCCCGTTTGTCCCAACAAAAACAGAATCAGAACAAGAATCAATGAATGGAAATGTTGCCCTCACAGGTGCCATTTACTCCTGTGTGAAGAGAAGCCTTAGTCACTAGAAACAGTCCACAGTTGGGATTGAGTTTGATGAGAGCTGAGATTCCATAATGATTTTATCTTCGTAAATATATTCCTGTTTGTCCTCTTCGATCTGCTGGCCAATCCCTACTGACGCAAACTACTTTTTTCCACTAAATTCTATGGTCAAAGAGCCTTCAACTTCATTGCACCTTCCTTTACCTCTTCATATTCGCCTCTCTTCAGATTTTCAAGGGACTTTTAAAAACTCATTTGTTTGAATCTTTATTTTTGTAACTTGCTTTTATATTCATTGTTCTTTGTTTTTGTGTTGCGCAGAGAGGCTCCTGCATTATGCGCTATATAAATATTAATTATTTTTATTAATATTATCTTTCCGCAGTATGATGGTCTACACTCCAGTGCAGTCAGCATGAAGGAGCGATATGAGGAACGCATTAAGGAACTCATTAAGGATAAGGAGACAAGAGACGGTGCAGCTTCTCAGAGCAACATCATTGATGAGGTCAGTCCATCTCAAGGAGTTTGGAAATTATCAGCCCCCACAGAAAATAGTAATAATGGACTTGTGTTGATGAACATTGCGCATGAGCCTTATTGCCCTGGTCACTGGGCCATTTATTTCATTCCTTAAACCATCTTGTCTCCTTTTGGCATATACAGCTCTTGCTGCCAAATATGTAGCGCATCAAGCTATCAATCACAAAAGCTATCTCTGCCCTCACAGGTACCATTTACCCCTGGGTGCAGAGAAGCAATTATAGTTAAGTGTCTTAAGGACACAAGTGTCATGACTGGGATTTGAACCCACACCCCGATGGCTTAGTTACTAGAAACAGAGTCCTACTTCATTAACTGAAGCATGACAGCAATGAGCATTACTGACATTTTTATATAAACAAATGTTGATGTCTATTTTTCTTAGGTCAAGAAGATCATGAACAGTGTATATCATACATTGCGCACTGAGTTTGAGCTTGGTGGTACGTACAAGGGAGCCGAGATTCTCAACACTATTATGAACACAATTAAGGTGAGCGTCAACAAATGTGGAAAATGAGGGACAGCAAACAATTTTTTATTATGTCGTGGCGCTTTTTTTTAGGGGGCCATTTTGATTTTGTATTCAGAAGAATGGACAGGATTTGTGGCCGCATTACGTGATGACAAAATTATCATTGTCAAGTTTTTATACAGCACAAGATATTTTCTTGACGGAATACAACATAATGCTACCACAAACTTTTGTTCAAGTTTATTTTTGGCTAATCGGAAAAAATTGTAATTATAAAAATGTTGATTTTTTTTCCGATTTTTTTTTCAGCACCGTACATTTCCAGAGCCCCATGACTGAACAATATTTTTATTTGATGCCAACTTTTCTAGATTGTTGGTTTCCCACCGTGCAAATCTTCACCAACTTGCCTTAATGTTTGTTCTCTTTGTATAAGGATTGAAAAATGTGGTTCTGAAACTATTTCTTTATTTTCCATATATATTTTTTTTCAAGTGTTAATATGGTTCCAATAGATAGCTCTTGATTGACGTCATCTATACAGGCAACTTTGATTTTGACCACTCAAGCATGAACACACATTCTCACTTGACAAAAAGCTTTCCTTCAAAGGACATATTTACCAACTTTATTATCACATTGAAGATATTGTTTTACAGCAAAATAAGTAATAAAAAAAGGTTACTTATTAAATTCCCTTTCATGAAATTCACAAAGCATGGAGATTGGCCAATAAATGTCAGAGTTCTTCGTCTTTCTTTCCTCAGTGTGATCTGTAAACTCAAACACTTTTTTGTTTACAACCATACGGCGCTTCATAGGTGTTTGGCATTTCGGATCCGAGTTCCACTCCAAATTGAAGGGATTGCATAATAGCAACCTTGTTTTATTTTCCCATCATTGGACAGATCTGATCTTTCTGTTTCCAATGATGGTAAGCTTGGGTATGGAGGGTGAACATGGACAAAACTAAAGCTTTATTACAAATGGCCTTTGTGCTCAGGCTGGAGTGCTTTTTTGTGTGTAAGCTTGGTCGACTAAAGTCACCAATGGTATTAGGAAGAGGGGGTATTAGTGCAGTCAACTATAAAAGTCACCTTTGGTAAGGAAAGAGTTAACGTTTTTGTTTTGTTAGATGGGGCCGAATTTGCAATTACAAAGTTTCTTGTCTGAGTACTTGCTTGGGGGACTATATACACACAACATTTTTTGCTGGCAAAAACGTTTGTAGTTGTAAAATTGTTTTTCGCTTTTTATTTAGAGAGAGTCAACAGATAATATCATTATTTGAAATTGGCTGCAAAATCAACAAATCACAATGGGTTCGGTGAACTGAAGTTGTTATTTCTGTACAAAAATTGAGTTTGAGGTTTTGAGTTAAGTTAATGGTGGCAAGCTGTAAAATAATTTTATAATGAAAATACATATCTATCCTAAATATATTAAGCGTTTTATGTACGAATCTATTTACTCAAAGAATGCAATAGAGTTGCAACAGTAAGACAAGTTGAGTTGAAATTAACAAACTAATCAATTTGTAGAGGTCTGCGGTAGCACCATGTGAATGCCTCATTGTTTTTCAACAAACATACCCAAGAAACCTCTGAGAATTTCATCATCTCATTTTGACGGAACAAACCCAAAAATGGTTTGGGATTTTGTGCTTATTTTTGTTGCAGAAATCAAAATAAGCTGTGTGTTTTTTGTGATATCTTCAAATGCTGTATTTTGGACTTTGACTTTGGTTCAGATGGAATACTTTCCTCTGAAGCAATAGACCCTTCCCATGAAATATGCTAATTACATTCACGCATGCGTACAGACCCTGCTGGTTGGCAAACGCCATAGAGTTGTGCACTAAGTAGACGCACAAGCGCGTCTGCGTCACGCCACCATCAGCCCCATACAAACAGGGGCAATGTTCCATCATTTTGCCAACCAGCGGTGTAAGTGCGCACGCGTGATGTGCAATTTAAATATTTCATGGGAAGGGTCTATTGGTCTGTGTGGTTTTGTATTTTTGGATTGGAATTCGCAAGTTTGTTTTTATATTTATCAATCTGTTACTTAATCTCATCAAAAGAGTCACCACAACTCTTCCATGGTGCTAGTGTCAATCTCTTTAGCTTGTATTCCCACCACGCAAATTCCAATAATGGAATTGTTTCATGTGCCATCATTCCAGAAAAAAAGGTTTTGTAAAAATTAACATTAAGTATAGTAAAATAAGGCGATTAGAGCACATATTTAGTATATAATCAAACAAAATTTATTTTTTTTTTATTTTTTTATATTTTGTTGTTAACCCTTGGATAGCAATAACACAAAAGAAACAATTTTTTTGCCATTCACTGTGTATATATGATAAAGAAAATGTGTTTATCCAAAGAAAAACATTTATGAACCAAATAATTTGTTGTAGTTTTTCATTTTGGTACAATTATTTCTCCCAAAAAACAATAATTGTTGGTTGACCTTTTGTCACAGCACAGAGGAAGTTCCAAGGTTGTAGAACCCTAGGAAATTCCTGGGAATTTTAACCCCATGGCCACTCCCATGTTTCACACTTGTCACCTTTTTTCTGGGGACAAAATTAACACTTGAGTATGCTAACCCTACCCTTTGGTTATCTCAGTTGCTCAAAGGTAATCTCATAGATTGGTAAATGACTCCAAAAATGAATGACCATAAAAACTTCCTTGATGAGAAGCATTGCAGCTGTTGATAGTATAAACTATTTTGAGAAAATGATTCTTTTCGAAGTAATATTGTTTGGATACTTTTTTCAACCCCCAAAATGTGAATCTTGAAAAACAATGCATGCATCGTTTCTCAGACTTCTGAGGGTTGGTGTCCATTCATGAATGCTGTGGCCAGAGATGGGGTTGGTACCCACTGTCACCGCATTAAACATGAATGGATTAGACATTCTTGTTAAAATACTGTGACAGTTTTTGTCCGTTTCTCAGTAGACGCTGAATCCAGCCGAAACTTTCACATGTGACTTATAGTGTATTCTTCTTTATAATATTGCCTATAAATCAGCAATACACTGATAAAACAAATCTATAACCTTACCTTTCACCCCCCCCCCCCCCCCCCCACCCCCCAAGCAGAGGTAAATACTTCCAGGAAATTTGCCAGGGTTAGTAAGTCAAGTGTGAACAGGTTTACCCAACCCAGGAAATACCTGGGAAATTAACTCGGTGTGAAAGGGGCTTCTGTTGTAGAAAAACAAAACTTTGTAAAGTTTCTTCCTTAAAAAGAAAACAATTATTGTACAAATTATTGTTTTGCTAATCATAGCGATCGTTTATCTGAATGGAAGATGTAATTTCAGATTGAAGTTGAGCTAAACAGAGTTGCATGAACTGAAATATCGCTGTATAATGTACTGGCCAATCCTGTTTCCCATCTGAATTTGTGCAATAAAAATAACGGTTTCGTTAGAGTATTTTTCTGAAAAAAATTGTGAGTGGAAAGTAGCAATTTGTTTTGAAGCATTTAGGGAGTAAACAATCAGCCTATTAACGGAAACTGATTTCGTTAATAGAATTCTCTCATTTTTTAATTTTTTTTATTTACAATAAATTTTTGTTTGGTCAAAACTGCGGATTTTTTTCCTTTTTTCTTTTTTTCGATATTTAACTCAAATATTTATTTTTCAAAATTTGGATCAAAAAGTTCAAGAAGTATTTTCGATGCATCTGTAATTTGGGTTACATTGAATAAGAATTTTGAAATTGTCAAGTTTTTTAGATTGAGGAAAATTGTGAAGGAAACATGTGTCATCTTTAGAGCAACATTGGGCATAATATAATAAAGTGTTGTGGCCAAATGGTCTGTTTCAAAAGACTTAAGTTCTGGTCATGACATTGTGTCCTTAAGCAAGACACTTCACTACAATTGCTTCGTCCATCGGATGTGATGTTATGTCATTGGTCCTGTGTATTATGTGATGCTTGTAAAAGAACCCAGTACACGTACGGTTTAAGAGAAGGGGTTCGCCCCGGTGATTCTTGCATAGTTGGCTGTAGATAGCGCTGCAGCACCTTGTAAACAAACCCTTACAAAGTGGTATATAAATGAGTCTCATATAACTCAAACAGAGTTCTGCTTACATGTCATGAAAGTAATGCACACCTTGAGATGCCTGTAAGGTGGGATAAAGCACTACATAATAACTGCCTATTAATGAAGCTGTTTACATTTGACACTCACAAATTACTCAAAGTATAATCAAACATACCAAACTGCTTTTACTAAAGCGATGCTAACATCAAAATAGCGGCTGATATTTCCTCACCAAAACATTGTCAATTGTTCTCAGTTTCCAAATAATACTAATTGACACCCATTCTCAATTATTTAAAATTTACCCAGACAGTTTCCCTTCATTCAGTGACTCTAATCTTGTCAAGGCATTGTAGGATTAAAGTTTTTAACTCTTTGAAAATGTTTTAGGCCTATTTTCATTTCAGAATAAGATTACCAGCCAAAATACAATTCCACAAATACCATCTGTGACTGGTATCCTGCTCATTTTTGCATGGCAGAAAATTGGGCCCAGCTGATTATTGAATAGTAATTTCAAATTACATTCACAATCATCCATGCGGCATTTCCCATTCATTATGTGTGACTTGTAAATGAGATAAGGTAGATTGAGATTCACAATCATCCACGTTGAGCTTCGTTGAATTTAGAGAGATGAAAAAATTGTTCCGTTAATCATTGTTTGTAAGTAACTTTCTTCATTTTGCCTGAGGCTTGACACTGCATTGCATGAAAACGCTGAACGAGAAACTCTATGTAAAAAGCATGTGCTTGACTTACGCTTATTTAATTTACAAACTGATGCAAAGTTATGTAGTTTGTTTTTACCCTTACACCAATGTGTATTAAGCACTGTATACTCGGCACTTTCCAGATTTTTAATTTTTTTTAAACAGAACTCGGGGGAAAGTACTGAGTATACAGTGCTTAGTACACATCGGTGTAAGGGTACAAACAAATTATATTCATTATCCCCTGTGCAAAATTTACTTCTATTGATGCAAAGTTATTCTTGATGACAAAAATGCTAATACGAGACGCCCCAGGCCAAACGCAAGCAGGTCTAGGAAATAGTAAAATGGCATTCAAAGTGAAGACAACAAAACGCTAGCCTTAATATCTATGTGTTGTGATATCCTAACCATTCCTTATGTTGAGAAATACTTACCTTACAGCCCTAATTGGGTGTCATATGAAAGGTCTTACTCTCAAGACATGTGATTTCTCAGGAATTGTTCCTGATTTCAGGATTTCTCAATCCTCGACCTTTCTTGAAAGAAGTAAAGCAGTACCCATATGGAGAAAGAAATAGCCAACAAAGTGTCCAAACCTGTAGTTTTGTATTTCTGGTGATGCACAGAATCTGTAAACCACCTGAATTGTAACATCTGGGAGGTTCAGGGTCTAGAATAAAGCTTGGTTCACACTTCATGCTAATGCGAATGCGATGCAAATTTTGACGTCACAAATTTTAAACGAACAATTCGAAAGAGTTCAACTCCTGCGAAACATTCAGCAAAAACAAAGCTGTGACGCCAAATTGGGTTTGCATGAAGCATTCACGGGAAGTGTGAACCGGGCTTAAAGGGAAACCCAGGCTAGCAAGCCACTTTTCAGGAATTTTCACATTCATCAAATCTCATGCATGTATTCTCCTCTATTTGATGAGCAAATAAACCCAGTTTTGAGTTTGGCAGGAGGTGCCTGGTTTTGAGTTTGGCAGGAGGTGCCTGGTTTTGAGTTTGGCAGGAGGTGCCTGGTTTTGAGTTTGGCAGGAGGTGCCTGGTTTTGAGTTTGGCAGGAGGTGCCTGGTTTTATGCCATTATAAAATCTCTTCTAAAAAAGGTTTTTGCAAGAATTTATGTCATTAGATTTGACTTTGACTTCTTAATTAGTATGACCCGGCATTTTGATCTCACGTTTTATTTTTTTATTTTTTATTTTCCCCAAAAAATTAACAGCATCTCTAACAATGATTTGAGATCCCAGGAATGTCTAAATCCATGTCTAATGCTGTCTCATTAATTTTACAAATCACATATTTTATCTTGTTTGAGTTTATATTTATGTGGCAGCATGCACATTTTATTATGATATTCTGATTGCATACCCCATTCCATTGAGATGGATTCAATTAACAAAATATGTAATGAAAGTACAAGAAAGAAGAAATGATCTGACTGTTAATTTTAAAGTATGAAGCATGTAGAATGTTGCATTTAAACACAAAAAGTGAGAGTATCTATTATGATTGTTAAGACTGTAAATGCTCAAAATACATTATAAGAACTCTGGCATTTGTTTTTGGTGGTTTTAGCTTGTCACACTTCAACTCGTGAAGAGGTCTTCAGGCGGAAGCACAGGAGAAGAGGACAGTGAAGAAGAAGACGGAGATGAAGAAGACGATGAGGAGGAGGCGGAGGAAGAAGACGATGAGGAGGCGGAGGAAGAAGAAGAGGAAGTTGAAGGTATTAGTTTCTCATTCTGAGACTGTAGTTTGGTCAGCAGTAACACCTTGTACATGAAAAATCTCTCTATGAATACACCGATCCATTAAGCCACGCCCATTTCTCATTGACCAATCACAACTGCGAAATCTGATCACCATTTGAGCCGTTTGGTGATCTTTGCACTAATGGTGATCGGGTTTCGCGGCTGTGATTGGTCAACTCGTAAGGAGGCGGGGCTTAATGGATCGATCTATTGTGGGGGTTCTGAAAAGGTCCATAGAAATGATAACTCAATGTTTCCATCCGTCGACTTCAGGAGAAAAAGAAAATGATCAGAGCATACTAAGTGCTTACTGAATAATATTCTTAATCACTGTAAATCTATGGTTTTAGAAAAAATCGTTAAAACGAAAATGGAAAAAATAATAATGAAAAAATAGAAGTGATGTTTTACTCGTCTTCGTTTTAAAAATATTACGATCCCTTTGCGCTATGGTAAGTGTGCTTAAACCATCACAATGACCCCTGTATGTGTTGATGTACAAGCAGTAAAGGACTTGGCAAGCTTGTATAATTTGAAAAAGATGTCGCGCCTCATGCGGCGGTGCGCCTTATAGCTGTTAACCCTTGAATCTTATTTTGGTAATTTGAGGGTACTGCACCTTATACGCTGAGCGCCTTATACGCAGGAAATTACGGTATGCAATCATAACATCTATGAAAATGTTGCGGTAGCCGCTGCTTATTACAGGGTTGGTACTGGCCTCTTGTCACCGGTGGTCTAGTGGTAAGGCATCTGCTCTAGAATGCTGGGGGTCGTGGGTTCCACTCACACCCGAGTGGTACGCATGTGGAATTTATTTCATAGGACTCACTAACACCGAGTATACAGTGCTTGCAACCAATCACTTGAGGGTAACAACCGAAAATACTGAAAAAAGAAAGTCCAGAACATACTGATTGAAATGTCATGTTGTTTCACTGCCATTTCTTTTCAGAACCACCACAACACATGATGTTACCGTAAATGTTTTCTAGACTGCTTATCCACCATGCGAAGTTTGAAGTCCCACTTATTCAAAGACTCTCTTTTCCTTCTTTGACTGTTATGGCAAATTATACAGACTTAACAGTATTGATCAAATATAAGGAGAAGCTTTAACACTTCAGGCCTCGATTTTTATCTTTGAAAAAGGCAGTTCATTTTCTTTTTGTAGAGGGTATTTTCATTGGAAATGTGTAAAGTCTGTGGGATATTTCAAAATTGCACTAAGGCCAACACCAGGGGCAACATTCATGTAAAAGTAATTCCACACCGGGCACTGGATTTTTACTAACAACTTTCATCCCAAAGGGAGTTTGTGGTTTTTCTGCCACAACTTATTAGTTTTGTTATGACATCAATTTGTTGTGGTATTATACAGAAGAACAGGAACCAGTTCAGAAAGTTGAAGAGTCCGTCTTGCAAAGCAGTGCCCCAGTCCAAGAGGAATTGTCACAAACCTCGGCCACACCCGCTGCCCCGCCCCAGGCTGACGAAGATATACCTGATCTGCCTGATTCTCCTGACGAGAAAACCCCCAGTGAAGAAGAGAGTGACCAAGAAGAGGAGGAAACAACGGAGCAGGATGCAGGGAACCAGGCAGCAGGGGACCAGGAGGTTTCTCAATCCCAATCGCCAGCGACCCTAGAGCAACCAGACGATGAGGATGATATTGGACCTCCAGAGCTACCTCCAGAGTTGTCTCCTGAGGTACTGTCTGATGATGAAGAGGAGGCGAGAGAAGAGGAGGTTGAGGATAACAAGATGAATGAGAGGAGAGCTGATGAAGAAAAAGTACCAGATGAGGTAATTATTTACATTTATTTATTCTTATTGTGAAGCCTAGGTTTCTCAGAAAGCGAACTTAATCACTGTACTAGCCAAGAACTACATGGAGAGAAGACAAATAAGGTAGTTTCGGTTTTAGATGTGCAAGGAAAACCATAAAGAACTATTCCTGGAAAATCAACACAATCAGATAGGGACTGAAAAACCCTATCCACATAATTTCCCTGGCGGGATTCGAATAGAGGCCCTTGAGATGGAAGGCGAGGATAGACTACGTAGTGATTAGTTCAGCATTTTTACTACACTGATTCATTAACCATAGTAGTGCCCGGTATGAAATGTGGAATGCCATGTATCTCAACCAGATAACACTTGGAATCCTCCATTTTCCAGTGGGCTTCGAAATACTTTACTCAGTTCTGAAATCGAGTGGCTATACATTTTACTTCATTCTTTTAAAACTCACAATTGTTTCTGTTTTTCTTTTGTTCTCTCTTTTTGAGGTGCCTGATATTCCTGCCCAGGATGACATGGATGATCTGCCCGACTTCAGCCCAGAGGGGAACACAACAGAGGATGACACAGCCTCGGAGGCAGCACCCCCAGCCATGATGTCACCCCCACCTTTCCTGCCTGATTTACCCCCAGAGCTACCACCAGATGAACCAAAGACAAAAAGCTCCACGTATGCAAATCCATTTGTTTACTTTTAAGAATTCTTTAGACTTGAAATAACAGACAGGGCAAATTTAACAAAATTGTCATTTATGAATGGGAATAAAAGAGTGGTGACTTGGTCTTAAACAGCTGCTTGAAACCTAGCAGGGTCGTTGCCTTGCAATAAAGAACATTATTACTGTCGGCTCGGGCCTTAATTGCATGGCCATGTCCCTACTGGTTTTAAACAGCCTTTGGAGACGTCTTCGGCACTCTTAATATTAATGTATTATTACCGTAATTTCTTGCGTACAAGACGCGGGGCGTACAAGGCGCAGGGCCGTGAAATTACCAAAAAAAATTCAAGCGTCAACAGACAAGGCGCACCGCCGTACAAGGCGCATGATCTTACATGCACTGTGACTGCAAACAGCAGACCGTATCGGTACATCGCCAAAAAGGGGTCATTTTGTTACCCTAAAAGTACCACGCTAATCAACATGTGAATAAATAGAAATCACATGTGCTTGAAACATGTAGAGACATGTAGAAAAGTTCATTTTAAACTGAAACAACCTACCGTTCAGCGACTTTTTCAGGAGATTCTTCTCCCGTGTGTCACAAGGGGTTGAAGGGAGTTTACAGGTGACCAACAGAGGGCGCTACCGCAGGGCTGAAGAGATCTGTTTGTTCAACAGAGGGCGCTACCATACAGGAAAAATCTCCTGCCATTCCGATATCGATGGGGACGTGACATTTATAATTAATGAGAAGTTCTTTTCTTTATTTTATACCACAAACATTTATTCAAAGACGTCGTTTTTCTGGTTTGTTTTCTCCACAGTTATTTTATGTCTAACTTTTGAGCTAAAATAAACGAAACAATTAACTAAGCTGAAGGTCTACCATAGAATTAGTTTCGAAAAAGGGTCACTTCCCGTGATTTATAATTGTTTTTTCGTTTATAAAATACAATCAATTAAAAAGTAACGATTACAGTTTATTTTTATAAAGTTGATTAAAGTAAACCCATGGACATGGTCGCACCTTTCACACAGGTTGGGTGAATGCGTGAATCACCGTTCACACAATAGAGGTTGGGTGAATGCTTCCGCAATCGTTCTGATTAATCTGAATGCAGTATTTTTGGTACGAAATCGCGGCCACAAAAGAAGTGATGAACACGTTGCTGCATTGTTGGTATGAATTCACGGTCGTTATGTATAGGGACACGTGGCCACAAAGGCGGCTCAATACATCGCGTCATTGTCGGAATGAAAATCTGGCGACATTGTCTGGAGAGTTGAGCGCTGATAATGTACTACGTCAACAATGCGTGGTGAGTTGATGGTTGGCGACCGCATTATTAACCTGACCGCAGCTACATTAAATAGGGCCTAGATTATTTGCACGTCGGCCGCGGTCATTTTGATCTCAAGCGACATCATACAAGGCGCACCGGAATACAAGGCGCAGTGATGATTTTGTGGTCAAAAACGTCAGATAAGACGCGTCTTGTACGCAAGAAATTACGGTACCTGTTTGTCTTTGATAGTCTCAGGAGTGTAGGACATGTATATATATAGTTGACGCTACTCGGACTGAACTCGGCACGAGACGTTGTGACCACAGGTTTTTGCAATGTTAGAAATTCGTTTTTGCCACCCAGGCCGATCCTGGGCAGCACGAACAGCCTGATCGTGTTGTAGGCAGTTATAAATGTACACGACTATTTTTTCTTTTTGATATTTGAAATGAAAAAATTGCATCCCCTTAAGGTGATTCCTCTGCTGCCACTTCCAAGCTTGTATGGTAAGCTTGGGTGTGTTCACTGTTTATTCAGCAGTTACAGGTTGAAGGGCTTTCGACTGGCAACCCCTCAACAAAGATATTGACAAAATATGGAGACCGCCAACATAAGGCTAGATAGCTCAGTTGGTAGAGCGCCGGCCGTTAATCCAGAGGTCCCAGGTTCAAATCCCGCTCTTGTAAATTTTTCTTCGTTCAACCCTAAATGAATTAAAAATTTTGAGTTAAATTTATTATTGGATAGAGAAAGAATGGGTGTCAAATAGTATTAATCGGAAATTTGGAACAATTTAAAACGTTTTGGTGAAGAGATATTAGCCATTATTTCTAAGATTTTCAAGTTTTTCTTTGTTATCCCAAAACTATAATTTTTCTGTTCACTTCTTTAGTAGACCTATCTCACCCCTGATTCTTTCTAGTATCACCATTCAAGCAACCACCATGAAAAGATTATTTGCCCATGGCTGTCGCCCAGGCTTCAAATCTTCACTTTGTTATTGTCTTGTTGATAATTCAGGGACGATATCTTTGGAGATGATGATGATGATGATGAAGAATTCTTCTCCACTCCACCAACGAAGAGAAAAGAAGTCTTCAAGAAACCTCTCAGCAAAGACTTCCCATCCTCCAAAGAATCTGATACTGATGATGTGAGTTTGTTAAAATCAGTTTTCTTAAAGGGTGTGTACAACATTGGTAATTTTCAAAGACCTGTATCCACACTTGATGGGACCCAACATATACATGAAATAACAAACCTGTGAAAGTTTAAGCTCAATCGGTCTTCGGATGCATGAGAAAACAGTGAAAAACCCCATTATACGTTTTCACTGTTTTCAAACATCGGATTTTATCACCAGTGATAAAGACTAATTGTTTTACTCATTTCCTAAAAGCTATAGCATTTCAAGCAAAACTATTTCAAGGGAAGTTTTCCACCATGACCATCTTTATACCATGTAAGTTATGTGCAAATCTGTGAAAATTTATATATTCAGTCTTACCAATGTTGTACACACCCTTTAAGATGACAAACGTTTTGGAAGAATAGGCAGCAGAATACGATGCCAAAGGCCCATCTGTTGCATGCCTAAATAGACCATCACACACGTTGCTTGGTAAACATTGACAACCTAATTTGCGTGTTGATCACATGCCTCAGATACGATAGTTTTCCTGCACTGGAAGCATGTGTGGCTAATGCATGAAGAGCTCATATCTCACCAATGTCGCCCTGGTTCGATTTCCAGTCAAGGCCATTTGTGAGTGCGTTGGTTCTCTCTTGTGCCACAAGGTTTTTTGTTTCTCCAGGCCCTCTGGTTTTCCTCCCACCGGAAAAATAAAGCATTTTCAATATCTGGTCTTATACGGGTCGATGCGGCTCGCTGCTTACAGCATTTTTTAAATGCCTGCGGCTCGACCACGTTGTAGCTGCGTCCTTTGCATTTCAGCTTCTCAGCTTCTCATCTAAGGATGATTAGCCTCTCAAATTAGAATAGAGACTATTGTTATAGAGATGGCATCATGATCTATTGTTATAGAGATGGCATCATGATCTATTAAAATTGGTGGAAGTCTGATTTCAATCTAACTTTACTGCGTTCAACCTGTTTGAACTGCTTCCATGGATTTATAATTTGATGTTTGCATTTTAATTTCTGAAGTTGACTGTTCAAACGGTTTCCCCCTTTGTTTTATTTCCCACAGTCTCTCAAACCCAATCAGCCACCCCCACTGTTTGGATCAGAGGAGGACGAGGACGATGATCTGGATTGGTTGAGTAACAAGAAGTGAAGGATTTGAATCCATCCAGTGAAATACCACATTGATCATCAAGTGCCATTCGACAGGATAATACTATCCTTTCTTTTGTAAAGACTAGGTCACTTCATTTTGATATGGACAGCTCATAGCATAAGATTTTAGATTAATTTTGTTTTATGGACAGTCCCCCCCCCCCACCAGCTTACTTCCTTTTGTGACCAATACTTTGTTTTTGTAATGAGGCCTGTTGCCTGTATACACACTAATAGTACTACTACTACCAGTACACATCAGTACTTATATAGCACTTTAGCTTGTTGATATGTCTGTAAGGCAGGAGTGCTAAGTTTTTGAAATTTGAGACCCATTTATATAGCATCATGTATGGGTTTACTGGGTGATGCAGAGCAATCTGCAGCCAGTCATGCCACAAACACTGAGGCAAACCCCTCCTTTAAATGATAAGTGTACTGGGTTCTGCATAACAGCTGTACGTCCCATTCAAGGACAAAGCAAAAATGGTTAGCGTGTCTAGACCTGGACTCAAAACACTGCTGATCAGAAATATCAGATATTAACGATCCCCGCCCTCCCAACGATCCCCTCCCAACGATCCCCGCCCTCCCAACGATCCCCTCCCAACGATCCCCTCCCAACGATCCCCTCCCAACGATCCCCTCCCAACCATCCCCTCCCAACGATCCCCTCCCAACGATCCCCTCCCAACGATCCCCTCCCAACGATCCCCTCCCAACCATCCCCTCCCAACCATCCCCTCCCAACGATCCCCTCCCAACCATCCCCTCCCAACGATCCCCTCCCAACGATCCCCTCCCAACCATCCCCTCCCAACGATCCCCTCCCAACGATCCCCTCCCAACGATCCCCTCCCAACGATCCCCTCCCAACGATCCCCTCCCAACGATCCCCTCCCAACGATCCCCTCCCAACGATCCCCTCCCAACGATCCCCTCCCAACGATCCCCTCCCAACGATCCCCTCCCAACCATCCCCTCCCAACCATCCCCTCCCAACGATCCCCTCCCAACCATCCCCTCCCAACGATCCCCTCCCAACCATCCCCTCCCAACGATCCCCCTCACCACTAGCCCCTCCTCCCACTCACAAACACACTTGTTTGTCAACCCCATTGTTCTCCCATTGTTTGGACGTCACTATTGGTTTTGTACGCAAAACACCTAAATCCCTTTTGTTAAAGTCCTCAGTTTCAATGGGTAGACACCCCAGTAAATTAATTTTTTTTAAACCTTGCAACGTTACAATTAATCTTTATTTTCAGAAATGATTCAGAAACTCGTTAAGATGAATTTGAACTCCAAAGATCCCAGCAGTTGTTCGAATAGAAACAAAATAATTGAAAAATATTCTTATAATAAGATATATATTAATAATAAAGTGTATATGTTCATGTGTGTATATATACATACTATCAGTTAATCAGTTTATCATTTTTTTATAAGAAAACTGAGCAAATTGCAGCTTGAAAAGTTAAAGCAACATTGATTTTGGTTTTTTTTTCCTATAATTTTGGAAGAGATTTTCACATGGTGTTACCGCAAACCTCTCTTAGTGACTATTTTAAAACCAATATTAACCCATGCTTCCTTGGCCAACTTGCCCACCTCAATCCACACTCTATGGTCACTCCACACCACAATGTTTGGACTTAATATTGGTATACCTGGCCCAGTGATAAGCACTTGTTAATTAGGCCTACAGTCATCAATACCCCCTTCAGTTGTGATTTTACAATTCTTGATTTTGTATGTTAGTTCTGATGAAAATGCAAAATTACTCATATGGCCAGTGTAGTGTCTTGCTTGCCAGGAAATGCCCTGGAATGCACAAGGCGTCTCTTTTTGTGAGATGACTTGAACAGATGGTTTAATATTGTAACAATTTAATTTCTAATCAAGAAATCACCAAAGCTCGCTGAATGTTGATGTCGGAATACAATCATCAATCAAACAGAAGACTGTTTCGGGCTAGATTGCATTCAGGGTTGAATATGCGTAATTAAAGTTGAAGTTGTCGGCCAAGGGTGCGAAATGTAAATCTGAACAAAACATGCAGCCTTTGGTAGCTTCTTTCTCAAATTTGGTAATAATTTAAATGAAATATTCACAGTAATGTCTTATAGTCCACTTCTGGAGGATTAAAAATGCTTAAATTTTCTTTCTAATGAAATTCTCTACAATCCCTTAAAGCATGGTTTAAAGACCTTATGCATTGTCGTTGAGTAGGACACCCTCTATAAGACGTTAAAAGAAGGTTGCTTATTCGCTCTTTGCACTGATCAGTCATGTGCGTCATGCTTCATTTGTATTGTATTTATGCATCTGTTTGGATGAAAGTGTCATTACATTACCGTGACAATAGACCATGTGACCTGTGACATCACATGTTTACAAAAGAGCTGCATAGCCTGGACTTCCTGCAGGCACAGTTTGTACACAGCTCAATGGAAGAATACAATCAATCTTATGTTTTATGGAGATTGCACTGTCTGATTTTTCTCAACTTTTGATAAGAAAGGGGGGACATCTCAAAAGCTGTACAGCTGTTGCTTTTGTAACCCTTGAATTTATGTGAAAGCTATCACACAAAATGTAAACTTTCCCTTATGGCCAGTGTAGTATCTTGCTTTTCAGGAAATGCAACAGAATGTACAAGGTCACTATTTCTGTAAACAAAGGTAACATGGTCTATACAGAGTTATATAATGCTTCTATTCACTGCTGTCCCCAGTTCGACAAAGGACGAATTGAATACAATGGAATTTTACACTATTTTTACGTGAGGTGAGACTAGTTGTAATTGTCTTTCCAGTCACTCTATCTATTTGAAAATGATGTAACTGAGTTGGTGGAAGTTACACCAGGAGTGACTATGAGATGGTTCTTGAGTTATTACATTAGTTTATTCTGGGTATATTTACAGGCTTGTGCGAGTTATGTCTCATACAAAAATAAAACCAGTCATGGTTCTCTGAAATTTAAATGAAAGAATTAAGTACATTGAAATTACACAAAATCAAAATAATAAATCTCCAGCTCAATTTGAAAAGACGGCAATTAGTTAAGTTCAAGTTGCCTAAAATGCAACATTTTTTCTAGCATGAATAAATGTGAATAGCCAAAAACACTATTGTATGCTAGCACATATAAGAAGTATCCAATACTGGCGAAAATCTGTGTTTGGATGAACTACTCTCAATCCAACTAGCTGACTGGGCCGTATATTATTGGCAAAGTGGGCTGAAAAATAGCATAATATGAGTAAAAAATAACAATGAAGTTTATTTGAGATAAAATAATATTTGGGTCCTGCGTTATTATTTCTGACTATTTTCGCAACACTTGCATGTTTTATTAATTATTACATCAAAATGTTCAAGTCTTAGCTAGATCTGCAATACAGGGGCGGATCTAGGACTTTTTTCAACCGGTGGGCACAACGGCGCACCCAGGATTCGTATTAGGGTGGCTAAAACAAATTTGGTGGGGTCCAGGGGCCGGCCTCTTGGCCCCTGGTGGGGTCCAGGGGCGAAGCCCCTCTGGGGGTCCAGGGGGAAACGCCCTCTGACGCTCTGAGCCTTTGGCGTTTTGAGGGGTGAACAATCAAGCCTCCATGTGCCTAAAAACAGAGAAATAGACACACTTTTTAAGCACTTCAGATTCATATCATTCTTCTAAATTTACTGGCAAATCGTAGCATCGATGATGGGGTTCAGGGGCCCCCGGGTAAAATTTGAAGACAAATATATATATAAATAGGCCCTATATATAACTTGACCCAGGATAAAAGCTATATGTATTTTTGGAAATTAGTGAAGAATAGGCCAAAAATTAAAAATAAATTAAGGGGTAAGTCCGGCATTATTTATTAAATTTGGGCTATATTTTTAGGCCTTAAAATGATACAGTAAGCTCTACCGATGCCTGTGTTTGTACTTAACTTGACCTAGGAAATAAGCTATATTATTGGAAATATTGACAATTGAAAAATAGGCAACAAATTAAAAGAAATCGAAAGGGGTAAGTCCAGCATCGTTTATTAAATTTGGACCATATTTCTATGTTTCGAGTTTAGGCTCTAGCATTATGCGTAGGTGCTAATGATGCCTTTTTATGAAGCTTGACCCTTGGTCAGTTATACTATGTGAAATATTGATACTGATTTAAAAATTATTGTCTTAAGAACTTCAGATTTGGGGGGAGGCTGCTGTAAACACTTTGAAGCCCGCCTTCATTCTGACGGATAATGACATGACCAATCCGTTAATTCACGTTGCAGAATTGTGCAGTAATTTGTAAAGGGAACAGTAGCCTGTGTGGTTAGGGCAGGTTTTCAGTTGTACTGACCCTGGTTCGAATCCCACTACTACCTATTATTTTCTTTTATTAAGTCACCGTTTTCACATTGTATTATTTAAGTAGTGTTTAAAATCACCTTCAAACACCAACGGGCTCCGCGGGGCACTGGATTGTTCGCATGCGTGCAGTCCAGAGCTGGTACACCCGGTTCGAGCCCTACTCCTATCAATGTAAGGGACTTGACTTTTACTGCTGGCCGCTGTAATGGATTGGGGTTCCGTCATGTCTCTCCCCAAAGTGGGTAGGGTGATTATTCCGGATGGGAAAGGACAAGGAGGGACCGGGAACTAGCCAATCCCTGAAGGGAACTACATGGGTGATCACCCTGCTGGTTCGACCAGACTTTGAGTCCCCTGAACGCTTGGTCGTCACTCTGACTAACTTTCTGCACAAATTTGTTTTAACTTCAAATTTCTTTTTAAGGTATTGACTGTTTCCTTATACAGTATTTTTCTTAAAGTTAATTTTGAGGCAAGTTAGGGCGACTATTTCTGGATAGTGGCCGAAATGTATTGTTATATCCAGAATTATTCAAATTTGTTTATAAAAACAAAATAGACAAATCACAAGGGGTATAAGTAAGTCCAGCATTTTTGTATCAAATTTTGAACAAAGTCACAAGGGGTAAGTCCGCAGTTTTATAAAATTTGGGTCAAAATTCGGAAAAGGCCGGTAGTAAGTTTGGCTGAAATTCGTCAGAAGGAAAGAACGGCAAGTTTTATCATTTGTATATAATTTTGGCTCAAATAACCTGAAACGTCAAACGAAACGAACAGCAAAGCTTACCCCCTTGTAATTTTAGCTCAAATTACTTGAAATGTCAAAAGGAATGGACAGCAAGGCTTACCCCTTGTAATCGGCCGGGGGGAAAAATTGCAAATCGCCTGAAATTTGGTTTAGAGGTAAAACGGAGTGCGAGGAGCAGACAATTCTTGGTTTGAGTCGTCTACGTTGGCAACTTTTTAAGATATTGCCTGATTTTCGATATAACGATGCCTCAAAATCAAGATTAAAATGCATCTGTAGTCCCAACCCCTTATCCCAAGCACCTGTAACTCGGCGACCGTCTTCTACATGCAACGGAGTCTCTTTGGTTTAATTTTGAGGCAAATCGGAGAGAAAAAGTTTTCGAGACTGAAAAAATGACTGGACTACCCCCTTGCCGTTTTTGCCAAAATCGGCCGAAAAAATGTTGTTTCCAAATCGCCTGAAATTTGGTATAGAGGTAAAACGGAGTGCGAGGAGCAGAACATTCTTGATTTGAGTCGTCTACGTTGGCAACTTTTTAAGATATTGCCTGATTTTCGATATAACGATGCCTCAAAATCAAGATTAAAATGCATCTGTAGTCCCAACCCCTTATCCCAAGCACCTGTAACTCGGCGACCGTCTTCTACATGCAACGGAGTCTCTTTGGTTTAATTTTGAGGCAAATCGGAGAGAAAAAGTTTTCGAGACTGAAAAAATGACTGGACTACCACCTTGCCGTTTTTGCCAAAATCGGCCGAAAAAATGTTGTTTCCAAATCGCCTGAAATTTGGTATAGAGGTAAAACGGAGTGCGAGGAGCAGAACATTCTTGATTTGAGTCGTCTACGTTGGCAACGTTTTAAGATATTGCCTGATTTTCGATATAACGATGCCTCAAAATCAAGATTAAAATGCATCTGTAGTCCCAACCCCTTATCCCAAGCACCTGTAACTCGGCGACCGTCTTCTACATGCAACGGAGTCTCTTTGGTTTAATTTTGAGGCAAATCGGAGAGAAAAAGTTTTCGAGACTGAAAAAATGACTGGACTACCCCCTTGCCGTTTTTGCCAAAATCGGCCGAAAAAATGTTGTTTCCAAATCGCCTGAAATTTGGTATAGAGGTAAAACGGAGTGCGAGGAGCAGAACATTCTTGGTTTGAGTCGTCTACGTTGGCAACTTTTTAAGATATTGCCTGATTTTCGATATAACGATGCCTCAAAATCAAGATTAAAATGCATCTGTGGTCCCAACCCCTTATCCCAAGCACCTGTAACTCGGCGACCGTCTTCTACATGCAACGGAGTCTCTTTAGTTTAATTTTGAGGCAAATCGGAGATAAAAGGTTTTCGAGACTGAAAAAATGACTGGACTACCACCCCCTTGCCGTTTTTGCCAAAATCGGCCGAAAAAATGTTGTTTCCAAATCGCCTGAAATTTGGTATAGAGGTAAAACGGAGTGCGAGGAGCAGAACATTCTTGGTTTGAGTCGTCTACGTTGGCAACTTTTTAAGATATTGCCTGATTTTCGATATAACGATGCCTCAAAATCAAGATTAAAATGCATCTGTAGTCCCAACCCCTTATCCCAAGCACCTGTAACTCGGCGACCGTCTTCTACATGCAACGGAGTCTCTTTGGTTTAATTTTGAGGCAAATCGGAGAGAAAAAGTTTTCGAGACTGAAAAAATGACTGGACTACCCCCTTGCCGTTTTTTTTTAATCGCCTGAAATTTGGTATAGAGGTAAAACGGAGTGCGAGGAGCAGAACATTCTTGGTTTGAGTCGTCTACGTTGGCAACTTTTTAAGATATTGCCTGATTTTCGATATAACGATGCCTCAAAATCAAGATTAAAATGCATCTGTAGTCCCAACCCCTTATCCCAAGCACCTGTAACTCGGCGACCGTCTTCTACATGCAACGGAGTCTCTTTGGTTTAATTTTGAGGCAAATCGGAGAGAAAAAGTTTTCGAGACTGAAAAAATGACTGGACTACCCCCTTGCCGTTTTTGCCAAAATCGGCCGAAAAAATGTTGTTTCCAAATCGCCTGAAATTTGGTATAGAGGTAAAACGGAGTGCGAGGAGCAGAACATTCTTGGTTTGAGTCGTCTACGTTGGCAACTTTTTAAGATATTGCCTGATTTTCGATATAACGATGCCTCAAAATCAAGATTAAAATGCATCTGTGGTCCCAACCCCTTATCCCAAGCACCTGTAACTCGGCGACCGTCTTCTACATGCAACGGAGTCTCTTTAGTTTAATTTTGAGGCAAATCGGAGATAAAAGGTTTTCGAGACTGAAAAAATGACTGGACTACCACCCCCTTGCCGTTTTTGCCAAAATCGGCCGAAAAAATGTTGTTTCCAAATCGCCTGAAATTTGGTATAGAGGTAAAACGGAGTGCGAGGAGCAGAACATTCTTGGTTTGAGTCGTCTACGTTGGCAACTTTTTAAGATATTGCCTGATTTTCGATATAACGATGCCTCAAAATCAAGATTAAAATGCATCTGTAGTCCCAACCCCTTATCCCAAGCACCTGTAACTCGGCGACCGTCTTCTACATGCAACGGAGTCTCTTTGGTTTAATTTTGAGGCAAATCGGAGAGAAAAAGTTTTCGAGACTGAAAAAATGACTGGACTACCCCCTTGCCGTTTTTTTTTAATCGCCTGAAATTTGGTATAGAGGTAAAACGGAGTGCGAGGAGCAGAACATTCTTGGTTTGAGTCGTCTACGTTGGCAACTTTTTAAGATATTGCCTGATTTTCGATATAACGATGCCTCAAAATCAAGATTAAAATGCATCTGTAGTCCCAACCCCTTATCCCAAGCACCTGTAACTCGGCGACCGTCTTCTACATGCAACGGAGTCTCTTTGGTTTAATTTTGAGGCAAATCGGAGAGAAAAAGTTTTCGAGACTGAAAAAATGACTGGACTACCCCCTTGCCGTTTTTTTTTAATCGCCTGAAATTTGGTATAGAGGTAAAACGGAGTGCGAGGAGCAGAACATTCTTGGTTTGAGTCGTCTACGTTGGCAACTTTTAAGATATTGCCTGATTTTCGATATAACGATGCCTCAAAATCAAGATTAAAATGCATCTGTGGTCCCAACCCCTTATCCCAAGCACCTGTAACTCGGCGACCGTCTTCTACATGCAACGGAGTCTCTTTGGTTTAATTTTGAGGCAAATCGGAGAGAAAAAGTTTTCGAGACTGAAAAAATGACTGGACTACCCCCTTGCCGTTTTTTTTTAATCGCCTGAAATTTGGTATAGAGGTAAAACGGAGTGCGAGGAGCAGAACATTCTTGGTTTGAGTCGTCTACGTTGGCAACTTTTAAGATATTGCCTGATTTTCGATATAACGATGCCTCAAAATCAAGATTAAAATGCATCTGTGGTCCCAACCCCTTATCCCAAGCACCTGTAACTCGGCGACCGTCTTCTACATGCAACGGAGTCTCTTTGGTTTAATTTTGAGGCAAATCGGAGAGAAAAAGTTTTCGAGACTGAAAAAATGACTGGACTACCCCCTTGCCGTTTTTTTTTAATCGCCTGAAATTTGGTATAGAGGTAAAACGGAGTGCGAGGAGCAGAACATTCTTGGTTTGAGTCGTCTACGTTGGCAACTTTTAAGATATTGCCTGATTTTCGATATAACGATGCCTCAAAATCAAGATTAAAATGCATCTGTGGTCCCAACCCCTTATCCCAAGCACCTGTAACTCGGCGACCGTCTTCTACATGCAACGGAGTCTCTTTGGTTTAATTTTGAGGCAAATCGGAGAGAAAAAGTTTTCGAGACTGAAAAAATGACTGGACTACCACCCCCTTGCCGTTTTTGCCAAAATCGGCCGAAAAAATGTTGTTTCCAAATCGCCTGAAATTTGGTATAGAGGTAAAACGGAGTGCGAGGAGCAGAACATTCTTGGTTTGAGTCGTCTACGTTGGCAACTTTTTAAGATATTGCCTGATTTTCGATATAACGATGCCTCAAAATCAAGATTAAAATGCATCTGTAGTCCCAACCCCTTATCCCAAGCACCTGTAACTCGGCGACCGTCTTCTACATGCAACGGAGTCTCTTTAGTTTAATTTTGAGGCAAATCGGAGATAAAAGGTTTTCGAGACTGAAAAAATGACTGGACTACCCCCTTGCCGTTTTTGCCAAAATCGGCCGAAAAAATGTTGTTTCCAAATCGCCTGAAATTTGGTATAGAGGTAAAACGGAGTGCGAGGAGCAGAACATTCTTGGTTTGAGTCGTCTACGTTGGCAACTTTTTAAGATATTGCTTGATTTTCGATATAACGATGCCTCAAAATCAAGATTAAAATGCATCTGTAGTCCCAACCCCTTATCCCAAGCACCTGTAACTCGGCGACCGTCTTCTACATGCAACGGAGTCTCTTTGGTTTAATTTTGGGGCAAATCGGAGAGAAAAAGTTTTCGAGACTGAAAAAATGACTGCCGTTTTTGCCAAAATCGGCCGAAAAAATGTTGTTTCCACATCGCCTGAAATTTGGTACAGAGGTAAAACGGAGTGCGAGGAGCAGAAAACTCTTGGCTTGAGTCGACTACGTTGGCAACTTTTTAAGATATTGCCTGATTTTCGATATAACGATACCTCAAAATCAAGATTAAAATGCATCTGTAGTCCCAACCCCTTATCCCAAGCACCTGTAACTCGGCGACCGTCTTCTACATGCAACGGAGTCTCTTTAGTTTAATTTTGAGGCAAATCGGAGATAAAAGGTTTTCGAGACTGAAAAAATGACTGGACTACCCCCTTGCCGTTTTTGCCAAAATCGGCCGAAAAAATGTTGTTTCCAAATCGCCTGAAATTTGGTATAGAGGTAAAACGGAGTGCGAGGAGCAGAACATTCTTGGTTTGAGTCGTCTACGTTGGCAACTTTTTAAGATATTGCTTGATTTTCGATATAACGATGCCTCAAAATCAAGATTAAAATGCATCTGTAGTCCCAACCCCTTATCCCAAGCACCTGTAACTCGGCGACCGTCTTCTACATGCAACGGAGGTCTCTTTGGTTTAATTTTGAGGCAAATCGGAGAGAAAAAGTTTTCGAGACTGAAAAAATGACTGCCGTTTTTGCCAAAATCGGCCGAAAAAATGTTGTTTCCAAATCGCCTGAAATTTGGTATAGAGGTAAAACGGAGTGCGAGGAGCAGAACATTCTTGGTTTGAGTCGTCTACGTTGGCAACTTTTTAAGATATTGCTTGATTTTCGATATAACGATGCCTCAAAATCAAGATTAAAATGCATCTGTAGTCCCAACCCCTTATCCCAAGCACCTGTAACTCGGCGACCGTCTTCTACATGCAACGGAGTCTCTTTAGTTTAATTTTGAGGCAAATCGGAGATAAAAGGTTTTCGAGACTGAAAAAATGACTGGACTACCCCCTTGCCGTTTTTGCCAAAATCGGCCGAAAAAATGTTGTTTCCAAATCGCCTGAAATTTGGTATAGAGGTAAAACGGAGTGCGAGGAGCAGAACATTCTTGGTTTGAGTCGTCTACGTTGGCAACTTTTTAAGATATTGCCTGATTTTCGATATAACGATACCTCAAAATCAAGATTAAAATGCATCTGTAGTCCCAACCCCTTATCCCAAGCACCTGTAACTCGGCGACCGTCTTCTACATGCAACGGAGTCTCTTTAGTTTAATTTTGAGGCAAATCGGAGATAAAAGGTTTTCGAGACTGAAAAAATGACTGGACTACCCCCTTGCCGTTTTTGCCAAAATCGGCCGAAAAAATGTTGTTTCCAAATCGCCTGAAATTTGGTATAGAGGTAAAACGGAGTGCGAGGAGCAGAACATTCTTGGTTTGAGTCGTCTACGTTGGCAACTTTTTAAGATATTGCTTGATTTTCGATATAACGATGCCTCAAAATCAAGATTAAAATGCATCTGTAGTCCCAACCCCTTATCCCAAGCACCTGTAACTCGGCGACCGTCTTCTACATGCAACGGAGGTCTCTTTGGTTTAATTTTGAGGCAAATCGGAGAGAAAAAGTTTTCGAGACTGAAAAAATGACTGCCGTTTTTGCCAAAATCGGCCGAAAAAATGTTGTTTCCAAATCGCCTGAAATTTGGTATAGAGGTAAAACGGAGTGCGAGGAGCAGAACATTCTTGGTTTGAGTCGTCTACGTTGGCAACTTTTTAAGATATTGCTTGATTTTCGATATAACGATGCCTCAAAATCAAGATTAAAATGCATCTGTAGTCCCAACCCCTTATCCCAAGCACCTGTAACTCGGCGACCGTCTTCTACATGCAACGGAGTCTCTTTAGTTTAATTTTGAGGCAAATCGGAGATAAAAGGTTTTCGAGACTGAAAAAATGACTGGACTACCCCCTTGCCGTTTTTGCCAAAATCGGCCGAAAAATGTTGTTTCCACATCGCCTGAAATTTGGTACAGAGGTAAAACGGAGTGCGGGGAGCAGAAAACTCTTGGCTTGAGTCGACTACGTTGGCAACTTTTTAAGATATTGCCTGATTTTCGATATAACGATGCCTCAAAATCAAGATTAAAATGCATCTGTGGTCCCAACCCCTTATCCCAAGTACCTGTAACTCGGCGACCGTCTTCTACATACAACGGAGTCTCTTTGGTTTAATTTTGAGGCAAATCGGAGAGAAAAAGTTTTCGAGACTGAAAAAATGACTGGACTACCCCCTTGCCGTTTTTGCCAAAATCGGCCGAAAAAATGTTGTTTCCACATCGCCTGAAATTTGGTACAGAGGTAAAACGGAGTGCGAGGAGCAGAAAACTCTTGGCTTGAGTCGACTACGTTGGCAACTTTTTAAGATATTGCCTGATTTTCGATATAACGATGCCTCAAAATCAAGATTAAAATGCATCTGTAGTCCCAACCCCTTATCCCAAGCACCTGTAACTCGGCGACCGTCTTCTACATACAACGGAGTCTCTTTGGTTTAATTTTGAGGCAAATCGGAGAGAAAAAGTTTTCGAGACTGAAAAAATGACGGCTACTTCTAAAAACATACTTGAGGCGCAAACATTGATAACTTCAGTGTCCTAAAGGGTCTTATAGAGATTTAGGCCTACTATTAAACCAAAATAGACCAGTATACATAATTAGTCTTGCCCGAGCAGTTCTCTAAAGTTTAAAACCACGACAGCAATGCTGTAATTATTGTCCATAAAAATGGTAATACTGCTCATGTTCAATTAAACTGAACATGTACTCATTACTAGCCTCAAACATTGGCTCATATAACATGAAACGTCAAAAGGATGGACAGCAAGGCTTAGAGGCCAACACCTTGTAATGTTAGCTGAAATTACTTGAAACGTCAAACTTACTGGACAGCAAGGCTACCCCTTGCGATTTTGGTTCATTTTACATGAAACGTCAAAAGGAATAGACAGCAAGGCCTACCCCTTGTGTTTTTAGCTCAGCTTACTTAAAACGTCAATAAGGAACGGACATCAAGGTACTGTATAAGGAAACAGTCAATACCTTAAAAAGAAATTTGAAGTTAAAACAAATTAATTTGTGCAGAAAGTTAGTCAGAGTGACGACCAAGCGTTCAGGGGACTCAAAGTCTGGTCTGATCACCCATGTAGTTCCCTTCAGGGATTGGCTAGTTCCCGGTCCCTCCTTGTCCTTTCCCACCCGGAATAATCACCCTACCCACTTTGGGGAGAGACATGACGGAACCCCAATCCATTACAGCGGCCAGCAGTAAAAGTCATGTCCCTTACATTGATAGGAGTAGGGCTCGAACCGGGTGTACCAGCTCTGGACTGCACGCATGCGAACAATCCAGTGCACCGCGGTGCCCGTTGGTGTTTGAAGGTGATTTTAAACACTACTTAAATAATACATTGTGAAAACGGTGACTTAATAAAAGAAAATAATAGGTATTAGTGGGATTCGAACCAGGGTCAGTACGATTGAAAACCTGCCCTAACCACACAGGCTACTGTTCCCTTCACAAATTATTGCACAACTCTGCAATGTGAAGTACCGGATTGGTCGTGTCATTATCCGTCAGAATAAAGACGGACTTCAAAGTTGTTGTTTACAGCAGCCTCCCCGAAAAATGTTAAAACAGTATCAATATTTCACATGTATAACTGACCAAGGGTCAAGCTTCATAAAAAGGCATCATTAGCACCTACGCTTAATGCTAGCAACCAACATAGAAACATGGTCCAAATTTGATAAACGATGCCGGACTTTCCCCTTACGATTTCTTTTAATTGTTTGCCTATTTTTCAATTATCAATATTTCCAATATTTATTTTTATAGCTTGTTTCCTATGGTCAAGTTAAGTAAAAACACAGGCATCGGTAGAGCTTACTGTATCATTTTAAGGCCAACAGTCGCAACTTAAAAATGGCCCAAATTTAATAAACAATGCCGGACTTAATACCCCTTAATTTATTATTTATTTTTGCCCTATTCGTCACTAATTTCCAAAAATACATATATAGATTTTACCTAGGTCAAGTTTATGTATCTATATATTTTTTTTCTTCAAATTTTACACGGGGGGAACTGGCCCCCACCCCCACCCCCACCCCTGCATCCGCGCCTGCAATAAATTGAACAATGGCCTTAGCCCAGACCGCAGGAACAAAATAAAAACAAAACACAGACCTTAGATTACTCATTTGTTTTTTTTAATTGTCAATAGGTTAATTGTACAATATATACAGGGATAATACAATTCTATACAGTACAACATTAATAGCCAATGAAGAATACGTCCATCTCAAGACCATAGCCAAGTCATAGAGTTATATATCAAAACTAGAGGGAGAAACAACTGTGGCGCTGACCCACCATGGATACTGCCCCACCATGGGCGCAAGCTATCCCACCATGGGCGCAGTCCCACCACGGGCGCAGTCCCACCACGTGCGCTATCCCACCACGGGCACTGCCCCACCTTGGGCGCTGTCCCACCATGGGTACAGACCCACCAAAGGTACTGACCCACCAAAGGTACTGACCCACCATGGGCGCTGCCCCACAATGGGCAAAAATACTTAGCAGTAAATTTCACACGAATGTCTTCTTAGGCTGATGCACAACCTGTTATTATAATGATTGGTCAGCACCATCATATCGAGCGTCGTTTGTAACACCCTCTAGTCCTTATACATATATAACTTTATGAACTTAAGAGAACAAGGGATTAAAGATGGCAGATTTATTCCACTACCCATCAACTTGATATGATTACAAGTCACTAGAAGAACCTAGCAGAATTCAGGAGCCAGCAATATCGAGAGAGCAGTATAATCACATGATGGCACGCACTGCGACAAACATTTAACGAGCTGTCCGCAAGTCTATACAACCACAGACTACTTAAGTTCATCAAGTCAATAGGTCCTGGAACATATGCCATCCCTAACCCTCTCCCTGATCATTGGGGGCTAGCGTTCCGAGACGACCTGATTCTCACGGCAGTTTTGTCCATTCCAGCAATTTAACATAAAAAAACCTCATGTCTGCAACAAACAGTAAACAAATTTACACAGTTGGTAATAATAACAAGTTAAATATAAATAGAGGTGAGGAATAAAATAGATCAGGAGTAAACAAGATAAGTGTAGCCGGAAGCTGGTGGGACATTTTGCTGAAATGGATTCAAATTATCAAATTTGTTCTAGAAAAATAGATTACGCAGTTGAAGGTAACGTTAGTGAACAAAGCCATATGTTCCTTTTGAGGGGGTTTCTACAGCAACTGAAAATTAAAAATGCAAATGTTACGAATTATTTGCTTTAATTGTGTTTTTTGATGTAGCCAATCAATCATCACATTCCTAGAATTGAATTTCAAATCTAAAAGGTGTTCTGCAAATTAAAACAAAAAGCACAGAAAATGTCATTGCCATTGCCTTTTTAAAACAAAAACATTACCAATGTGTAGGTCAATAATTTCACGAACAAAAAGTCAACATACAAGATAAAACATGGTCAAAGTTGCTCTCTCTTTTTTTCACACTAAATTGTCAAAAAAACTTGAGATCCAATGAAGTAAATTTGACAAAATTGCCCGTTTGTATCGCCTGACAAGAATGAATTTTTAAAAACATACTTAAACAATTTTGCTTTCTCCAGAGCAACTTAGCTTTTAAAATAATAGTAACAATTATGAACTCTTACCCAGTTACTGAGAATTATGAACTCTTACCCAGTTACTGAGAATTATGAACTCTTACCCAGTTACTGAGAATTATGAACTCTTACCCAGTTACTGAGAATTATGAACTCTTACCCAGTTACTGAGAATTATGAACTCTTACCCAGTTACTGAGAATTATGAACTCTTACCCAGTTACTGAGAATTATGAACTCTTACCCAGTTACTGAGAATTATGAACTCTTACCCAGTTACTGAGAATTATGAACTCTTACCCAGTTACTGAGAATTATGAACTCTTACCCAGTTACTGAGAATTATGAACTCTTACCCAGTTACTGAGAATTATGAACTCTTACCCAGTTACTGAGAATTATGAACTCTTACCCAGTTACTGAGAATTATGAACTCTTACCCAGTTACTGAGAATTATGAACTCTTACCCAGTTACTGAGAATTATGAACTCTTACCCAGTTACTGAGAATTATGAACTCTTACCCAGTTACTGAGAATTATGAACTCTTACCCAGTTACTGAGAATTATGAACTCTTACCCAGTTACTGAGAATTATGAACTCTTACCCAGTTACTGAGAATTATGAACTCTTACCCAGTTACTGAGAATTATGAACTCTTACCCAGTTACTGAGAATTATGAACTCTTACCCAGTTACTGAGAATTATGAACTCTTACCCAGTTACTGAGAATTATGAACTCTTACCCACTTACATGGACATGGACATGAAACATGGAGGACGATCACGTGCTATAACTGTGTGAGAGTTAATAATTCCATGCGTGCAGCCACATGCCTGCTTTGATCATTACAACACGGCCCGTTTAAAGGCACAGTACACGTTTGGTAATGACTCTGAAAATTAATGGCAATAAAAACTTACTTGGTAAGCAGCTTTGGGTAGTATAATGAATTTTGAGAAACTTTTAACTTCAAAGTACTACGGTTTATGGAAAAATATATCACTTTTTATTCCCCAAAATTTGAATCTGAGAAGCGTTTCTGTCAGAAACGCTTCTCAGACTGTGTATTCCTATGGGGAATATTCTTCCTGCGTGGAAATCTTCGCTCCGGTTTTTCGGTGACATCTCAAAAACGCGACCACCTTTGAAGTGAAATTTTCACAGGTTAGTTTTATTGTATATACCTACATTTTCATAGGATTAACACAATCATTAGGCTCCAATTACCAAACGTATACAGCACCTTTAAGCTAGTAAAACCAAAGTTTGGTTCTGACCAATGAAAAGCACTTAAGACTTATGGTGAAATGGCACCATCAACAGCATCAACAAGAGTCTGTTTCTAGCATCTCGTTACACTGTGTCAGTGCTTTTAATTGATTGTCCAACGGTTCAAAACTACTGCCAATCCATCCATACAGGGGAAGGCAAGTCTGGACCGAGTTCTTCAACTTGCATTGCACAACACATAAGATCTACAGCATTATGGGCCATGTCGCACTGAGGCAACATACACTAGTTCTAATCACTATCCAAGAAAGGAATAGTTCACCTCATTTTGTCAAGAATTTAATAAGCAGAAGTTCATTTTGTTCTATACCCTTTTCTTTTACACTGCTGCTGATCAAAACATCAAGTTTTACACCCACCGGTTCTTTCCTGAACCAACACAAACTCATAGAGAAATGTCATGCACACGGTGCTTCCACAAGTAGTAAATTTTTAACATTCGTTTTCATCCACAGGCTTTCAGAAATTATTACTTGTCGAAGCTCAATCAAGAGAGGTCATGTTTCCGAGAGAAGAAAATTGTGAGTAAAATGTAAGCTTTGGTTCTGTTTAAAGTTTAGCCAAAACAAGCCTTGCAGGAATTGTTTCATTAATAAATTTTATTGTACAGTCAAATATTCAAAACTTCAACAAAATAGTTTGGGCTTGAACAAAGACAAATTGACTGGATCTAGTCAATTTGTCTTTGTTCAAACCCAAACTATTTAAAATATACCCAGTCAGTTTCCCTTGTTGTTTATAACTTGACTTCAACAAAATAGTCCCAAAATAATTTACAACGACCTGTCTCTCAGCATAATGGGAACAAAAATCAAGATTTGAATACCAGTACAATAATGTTCAACTCTTTTGCATGCTGGTGTTGTCTGACCTTGACTCTGACCTACAATGGTCCGCATAATTTG
This sequence comes from Leptasterias polaris, assembly GCA_037783415.1. NCBI lineage: Eukaryota > Metazoa > Echinodermata > Asteroidea > Forcipulatida > Asteriidae > Leptasterias > Leptasterias polaris. The sequence continues at coordinate 2,806,526 of JAZGTN010000089.1, forward strand.
ATAATTTGAATCCTTTGCTGTAACAGAATTCTACTCGAATATCTGCTACAAAACAAAGGAATCATTTAACTGTGGATAGAAACGTCTTGGGCCAACACCGTCATGGTTTTGATGAGCACAGAATTAAGCAAAATAAGAACAGCAGAGGTTATGAGGATTGTCATGCCATGGATCATAAAGCTTTGTAGAAATGAACAACGAAAACGTAAAGTTCTGTTGGGAACTGTGAAACCTCGACTTGAAAACTTGACTTTTTGAGCTGTTAAATGATTACGAATATGATATCAGTGAAATGTATAATGAAATTTACTCATTCAAATTCTAAAAATATAATGGTTTGATTAACGACTCTTAAATGGAGAATTTTTTTGATTTTGTTGTTACTTAGGATAAGTAAAAATAAAATATTTTAAAACAGTTTTAATTTTCAGGTTTTTTCCTTTTGCGAATAGGCCCTATTTTGTAAAAATCAAACAAATTCCAAGATGTAATTTTAAAAATATTCAAAAAACTTTCTGCATTTCTGGCCGACTTTCATTGTGCCTTTGAAAATTTAAAGGAACTTTTCTTTGTATTGGAAAAGAGGAAAAACAAAACTTCTATTTTTCAAACTTCACGTTGAATCAAATCTTCCCTGTGGCAATACATAACTATATTGCTAAAATAATGCAAAAAATAATTAGTCATACATTTGCATATATTGGCATATATTTAAATATATTAAGTATGAATTTTCCTCTCTCCGCCTCACAAAACTATAATCACTTTCTTCATCTTTCATTGCACATCATATTTAATAAATATTACTTCCCACTTTGGGATACTTCCTCAAAAATATTGGACTCAGTTTCCCTTTTGAGAGCGGTGAAGTGGAAATTCATGAATTTTTTGTTACAAAAACATCCCATTCTTGGTTGCAATAATTTCTTTAAAACATTTACCTCATAAAAAATAGTCAGAAGTTGTTAGTTTTGTTTTTCTCTGACAACAAATTTTAAACTTTCTAGGAAATTTGGTATAACTGGAACTCAGATTCTTGGTACGTATTTTTCTTCATACTTTTTGTGTTATTGAATAAATCTACTCATATTGAATACAACAGAACTGTTTGGTCTCGCAATGAAATTATTGTAACTGCTAAAGTATGCCAAAGAAAAGTAGAAAACATAAATATTTTTTGAGGTAAGGCGACAAAGACAGATTTTTCACCACAGCTTTAAAGAGTGAACTTCCTCGTGGTATAATTTGATTTGTAAAAATAGAAAAATATCACCGAGCAGACAAGTTAATTTCATTCACAAATTTGTTTTATCAAAGATGCTACCACCAAGGAGTAATTAAATGACAATTAATTATTAAATTTATTTCATCAATATCAAATGTTTGGTATATTCAATCAAAATATTGGTTTTTTTTTTTTTTTGGCCAAGTCGCTTGTCATTCTAGATTCAGTTAATCGTGACTGTCTTTCAGCACTTTGTACAAGACAAATTTGTGTTGATGGTTGAGAATTTTGACGGGTTTGTTTTGCTTAAAGTACTAAGTGAAGTACCAGTAATTATTGTGCCGATAATTGTTCCCACTCTTTTCATTATTTGGACTATATCTTCCTAAAAATTAAAAAACAGTTTACTCTACCCAAGAAAAATCAACCAATTAGGTTGATATTTATATATGCTGAAAATCGCTTCAACTCAGTGCAACAAGTACAAGATGATCTTGAATGAGTAATGAACAGAACGATGGAGGGCTGTCATAGCTCTTACAGAGCCATCCAAAATGAAGAGGGGGTGTACTGTTAGCAATTTTTGACAAGCTCAGGGGCAACTAAAAACTGGATGACATTGATGAATCCAAGGCAATGACAAACAGACTGACAAACAGTACGACACTAACGAGTCCAAGACAATGACAAGCAAGAATACAATGACAAACAAGAATACAATGACAAACAAGATGACATTGGCAAACATGACACAGACGGATCAAATGCAATGCGAAACAAGATGATAATGACAAATAATAAGCAAGTTCCGACCAGGACAGTTGTTGAGTATAGCTGAACAAACTTGACTTGAACATTGTCTAGTCACCTGTGGATAGTGTGCTCTAGTCAACTATTTGGAACCAGCCACATGACCATGGTCACTTCCCTAGTTATTGTAGGGACTAATGACTAAAGTCCAGTCACTAGACTTTAACTAGAAGTGTTGGCACTAGATTATCAGTGAGCATATGTAGCTAATAAACAATGGTCGACCACGGTTCCTTGGTCGACTATGGTTCCTTGGTCAACCACGGTTCCTTGGTCGACTATGGTTCCTTGGTCAACTTTGGTTCATTGGTCGACTACGGTTCATTGGTCGACTACGGTTCCTTGGTCGATCACGGTTCCTTGGTCGACTACGGTTCCTTGGTCGATCACGGTTCCTTGGTCGACTACGGTTCCTTGGTCAACCACAGTTCCTTGGTCGACTACGGTTCCTTGGTCGACTACGGTTCCTTGGTCAACCACAGTTCCTTGGTCGACTACGGTTCCTTGGTCGACTACGGTTCCTTGGTTGAATTCAGTTCCTTGGTCAACCACAGTTCCTTGGTCAACCACAGTTCCTTGGTTGAATTCAGTTCCTTGGTCAACTACAACGGTTCCTTGTCAGACCTTGCTACCAGAGGATCAGGACAAATCCAAGGCAATGACAAACATGATGACAATGACGATTGATGCAAACACTTCAATCCAAAAAGTCAATCATGGAATCATAGGCCATCCCTTGCACACTTCGCTGATATGGTCATTGTAGATCCTGCTTGTACAAATCACTGTTGGGTCACACAGTTCATCCTTCACTTGCTGTAATTTACATAATCTCCTAGTTTACGAAACTCCAAAAAACAAAAGTGGTCCTGACGATATGTTGATCACCAAAACATCCAAAGAACAAAGTCTGGGGGAAACGTTTACTCAACAAATTTTGCAATTTCATTTTTAAAAAGCAGCCAGATGTCACTGTCACAAAAAAGCTCCCAAAACAATCCTTGCGTTTAAAATTAAAGAAGGGGTCGGGAGTTGGCAGATGAGTGCAGACACAAGGTGTTTTGTTTTTTGAATTTAATATTAACCACCATGACAGGAAGATTGTCGAGCTTAAGGTTTAGCACAGTTTGATTGGAAGTGGACACCAGGGACTGATGAGCTGGCGAGTTGGTGGACCCTCTCAGAGGGTGGTATGTTGGATCATACTAATTCCAGCACCTTTATTGTACCCTGGCTGTTTGCTGCTACCAGGACATTGGAACCCTGAGGACATAAAAATAAAAAAACAACAACGAGGATCAAAACTTGGAAATCTAACTCACTAAACATTTACATTTTACTGTAAACCTTCCTAAATCATACAGAATCCAATCAGAATAAACAATTGTAGACTCTGATAAGAATGTTTTGATTAAGTCTTGCCCTATTACAATGTATGATATACTCCATGCTTCCAGAGTCCTGCATGAAAATTCTGCCCCCAAATCGAGGCTCTACACCCCAAATCGAGGCTCTACACCCACATGGCTTACCGTGCAAAAGACAAATATTAGTAGTGGCAACTACAAACAATGAAACCAATGTATTTAGGCAACATTCATAGCTATTAAACATCATCTGCTGTGAGTATTGTACTTGCTGATTACTATCGCTAGATATCAAGATCTTAGACTTACCGTTCTCCAAGCAACAGCGCTGACAAACTCATTACTATCGCTAGATATCAAGATCTTAGACTTACCGTTCTCCAAGCAACAGCGCTGACAAACTCATTACTATCGCTAGATATCAAGATCTTAGACTTACCGTTCTCCAAGCAACAGCGCTGACAAACTCATTAGCATCTTCTTCCTTCTTCTCTTTGTCCTACCCAGAAATAAACACATTCAGTTTATTTGTATAATGATCACCGTCAAACCATAAAGTCATTGTTCCATCCAATGGAAGGTAAATCATTGTGATATTTGAAGCACTTAACACTTGCATCACCGTAAAGCATTTGATACTCTAACCCAAGCAGCCTGTAGATTTGTGCCGAAGGACTCGGAACTTAGCACTGAGTTATACAATGCTAGCACACATCAATGTAACAGTAAAACCTTGGTAATAATCTTCATCCTCAATGCAATTCTAACATTTATAAATCTGTTTTCTCATTTTGCATACACAGTTAGGGAACAATTTTGTTCAGCAATGTTGCATGGCAAAATATTTAGACTTAATACGTTTTTTGCACAAACTTTATATTAGCATTGTGTCAAAAATTACGATTTTTGAATAGCAACTGATACAGCACATTCGAAACGTTATTGTAAAATGCTATGTAAGTACTAGTTATTGTTATTATTAAAAGAACTGTCTCTCTTCAGAGGCTCCTTCAACTCACCAGAACACTCCTGACAGTGTCAAACTTGAACGTGACTAACTGCTTGGACAGTCCTTTATAGTACAGATAGAGGGAGTTGTTCTCACTGCCGCAGGCAATGTAGTCATCGTTTGCAGCTAACCCTACAAAGTTCTTATCGTTTGTGTGACCACGGAATGTGCGTAAACAATGGGGTTTATCCACGGACCACAGCTTGAGCTGACTATCCGTAGACCTGCATAGGAAAGGTTTAGATTACTCCGTGTTAAAAGGACAAATAGATTCCAATAGATAGTTCCTGATAAATGCTATTTTTACTTGTAATTTGGGTTCTGGCTTTGAGCTGGGTCCAGCGTATACCTTTTTATACACAGCAAAGAGGTTTATCGACCAAGCATGCAGGATAAATGTTCCGTATGTGGTTTTTATGCAAAATGCATAGTTCTGTATTCATTGAATGATATCATTTCCGGTAAAGACAGCCGACTGTATGACTTCACGTGGGAACTATTTATACACTGGCTTTCATAATACTTATCTATTCTGATTATGTGGCCATGTTTAAATGTGCGATATAAACAGTCAGAAGTGATTAAACATGACCTGAAGTTATTGAGTCAAAAGAGGGCGCTATCAGATGACTGAACAGATTCACCGCATTTTAACTCCCTTATTATTAGCCTACAAATTTCAACCAAATGGATGCTCATGTTTTTTTAGAAACTGCATGGTTATTTCCTTCATATATAATAGGTTTCAAGCAATGAATGTGAGAACAAAAGGTTCAAAAAAATGTTCATAGATGTTTGAGCATGGTACCACTACAGCAGCAGCAACGTGTAGTGCTGACTAAGTGTTTTCCTTAAGGGCCTCGTCACATTTTTTTTTGTGAACTAGGAAGCAACCTCTGCTCCTCAAGAACAATTTTCCCCGACAAAATCTTAACATCCAAGAGAAAATTGAGTCCAATTGAAATATACCTCATGCATTGACGTCATCACGTCACCATCTTACAGGTAAGATGATGATGCAACAATGGAAAACGCAAATCTATGTATGTGCAGCACACAGGATTGGCCAATGAGTAACCTTCTTTTGACCTCTAGCCAAGGGACCCCAACTCAAAACGACGCCATGTGCATAATGTCTATTGAAGATTGCCTGGTTGCCTATAAATTGCCGCTTGTGACACAGCCCATGGACAGGATATTTAGTCTAGATAGTACTGGGCCCAATTTCATGGCTCTGCTTACCGTAAGCAAAGAATCGGCACTTACGGAAGCAGGGAATTCTGCGCTTTTTCAGTGTATTTCACGGGTTAGCAGGGAATTTTGCTTGTGGGCATGCGTAACCCACTTTGCAAGGCATTCTACGCTTACACAGCTAGCGCAGAAATTCGGCGCTTGCTCGGTAAGCAAAGAATGGTTATCGCAAGCGCAGAATTTGGCGGTAAGCAGAGCCATGAAATTGGGTACTGGAGACTTACGCAGACACAATCTCCTCTGAGTTGACGAACTTGGTGTAGGACACGGCCTTCTTGTGTCCCTTGAATACATTGAGGGGTTGCTTGGGATACCTCAGGTCGTAGTAGTGGACGCAGTGATCGGCTGAGCCAAAGGCTAATGAGTACATTTTGGAGGGGTTGAATTTCACGCAGCAGACGTTGGCCTTCGCCTCTAGACATGCTACGGAGCGTTCTTGATTCGTAGACCAAAGTTTCACTGCAAACAAAACCATACAAGCCACGATATAAATAAAGGCAGATCCAAGATGAGCATCAATCTTAATTTCTAAGCGAAATGTGATACTGCTGCCAACTCATCTTAAAGGTAGGCTCATAGATGGGTTTTTGTCAATGAAATGCTGAAGTACGGCAAAATTATAAAGAAAGATACAATTACAGAGATGCCAACATTTCAAATTCAAAAAGAGTAATTTGCCCTCAGGCAATATATATAGCATTTAACAGAGATCAGTGTCATACATGTTCTGTGCTTTTTGACGATGTCGTATGCTCCGGCGCGCTGTGTGCAATGTTGATGTCGAGTCACAGCGACCGCGAGCAGATTTCACTACGAAGTTGTAATCCTCTATAAAATCATGTTGTAATGAATCCATCGTTGTACTCCAACAAGCGAAAAACTAATCAAACTATTGTATTATTATATTGGTTTTACCTGGCACGCGTAAACAACGAGCACCGTAATAAACATGATTTTATCAACAGTGTAGTACGACGAGCAAGACTACGCGCGGTTTTCTCAAACGCCCCAATATCAACATCAGTATACCTGGGGCGATTTGGTTAGCAACTGACCATGGCTGGTTGCCACTCTTCTAACACACATTGTCTACGTGTAAATCGAGGACACCAGCCTGATACTTATTACGCCCAATTAGGCTCTTCTACCGTGTGCGCGTTGTTTTCACCGGTCGTTTCGAAAAGGGCCTACGTATGCGCTGTTTCATGCGCTACAATTCGCACAAAAAGTCAGATACCGAATACATTTTAGTGATACGCGCTATGAAAATAAATAGGATTCAAGACACAACACGTACATTAAATGTTTTATTACTAGATATTTATAAAATCGTAAAGAACGAGGCGATGATCGTATTGTCGTAATTTGATAAATAAATCGTACAAATTACGCCTAAATCGTAAATGTTGGCATCTCTGCAATTAAAGTCACATGTGAAAGTTTCAGCTAAATACAGTGTCTACTTGCTGAGGAAACAGCAACAAACTGTCATGATATTTTCACAAGAACCTCAAATCAATCTGACAACAGGTACCAACTGCATCTGTAGCTGCAGCATTCGCGAACGGACACAAACCCTCAGAAATCTGAGAAACAATTCATGTATGAACCGTTACTCAGATTTTAATATTTTGGGGTGAAACTTTTTCCGAACCATATTCCTTTAAAAAAATCACTTCTAAAAAATAGTTTTACTATCAACAGCTTACTTACCAAGTCAGCTTTTATGGACATTGTTTTTTTACAGGAATTTACCAATCTATGATCCTACTTTGAAGATAAATCTGATATCTTTGAGCAAATATGGATAAAGGAAAAACAAGTTTCTAAAATCATTATGAAAGCTGAGCATGTGTTTGGCTGTTTAATAAAAAAGAGGCTTTCCCAAAGGGTTGCAGAGTGCTGGGGATAACGAATGGAACTTGGTATTACCTTTAGCATCATCGGAACCAGATGCAATGAGTTTTGGGTCTACCCTGTTAAAATCAACACTCCAGCATCTTTTCTCATGCTCCTACAGGAAGAGAAAGTCATTCAGAAATTGTTAAAATTCTATTTGTGAAAAGTCGTTCAGAAATTGTTAAAATTCTATTTGTGGAAAACTTGTAACTTTCTGAGAGTAAATGGGAGCTTGTGAGATATTTGGTTACTAATAGACCATTTCACACAGCGATCAATAAATGTTGGGAGACCTAATATGTATAATGTTATGTGCCCGTAATATGAACATTTTCTCATGTTGATGAAATAATGGCAACACGATCATATATCTTTCTTTTTTTCAGTTTCGGTTTGTTCACGTTGGTGATATTTAGCCATGTTATTGTCTATTACCCATCATACAATTGAATCCTGAAAACTAGGATAAGTAGTTATTGACACTGCATTTCAACCCTCAAAGATTCTCTCTCAAAGGCTAAATGGAAAACATAATAAAAATTGCTCAATAAAGTTAAAAAGTGCTGCCTAAAAGAACCAAAAGAGCTTAGCTTAACAGATACAAGATTTTTCTTTTCTTTAACTAATCTAAGCTATCATTTAACTTTTATAATAACGAAGAGAATTTACACATATCTGCCAGAGGGAGGAGCTCATCTACCAACAAGCTTCAGCAACAACAGGTAGGAGTGACTTACTTGAAATAATCGGACCTTAGAAGCTGAGAATGCATCCCATAGTGTGACGGTTCCTTCATAATCACTACTTGCTAGCATTCCTTTATGATACGCACTCCAACATACACAACTGGTGAGAGACAAAGAAAACAAAATACTACCATCTTCAGAAATTCACTCAAGAATGATCTATTCTTAGTTAATTTCATTTGTAGTAATAAAATAAAAGAAGGGGTTCGCCCCGGTGTTCCTGGTTTGATTGGTTGCATATTGCGCCACAGCACCTTGTAAACCATTACATGGTGCTATGCAAAGGAATAGGTCTCATACTTCAACACGTAGCTCCACAAACCTTGCAAGAAAGTTGAAGCGCAATGAGCGTCACTGAGTGACGAATATGACCGCTATATAAAAAGCCATTATTATTATTATTATTTATTATAAATCAATCAGGGGGTGAACAAAGAACAATTTACTGGAGCGGGATTTAAACCTTTGACTTGAAGCAGGAATTGAACCTGTGACCTCCAGGTTTATGTGCTGGAGCTCCACAAACTGAGCTAGCTAGCCCTATGTTGGCAGTCTCCCTATCTTGACAAGATCTTCGTCCAACATAAGGCTATAGATAGCTAAGTTGGTGGAGCATCGGCACACCCGCAGGCAGGTCCAAATCCCGCTCTAGTAAATTTTTCTTCGTTCAACCGCACAAATGAATCAACCATACAACGCACAAGACTGGCAAGATCTACAATGAAAACTGACCTGATCTTGGAGTTGCAAACCATCTCATGGGCAGGATAGTGAATATCTACAGCATCCATCACCACAGCACTGTACTCAAACACCTTGATTTTCTTTGTCACGCCGGCTATTGCAAAAAAATCGTTGTCCTTGTCGAATTCAATACTGCAGAGAGACATTTCAATAGGAATCATGGAATCAACATTACTTAAATACTCGATGAGGAAAGAAATGTTGAAACCAACAATTTCACTGAGGTGCTTACAAGGGCGAGGGGTAACCAGCGGGAGGACAGGGAGGGCTTGACCCCACCCAAATTAAAATATCAGATTTTTCATATTTCAGCCCAACCTGACTTACCTTGAGACTATACTAGAACCATTGTAGACATCTGCATAGCTTAATGTGGCTAACGGACGAATTGAACTGAACTTAGTAAACTTAGACAGGCTATCGGTAAACTGGTTGAGCTGCTCACCCGATCTGTTTTCACCTACAGAGGGAACAAGAATGCAACAGATGTCAAGATTTCATTTCTACAGATAACAGTCCCCCTTTGTTGGAACAAACCTAAGTTCTGGCCCCAATTTCATAGAGCTAAAGCAGAAAAAAATGCTAAGCACAACAAATTTATGCTTACCAGAATAAGGTTACCAACCAACTTACCATGTCATATGTGCAAGTTGTGACTGGTATCCTGCTCATTTCTGCTAAGCAACAAATTGTTAAGCAATATTTTCTGCTGAAGCAGCTCTATGAAATTGGGCCCAGGTTGTGGGTTTGGGTCCTTTGTAGTACACGTTTAAGAGCACAGTGGAATTCCAATGGTGGAAGGGGTTTGATTTGAAATGCTTCGGTTTCAAAATATGCACCCCATTTTTTATAGCGCGTACTTGTTTGACCCATATTACCGGGATTTCCTGTAAAACACACATATTGGAATTGTCTATATAGAGGAACACTCCACCCGTTTTTCTTTGTGCTCTTGTTACTACTAGTATCAAATGGGAAACATGGAAAAATCACATTAAATAAAATGATGTGCTCTTTACAGTACACAGTTTGTTGGGGGATATGTTAATTTGTAAGTCAGTAAATAATTCATGTTTATTGTAATGCACTAATAAGCACTATACAGGCTTTTGGCAGATACAGCGTTTGTGTACTGTGACTATTCACGCACATTTAGGTTAAAAACAAAGGGCATTTTGAAACCCCCATAGAAAAAAACTCGACAAAAAATTAGGAATGATTAGTTTACTTCTTTAGGCCTATATTTGCATTATCAAAAAGTTAAGTATAGACCCCTTTGACGTCACAGGAAGCAAATGCCTTCCCACGTTCTGCCATAATGGGATTGTCAAATTGTAAGCTTCTAAAAGCACATGTGTCACCTAAAATGCAAATGACACAGAAACACATTGTAAACCTGACTCCCATGTTGACACAATCAAGATGAATTCTGGATGATGTTGAATGAGTCGTGTTTCGAAGACCCTTTAGCAAGAGTACTTGCTAAATACAGAATAAATTCACGGACATTTATATAAATAAGGAATGATTTGCAAGACTTTGCAAAGGGCATCTATTACCCAGCTCTTTCTAAGAATTCCCAGAGCAACCTGAAAAGCTGATCTCTGCACAAAAACCGGTACAAAAGCCGACAATTTCACCGCTGGGAAGAGAAACTAATACATCTAAAAGAAACCTAGGGTTATAAATAGCAACTCCTCTCTCCTACACCAGAAAAATGTGTGGGCGGAATGATTCTGTTTTCATTTTTGGCCGTTGATCCCGCGGGAGAAAGGAGCAGTTGGTGCAAGCCTTATGGCATATTTTGTAATTTCTTCGTCACTGCCTTCAATAGGAGGAGAGGGTGTGTTGAAATGCTTACAAACGGGGATTGACTTAATTTGGTTGGGCCAAATCAAATTGAACACAAGTTTGTATTCCAGAAAATTCTATAACATGACCACCCATTGTAGATGCTGTAGTTAAACAAACTATACTGCAAAGTGTTCCAATGTGGAACCCTCCTGCTATGTATTGAAACAGATTGATCATGACAATGGCGGTACTATGTTTAGAGATAAGCTTCACATTGTTGAAGGTGTACGTCAACACGTACCATAATGCCTTTGGCATTTCGCGCTGCCATTCTGGTGCAAGCTCAAATCATTTAAACTATAAACCATGTTACCTTTGTTTACAGAAATAGTGACCTTGTACATTCTAATGCATTTCCTGACAGGCAAGATACTACACAGGCCATATGAAAAAACTTACATTTTTGTGTCATAATTTTCACATAAATTCAAGAGTTACAAAAGCAACAGCTGTACAGCTTTTGGGATGTCCCCCCTTTCTTATCAAAAGTTGAGAAAAATCAGACAGTGCAGTCTCCATAAAACATAAGATTGATTGTATTCTTCCATTGAGCTGCGTACAAACTTTGCCTGCAGGAAGTCCAGGCTCTGTGGCTCTTTTGTAAACATGTGATGTCACAGGTCACATGGTCTATACCTCATGAAGAGAGGCATAAACATCTCGTACAGTTTATAAAATCTTTCCCTCTAAATTTTTTTTTAAATGCAGATTTCTAAGGTTGTTTTCTCAACTGTCTGAGAAATTATTGCAGTGTCCTTTTGATACAGACATTCTTCAGTTTTTCAAAATTTAAAAAGAAGAAAATTCCAAGCACAGCGAGACTTTGTACTGTGTTTTTACTAACACAAAAATCAGATAATCAGCTGAAAAGTTGGATGCCAGTCAATGGGAGACTTTAGACTTTCAGCTAATCACCAAGAGAGGGCGCTCGTCACCAGGTAAAGTCAAAATTTTAGGAATAGGAAAAGCATGGGAGTGACGGTCACCGACAGCACTCGTCAACAAATACTTCGCGTTTTGCGTGTTGTTTTTTTCTTTTAAGTTATTTTAGATTCAACCCTAGTGCGTTTTTGAATTGATAACACAATACCAAACACGTCGTGTGTAGTACCAAACTGTTCTGGAACAAAAAGTGGTGTGCTGAGTGTGGCGAGTAGCACTAGCCTAACACTTTGTAGTACTAGTACATTAGTAGTGTAACAGCCAAACAACTTTACCTGGTAGGTCTGCTGCCCTCTAGTGGCAGAGATTTCCAAAAGTCTCCCATTAGAGAGATTTTTTATACGATAGGTTAACATTTAGAATTAGAATTCTATTTTCATTTAGAAAATACAATTAGCTGTCAACCAAAAGAACATATGGTATAAATGCAAACAATATTTAATTGTCTGACGTTTCGACCCTAGCTTCTGTTACACTTGTATACCTGTGTATGTGTGTTGTGATGTCATTTAGCCTTCGAGAATGACTCTGCTAGGGTCGAAACATCAGTCTATTAACTTTTTTTTGCAATATACCTTTGATTGAAAGCTTTCATTTTGACGTTGGTACTTACTGGGTGATATATCACTCTGTCTGATACTGAAGTAGCACTGCTCTAGATCTTCCAGATGATGATGAAGACGTTTCCTTCTAGACGCTAACGTGGTGTCTAACCACTGCTGTCTACCACCCTGGGGAAATAAACACAGACAGCCAAATCAGTCTTTCGTTACCCCTCATTCAATCTGAACATAAAGAGTGCTTATAAATCAATATGAAACATGTTTTTGGAATGTAGATGGGCAATTTCATTTTTACTCGCATAATTTTGACCGCCGGATATAAGATTGTCAGTACTGGCATAATAATAATAATAATAATATCGAAGTCTTATATAGCGCACGTATCTACCAAACAAGGTACTCAAGGCGCTGAGTATATACATACTTTCAGAAAGATAGGTTATTGCAGTGATGAAAATCTGAGACCCAATTATTTAGCACCTTATAAGGGTTTACAAGGTGCTACGGCGCATTAAGCAGCCACAACCAGGAACACCGGGGCGAACCCCTTCTCTTTTCGATAAGTGCACTGGGTTCTTTTACGTGCATTCACAACGCACGGGACCAACGGCTTTACGTCCCATCCGAAGGACGAAGCATGTGGTTAAGTGTCTTGCTTAAGGACACAAATGTCACGACTGGGACTCGAACCCACACTCTGCTGATCAGAAACACCAGAGCTTGAGTTCGGTGCTCTTAACCACTCGGCCACGACATTCCATAAGGATGTAACGTTCTACAACCTTCTACCTTTTTGTCAATGCTAGATTTACTCCGAAGGCATGTGTTTCAATTCCCATGCATAATTAAATTTCATACATTGACTTGTGAATGCCAGAAGGAAACAATAAAACAATCACACTTTTACACTCAGTTTTCTTGAAACACGAACTGCTTACAACCTTTGGGCGGGCACTTTTGTTCAAGTCCTTCTGCCAGGCATATGACGAGATATATGGCATACAGAATTTTGTGTGTGATTTGATTAAGTGAAATGTGACTAAGCACAAGTTTCAATTGATTGTGTAATCAATCTTATTCAGACAGTCAGATTTCTGACAGCTGTGGTTGAAGTAGCCATGGAAGAACTGACTTTTTTCTGATCAAGGAGCTCTCTATGCACGAAAAGAGTATACCTTGTTGATCAGAGTGCATTCCAGTCTGATGCACATATAATAAAGGGCCACGTTACATAATTCGAGCTGAGACTGCTTTCTTGCTTAATTTTGCTTAGCAAGAAATTGATAAGCATTTTTCTGCTTAAGCAGTTCTTTGAAATTGGGCCCAGCTATGGCCAAGTTTGCACAAGGACCATTTGTCAACTCGAGGCCGATATTGCCTTATACCCAGCACATGTTTTTGAACATGAGTACCAGTTAATATTGGCCGCTACTCGACAAAAGGTCCTTGTGCAAACTTGGCCATACATTGTAGCTGGTCCCAATTTCAAAGAGCTGTTTAAGCAGAACAAATTTGCCTCACAATTTCCCACTAAACAAAAATAAGTAGAAACCAGTCACAGACCGTATTGTGTTACATGGTATTTTGGCTGGTAACCTAATTCTCTAGTAAGCAACAATTTAGTTTTCGCTTAGCCACTGTTTCTGCTTAGAAGCAGCTCTTCATAAAATTGATCCCTGGTTTGAAAAAAACAAAACTGCCATTATTATTTTAGGGTTTTTGATTCCTTTTGAGGCAACATTATTATTTTCACAGGATGATAGAAAATAACATTAAACATACTTGTACATTGATGTTAAAAAAAGAAGCTGCCTTTATTCCCTGACAGCGAAAGAAATTCTTAGAGGCACTCAATGTGTAACTATTCTTGTTCAGGTACTTGTACAGAGTCGGCGCCCTCAAGCCATTTCTGGCTCTAGTGTCATCAAATCAATTCAAATCAATCCAACATACAGCTTGCCAAAGTATTTGCAAGTTTAGGAACAAATTACTAACTTGGACAACAAAATTAACGGGACAGCAAGGCTGAGGGGGGAAAACAGAACAGCTGCCGTTGCTAGAGGTAAAGATTTTCAGTATCATGGGCCTTTGATCAAATATAGGCAAAATTGTTTTTCATCATTAATCAAACTTGACTTCCCTTTTCAACCATTTATAGATTATGTTTCTGTATAATGATATGCGCAGGGCTGAGTTTGCATAAACCAAATTTGCATAATTCATGAATGGATTATTCAACACTTTTTTTTCTGGTGAAAATGTCTGGGAAAATAGCACAAAACAATAATTATTGTTTTGTTTAGGAAAGTACAGTATGATGACATGGGAATCACAAGAAATTTTTCATTTTTGAAATATTTTGGTTAAATGGAACTAAGCTAATTGCAGCTGTTTAGCTGTCTAACAGGGACAAACTTTACGCACCACAAATATTCGGAAGTTTGCCGAAATCCAACTTACGTTTTTACTGCCATTGAAGCCCTCCTGAGGGCCATCTGTCTTGGAAGAATTTTCTAGTTTGATTTTTGGTTGTTCATTACTGCAGAAGCGGATAAATAAAAAACAACACTCATGGTTAAACTTCAGTCACTCAAGAAGCAAACTCGTATCAGTCATTGAAACTTACCAATCAAAGTAGTACCAAACTTCCTACTGACCAACTATTCAAAAATCATTTGATTGAGTTTGTATGGTTAAGACACTTGTCCAGCCTCAAATTTTTGAAATCAATTTGGCTTATCGTACAAATAAAATTGAGAGATAAGTATAATTTGAAGCTTTGCATGGGGAAGGAAGTGAGATTTGCAGGAGTCAACCATGGTGGTTCTGAGAAGAACCAGAGGGGAGATGAGTCTCGATATTTTGAGTAGTAGGCTCTGTACATCTTCGGGAGAATGCTGAACTACAACTGATGCAAAGGCAAAAATGGGTATTTACCAAAAAAAAAGCCCAATCAAAAATGTGGTTGCCAAAAAAAAGGCCCAATCAGAAGTGGGTATTTCAAAAAATGACCAATTAAAATTGGGCATTTGCAAATAAGAGGTATTGTAATCATGAAATGTAGGTATTATTATATTGCTTAAGGTACATTAAGGTACAGTGCAAAAAGGCAGTGCCATTTTAGACCAGGCTTGTTCCTGGTCTACCTACATGACCTACTCTTGAAGTTTTAATCAATCTACATCATTGGTGTTTGGAAAAAAGTACAACATTTCCATCTTGTAGTTTTCAATAAACACATCAAAAGACACACCCGTCTCCGATTTTTTAAGGGATTTTGTGCACGTTCATTATTAGGGGCTTATTTGGGTTACATAAATCAAAATAAACAATGAGGATTGGTCTTCAAATGTTATTTTCTCCAATTTGACAGTATTTTAGATGGAACTATTTGTCCTGAGGGTTGACGCTGGCATTCACTCATTCATTCTTATTATAAGTTCTCAGATTTATAACTTGTCCTTTGTTTGCAAAAAATAGAAAGTGGCCTGATGTTTCGAACATAGCAGTCTTTCTCAAAAGCTAAAAAGAAAAAGACTCTACTAGGGTCCAAACGTCACGCCATTAACTATTTTTGGCAATTATACCATAGGTCCTTTTGGTTGATTAGCATTTTGCGACAGATAACTCTATTTTCTCAGTTTTATCCCTTTTTTTTTATCCGATACTGTATTGTCTGCAACAGAAGTCATCAGTTGCGTAAAACCAACTGACAACAATTTTTCCGTATTGTTATTTCTACACCATCTAACCTCCCCGGAGAGTGCCGTCATTATTTTCATTTTCAAAAGCTTTTTCTTGAAGCCGGAGGTGGCTATAGAAGTAATTTTAAAAGGGCACTTCACCGAACGGAACCATTCGGCTCAGGTTACAACCTCTAACAGCTCACACACACACACATGCGGGGGGGGGGGGGGGGGGGGGGGGGGGGGGGGGGGGGGGGGGGGGGGGAGCAGCACGTACATTCACTGAACTGATCTTACAGTATAGAGCTGTTTTAAGGTATATTTATTGTACATGTACATAGAGGTTATTTTGAAAGGATTGTTTTTCAGTCTTGAAGCATGTGTAATTGCTTGGCTTCCAGTAAACACAATTCTTGCACAAGTGTTATTCTCAATAATCCAGCTGCAAAACCAATATTTTTACAGAGATATATTGAACAAGTCTATTTTTGGAGGTTACCCCCCCCCCCCCCACTCCATTTCCCCCTTTGATGTTTTTGTATTATCTTGACGCATGTAGATGTTGGCTGCACCTAAATTTCCTTTCACATATTCTTGCGAAAACATTTCATGGAGACTTCCAAGCTATGCATCTTTTTCACTCAACAATTGAATAAGGGAGCTCAATGAAAAAGAAAGTAAAATTGCCATATTTTTTGTAATAAACCAAGGGAAACCAACTGGAAAATAAATCAATTTTGGGGTGAACAAAAGCCTAAATTTGACAGAATTCTTGCAGATCTTTTTAAGATTGACAGTTTTTCTTTCTCTCTCAAGGAAAAACAGGCCTTAGAAAAAGAAAAGAGTTCAAGCAAAAAGTAACCAATATGTGTTAATCCCTGAATACTCAGTACTTTCCCGAGTCCTGTGAAAAGAATCAACAGGCATATTACTCGGTTTGGATTCGAACCCACAACCTTTGCCTTTCTAGAGCAGATGTCTCACTACTACACCACCGAGATGCCCCCCCCCCCCTTATCCCTGATGCAAATTTAACATCTATTAAAAATCATTGTGGGACCTGCTGCTAAAATATAGGATTCAAACTGTATCTAGCTGTTTTTGAAGTTGCCATAGTCTTGTCATTGCGGCCAGTGGCCTTAGCCATGTCGTTGCAGCCAACGGCCGTAGCCATGTCGTTGCAGCCAACGGCCGTAGCCATGTCGTTGCGACCAATGGGCATAGTCATAGCCAAAGTCGAAATTGCTAGATTCGGATGTGGTCTTATAGCTTAAAACTGACTGATCTATAAAAGTGAACATATTTTCAATGAACGATCCATTGGTGACTTTATATTTATAACTCTTCAAAACTAGAGTCAGACTGACACTTACCTTTAAAATGTTTTTCTGACCAACCTAAAAACAGTGGGAGTCCGAATAATATGCCAGGACGAATCAAACTCATTCTGTAGTCATGAATGAATGCATTTATGTACTTCGATCTGTTCCGAGACACTTTCTTAAGTGGGGGGTAAACACTTTAACAGAGAGGGTCGATGTTTCTTGGCTTGGGGGGGGGGGGGGAGGGAGGGGGAGGGAGAAGGTAGATGGGTGCCAAGATTTGTTATTACCTTGTGGATGGTGCTACTGCGTCGTCGTTGTTCAGAGCAACAGGATAACTCTGCATAGAGGAAACAAAACCGGAAAAAAATCTAATTGTTTGCCAGTTTCCCGAAATCTTTTCCAGGGGCAATGCTGACAAACAGCTAAGAAAACAAGGTTCTAAATTTTAGGAGGCAAGTTGAAAAGAAGGCATTTCCAACTTTTGGTAATACCTGGATTTATTAATTTCATGGAGCTTTTGGGGACAGTATCCTCAGCACTAAAGAAGTCGATCCAAGAGCAGGAGGATTTCTTTACATCAGAAGAAAGTACAGCTGGGCCCAATTTCATGGCTCTGCTTACCATAAGCAAAGAATTGGCGCTTACGGAAGCAGGGAATTCTGCGCTTACGTCAAGGGTATTTCATGGGTTAGCAGGGAATTTTTGCTTGTGCGCTTGCGTAGTCCACGTTACGAGGCATTCTACGCTAACACAGCTAGCGCAGAAATTCGGCGCTTGCTCAGTAAGCGGAGAATGGTGATCGCAAGCGCAGAATTCGGCGGTAAGCAGAGCCAAGAAATTGGGCCCTGGTTATTTCACCAAGGAGACATAGAAAGGTCTGAGTTTAGATTCCGTCTTAAATTTCTCATCCCTACTTTTCTCTAACGTGTCAAAAATTACCCACTAAAAATACATCTGGTTGTCTATTCATGTGTTGTGTTGAATTACAATTTCAACTTAAAATCTGAACTCCTTACATTGTTCGTAAGCAAGCCTCTAACATTGAGTTTAAACAATGATCTGGCACTACTGACGCAGTTAGTAATGAAGGTATTGTGGCTGAATGGCAGGGGACCAGTCACTAACAGTTCTAATGAAGGTATTGTGGCTGAATGGCAGGGGACCAGTCACAAACAGTTCTAATGAAGGTATTGTGGCTGAATGGCAGGGGACCAGTCACTAACAGTTCTAATGACAAGGTATTGTCAGGGGACCAGTCACATACAGTTCTAATTACATGGTATTTTGGCTGAAGGGCAGGGGGCCATTCACTAACAGTTCTAATGACAAGGTATTGTCAGGGGACCAGTCACAAACAGTTCTAATGAAGGTATTGTGGCTGAATGGCAGGGGACCAGTCACTAACAGTCCTAATGAAGGTATTGTGGCTGAATGGCAGGGGACCAGTCACTAACAGTTCTAATGACAAGGTATTGTCAGGGGACCAGTCACATACAGTTCTAATTACATGGTATTTTGGCTGAAGGGCAGGGGACCAAATCTAATGACATGATATTTTGGCTGATGGAGCATGGCAAACGAGCAGCAACGGTCAGACTTACCGAGAGCATAGATGTGTAGGCCTCACGGTGTTTACTCAGTCGGTCTTCCACTCTCTTCACATCTTCCTCTAATAGTCTCATCTGCTTGGACAGTTCATCTAATTGCTATTTAAGATATGGTATGAACATGGTTACTCCTGACGCGACAACTCCTCAAACTTAAATGTTAGAACTCATTTTGTAAATACATGTAGGTAGGTGATAGTGGCATTGTTTAGCCCTAAACATACACTTGGTTTTGCCTAAAGTGCTGTCAATGTGAGACTTTGGAATGCGGTGGCAGCAGACTTACCAGGTAAATTTCCATTCTTTACGTAGTTCTGAGCATGCGCACATTACCAAGAACAATGGATTTACCTGGTAAGTCTGCTGCCACCTAGCGTCCCAAAAGTCCCCCACTGCAAGATAATGAATAAGGTTTACTTCCGTTTTGGGAAACGCTTTTGGGTGACATTTCAATCACAACAAAACTAGAAAATCCAGTGCTTTCTTGAAGTTGAACCTAACACTAAAGGCATAAGCCTACTAATCTACTCTCCACTATAACATTTAGATAAGATGGGCTGTGATGCATCAAGATCATCAAACTTTGATCACACCAGGGGCCAATTTCATAGAGCTGCTTAAGCACAAAATTTGCTTAAGCACGAAAAAAGCTTGCTTATTATACTCTTGTTATTGGCCAAAACTCCATGCGATGTACATTGCTCATGACTTGTATTTAGCTGTTGTTTAGTTAGCATAACAATCGAGTGGAGTATTGGCCGGTAATCTGGTTTTACTAAGCAAGGTTTTTTGGTGCTTAAGCAAATTTTGTGCTTAAGCAGAGCCATGAAATTGGGCCCAGGGGATGGATTATGGAAGAATTGGGTGGTTACGGAAGCAAGCCTTTCCCATGTCAGCTGTTTATTTATTGATTTATTTAGACAGGGTAGCCTTATCAGTAATACAACTGCTATCCTTAAGGGCCCTGTGTACAGGCAGTAAAATAAAATAAAAAGGAAATAGAAAAATACAGAGCACTAAGAAAATCCATGAATAAAGACAAAAAGTGTAAAACAAAATCAAAAATCTTACAAGGTAAAACGAAAACAGACACAAAAATGTTAAACACTTGTCCAAAGCAGGGTACATGAAAATTAAAACATGAGTCAAATAATTTTAAAAAGTCTATAAGCAATCACAAAGGATTACACCATCGCATATCAATTAATAATTCATTAAAAAGAGGCAAGTATATAAAGCAAAGATAACTTTAAAATAAGCTCAAAACGGAAGCCAGTAACCGTCAAAAAACGGCAAATTGCAGGCTAACCAATACTCACATTAAAACGGAACCATAATTATAAAATCACCAATAGCAGTAAACGACTAAGTACAATTGGTTAATAACAAAAAGAGACAATGGACGAAAAATTCCCCCCTCCCCCATCAGTATAGTAGGGCGAGGTAAAAGAGATAAAATTTTACAAAATTGGACAAATAAATATAAAGAAAGAGCTAGATATGGTACAAACTTAAAACAGAGATTTAAAATTTCTGAGAGTGTTGACCTGTCTCTGAGCCGTGTTTAGCTTGTTCCATCCCAGGGTACCAAGATATTGAAAAGTGCGCTTACATGCATTTGTCTTTGGAACACTGGGCAGGTATAATGACCCATTGAACTTGGAGCGAGTGTTAGTTGAGTGACTAGGCATTTTAAAGCGGGCTTTTAGATAAGCTGGACTCATATTATTCCTAAAATAGCTGTTCCTAAAATAATCCCTTTAATTCAAACAACTCCCCCCCATTCACACATGCGTATAACTTTTAAAAACAACCAGAAATTAATGATGCAAAACTTTGACATACCTCCTGTTTTCTTATTTTTGCATGTTCTAAAAACTCCTTCAAGATTTGGCTCTGTGCAAACCAGCTGTCCTGCATTACAGAGTGGAGACAAAATATTGCAAGTTAATTACAATTGCCCCTCAGAAACCATCTCTTAAAATATAAATTCAAAGCAACTTGATTGATCTATCTGCTGGAGCTTCCCAGATTGTATCGTAGACTTCGGTGAGATCCCTGGCTATATGGCAGTTACAGTCGGAATGGCTTCTGACTGGCAACCCTGGACAAAGATACTGACAAAATAGGGAGACCGACAACTTAGGGCTAGATAGGTTAGTTGTAGAGTGCCAGCACATTAATACAGAGGTCACAGGTTCAAGTCCCGCTCTAGTCAATTTGTCTTTGTTCAACCCCAAAATAAAATGGAAAACATAAGAAAATGTCAATTCAGGAATTGATCTTTGGTTTGACCTTTTGGGGAAGTGAGTGGAAGAAGGATAAATCATGGCCATTTGCGGCCACTACGCACAGGCCACTTGTGGCTGCTAATTCGTACATGGCCAATTAGTTATAACCATGCACTTGTTTAAAGAGTCTAGCACCCCGTCTCTCACCATTTCCAGCTGTCTTTTCTTGCTGACCAGGACCTCTAGCATCAGGTTGACTTCGGTCAGGTCCCATTTTTCTTGATCTGTAATTAGTTCCTGCAATTCACTTATATGACTATTCTGAAGGCGAAAAAAAAAGTGTAAAAAATAAATGGGTGAAAAAACATAAAAAGCATGACTATATTGTACAGGTTAGGTCTGAAATGGGTGCTAGGCTGGGTTAGCATCAGATAAAAGGATATTTTAGTTGGCAGAGAATTTCTAACATTGCTATATAACCAACTTATTATCAAAACAAGCATTTTCGCCCAAAGCATCCATCACACATCTTGTGCATTTTTTTTTTTTAAGGCCACAACTTCACAAAAAGATTATAAAAAGTTTCAGAATAGAAACATTTCTTGCTTTTATACATTAAAACAAAATTAAACAAGTGGCCTAGAGGCCAATATCACTCCAATGTACACAAGGTTTTCAAAAATTGCATTAGAATATTCAAAACTTGACATATTACAAATTACAACTACCGTAATTTCTTGCGTACAAGACGCGTCTTATCTGACGTTTTTGACCACAAAATCATCACTGCGCCTTGTATTCCGGTGCGCCTTGTATGATGTCGCTTGAGATCAAAATGACCGCGGCCGACGTGCAAATAATCTAGGCCCTATTTAATGTAGCTGCGGTCAGGTTAATAATGCGGTCGCCAACCATCAACTCACCACGCATTGTTGATGTAGTACATTATCAGCGCTCAACTCTCCAGACAATGTCGCCAGATTTTCATTCCGACAATGACGCGATGTATTGAGCCGCCTTTGTGGCCACGTGTCCCTATACATAACGACCGTGAATTCATACCAACAATGCAGCAACGTGTTCATCACTTCTTTTGTGGCCGCGATTTCGTACCAAAAATACTGCATTCAGATTAATCAGAACGATTGCGGAAGCATTCACCCAACCTCTATTGTGTGAACGGTGATTCACGCATTCACCCAACCTGTGTGAAAGGTGCGACCATGTCCATGGTTTACTTTAATCAACTTTATAAAAATAAACTGTAATCGTTACTTTTTAATTGATTGTATTTTATAAACGAAAAAACAATTATAAATCACGGGAAGTGACCCTTTTTCGAAACTAATTCTATGGTAGACCTTCAGCTTAGTTAATTGTTTCGTTTATTTTAGCTCAAAAGTTAGACATAAAATAACTGTGGAGAAAACAAACCAGAAAAACGACGTCTTTGAATAAATGTTTGTGGTATAAAATAAAGAAAAGAACTTCTCATTAATTATAAATGTCACGTCCCCATCGATATCGGAATGGCAGGAGATTTTTCCTGTATGGTAGCGCCCTCTGTTGAACAAACAGATCTCTTCAGCCCTGCGGTAGCGCCCTCTGTTGGTCACCTGTAAACTCCCTTCAACCCCTTGTGACACACGGGAGAAGAATCTCCTGAAAAAGTCGCTGAACGGTAGGTTGTTTCAGTTTAAAATGAACTTTTCTACATGTCTCTACATGCTTCAAGCACATGTGATTTCTATTTATTCACATGTTGATTAGCGTGGTACTTTTAGGGTAACAAAATGACCCCTTTTTGGCGATGTACCGATACGGTCTGCTGTTTGCAGTCACAGTGCATGTAAGATCATGCGCCTTGTACGGCGGTGCGCCTTGTCTGTTGACGCTTGAATTTTTTTTGGTAATTTCACGGCCCTGCGCCTTGTACGCCCCGCGTCTTGTACGCAAGAAATTACGGTAACACAAGAGCCAAGCGGCAATCGGCAATTAATCACACAGCAAATTGTAATCAGTTTAGAAACCATAACCGTCATTACTACAAGCCACTACCAGTTCTCAAATTGGCATTTAGAAGTTTCATTAAAGAGGGAATAGTTAAGGGAAGCTTGTGGATTTGAACTAATAACTCTAGTAGAGTTCTTAAGTGGAGGGAGCACATAACGAAAGTTGTTAGAATTGAGTAATTTCATTCCAAAACTGTGCAACAGATTGTGTCCTCTTTCCATTTATGTTCCAAACCCTTCATCGACTTACAAAACAGAAGCTCACATGTACTTATTTTAAACACAATGAGAATAAATAAACACACACACAAAAACAGGTAGATTTTAATCCTACGTCACTTACTGGTGGTGAGAGTTTCAACCGTTTCTCATCGGACTTTTGTCGATACTTTAAAACTAATTCATTTACTGTGAATAAAAAAGACAAAAATTGTACATTAAGAATAATGCAGAACTTTTTGCTGCACAGAGTCTCATACCACGACAATGCTTGAGCTGGAATTCTGTGCTAACAGCCCCAAGAATCATGTACACTTTACAGGGCGCAGTTTGCGCAGAATTCTGTGGAAAGCACCGCCACGAAATATGGCAGAGGCAAATTTAAGCCTACAGGTTACAGTGCCAGTCACTTTTGTTGGTCCCATGGTTTCATTGCCAGAAATGTACAATAACCCTAAGCCACCCTCGACCCATCAAAATCCAATGGTTTGATTCTGTTAGACTGAGGACTCCAGTAGCAAACTGATTATGCTTTACATGGGATCAGGAATACCACCATAATCAGAGTCCATCAGTTTGGGTGTTAAGTTACTGGATGTTGTTGGACTGAGGACTGCAGTAGTAAACTGATTATGCTTTAAATGGGATCAGGCATCCCACCATAATCAGAGTACAACAGTTTGGGTGTTAAGTTACTGGATGTTGTTGGACTGAGGACTGCACTAGTAAACTGAATATGCTTTACATGGGATCAGGCATACCACCATAATGAGAGTCCATCAGTTTGGGTGTTAAGTTACTGGATGTTGTTGGACTGAGGACTGCAGTAGCAAACTGATTATGCTTTAAATGGGATCAGGCATCCCACCATAATCAGAGTACAACAGTTTGGGTGTTAAGTTACTGGATGGTGTTGGACTGAGGACTGCAGTAGTAAATTGATTATGCTTTAAATGGGATCAGGCATACCACCATAATCAGAGTACAACAGTTTGGGTGTTGAAATTACACACATACCATAATGGTGTTGGATTTTGTAAGAATTAGAAGGGCTCAAGCTTATTCACTCAATGGAGTTAATATCATAATAACAATGATAATAATAATCTCCATTCAAATCCCTTACAATTTTTGTCCAAGGACTCAAAAAGCAGTGATTAAAGAGCGATTTATGACTTATCAACTACGCATCCAGGAAGACCTAGATCAACTTTAAAATATCTGTAATTTGTTTTGGCTGCCATTTTCCTTCCCACAGAACCCCTGTTCATGAACCCCTCAACTATCAGATCATGATCAGATTACATGTAACATGTTCATCAGATCAGGATGCCTTGACTCACATGCAAAATTTGGGAATATCTGGTCGTTCTTCTCGATGGCAAAGTTACACTTTGGACATCTGTTGCTCTCTTCTAGACTCTGGATAATGCACTTGTGACTGAAATAAAATCAAAAAACAATATTTCAAAAACTAAGAATACACACCAACAACAACAACAAAAAACAACAAAAAGTTATTTCTAACTTGCCATCCACATATTTCTGTGGCACTTAATTTCATAGTGGACACATATGAAATTTGTTGTAAAATTTTAGAGCTTCCTACAATTACAACATGTACAACAACAAGATCTTACTCCCATTAATACATGTATATTTTAGGAAACTGTAAAAAATGTTCTGACTTTGTGACTTTGCTGTTGCAAATAAAATTATGACAAAAAAAATCATAAAGCTGTGAGAGTTTAATTTATTTCTTAGTAAATTCTGTTTGACAAGCATTCACTGGAAATTACTCATGAACAATAATTATTTCATACATGGTGTTTTTTGGCTGGTGACCAGTCCCTACAAAGTGACAAAATATCTGTGCCCAACAATGTGCCTGGGTGGTTCTCTGAAAACTGGCCCCCTGTTGGGAGACATTTCCTAAGAGAAAAGTTGGAGATAACAAGACAATTGTCTTTCAAGAATGGAAAGTGGCTGGGGGGGGGGGGGGGGGGGGGGGGGTCACACCCTTGAAGTAAAACATACCCCATAAAAATGAAGGCCACTTTAAGCACTCAGTGGGTTACCTATTGGATTATCATTTTAAATACAAACAGCAGAAGCGGTCCAATTTGACAGTAAAACTAGCTCGTTAATCAGACCAGGATATCAATCGCCCCAGAAAGAACAAATATTGCCCTGGGGAACTTCCACGAAAAGCAAATTCAATGCCTCGAGCTGTCTGTGTTGTTTGCCTTAATTAAAGAGAATGTGTATCGCCAGTTGCATTTTTCAAAGTTGTTTCCGATTAAACTTGTTGCTATCTTTTTTTTAGTAATTTATTGTTACTGTTTTGGGGTGTGTTTTGTTTTGGTGCTCTATTTGTGATTTTCATAAGTCACTTTAGGGAGTATTTCCTACAAAAGTTTTAAAATAGAAGTTTCTTTTTAAAGGTATAATACAGGATTGGTAAAAAAGCTGACATATAATAGTCGCAGACAGTGTTCATGTTTTGTGTGATCAACCATATGCATAAAATAACAAACCTGAGAAAGTTTGGGCTAAATCTGATGTGTTGAAGAATGCACAACTTTCAGCATGTTAACATATGGTCCTAAAATCAGCCGTTGCGGTTTGGGTTTGTTTTTTAAAGGTTTTAAGATACAGTTTTCTTGAATAAGAAATATTTCACACAAAAATTGGTTCCAGTATGAACTTCATAATCAGTAAGCTTTCAGACTTAAATTAAACAAGGATGTTTTTTATCCTTAACAATCCTGTATTATACAGCAATCCTTCACCGATCTTGAACTCTTGGTGGCAGCAGATACCGCCATTATTGCGGTGGTACCTGGGTGGTACTGCGCTGCCTAGCGACGGGTTTAAGCGATTTGCAAAGTAAAAGTCCAATAACCCGTGACTGATCAAATGATCGCCGTGTAGCCCAAACCTTATACCAGTCGCTAGGCAGCGCAGTACCACCCAGGTACACCGCAGTAATGGAGGCATCTGCTGCCACCAAGAGTTTAAGATCGGTGAAGGATTGCTGTATACCTAGATTTTAAAAGAGATACATTTCTTAATATTTGTTTCTTACCAGAAGCTGTGTCCACACTTGGTCATATGAGCTTCATCTATTATGTCGAAACAGATAGGGCTGCAATAAAAGACAGAGAGACAAGTTCAGTTTTCAGAGGGCTTGGGAATTGTCACAGACCCATATTTAAAAATAAGGAGGTTGTATATTTGTTTTTTCATGATTGGGCACTTCTTATAAGAAAGAACAAAAATTGTTTCGAAAACAGTTCTGTAACAACCAAAACAATGTCATCAAGCATCTGCTTTAGAATGGAAAGGTCGTGGGTTCCAGTCCGACCTGAGTAGTAAGGCCTGTATATATATTTGTTTTCTTCTGCAGGTCTCAGAAAGCACCAAGTATACAGTGCTTTTCACACATCGGTATAAGGGTAAAACTAACAAATAATATTCATTATCCCACATTATACAGAATTTGAACTGACATCTTGTCAGCGGGCACACTCGGTGGTAAAGATATTTAGACATCTGCTCTAGAATGAGGGGGTCTGGGTTCGAGTCCCACCTGAGTACTATGCCTGCGTATTATTATTATTATTATTTTTGCAGAATTTGGAAAGGACCACAAACGTTATAAATGGTCATGGAGTATCTTTCCCGAACTCTAAACCCATGCCTTGCAACACACTTATCCATTCCTAACACAACAAAACAAGAAACGAATGAAGCACTTATTTCTTGGTAACAACCTAACAAAATAATTGGCCTCAGTACAAACCAAACTGTCAAAACAAAGAACGCTATTTCTTCCCTAAAATGAAAACCCTGGAGGCAAAGTTTACTGAATACATTTTTTTATCTCCTGAATACAAACCATAAGAATACCCAGGATGTAAACAGCCAGAAGACCTAGTTATTTGCTATAAACAGAATCAAAACGGAACTCTCTCAATAAGGCCAGCCCACCACCCCCAACATTCATTCACGACAGTTACGACGGCTAACAATGTTTCATTATCGACAACCAGAGATTCACATTTCTAGCTTGTGGGGGCAGAGCTCCGGCGCCCAATACTTGTATATGTTTCTTTTCTAGTTCTATTCTGCCATTCGTATTGAGTTGAAGAGATGGGGGGGAAAAATCAATTCAGAAAAGGTTAGAGTGATACACTGCGGGGCAACATTAACATTTGTGCGGGCAACATTAACATTTGTGCGGGCCACCTACTGTAGTCTTACAGTTCCCTAAAGCAAACCGTTCCGACATGACGAACAGTAATATTCATGAACACACTATGTCATTTTTATTGCATTCTCTTTGAATTTGTTGCCAGAAAACAAAGCAATGTGTACTCTACTATCAGTGCTTCTGTGAAACCTGCAGCCGATTTCACGAAATACTATCTCGAGTTAGGACGAGTAACTCGTCCTAACTTAAGACTAGTCCTATCTCTTAGCATTGCCTAGGACTAGTCCTAAGTTAGGAAGAGTTTGGTGAAATCGACAGCAGGAAACATAATTTACAAAAACTTTCTTGTTTTCCCCTTTTTGAATAGTATTATCATGTATTTGGCCACTGATACAAAAAACCACATAAAGCAAAATAAAATAAACTGTAATTGTGATACAAGGAAATTAGCAATTGCAAGCACCCTCATGTGGTTAAAAGCACGGTCAATTGAATGTACATGAATCTAAACTGAGGTTGGAAGATAAAATAGGATGGCCCCTTTATGGTGCAATCAAATTCAGTATCATGATTGCAAATGCACACAGAGACTTTAGGACAATGATTGAGAATGAATTATTCAAATCTGTAAAGTACAGCCATGGTATGGTACTGGTAACCTCAGACCAGGCCTGGAATTATAAGGAGGCCATGGCCTGTTGCCCCTGGTCTTGGCCTTGGTGCCCCTTTAAAAAGTTTCCCAAAGACAGTTTTTTTAATGAAAGTCCCCTTTGCAAAATGAAAATGGCCATACGCTATTAATAATGATGAAACTCTAAGCCTGTAAGACCATGCCCAAATGAAGCGGCTACGGCTACGGCTACTGTAGCAATGATGAAGAATAGGCCTTTTCAGCGATCAAGTCATAGCCACTGCCGAAACACTCAATCCAAACAGTAGCCTTATTGGGTGGGTTTTTTTCTCTTGAATTAAATGTGAATAAAATATCATGAATTTTGTCTGCAACGTCATATTCCTTCAAAAGTAAAGCAAGAATGGATGAATAGATTTCAACACAACGAACAGTGGGAAAAGGTGTATATTATCAATCAGAAAGTGATGTTTGTTATCGAGTCTTGACAATAGCTTATGACGGAACTGAAAACTGCAATGTACACTATGCACATGAAAGCAACATTCCCACAGTAACACAACCCAAGTCCGATTCAATTCCCACACAGTGACTCAGACGTGAATTTGAGTCATCATTTTACCTGTGCGTACTTTTGATAATAATAATGATAGTAGTGGGTTGGGCTCGCACATACATAAATAGCACCAGCAACATCGGACTCGGCATGTTCTTGTACGCAAATCTACATCTTAGTTCAATTCTAACTCCAATAATAACTACATTAACCCTAACAGACTAGACCCTTGGGTAAACATACTGCCCAAATCCTTCTATATCCTTCAGATTAAAGTTGTCATAAACCTAAAGTGCCCAAATCCTTCTATATCCTTCAGATTAAAGTTGTCATAAACCTAAAGTGCCCAAAATCCTTCTATATCCTTCTCCTTATTGTAAATATACATATTAGCCCAAATCCTTCTAAATCCTTTTGAGACAGAAGTTAGGGAGTCAACTTTGTGATTTACTTTAGGTGCTCTGCTGGGGCAAATATGTCAGCTTTATTACAATCTCCACCCCTAAAAGCCCAAATCCTTCTCAATCCTGCACTTTGGCAATGAGGATATTGAAGGACTTAATAACAAAGTCCTGTAAAGAGTACAAATTCACCGCAAGGTACTCAAGGCACTAAAACAAGGACAAACAAAAGCAGTTACAAAATTAGTTTTGTCATGAGATACATTTTGATTAATTAACGGTTTGTAAGGTTTGTAAAGGCTGGTTTTTATTTTTTGAACGATTGTCAGTTTTAGTTCAAATTGATAGGTGTAAGAAATAAAATAAACTTTGGGTTGAACAAAGAATAATTAATTAGAGTGGGACTTGAACCTGGACCTCCAGATTAACATTCCGGAGCGCTCTACCGACTGAGCATCTAGCCATATCGTCGGCGGTCTCCCTACTTTGTCAATATCTTTACAAAATAGGGAGACTAGCATTTTCGTGAAACAAAAGTTTGAAAATGTAAAAACATTGTATGCCGCTATTATTATCCAGGAAGTGCACACAAATCTTAGGAATCATGTAACCTTAAGTAGGTCTTGTGCAATAAAACAACATTATCACAAAATCGAGATACAACATTTTTGCACTGAGTGTTTCTCGTTGAGTGACACAACTTTTATTACAAAAATGGGATATGATATTTTTGCAATTAAAAAACGATACTTAATTTTCTTTAAAAATGTTGGAATCAATATTGGAATTACATTTATGATGCAGGTAAATGAGTTGTTTTGAATAACAAAAAATCATAAATCTTTAGTCTGGAAGTTTCCTTCAAAAAAATCACTACCAAATTTCTATCAGAAATACAACGCACAAGAAATTCCTCTTCCTAAAACTTATTCCCTTTTTTGTTATTTGATAAATTAAAAATAAGATATGAAGGAGCACAAAATCTCTTCAAACCGATGAATAAGTCCATCACTAGTATCTTTGTTGAGTATCCACTTCCGAAGGCCTTGGGCACACCTTTGTCTGCTGAAACACAAAGTAATCACATTTGCAACTTTATTTGAGGCATGTCTGTGTATGACCTGGCTGGGCCAAATATCACAGCTCTGCTTTCAGCATTACGCTAATGGTAATACAAGTAGATTTACATTCTTTAACATGCCGTTAGCGCAAAATCCTAGAAGTTTATTACAGAAGCAGGCAGGAAATTCTGATCAAAGGTGTAAAGGCCGCAAGTTTAGAAACAATCCAAGAGACACGGCAGCCGGCCTTAAATTACACTCGTTTGAGGCAAGGACCATGAGCATTGTAGCAATCTCCTCCCTTGCTTTCCCTAAAGTCAAGGTCTACAAAAGGTAAATGCCAGGCACTCATGTAATGTATCTTTCTTTTCTTCATCAAAATTTAATATAAACCTATGGATATTAAACTAAGTTTGCATGTATGTACAATAAGCGCTGTGGTCTAAATGAAATGGCGCTATATAAAAGCCAAGTGTGTGTATGTATGTATGTAATAATTCACATGGTACGGGAGTTAGGTACAGGCTGCAAAAGTGCATGGTTCAAATCACATTATAACAAATCCCCCCTCAACAGAGGAGAACTGGGGCAGTTTAGATGCTTTGCCCAATTAATCTTCATATAGAGGTGCACATGTGACACACGATATCTCAACTCCGGCAATTTTCACTTCTATAAATTGTCACCTCGGACGCTTCATCAACAACAATACCCCGAGGCCTGCACGCTGATTTACATGTATACCTTCACAACAAGTTCCGGATTCCGGATGTAGCGACTCTGAGAAATGAGATACCCCGATTGAATTGCAATCGAAAGATTCACCCCAGCCTGCCTATATTATTTCAGATTGATTGCCCCGGTCGGCCTACGCCGTTTGTAATATTCTTGTTCGGCGTACACTGTGACAAGTGATTTCCGCCCCAGACTCACGAGTGTAAACGCATTTGTGTGAAAAACGGCAGCTGTTTTCTAAGAGGTACTGTATTCCTCCCCCATCTACGCCACGCCACGCCACGCCGGGTCAACAATTACCACAAGATTGAACACCAATTAAGATGGAAATCTTTGCCAGTGGCAAATAATTTGTATAATTTGAGAAAATTATCTCTTACGTTAGACACTATTTTTAATTCTTTCTACAAAAGAAAATTACTACACAATACTGCTTAGTATTTTCTAGCACTACGCTCCATCACACAAAGTCTCTTCTAATACTGTACATCAATAACTCAAGACTGCTTAGTAGTTGTCGGCTAAACACCTGCTAAGAAATAATTGTTGTAGTACCAGGTAAAGAAAATATGTAACGCATCACGCATCAAGGTGCATATTCAAAAGCATATAAATACTTCTAATAACGGGGAAATTTGAGAGTGACCCAAAATAGGGAGTAAATAATTTACAGACATTCAACTACTCTAATATACACAGAATGATATCAACCTTGGATGTCGGCAGACCGGATCTCTGAGATTTACAGTCTGAGTCTGCCATGGCCTCATCTTCTTATCTTCTTTAACAGCAAACCCAAGGGCAACCAGAGAGGCCAATTCATCAACAACAACACAGTCAACAACCAATAATAGGCTCGCTGCCACTACTGGAGGGTAAACACTGTCAACTGAGATCTGTGTCATTCTGTGGCCATCTTGGTCTGTTTCCCTAAACACAGTACTGTGTAAAGTATAGGGAAGCAAGAGGACCTGACTATTTTCAATGCCAGCCTCAGTCTGCCACATTAGATCTAACAAAGACAATTAATTTTAACTTGTGTCAGAGTACAATTGTAGAACAAAAACAGAGAAAATAAGCATAATTTGTGACCCACGCCAAAGTTTTCAAAAAGAGTGAGATGGCATTATAGAGTGAAGACAACCCAAACATCAGCCTCGATATCAATGTGATGTGATGTAAAAACATTCTACGTTAATAGAAATATTTACCTTCTAGACCCCAATTAATTCAATGAGCAAATAACCAAGTTTTTAGCAATGGCAGAAAGCGCCTGATTTTTGGCATGAGGGATTCATACTGTTTCTGTTTGGAAACAGAAACAGAAAACAAACGTAAAAACAAGCCTTCATACGTTCCTTTATTTCTTGATTGTAAACAGCAATGTTCTCACTGTATGTTAATTTTGTACAATAGAAGGCAACACACATAATGTACGCATGCAATATATGTGTATGAACAAGAAATTAGTAGTCCTATGCATTTAATAAAAAGTTAAAACAAGCCTTCATACGTTCCTTTATTTCTTGATTGTAAACAGCAATGTTCTCACTGTATGTTAATTTTGTACAATAGAAGGCAACACACATAATGTACGCATGCAATATATGTGTATGAACAAGAAATTAGTAGTCCTATGCATTTAATAAAAAGTAATCATTTCAAATGTATTGTTGAATTTGTCTACCTGCAATAAATATGTAGTCTATATTTAATGAGACAAAGGTTATACATTGATTGACAATGCGATAATTACCATTACATCTCTTGGAGGTCAAGACACACCCATTGTAAAGGTCTATTATCTGCAGTTCATCTGCACCTAGACTGCCCGAATCTGGCATATAATCTCTCCTTCAACAACCTTGGATTACACTGTCCCAAGCACTCCCCAGTCCACACCAGCCACAGAGGATACTGGGGGAAACAATCTAATCATGTATGGCAAAAGCTCTCAGCGCGCTGATTGCATTACACTGTGACTGAGCATGTGACATCCAGTAACTAAGCTCTCACATTTATGTGGGAGACCGTTTTTACGCAGTGCTGCACAATCCTGTGTTTTTCCCACAAAAACCAAAGGGACATGGCCTTTCAGCAAGGACTGTACTGGAGCCACCATAATTTTCTGACATTTTCAGTGAACAATGTACACCCCAGCAGTGTTTCTCATCATTCAAAGTGAGGTGGCCAACAACACTACTTTCAGTGACCATCTCGCCCATTTTTTCGCAATACCACCACTTCTCTATGAAGATTTGCCATACAGGAAATCCAAATCATGATATTTTCATTTTGTGTCATTTATTAGCTTTTTCCTTGACCTCTTTGCGTCGGGAACTCACATTTGTATACGGTGAAGATGAAATTATCACGCATTTGTGTGAGCGCTGCATTCCGGTCAGTTTGCAGGCTGCGTCAATTTCGCTTCAATCATCAATTTCAATTTTTACCACCACGCTCAGTTCACCAGCCAGGGGGAAACACTTCACTGCGGGTAATTTTATTATTTCTGAGTTGGCCTCATTTTAACATGCTGAACATGATCAAATATTGTGTATCCTGGACAACATGTGTAGAAAGACCATGATTCAGCGACAGGAGTCCACGCACAGTGAGAAGACAGCAATAAACCTTTGTCATGCTGTCCCGATCTTTGTCATGTCCCCTGTGTGAATTACCAACAAACGAATGACAAGTCTCATTATAACAAAAAGGGGGTCAGACTATATTGCTTTTATCAGCTTCGGTTTGGAAAAACAACATGGCTTTTGTAAAATTGAACAAGTTAATTGTGAGCTACATGTATTCACTGTGTAGCCATACCCTAAAAAAATTGTGGTGGCATTCTATGGATTTTATTCCCTTCTAACCCGTAAACACACTAATAATAAGCACAAAATTTGATGCTAGCTCCAGCCCAATTACATATTAGCTGTTTAGCCGCAAAATTCGCTTGACAAATTTATTTGCTTAGCACAAATAAGCAAAGTATCAGTCACAAGCAATGTACATCAGCATGAATTCTCTGTGCTCAGCAAACTTTGGTGCATCTTTATGAATTCAGGCCCAGATCTGTTGTGGTACAATGCATTCTAAACTGACAATGAGTCAACATCATCCAGTTACCCACTTGTCATGCTACCGGATGCAGCCAAGTGCATTAGATGCTGGGACAATGATTTGGGCAGGAAGACGAGACGAACAGAGATCTAAGATGCAGTCGTTGAAGTAATCCCCCACCATCTCCCAAGAAACCTTCCCCTAGACTTGACTCAAGTAAAACATCACCAAAGATGAGGCTGGATATCAGGATCGCAAGGATGAGACAGAGCAATCTCCCTGCTCATGTTGATCCTGAGTTCTGTATTCATTTCAATTTTCAAGACTCTTTCAACAAAGGGCTCGGGCCACAAGAATGTTCTCTTTTTCCCAGATTGGCAGACGTCAATGAGGTAGATTACATGTATACATTTCATTCATGCTCCTTCCTGCAGTCATCACATACCAGCCTCCCACAAGTCTTAGGGGACTTAATAAGAAGCAAAAAAGTGAAAGCAAAAATGTTGTTTGTTTTTGTTTTTGTTGTTTATTTTCAAAATTATTATCAACAATTGATGAGAAGCAAAGCTCACTTATTCAGGGTTTTTTCCCATTCAACTAAACACTGTGAATCAGATTATTATTTATTTTTTTCAAAACAATTTAAAAACATTTAAGTGATTTGTGACTTATCTGAGATTCAAAATCAACCTTAGTGAATCGTATCTCAAACCCAAATGACTCAAGATTTTGACACAGACTTGAGGATTGTGGACTCTGATACAAGACATGTATGTATGTATAGTCTTTATTTTCCAATTATAACAGTTAATAAAAAAACAAGAAATCACAATACTGTATACAAAATTATGTTGTAGTTGTTCAACCCCAAATTGTTAAAAAATACACATGTGGTTTTTAAATTATACATTCATTAATATTTACTTTTTTAGACAGAAATTGTTAATTATTTGTAAAACAGTTGTACATATGTAAGGGTTGTTAAATGCAATACTTTTTCATTTTTTTAAACCAGTGGATGGACTGTAATATATATATTTCAACAAAACTAATTGGCTTGTAATTTATTTTTATGCTGATCATAACAAATGCTCATAACAGGGCTGGTTAACATTATACGCAGCGCTTCTTTAGCCACTCTTTAAATGTAAAGCCCACGCGCTAATCTGCACCCCACCGGAAATCATCTTGCCACGATGACATTAAGTACCGTTATTTTCATTTCTCCCGATCTTTATTTTCGTCCTGCCCAGGGACTCATATTGTGCAGTATCTCGATTCAGTGAGCGCCAGTTCCGATGCAAACAGATTGTGGCCATGTAGCGCTTCAATTAAGACCAGCTCGCGTCAGCACTCTTGTGTTTTTTCCCCCCAGGAGTGCTTTCTCTGGGGGTTCCAGCGCAACGGAGCGATCAGGGCACATCCGGTAGTGAAAGCTGATGCGGGGGATAATGGGCCACAACAATTACATTGCAAACTCTAAATTATATGCACGTAAATGATTGGGAAATTACATACAGGAGGCATGATGAGTCTTGCAGGTCTCCATGTTCAAAAAAAGAAAACAACTATTGTACTACATGTACCTATGCTAGACACACTTAATGTAGATACACCGCATGTTCTACACAATATGTACAGAAAGCATTGTGTTAGCCAGAGGGGTGTCTGGGTGTCTTTTGGACACCCTGTTTTAAATTTGGACACCCTGTTTTATCTGTCATTTTTCAAGTAAATGTATTGTAAGTGCACAATATTTGGACACCCAGTTTTAAAATTTCCAGCAAATTTTGACACCCATTTACCAAATCCTGGCTAAAACCTTGACAGAAAAGTACAGCACATGAAGGCCTTAGTTAAGTTCTTCCTCTGTGCTGTTCACAAATAGTCAACGACGGGAAAGGTCTGAAGCAGGGTTCTGCAATTCTTGTCCCTATTACAAGCTAATGTGTTAGTCCATGAAATATTCATGGTAAAAAACACAGCTTTAAACAGGTGAGATTTGAGTTATTGATGGAACAAAATTGTTTGCCCCTGAAAATGATGCCTCCTAGGATCAAGGATGTTTCTGTAGCATTTGTTTGAAAGTGAAAGTCATCCAGGAATACAATCAATATCAAACTTCCAAGGAATCTACAAGCCTGGAATATCATTCAAGAATGGGGAAAATCTGTCTTGTTTTTCAGAGAAAGTAAACATGAAAACATAACCCCAATTTATTTGTGTCCTACATTGGCTGGCCATCCAACAACGCATCAAATTCAAGATCCTCCTTCCCACTTTACAATCCTGTGATGGACTAGCACCATGCTACAACATCAAAGAACTCATCACACCCAAACTGCAAACTTCTTCCATACATCTCCGCTCATCATCCACACCAACAATCTTCCCATTATTCTACGGGATTCCCTGACTGTGAACACTTTCAAAAATAGATTGAAAACATAGGCCTACCTATTTATTTCAACTTCATGACTGCTTTTTCTTTAGATATTAAGCTATTTTATGTTTTTTTGTAATTATTTGTAAAGCGCTTAGAAAGACTGCATATAGGCCTAAAGTGCTTTCTAAATGTTGATAATTTATTACAAGACCAGGGCAAAGGTAGCTGTGGCCTTTGAAATATTCTACCACATTCTACATAAAGTACATCCGCACTTTCAGGATGTCAACTTCACAATATCAAGATGTCAATGGCTATGCCAACCTGACATTGCTTGGCCTAAAGTTTGATCCCTCCTTTACTGGCTAAATTTGTGAATGTTACACGATGACATGCTTATTGCTTTGGTCTCACTACTAAAAGATTTCTCCGGGAAACTTTATAAGCTGTAAGCTCTACTGTCTCATGGGTTTTTCTTTGAAAGTTGATATCCAAGTGTTCTAATTCTAAACGCTTTTGTTTTGAACCGCACATTTTATTTTTTAGAGAACATGATAATTTGTGAAGTAAATTTGTTTATGATACTTACAAAGAAATGACAGCATTTCAGAAAGGAAAATTACAAGTAGGGTGATACACATATGTACATGTAGATTGGTTTTTGTCCACTTAGTTCTAATTTATATGCAAAATTATAAAAAAGGATACAATTAAAGTCATATGTGAAAGTTTCAGCTAAATACAGCTGAATTTCAGCTGAATACAGTGTCTACTTGCTGAGAAAACAGCAACAAACTGTCAAGGTAATTTCACAAGAACGTCAAATCCATCCGCAATTAATGAGGTGACAGCGGGTACCAACCGCATCTCTGGCCGCAGCATTTGGGACACCAACCCTCAGAAATCTGAAAAACGATATATGCATACATAGTTTCTCAGATTCAAATGTTTCGGGGTAAAATGTTATCCAAACCATATTAGTTTGAAGTGAATCCTTTCTCAAAGTAGTTTATACTATCAACAGTTGCGGTGCTTCTCAACAAGTAAGTTTTAATGGTCATTGATTGTTGGAGTACCAATCTACAGTATGACCCTACCTTTAAGAGTAACACATTTTATATCAGATCAAAAACTCAATAATCCATCTCTCTGATATGAATTGTATAAATTGTCCGAACTTTAGGGTTTTTATGGCCATTTAGTGCTCTTGTCTGCACAGCCTTTTAGTGGTCTACTGCACACAAGACACCATTATACCACCTCCCCATGAACTGCAGCTCCACCTCTGTGTATGGTAACCAACCTGACCTTGACCTGACTAGGAATGTGACACCTTCTGCTGCACACT
The DNA here is from genome assembly GCA_037783415.1 of Leptasterias polaris. NCBI lineage: Eukaryota > Metazoa > Echinodermata > Asteroidea > Forcipulatida > Asteriidae > Leptasterias > Leptasterias polaris. The sequence goes on from JAZGTN010000089.1 coordinate 2,844,413, forward strand.
GGGCACTTCCCTGGATGGGACTCTGTGAACCCCATCACCTTCTCTGCATGACTGACAAACACAACATGGGCACAGCCAGCCAGTACAATGACTGTATAAAACAAGTTCATGTGTACACTTACTCTGAATTTATGCAATGGATTGCTAGTGCACAAACCAATTATATCATACAATATGTAGTTGATGCACTGTACTGTACATTTGCACTCCAAATCAAATGCTTTTAATACTTGCATAACACCTACATTTTTCCTTATTTAGTACTTTTCATGTTTCATGCTGTTCAAATTAATCCCCAATTCTAAATTTGAAATTCTACATGACCAAAATTATCTGAAATGAACATTAAGGGTCATTTTTGCAACTATGTGTACAAAGTAGGCCTATAGGAAAGGCGTGACACAATGCATGAAGTTTGTTGTTTTAAAAATATAAAAAGCAGCATTTACATTGTACAAAACCTTCTTTCATACAGCTATTTAAGCAGAAAATGATGCTTAAAATTGTTCCCTAAGCAAAAATGAGCAGGATACCAGTCACAGGTGGTACATGTGCCATGGTATTTGGGCCAGTAACCTCATTCTGTTAAGCATACTTTGGTTGTGCTTAGCTACCATTTTATGAAAGCAGCTCTATGAAATTGGGCCTTGGTCTTAGTTACCAAGGTCCCCTTCGCTGTTTTTTTGTGTCTTTCTGCCTCCAAGACTTTTTGATCTCAGGGGGAAAATATTTCCTTCCCCAAGGAAGGTTTGGGAAAAGAATAAGTGGCTGGCATTCAAGGCTATTTGAAGCTTGGTTTGATCATCTACAGGGTCATGGAATTTGATTTGGGCATTCAGTATTGTCACCTCAGGAGACAGGCTAGTATTGACTGGCAACGTTCATTTTGTTTAACGTAGTGCGATATCCCAACACGAATTACTGTCCGCAACACGAATTACTGGAGAAGAGATATCTGTATCACACGAACATCTGGATCATAAATTTCGATCCAGATTTATAGACTTGCCCAGTCCTAAGTCAGCCTCCCAAACAGTCAATGTAGCGCCCTCTACCGGTGGCTAATAGTAATACAAAAACAGCGTCGCCAATCAAGACTAGAGACAGGCATGTCAAAATGCTAGAAAACAATGTTTTTATGTATTTGCATTTTGACTTGTGTGCTTAATAGCAACTAAAAACACTGCCATATCAAGACTTTGTTGTGCAGTTTAGGTGATCTCTTGTTCATATTGGCCTACATATAGCCCTTGCAAACTCTCGTAAGTCCATCAAAATCATGGAGAATGTGGATGATTTTGAAGGATTGTCATTCATCTGTTGCCTACATGTACATGAGGTAGTAGGAGTCCTATAAAACTCCTCTCTAATGATTTTGAAGGACAGAAGCAGTAGGAATCAAACATAAACTCCTCTCGCCTGACTTTGAATGATTGTGGAGATTAACATCAAGGGGATTGTGCTGATAGCAAAACGTACAATGTGAATGGCACACTGCACACAAGCATTGTTGAGTACAACTTCATATTTTGTGAACATACAGTACGCAGTGCGCATATGTGTTTTCTAAATGCGATCACGGAAAATAAGTACATGTACCACACATGTAACTACTTCCACACACACATTCCCGAATTTTGACTGGTAACAAATAAGTATGAACCAAAAAAAGTTGTTTAAAAAACAACCTTTATCCACGTGTCTCGGTGACAAGCAAGCAGAGCCCCCCCTCCCCAGTTTTCCAACCTTTTACTTTGAGGTAATGCAGGGTTTACATTAAGGGCAATCAGTTGATGAACGGCCAATTTCTTACTTCCTACAGAGGAAATGACTATGAGGATTCCTGGATTGTATATAATGTACCTGGGATGGCGATGTGTGTATGATGATTGGGTGTTGCTACTGTGCACTACATGATGTTGTTGTACAATGTTCTACAAGAACAAGATTAAGGCAGGAACGGGGAAAAGAATCTTTCAAATATCATGTTCAATTTCTATGAACATTAATTGACTTAGGCCTTCATACTAATAGTACATATGAAGATGTGTACTTCATAATCTTTTTTTCCCTTCTTATTTTTCTTTTTTGCAATTAAACCAACTCTACCCTTTTCAGAGTTGCTTCCTCTTTGAAGAAAATGCTTGCAAAATCAATTCTTTTCCCTGTTTGTCTCTTCTTCAACTTACCTAGATTGCCCGCTGTCTGTGTGAAAAGTCTAGGTACATGTACAACTGTACACGTATTTACTAGTAACATAATATCTCTGTACATGTATTTATGATCTGTCAACGATCTGTGCCCATGAGTTCCTATGCAGTTATTATTAGAACCACAGCTGTTTCAGCTTTGACTGACAGTGTTTTCTAAGATGCAAATGTGGAGACCTGTCCCATGCACACTTTACAAATGAGATTCATCAATAATGTTCTCATGACTTAATTGGAATGGACTGAGGTCAACTCAAACAACTTCACTTTAAAACAAAAACCTGTACAATGTCATGAAGCTCAGTATGAGGTGTGTACTTCTGGTCAATTTTATCATTACATTTTGTAAAACTTTAATAGCATTATTAAATCTTTCTGGTAATGAAACCTAGGGTTCCTCCAAAGCGACTAGAACTGTATCCCATTGGCCACTGTATCCCATATTATAACTATGTAGAGAAGACAATGATGGAATGATCAGTTTTGGATATGGGAGGGAAACCCCCAAATTGGGAAAGTTTACCCGAGAAATCGGGTAGGGACTGAAAACCCAATCTATGCGAGGCTCTGTCTGAGATGGGATTGGAACCGGGGTTCACAGAGGTGAAAGGCAGGGCAAGATACCATTAAGCCAACCTGTGTACAGAACCAAGATCGAATACAAGAATCCTGCATTGCATAAAATGGAAAACAGAGAGGTAAGGAAGAGAAAAAATTATGGCTTGTGGCTGTATCTAATAGTGTTCAAGCTTATGTTGAAATCATGTGTAATCAATGTGGATTTCAACCCTTCTCAGCCACAAGTGGTTGCAAGTTCCATCTTAACCTTAAATTGTAATAACGGACTTGCAATGCATTTAATTATTCTACACTTGAATATTACACATTTTTTTAAAGGAATTCTAGGAAAATTGTAGAATAACAATTTAATCTGTAGGTATTATTATGAATGGTTTTAAGTCCAATGATGACCAGATATGATGGGCATTAGCCTACAATCCTGCAACAAGTCAGCACATTGGCATCCTCACAAACTATGACAAAACTGTGTCAGTAACCCGACAGGGAAATTTCATAACAATGCAGTGTTTTTTTTTGAGCTTTCAACAGCTTTCTTTGGATGAATAATATACCCCTCCCATCCGCTCTCAGAACAACTGACAAGAAATTAGGAACAAAAATTATGAATACGCAAATGCCGGGAAGTGCAGCCTATGACTGTGTTAATTGGTGTACATGTATGATGCAGTTTGACAGTCCAAAAAAGGCGGCGTACCTAGTCAAACCTGTGATGGAGAGCATCTTGGCTCCGCGACAATGAGAGAAAGGCACACAGTGTTACTTGCTATGGTCAGTGTTATGCAGTGACGGTAATGTAACGGAGTAAGGCATAAAGCAGGAAGTCATTCACTTAATTACATCAGCATCCGCCACTCTATTATTGCTCTGAAGAGACCGATAAACGGTGCCTCGGTACAATTGGATCGAATGGAGAGCGAAAATTCTCTTACATGTAAATATTAACAGATTCCCAACCAACTAGAATTACAATACGAGTTAAAAATACAGCAAACTGAAACTCACTTTTACAACCATTGGTTCTTGATACAGAAAACTAAAAATTTATTCAGGAATAAAAAGTGTGTTGATTGGTCATTATTTAGACCATGACCAGCATGCACCTCATTTTAAGGCTAATGCAGAAGTAAAATGTGTTCGTGAAGTAGGCCTGTACATCATGTACCGTAATTTCCTGTGGATAAGAAGCGTCTTATCTGACTTTCAAAAAAAGTCACCGCGTCTTATCTTCCGATGCGCCTTATCTGATTTTGATTGAGTTCATTGTGATGATTACAATGTGAAATCTGACAACTGCAAAATAGCTCCTTTATTTCTACCTACACCGTTCACATTTTTGACGAAACTTACTGAAGAATGAAGTCACTGGCCATGCTGCTGCCCACAATAATAATAATAACACCGTCGCGAATGAGCGACGATCAATGCATGCTGCACACAGTACACTGCTATATCACATGACTGGTACTAGTCTTTATTAAAAACAAGTCGTTTTTGTATGTTATCGTGAAATGCTTTCGCCAACAGAGGGCGTACGTTCTTATTGTGACAGCATTATTAAGAAAGCGACCTCTAGTGTTTGTTGGTTCTTACATGTATTGCAGCATTCAGCGAAGACTAGCAAAGACCAGCAGCCCATTCATTGGGAAACGTTGGGAAAACGTGTGTCTGCGCTCACTCGTTGTGTAAAAAGAAAAACTGTTAAGCTATGGTTTTAGAAAAAATCTGTAAAACGAAAATGGAAAAAATAATAATGAAAAAATAGAAGTGAAGTTTTACTTGTCTTTGTGAAAAAAAAAATTATCCCTTTGCGCTATGGTAAGTGTGCTTATATACCATCACAATCACCCCTGTATGTGTTGATGTCCAGCAGTATGGTACATAGCGAGCAAGTATGTAATGTTGAGGATATGTTGCGCCTTAAGCGGCGGTGCACCCTATCTGTTAACCCTTGAATATTATTAGGTAATTTGAGGGTACTGCGCCCTGTACGTCGAGCGCCTTATACGCAGGAAATTACGGTAGTCCATAATTTTAAATGCATTAACAATTCAATACACATTTGTGTTTGGGTTACCACTTTCATTTTCTTGTTTGACGCTCCCCTTTGCACTGAAAGGCAGTAAGGTATTGTGCACCTTTAGGTTTGGGCATGGATGGTTTGGGGCATAAAGGCAACCAGATGAGTTAGACAAAGGGACAAGTCCTCAGACATCTTCCAAACAAACAACCACTGTACACATTGTGTACAAAAATACATTGAGCTCCATACCTAACTTGATTTACAAGCATTTGTTTTCCAGATTTTTCAAGTCACAGCATACTCAATCAACTATTTCTTTTAACAATCGCTTCATTAAAAAAAAAAGGAACAATTGCACTGGTAATCGACAAATTTATACATTTTAAGCCTACATGTATTACTATCCAACACTTTTTCTTCAGTAAAGCTATTCCTTTAACAAGAAAATACTGACACAACTAGAAAGTCTTGTTAACAGTTTGTTTAAAAAAGATGAACATTGATTTTTTAAAAGGTTAAGATAACATAGAATGGTTGAAATTAACGCTTTATAGGATGGTTTGAATATAATGGTGTTGACTTGATATTTGGTGTCAAATGTTACAATCACACTTTCTGATGACAGATCATCACATATGATAGACTGAGATACATACATCTTCAACCTAACTATTATTGTTTCAACATTTTGAAGTATTTATCTAAATAGATAGATACATTGTAACATGTTTCAACTTTTTCAAAATGTCACTACATGTATCATGTCACACTGTGTTCTTCAATCTATGGAATGATCGACATACATGTACCAAATTGTTTGGACATAGATTACATTGGAATGCCTGTCCCAGTGATAACCAATTGCTACATGGACTTGTACATGTATTTGGGCCTGCAGACCTCGGTCCACCTGAACCCTACAATGTTTTGGCAAAAACAATAGCCTATAGAAAGTTTTGTTTTTGGTGGAGGGGGGGTAGGATCCCAACAGTCCCAAATTCTTCCTTCTTTATACCAAACACTCAAGTAAACTACCACACATAGCCTATAATATATATTTTGCAGTCTCAATGCTCAAAGTAATAATTTTGATGGAAATAATTTAATTTTACAAGACCATTTGTTGATGCCACTGTAACATTAACACTAACATCATCATATTGGCCACAATGGAGCAACACATATGTTCTTTTTCATTGTACACTTCAGAATTGTTTTCAAAATTGTGTATTTCTAACATAGAAAATGTGCATCAAGGCTGATTCATACTTGCTGCAACTGCGCACTCACATCTGACAATGCGAATTCGGATTAAATGTTCATACTCATCAAAATAAAAGTATATACAATTTGTGTTGGCGTGCGGAAACACACACTAAGGCCAAATAAATAAAAAAACCAGTTGATCGTCCTGATTTTTTCAAAAAGAGGAGGATGAGGGCCTTTTTATTTATTATTTATTATTTTTTTCCAAGATGGCCGCCAAGTATTTCAATTCAAACAGGCCACCAATTCTTCAGTTTGAAATCACCGCTAACTTTCTTTTATCTATTTGTTGCATGAGGACCCAGGTTAACAGGGGGGTTTGCCGAAACATCCAACTTGTTCTTGGATTCCCCAATGTTGACCTGAACCTGGAAAAGTATAGTTAGAAAAGAAATACACTTTCTCAAAATCTATTTGTGTGCAGGTATTTTTCAAAGGATTAACAAAATAGTAACACCTCACACAAGCAATCAGAAAAACACAAAAATGCAGAATACGTCATCAGAGACACCAAGTCAGATTTGATCATGAACAAATACTTGTGAAAACAAAATTAAAATGACGTTGGATCATGTACTCGGCACGCCAGAAAAAAATATTTGTTAAAAACAAATAAAAAATAAAAATGATGTGGGTCATGTACCCGACACATCATGCAGTTTACTATTTTTTTATAATTAATATTTAAAAACAACATTTTGAAGATTCCCTAGGCTTGGCTAAATAAACAAAACTTTAGCTGAAGTTCAAAAAAATAAAACAAACAGAGCTTTTGAACTTCGAGTTGGATTTGTAAATAAAAATGTTTGGCTCCACCTGCACTAGTTCCTTGACTACATCTTACACAAACAATGCACACTCAGTAGTAGTCTGGTACTGGTCAGACAGTGCTTCACCGTTGTCGAAGTCTCCCGACGCATAGTCCGAGAAAATATCGACAAGCATGCGTTTTTCGTCCCCTACTGACCGTGCATACCAAGGCTTAAGAATTTTGCTTTTGGTGCGAATTACACACACACAAAGACCATCTTGCAGCTCATCTCTGATAAATTTTACTCTGAAAAAACCGTGTCCAGATTCAGAAGACGCCACACGAGATGCGTGGGTCAGCAACGCGGCAATGAAGACCAACTCGGCAATGAAGACCAACTCGACACGTTTGAAAGAACTCCACATGCGTGGGTCAGCAACGCGGCAATGAAGACCAACTCGGCAATGAAGACCAACTCGACACGTTTGAAAGAACTCCACATGCGTGGGTCAGCAACGCGGCAATGAAGACCAACTCGGCAATGAAGACCAACTCGACACGTTTGAAAGAACTCCACAGTCGAGTCAACTCGATCAAAACTTACAACGTAAGATACAGGTCGAGTTGTCTCAATGGTCGAAGTGACGACCGTAACCCTAGCTAAACTTCGTTCCCATGGATGATCGATCTCGCCGCACTATTTGATTGCATAGAGCTATGCTCGTATATCTTGTACATACAATGCAGCGTGCAGTCTACCGACGGCCGATCGCCATAGCCCCATAATAAATGCGGTTTTGTGTTTTCCGACCCCCTTTTTTGTGTTGCAAATTCTAAAATATCGGTAAGTTTACATTAAAAATAAAAAAAACTCCAAAATTATGTCAAGGGTGGATTAAAAATACAAACAAATATTGTCTTTTTTAGGAAAAATCGAAAATAATAAATAATAAAAATAAGGATGCGGCCTCAAAAAAGGATGCGGGCGGGGACGATCAACTGGTATTTTTTTTTACTTGGCCTAACTTGTGTCTATACTTTTGTCCAGTGAAAGGATTTTTTCATATTTGATTGTTTTATCCTTGCATTCCTTCCAATCTGAACTACAAATATTCCCAATTTCCTTCCATTAACTCAAGCTGCCCTCTCTTTATCTTGCTATTCTTTCAAACTTGTGTTTTAAACAGATTTGGAAATAGGCACACAGTTTTCATCCTCTCTAATCAGGTTTACCACCATTCACTGACACTGCGTATACGCACCCGACAAATGTTAAAATATTTCAATTTGTCTGACTACGCATCCGATTAGTATGTACGACCCAATTTTCATTTTCTAAAAATTTAGACGCAGAAGTGCAATATAATTATGCACTGCGCTTCTGCTTACCCACTGCGCACTGTGATAAACGGGTATTCGCACTGCATACGCAGTGAAAACGCAGAAAGTACGAACTGGCCTAAACACTATGCAAGGTACAAAACAAGGAAAATGTAACCAAGTTCTTAAATAGATAGCTGGCTTTCATTATATTTAACTGTGACAGTGTAACCTTACATAAAATGGTGAGTCATGTTACATTGAGAGTTCACACAATAAATTTGATCATGGTATTATTTCATTTGTTCAAAAGCCCACAAAGCTAACACCTTTTCTTTTCAGTTCTCTTTTGACATGTTTGAAAGGTGAAATCGCATTTATTGCAGAACTGCATACATCACATTGTGATCAATGGCTGATGCTTGTACCCAACCTGGCCAACATATATGTAAGGCCTGTCCTAAAAAACATCAATTCGTCTAGAAAATGAGTCTGGATGGTGCAATGTAAAGTACTCTGAACACCCCAAAAATAGTTTTGACTGATAATTGGTACAGATGTTTATGCACCCATGTAAAGTTTAAATGTAAGGTGGTGTTTCCCTCAGTACCAACCAATTCCATTAAAATCAAGCAACCACATAATGGATTATCAAGGATTTGAGGAGGTTACTGTTGGGTTTAACTTTAATACGTGTAGGCTTTTAATTATAGTGTGTTAATTTAGAGTTCTTGTAATTTTACCTTATCGACTCCTACTATTGTACTATTCAACAAAGCATTGTTGTCATTCACAAAATAGACCCTTCGCATAGATGGCATATCACGCGTGCGCACTAACACTTTGGTTGGCAAAATGAAGGAACATCGCACCTTTTTATTATGGTGGCGAGACGCAGACGCATTTGTGCGTCTGCTTAGTGCACATCTCTATGGCGTTTGCCAACCAATAGTGTCGGTACGCAATCGCATACTTGAATGTAATTAGCATATTTCATGGGAAGGGTCTATTCATTCAATTGATATAGTTTATGTAAAACTGACACACCTATCAGGTGAAGGTCAATTCCACCAAGTGGACCGCAAGAAAGGTTTCAATCAAATATATCACAAAGGTTTGCCCTGCACGGTTTATCCCCTTTAGGCAAGATCAACAATAGCATCGCACTTTCACTATGGAATGCTTGTTTCTCTCTCCATTTAATGAGGTCGCCCCCCCCCCCCCCCCCCCCCCCCCCCGAAAAAGAATGACTAACAATTCCACAGCCTAAACATTTCAAATGAAGCGTTTAGCAATCAGTTTTCTACTGGAAGGCTCTCTTTGTTGTAAATTGTACAGCGGTGAGTCCAGGGATCAATTTACAAAGCACACAATATTTCCCTCATGTACACTAACACAGCTATCACATCCTGGAAAATTTGTGGGAAACCATTCCAATAAATCTACATTGTAACTGTACTATACTGTGTAACAACTAACAAAACATGGTATAATAATTTGTTCTACACGTACATGTGTACATATGAACATGACGCAACTATTTAGTGCTTTTAATTATTTTATTTGTATCACTGTATAGCTCATGTACATTGTACATGTTGTACATGTACATGTGTGTACATGTACATGTACATGTAGGTAGCTACATTTATACTGGGAATTGTAACAGGCCTGGAATAACATGGAAGTCTCATAGGCTATGGTCTCTGTCACCTTTTACTTGTCTATCTATCTATCTATCTATCTATCTATGCTGGTACTCGTCAACGCCTTTCAGCAACTAAACGATGTTCCTTCAAAAGTTTCACATACATGTAGACTTTAAGATTTTCCAATGAAAGCGCCCTTTGCAATGAAAATGGTCTTGCCCTCTCAAAGATGAAATTCCAGGCCTGTTATAGGAATATAGCACTGTTGGTTTAACATGTAAATTTCAATGTACGTGTACATGAACTGGGTGCAAAGTATTTTTGTAACCAGACACCAATGTGTGACAAGCACTGCAGGAAAAAATACAGGCTACGTTGGTGGGAATCGAACCCATGATTCCTGCATTCCAGAGCAGAACCAGTAGACCACTGAGAGTGCCTGGCAATGAGAGGCCAGTTCAAATCCTGTAATTAGCAGCGGGTACAGCAAACAATTTAATGTAATAATTGCATTAAGGGATAAAGGAATATGTCTTTACTATGATTGGTGTAAGGCCGGATGCAATTGTGTAAACAATTAAAATAAGCAACTTTAACTGTTACCCATTATCTCTAGATATCAAAATTATTTGATATCAAAATTAACTTTTTTGTTAATGGTTTGTCGTTTGTTTTTTCTAGTGCTTAAGTAAAATGAGGCAAAGCAGGTCATTTTGTACCCAAGTCTTTTTGCACCAAATTATTTGACCAAAAAGTGGCAGTCAGCATTTTGTACCCAAAATGTTACCCCCCCCCCCCCCCCTCTCCACAAAACAATTGGGTACGCAATGATCCAATGAGGCACAGAAGAGAACCTAAAAATGTAAATCACCAAACTGGTTCAATAACTTCATATAATAGCACTCAGCAATAATGGCGTCACTTTTACTTAAAAATAGCAGAATGTCAAACACTCCACCACACACCAATCACAGCGTGCCAGGTCCGATTGTAAAGTCAGTAGACGTGAGTATTAAACACAAATCTTGGACATGTGCAAGCACATTTATTATTGAAATTTGACCCTGTTGTATGATAACCGGTTATTCAGCTTCTACCTACATGTAAGTGCACCAACGATGTACACAACGCGCACACAGAATACTCACTCTCGGATGAGGAGAGAGCACAGGTATTTTTTTTAAAAGTGATGCGGTGCAATCTGCTGAGTTTTCATCATCTATGCAAGAAACAAACACCAAGCCAATCCCTTCCCCTGGCCTTTAGCGATAATTGCAGTCATGCATTACATTACAAAAACACGGCTTTAGGTCCCACCCGATGGGCGAAGCAATAATGGTTAAGTGTCTTGCTTAACTTAAAAGGACACAAATTTCAAAACTGGGACCTACACTCTGCTGATTAGAAACACCAGAGCTTGGACATGACTAACTGAACAATTTCCTTGACATGCCGTGAAAGTGTGATTTATTGTTCACCTTAATACAAAAGTCAAGTGTCATTTCCAGTCACTGGTACAAACAGACGATGAGATTGCGCAATCATACAATAAATTAGTTTACTTCTTGGCTTACGGTTGTTTAAAGAGCCCTCTTTTGAAATGTTTTTGTCCCAGTTCATGGCAAAACCCAATTTCTATGTTAAATCAGAGGCAATTGTAAACACCAAGGATAAAATGTATAGCAAAACAGTATGATGAAGACTACAACAGTTGATGGCCCAAAAGTATGGACTACACAACTAACTCTGCATCAGTGATAACTTTTCAAAACATTCAATTCAAATTTTAATAGATGTTGAATTTTGCATCAGGGATAAGTTTTGTTTGGCGACTCAACATTCATCACATCCTTTGGTAAGAATTGAATGATATGGCTGCCTGACAATGAAATACAGGTCTGCAACTGTCTACGTACATGTGAGGAGGAGCAAGGTTACTGGTTTTTGGTGCTTATATCTCCATAATTAAATACAGCTAATGTCAATAACTAGACTCAATACACACTGAACTCTTTGCAATGCAAAAACATTAAATTCGGCATTAAACAAATGTGTCTTCCGTTTATAACCTCAGCTCATATTCCAGATACATACCACAGAAAATCATTGTCTTTATCCTCGTACGAATTGTGCACTCCGTTGTAGTTGTAGACCGCAGGCTGCGATCTTTTCCGTCGCTGTCTTGCGGCCGTCTGTCGGTTGTTACTGCTGCCATGACTGCTACTGCTGGTGCTGGTGCTGGTGCTAGCCATTTTGACCTCCCCAACAACACAGGGCCCAGTCCGTTTTGGACAACCGTAACCAAAATCGTTTTTCAACTCAGTTTGAGTCTCTGTGACTCTACCACTGGTCCAGTAATATCCTAGAGACTCTAGCAGACATATGCAGTGCAGAATTCAGCTTACAATGATCCGAAATGGCATGTTTTGGCTCTGTTTTGAAAGGCTGTCATGATGTACACACTTACACTTCTTGACAATGCGGATGTGTAAAATATAGACGTTTGTTCGTGCGCTTCGTCGTATCATCATTGATGGATGTTACTCGAACTAGCTGTTGTGCGCATGCGTTGCTTTTACGTGGGAGGGCATTGTGGGAATTCCAGGGATCTGAAAATGAAAGGGTTATCCACCAGTTGTTTACAGTTTTCGGCAGTTCAAGTTTGTATTATTTGTAGTTATTGAATGACTCGGAGTGTCTTTGGAGTCCCTAGATAAGGGTCACATATAACCATATTTGTTTAAAGTTATTATTTTCCTGATTTTTGCCGACCATCTAAATAACATACAAGTGTGCTGAAGTGTAATTCCTTCCTTCAAAGTTTTTCCTTGCTGTGGTTTGTCCAAGGGGTCCAAACCATTTTTTTTTTTTACAGAATGCGGGCTTTGAAATAACCCACGACACCCCAACAGCAATTGCCGTGGCGCCCTGTGCTTTTGCTGTGAAGAGCTCTGCAAAGTTCAAATAAAAATTTACATTTTCCTCATCTAGAGGGAAATAACTGTGCCCCTTCAAAGAGTGAAGTTCCAGGCCTGCGAATGATTTTCAAGTTATATCTGTCTTCATCACCATTCATATAGAACAAGGACCAGTTTTGGTTGATGATTTAGGCGATATTTGGGAGGAGAAGCAAACATCAGGTGAACTCCATGTGACACCGACACTCTGTACCCGGCCGGGCCGCCCGGCCATCAAATCTTGGACTATAGGGCCTATTAGTATGCAAAACAATTAAGGGTATGCATTCATGAGGTCCCTTCATTTATGATCACGCATGCATGTAGGCCCTACATGAGCAAGCGAACTCATGTAAAACAATTACTCTGTCCAAAAATAAGAACTTCCTTGGTGATCTTTTTGTTCTTTTTGTACAATCCTTGTTGCATGTAAGGCTCGGGTTCTTTGTAGGCTTCCGGTACGGTGTACTCGAGTCACTGTTACACTATAGCGCCCTCTTTCAGTCACTTGGAACAGAATTTTGAAGAAAACGCAATTTTCTTACGGAAAATGGTTGTATAATTACCTGAGTGTAATAGTTCACAATTTGCCTCAACTTACATGTTTTGAGCATACATTCTGTGGGATGGTTATGTATTTTCATCATTGAAGGTCATGATCACAAAACTTTGCATGCTAATAATCTCTGAGCTGTTTATTTAAGTTCAGTTTACAATATTGAAAAGCATTCTGAAAATTAATTTTAATGTAATTTATTTATTCAAAAATGCTCATCAGGAATCTGCCTTGTGTGCGTGTTCGTACATTAAAAAGGGGGTTTTCTACCGAGCAGACGACAACGCCCAAATAACCTTTTTTCAAGTTTCCTTTCCATTCTCTCGATCCTCCATAGATACAGTTGTCTGCTGCCCTCTTGCGCCAAAGGAGTAAAACCACTGGTACCCGTAGAACAAGCTAACATTTGCTTACTAGTAGATTTGGTTATCAATGAGAACGGTGCACGGTGCGGTGTGTGTAGGAAAAACCTTCGGATTTTAGCAGCAAAAGTTTATTATTGTATTGCAGACGCAGCAAACGGACTTGACAACTCAACATGGAATCGTTGGAAAATAGTGTCGAGCAACCGGTGTCATTGACAATTTCAGACGGCCAGCAGTCGGCCACGGAAGAAGAGAGGAAAGTTGTGCAAGAATTCAGCTACCTTCTTGAAAAATCTAAACAGCTATTTAATGGGCTGAGGTAAGAAACGGTAGCAGTTTTCCTGTGGACTTAACAATTTACAATGAGTTTAGTCCAGGTGCCTGCTGTGTGTGTGTGTGTAGTGTGGGTGTGTTGACATCAATTAGACTTGTATAGTGCAAACCAAAGATCATGTATAACGACGGATTCTGCTAAAACAACGAAATGATTTAAAACAATACGTGTTCACACTTTCGCTGAATAATCTCATTGAAATTTCGTTTATATATTTATAATGTCCAGAAGCTAAGATTAAGAATCAGCCCGTTGGGTTACAAAATCTGGGAAAAAAAGTGTTTTAGTGAAACATTGAAAAAAATAAAATATGCCTACACAATGTTTTTATTATTGAATTATCATCAATAAATTAATCCTTCATGCACATTGTGCTATTGCTACAGTGCTAGTGCACCACTGGCTCACCTGTGTGTGGAAATGTGCTGGATATGCACATAAACTTAAAGATTTTAGAGATGGTGCAGGTGTTATTTTGTTCATACGATCTCTAAATTAGTAGAAATAAAACCAAAAGTAGTTCTTGTTGACCTCAATCCTAATTCCTAATCCTGTATTAATAATAGGGGATGTGCAGTGCACCCTATCATTAACTTCACCACAGTCAAGCAAAGCATGCTGGGGTAAGGAGATATTGTACATGGTTCGTTGGTTTCTGCACCCTCTGTGAAATGCATGCACTTCACATATTCGTAAAAAGTTTTTAAAATAGTCTTGCTTTCCTGCAAATGCATACGTCATATGCAGATTTGAAAACACTCGCACCCTGAGCACACAACATTCACCAAGTAAAATAAATGTGGACTTGTATATTATTTCCAAATTCACTTCAAAATAATGTCAAAAGATTAAAAGTTGCCAGGAATATAGATGGATTTTGAGTATCCAACTAGTAAATAACAAGGGAGAACAACATTTGCAATTTTGTTATTCTTTTAGTAAAACTGTTCACCTGGATGTTGGCCAAAATGAAATCATTGAGTTAGTTCTATGTTGAAAGTCCAAATGGGACTATCGACTGCTTTCTGATTGCTGAAAGTACTTCTACAGTGTATCTGTCAGTGCAATTGACACGTTAATACATGCAGGCCTGGAATTTCATCTCTGAAAGGGCAAGGCCATTTTGATTTTGCAAAGGGCACTTGTATTGGAAAATCATAAAGTCTATGGGAAAGTTTTGAAAGGGCACTAAGGCCAAGACCAGGGCAACGAAGGCCATGGCCTCCGTGGCCTCCGTGTAATTCCAGGCCTGTACATGTATGTTCAGCAAAATACAGTGCACAGCACAGACATGTTATGTGGTCTCCCTTGGATAGTATGCTTTAAATATTTATAACCTTCAAAGTTCAATACCTGCATTTTTTAAAGGGTGTGTACAATATTGGTAAGAATGAAAATATAAATGTTCAGAGATTTGCACATGGTATAAAGATGGTCATGGTGGAAAACTTCCCTTGAAATAGTTTTGCTTGAAATGCCATAGTTTTTGGGAAATGAGTAAAATAATAGTCTTTATCCTGCAGGATAAATTCCGATGTTTGAAAAGAAGTTAAAACACATAAGGGGTTTTTTCACTGTTTTCTCATGACTCCGAAGACCGATTTAGCTGAAACTTTCACAGGTTTGTTATTTCATGTATGGGTCACATCAAGTTTGGATACAGGTCTTTGGCAATTACCAATGTTGTACACACCCTTTAACAGATAAATATTAATAAGCTTTTAGTTCTAATTATAAATTTGAAGAAGGTTACAGAGGAATCTTGCAGATTGCCTGTTTATTTGATTTCACATCGGGCTAAAGAATGTCGGACTACTTTGAATGATTCCATCCAGCAATGTTGCACAGCAAAATATTGAGACTGAACATGTTTTGTGCACCTTGAATGCTATATTTAGGAGCAAATAATGATTTGTGAGTAGCAACTGATGCTATCTTATTAGCATTTTGTTACTACACAAGGGAAGTTGTTCACTGAATGCTCAGCACTACTTTCACTGTATTCACGTATGTTAAGCCTGCTGAACACAATTTGCAAAATGTTGTGACATCAATGTGAGTAATAAGTTCAAATGACATGGATTTCTTTTATCAGGTTGCAAATCATTCCTAAACTTTGAGTTTTGTGAATTGTAAAACATCCTGAATGTGTGGACTGAGGGAACCATCATTAGCCATGACTGTTTTTGTGCAAGTGCTAGAGGTCAACCATATAATACAAAGTATAATAGTCTGAACATCATGTGAACAACCAAATTAAATACATGTTTAAAAGTGAGTTAATTGAGAAGATTTTAGAGTGCACTTCAAGCGATTTTACTTGTATCCTTTCATGCTATTAGCAATAAAACAACTTTGTATCACGACCTGAACTGAGTTACAGTCACCTTTAAATCAATGTAATGCCCTACACATTCTGACTTTTTTGTTGTATTTTTGTACACTGGATTGAAATGCTACTCTCATGTACTGTACTTGTCCCAATGTGAGTGAAATTGCAAACCTAATGCTATGAAATTGATTGACTTTCCATTTTCCTCGGTCAATCTTTGTTTTTGTTTTTGACTGTATCCAATAGACCCTCTCTATGTATGATTGTATGGTACAAAAATACATGTACAAACCATTTTGACTGTGACAATAGTGCAGGCATGGTACTCTTCCTACTTTAAATTTTTAATTTGATGTCTGAGTTTGAGGTCCTCAGAAAATTCAGCAAAATTGTTGCTAAATACCCTGGAGAAAGTCTCAAAGATCAGCCCCTGTGCACTACTGCTCTTCAGAATTGTCCTACTTTTTTTGTCAAGGGTCGAATATCATTGTCTGATTTGTCTAGTACTTGTTTATGACTGATTGACCCCCTTTCCAAGCATCCATCAAGCTCGTGGACAACAAGAGTACAAGGAGACAAGTTTTATATTACATTTATGGTAATTAGAGGTAATTGTCTTCGGGTCCTAAACACACCCACTGTGATAGTTTTCAATTGAAAAAATTGTCAACAATTATCAACTATCCCATAATTTATGTTTTGATACAATGTTTTCATTTCCATAGAGATCTCCCGCAATATGGACACAAGCAGTGGCAGTCATATTTTGGCCGCACTTTTGATGTGTACACAAAGCTCTGGAAGTTCCAACAACAAAATAGGTATGCGAACAAAATATGCCATTCCTTTGACAAATTTAACAAAGTGGTCATAAACAGTGACCATGGTATAGTTTTTATTTGAAATGTACATGGAGGGTTCCTACGATAGTCTGTACATTTCAGTAATGTCATTTTGATGTTTTACCAAATTAATATTTATATTTTTGTAATCTTTTCTATTTTTATTTATGTGTCCCTGTATTACGGCAATGCTGTTTTATATTACTGTAATCTGTGCAATTTTTAAGTCATATTTCTTAGATCTTTTAATGCAACATAATTCAGCTTTATGCTGCCAGTTGGTTTTATAACAAAAATGAATGAATGAATGAATGAAAACAAAAAATTGCTTTTTGATCGGACACACTGACTAACTTCTTCCTCGACGAGGTTTTGTATGTAACAACAAACTGGTATTTTTCCCCATATGTTTGTAGTCTTGTTATTTCAAAGGCACGTTTTGTGTACTAATCAGTTTTTTTCTGTCACTAAATTTAGCATGATGTTTTTCGCTGAGGCAGATTAGTTTGAGATTTACCATTATTGTAGAGGGAGTCCCAATTGCAGAATTTCATTAGGCTAGTTATTAACTTCTTATTCTTATCACTTATCATGTACATGTATGTTTCATAAGGGGGGGGGTCCTTACCCTCGGGGTTTGCTTACTGTATGATCTAAGTGAGCTGATTCAGGGATTATGTGTTCTTAATGAAGCATATCAAGGGGTAGGGTTGTGCTAACATATTTAGGTATCACCATCCTCCGGGGAAATTACCCCTCTTGCTAACTGAGTTAGATTATCCTCCTAGTATAAGATTCTGGTTTACTAGTGTACAATGTGTGGAACCATTTGCACTCTCCGAGTTGTCAGAGATGAAATGAACCTTGTTAATGTGGTGATCCATCTGGCCTGTCCATGGAATGAATCGTGTTCATTCACATGCTGGAGACTCTGTGAAGTTAAAGGTACACATGTAGTGGGATTGTACAAGATTGGTTATGATACATTATGTACATTTGTCAATCTGAAAGCTTGCTTCTTATAAACCTGAAAAAAGAAATGGCTGTATTGTAAACTGCTTACTAACATAATAAAATAACCTGTGGTATTACAATGTAAATTATGCAAAAAGTGCTAATGACCTTTCTTGAGTCTATCTCAACTAGGCTAAATCTTATTGACTCCTTTCACTGATGTATCACCACTCTGCCATGGACTGCCATTTTAGGAGTCAAATTACTGTAAAGAGGGGGGAGGGGGAGAGAAAGAAAGAAAGAATTAACTAAAGAAAGAAAGAAAGAAAGAAGTAAATAAATAAATAAATAAATGAATAAATAATTGAGTAAATAAATAAATAAAGGAATAATTAAATAAATAAATAAATAAATAAATGATGAATAATAAACAAAAGAACGAACGAATGAATAAATAAATAAATTAATAAGTAGCTAAATGAACAAACAGATAAATAAATAAATAAAAAATAATAAATAAATAAATAAATAAATTTATTGCATTGCCTTACATGTAAGATGCAAGGTATACCTTTGGATTTTTGAACCGTTTGGTATTTTAATCCTATATAAATGTATGCAATGAAACTAACCTATGAAAATTTCATTTCAAAAAGTGGTAGCATTTTTGAAATGAAAATTTCATTTCAAAAAGTGGTAGCATTTTTGAAATGAAAATTTCATTTCAAAAAGTGGTAGCATTTTTGAGATGAAAATTTCATTTCAAAAAGTGGTAGCATTTTTGAGATATCGCCAAAATTCTGGAGCGGTTGTGTCCACGCAGGAAGAATAATCTGTACTTGGAATACACAATCTGAGAAACGTTTCATGCAGAAACGTCTCTCAGATTGAAATGTTTTTGAATCCCTCTCTCTAAAACCACATTCTTTTGAAGGGAGTTGTTTCTCAAAACGTTATACATTATCAACAGCTGCAGTGCTTTTTTACCAAATAAGGTTTTATGGTCATTAATTTTTGGAGTAATTACCAAAGGTATACCCTCCCTGGCTTCTAAAATGACACACTCAATATTTTTCACGGTGATGACGTCGAGTCGATCAAGTCAGTAGATGTGATAACATGTACATATAGGCTAAGTACCAAATGTAATTTTTATCAGAAATAATACGTTTAAATGCAAATAAATTGTACCCAAGCCCTCAGTGCCCTATGAACATAAACAAAACATACACCATTATTAAATATTTTTATTGAAAAAATTACATACATACATTTTACCTTTTTGAAAAACAATAGACCTTATGCATATGACGTCATTTTGAGTAGGGCGCCCTCACCTAGAGGTCAAAAGGAAGATGTTCATTGGCCAATCCTGTGCGCCCCGCATACAAATCAGCGCGTTTCCATTGTTTCATCATCAGTTTACCTCTAAGATGGCGGCTTGGTGATGTCAATGCATAAGGTCTATTCACAGGTTGGTTGTATACCTAGGTGTGTATAAATCAAGGACAACATGACACGATTGCTTTAATATTCTTCCAACAGCCAATAACATCAGGCTTGGAGTTAAACGAAGGTCAAGGAGGTCATGACCTCTGTTGCCCTGGTCCAGGTTTCCCTTCACAAAATTCCCAAGACTTAAGATGTTTTCAATAGAAGTGCCCTTTGCAAAATTAAGACGGCCTTGCTCTTTCAAAGATAAAATTCTGAGGCCTGTATAAAGAAGACAGAGACATACTTAGTCACTTCAGCTTTGGATAAAAGAGGGAACCTACCATGTAAACCATGATGCATGACTACTAGTACTAGTACTAGAATCCCCTAAATTCATTACAGCAGATTTGTAAATAAATAAAACACGGCTTATTCACCGATTATGTTAATTTATTTTATGCAGACTTGTAATTCTTTTACAAACAAAATGTTAGTGTTTGAATAATTATTGAAATTTTCCAAACTATTTTGCATATCACCCAATCCAATAAAGGAATACACAATTTGAACATAAGCATTAAATCCTCTTCAGTTCTTCTTTTAATTTTTTAAAACTCAGTTCTCTAATGACTAAGTGAAGATAGATTTGATATCTTACGTACTTTTGTTAGCGCGAGGCGATAGAACTGGAGAAGATACCTGGGCCTTCATCAAGGGTGGCATACATTCACCTGAACCTCTTCTTCGTTTTATTCAAAACACATTACAGCCAGAGGGGTAAGAATCAACCCCGCCCTTCCACACTTTCTCATTATTTCACGAAAATTGACGCTCGCTGTTTTTCCTTTGCGAGAACCCTTCCGGGGAGAGAGCAGCTCGGATTCGGACCCCAAGGGTGTAAGTGGCAACACCAAATGCACGCTCGTGGCTCCTGCAGAACGCTAATGAATGTCTAAGCTAGTCTGTGTACGAGCCTAATCTATGCAATTATTTGGAAACATGATGTCTAAGTGCGTTTGCAGAGGCTGATCTCGGTTGTTTTCATCAGGTGCAGTCCGTTCAAAGTGTAATGGCCGAAACTGTACCCGGGCCAGAGAGCGTTGCCGATCGGAAAAGGAATGCAAATTAAGATGGGTCATGTTAAAAAATCCCAATATTATCTTGATGTATTTTTCAGGTCCCAGATTCTAGAATCCTATGATAAATACCTCATTAAAACGATACCAGTACTTTTTGGGGTAATTGTTAATCGTGATTGCAAAGTAGAAGGACATCATCCACTTGAAGGAAGAAATGGAAATGGAAATTAATAGAATTATTTGACACAGCTGCGCCCGCTGCTTATTGTCGCATTGCACGATACTTTTATGTGATCAGGTAAAATGGAAGCACTGTGTGCTCATCTTTCATGTGCAGTCCACTTCTGATACTTAATTCCTCAAAAGAAAAGGCGACTGGATCATCATCCAGGAGTTGTCGACACAGAATCTGTACGACCAGGTCTTTCATGGCCGGGAAGTTATAGCATTCAACTGTAGTCCGCCGCCAGCTTCAAATTGAAATTGAAGTCAAAGTCTTTATGATACCGGAGAGATTTAAAATAAATTGGAAAGAATGAGAGAGAGTGGCAAAAGGCATAAATCTCCATAAGAAGTATTACAGTTAACTTTACCGCAGATGGATTTCCTTCCATTAAAGTGTATAGTGTAATCGGTTTCATTGCAAAGCTGAGATAAATCCTGTCTTTATACGCATTAAAGTTCAAGGACTTAACTAAGAGATGATTATTTCCACTTTTGTGGACGGGGATGCAGACAAATGGGATAAAATTAAGAATATCAAGTGTTAAACTGTTACATCTTAAAGAATTCTGTATGTTCACTGGACAATTGTGAATTACTGTACTAGGTTTATGTGGCAAAGTGAATATTAATAGACTGTGCATGTCTTGTGTGTATCTACGACAAGAAAACAACTCAAAGATTATATTTTTCTATGAAATCAAATCTTCTTTTAGCTTAAATTCTCTAAATTAAAAATGCTAAAAAAATACATATTTTAGCAATTTGTTAGACAATTAATTTTTTTGTGTATTGAAATAAAATTAAAACTTGGGACAAGGGTGCTTATTTTTGAGAAACCCCATGTGCCAATTACGTCCGAAATGCAACCATTACATTGGATTAATGATAACATGAATGTCAGTTCGGCAAAGTTATTAATTTCTTACAAGAAACGGAAAGGGAGGTCAAGTATTATTGTCAGGATTTGTTTTTTTATTTGTGAGATCTACATTTATTTTACTTTCATATATTTCATGTTTCATTTCCCAACAAATATAATTTTTATAGCCATAAACTCTGTTCAACTAAAGTAATTGAAGAAACAGAATCGCACACAGCTAAAACTCAATATGGTTGGGACCAACTTGGTCCCTGAAGTTTGAATAGGTATGAGACTTTGAAGTCGAAACATGTAGCTCTACTAAAACATGTGTAGTGTTGATGTTGAAATACATTTTACATGAATGCACATTGTATTATAATGTCTTTGTAAATACATGTATGTAGTGTTGGTTGGTGAAATACTTGAAGAGAGTGACCATGGATTAAAGGCCCTGTACACTATTGGTAAGATCGAAAAACACAATAGTTCTCAGATTCACACATAACTTACATGATTTAAAGTAAGTAATGGTAGAAAGGGTTCCTTAAAATATTTCTGCCTAAAATGCTATCGTTTCTGAGAAATGAGTAAAACAATAGTTTTTATCACGCGCGATAATAAACTCGATGTTTGAAAAACAGAAAACACATAAGGTCTCTTTTCACTATTTTCTTGTGACCTCGATGACCAATTGAGCTCAAATTTTCACAGGTTTGTTATTTCATGTATGTGGTTGATTACACAAAACATGAACACTGTCTGTGATTATTTTGTCAGCTCTGCCAATCCTGTATACATGTAATACCTTTAAGAGTGGAGAAGGCATGCATTATTGTGTGTGCCTAGCCACAGTCAAGAGTACTCCTTTTATAATGGTTACAAAGACATCGTTATAAAAAAAAACAGAGAATATTACGAAGCAAGTCTATGCGAATCTTGTGTTTGACAACCTGAAGTACTTTTTAGGTTTCATTGATCAAGCGCTGGGTAATGGATTGATAATATAATGTTGAAATTACTCTTTACATCATGTACATCATCAGGTACATAAAAACAAACATATTTTTAAAAACATGTTATGATCATTGCAGGGACATACACAAACAAAAACAAACTTCATATATAATGATTATGGCATGAGATGCACTTCTGTTTTGTTGTTTTGCAAAACAATTGTAGCCTGAACAATATGTTTTATAAGCAAAGATCTGCATTATGCCAAATGATATTCATACAAAACATAATTAACTGTTGCCATAGGGGGCTCTTTGCAGAAGCTAATCTTCTTAGGAAATATTAGCCCTTCTGTAGCAAACAAAAACCGCAGTGAACTCACTGACATTAAGTAGCTCGGAAATCTTAGATGCTTTCACCAGTGAAGGCAAAAACCAATCCAGCACACTGCCTCATCAAGCTCCTTAAGTCGGCCGGCCCCGCGGACAATTTCTAAGATTAAAACTACGCCATAATCCCAAGGATTCTCTCCAAATTCTACCACAGAGAAAGAAAAATATAAATATTTTATTTTATTTTTGTTTTCACGGAGAGTGTGGGGTGGAGGAGGGCGGGAAGAGAGAGACTGCTGAAGACTTCCTGTGGATATTAAGAATGTGGTCTCATTGGAGCGATATAAAGCACCAGTCATCATGCATAGTCTTATTCTTGTCGTGAGAATGATAATTATGAAGAGGATGGTGATGAAATCCCATCCCTCTGTACATGTAAGTTCATCCGAGCTGCATACTTGGAGAACTCATGCAATTTCCTGGTAGGCCTTAATCCAGAACTTGAGCTTCAAGAAAATCAGCAACAACAAAAACAGATTGTCAGAAAGTGTTTTCTTATTCCTGCTATTGCGCTGCAGATAATGAATGGTGATGAAATCCCATCCCTCTGTACATGTAAGTGCATCCGAGCTGCGTACTTTTGGAGAACTCATGCAATTTTCTGGTAGGCCACAATCCAGAACTTGACAGAACTTGAGCTTCAAGAAAATCAGCAACAACAAAAACATATTGTCAGAAACTGTTTTCTTAAGCTGTTTGCATTCTATTGCGCTGCAGATAATGAAAGATTAAGTGCATGCCTTGGTATTGAGATGGCCATGAACCTTAATGTATTTTTGTTTGTTTATTATTATTAAATTTTTTGCATTATCAATTTGTGAACCTCTCAGCTTTAAAGCTGCAGAAAATGCTTTCATGATGTAGTGACACCACAAATGAATTGATACCACATTTACCTCGGGTTAATTATTTTGAATTATTTTTGCTGTTTAGGATTAGTCATTAAGAGACATACATGTATAGGTTCCAACTCAAAGCCAACTCTAGCTGCACAATACAATAGAAGTTTTACACCCATGTCATCATACAGTAGGTTACACAATCATAATATTCTTCCCATTATATATGATGCCCATTTGTTAATTTCACACTCGGAAAATCAATAAGATTATTATTAAATAGCCTGTAAAAAAAAAAAAACCTTTAAAAGCCTATATACCAGGTCAGCACTCAGCCCTTGTATTGTACTCAATAGCATTTTAATTTTGGGATAAACAAAGACAAATTGACTAGAGCAGGACTGGAACCTGCGACCTCCAGATTTGTAGTTGCTCTACAACTGAGCTATGTAGCCCTAACTAATGTTGGCAGTCTTCCTAATTTGTCGATATCTTGGTTGGGGAGTGCTAGTCAGAGGCCATTCAACCTGTAACTGCCATATAGCCAGGGATCACACCCAAGTTTATGATACAACCTGGGAAGCGGCGGGAGAGGGATCACCCTAAAATTGTCCAAGTCAGTTTCCCTTGTGGTTTATTACTTTATATCAATAACATTTTCTACCCCTTTTTCAAGGGCCAAATTTCATGCCTGAGTAGTGAGTATACCATTAATTTCTGTAAATCTGTATGGTCTGCATCTCTATCCTCAACGCTTACTAAAATCACTCAGCTTAGCTCAAATGGTTAACCAGTTCGCTTCAGAGGACACAATAACACGCAAAACTTAGACACAACATACAGCGATGGGCTTATAAGCTGGCATTCGAGTTACTGTGCGTGTTGGTCATGTGAACAGGCCACATGTGGTGAGAAAGTGTAGCAGATAACGCGTACATAGGCAACTGTTTCACGGAGTCCCTGGGGTCATGGTTTGATTGCCCTGGTCAAAAGGCACCCCTTAATGCCTTATGCCTTTATTGAAGACTTGCACTGTTGTTCACGTAGCAGCCAAGATTTTGTGAAGAGGGATTTTGCTGCGTTGTCATGATGCCTTTCATCTCTTTACAGGATGCCGTCTGTTCGACCGGCGTGGGTCGGATAATGGCTTCCCAATGGTCTAATTGTGCTTCAGAAACATGACTGAAAAAACATACGAGTCATTAAAAACATTTTAAAATGTCTTTACATGGGAGTTCAATTGAAGCGAAGCAAAGTGGTTAAGAAGGAAATACAAATTTTGATAGTAGTTTCTCCAGACTATTTGTTAGTGCCACTATTGTTCAGTATGACTAGAAATGAGTATGTTTTACATTGGAGTCACGTTTTAAAGTGGTATTGAAGAGCCCTATGGTCTAGCCTTCATGATTCTACACTTTACCCAAGACCTTCCAAGTGGTGGTTGACCCAGCAATCAGCCAGTCATTTTGGATACTTGACTCCTGGTGTCCTATACCCAATGGACTTTATTCTAAAAAGGAGCATTGAACTCTCTAAGAAGAATTGTTTTTCACTGCAGTGATGGGAAGAACTTTCATTATAGTCCATTTGTTAATCACTTAAGGAATCATCCAAACTTGTCAACATGTTTTAGGCTGTTCAGAGAGTACTGCTTTCTAAGACGCCCCCACTCCCCGAAGGAGTATTTTATCAACATCTTTTGTGAGTCTCATTATCAGTAAGCGTTAATAACCTAAGTTCTTGCTCGAATGTTCAGTAAATTTTTGTGCTCATTTAATGAGTTTTCCCAGACATATGTGATCCCTCAGGATTTTCCTGACTTGAGTATTTTTTCTCCTTTAAATTTTATTGAAATAGTAACGCAGTCATCAATTTTACCACCAACTATGGTTTTTTTAAAAAGCAGTTGGTATTACAGTTTTTATTACACGAGATTCACATGTAAGCTTGTGAAATGAATGTGTAACAGTGTTGTATAATATTTACTGTGGAAACTGGTTGATTTGTGGTAGATCATACACTGTCTTTCACCTCTGTGGACCTGGTTCGAATCCTGCCTTAAACAAGAGTCTTGCATCAAGGTTTTGTTTTCAGTACATGTACATGTACATGTCTATACTTAACATCAGTTTCCCCCATTTTAATGTTTTTCTTCTTACATTTTTGTGTACTGTTTGTATTATTATTATTAACTGAACATTTCTTCATTGTCTTCTTTTCACAGACCAGGCAATCAGGTCCCAATTTCATAATAGCTGCTTAAGCTCAAACAGTAGCTAAGCACAACAAAATTATGCTTACCAGAATAAGGTTACTAACCAAAATACCATGCCACATGTACCATTTGTGACTGGTATCCTGCTCATTTCTACTCAGCAGATAATTGTTAAGCAGTATTTTCTGCTGTAAAGCAGCTCCATGAAATTTTGCCCTGCTAGATGCTTTTTGTGATCCCATAATTTTATTAACGGACAAAATTAATTTATCAAATAATAAACCACGGGAGTTAATTTAGTAAAACTTGTCTATTGTTTTGTTGTTGCTCCCCGCAGGCAGACCCTTGACACTCATTACGGCCTGAAGAGATGGCAAATCGGAGAGATAGCCTCCAAGATCGGACAGCTGTACTACCATTACTAGTAAGTTTACTTCTTGCATGGAGACAGGGACGTTTAACCGGTGTTTAACTTGCTATATTGTATCCAAAATGGCGTTGGATTTCACATGGTCTCACCCAGAAAAATCAGCCAGTGGGGCACCTGCACGAGAAGGATGAGACTGTCATTGTCTGTTACTCACTCGGTGAAGCTAGCCGGTTTTTACCGCGGGGCGCCATGCAAGAATAACATCTTGGTTGCAACCCATCCCCATTACTCACACACATTTCCCGTTGAAAACTTGTTGATGTAACCAGTTGCCCTTAGGCTGTCCAAGACATGTAATAACGGCATCCTCTCCTCATGGGGAACTGACACCAAAAAGAGAAGAGAAAGAAGCAGGAGAAAAAATTAATCCAGTCGTCGTGGGACTGGTTTGATTTGATTTACATGTAACGGGTTAATGGAGTTGCTCCAGAATGCAGACCCATAATGAATTAGATTAACAGTTGGATTGTATACTCAGTCGGGTTGGAATAAATGAGCACAGTCAGTTTAGTTTGTTTGGGAGTTATTGATACAGTGCATTCTTGAATTTAGCTGACTGTTAGGGGATACCCTCGGTCAACGGCATTGAAGGTGGATGTGACAAGAATGGTGCAGTTGTAGCATTTTTCTTCAGTATACCCATGGTTTTGGGTAATGAAAAGGGGCTGAATTGTCAATGTTTTGATTTACCGGACTATGAATGTTTTCTTTCTTAGCGGAATCATTTTTCTTTGAGAGTACCGCTGGCACAAACAAACCATTACTTAACAAAGCTAAGAGAGCAAAGATCCCTGGTTGAAACACTGAATTTTTCTCTCTCTTTCGAGAAAATACCATATTCATGCATCATAAATCACAAAATCTCGGCCGTGAGACACAGCTGCCAGTTGGGTCCATGGCCAGAACCAAGGCTTGAATCTCGGTCCACTCGGACCTACCTCCATTGAGCCGAAAATACAATTACATACAACGGTGGAACATGCCACGTAATTCTCTTCTTGCAACAAAAGGGCAAAGGCCTGGAATCAAGGAATACACAATAACCATAGGGAGAATTTAGCATTATTTCTGATTGCCAGCTGTCCTCTTTGTGGAGGTGAAACAAAACCTTGCATGATTTGGCATGCTCTGTGCACGCTCCGTAGTGGTTCATGTATCTGGGAGATCTTTAGTCTGGTCATCTAATGTGACACAAAAATACAAAAGTCACGTCTACTGGCATGCATTCGGAGAAAAAGTTGCGTGTCATCCATCGTAAACAAGTTAGGCTGATTTCTTATTATTTTTACTGCCTCATACTTTACCTTATGTACCTTATGGTTGTTATAATGTTAGCAGTTTACAAATGTACCATTAGTGCAATAGTGTTGTTGCACTGAAGATAACCAACTATATTTGTGCAGTGAAAAAAGTTGCCCATTTTATGAGCATAAATTGAGGATTTCATTGATGGGCTGAAGGCGTCTAGACAATGTTCATCCATGATTCTGTGTGGTAAATGCACACTTTTTAAATGGTACCAGGCAATACTCTCTACATGATGGGCAAATATTCTTGAGTGTTCAATCATCTGTGTCAATGCCAATTCATTCTAATTGGGATGACTGCTATAATGTCTATGTGGTGGTAGTTAGGTAGTCAGAAGCAATTTATGTCAGACTTGCGGCCCATTATTTCTACAGGGATAGTGGTGTGAATAGTATGCACATATAAAGGGCCAGTTCAGAATAGTAATTTATTTTTTTTGAAAATCGAAAACCAGCTTACAATTACAATTAGAACAAAAAACTAAATTTTCAGGGGTAAATTCCCAGCAGTTTTTTCCCGATCATCTGTCATGTCTGTTATGTTAATGCTGTCTATTGTTGCAGACCTCGGCATTGCATCCACCTACGTAAGTCATTAATCCTAACATAAGGCCATAAGTAGGAAAATTGCTACTTTTTAACAATAATGAATAATTCAGAAAACTAAAAATGGCTGAAAAATACTCACAAGGTATCAGTTTCTGTTTCCATGCAAATTTTAATCTTGATGTTATTACTGGAAAAAAACCCCAAACCTTTCCAACTCGGTTTTTCTTGGAATTTTACTCATTAACAGCTTGAGACTTTCTGCAGGGCACACTCTCTTTGTCCCTCTTGGCTAAACACCCAAGGATATGCTCACTTGACATCACAGCGAAGCCACATGAATTCAATTAGTACCTAAAGTATCCTAACACATACTCAAATGACAATGGTCAATTTGATTGCAAGGGTTCTTTAATGTCAGTAATTAATCTGACTGAATGACTGTTCCATTCAATCAAATCTACACTCCAGGCCACTGATTTGTCCATTTCGGTTTTGAGTGAATAATACGAGAAACTCAACAGTTGAGGGTCTGTTTAACCACAGGTAAGGAACTTGTGTTTCTGTTTGATGTACGGCTTGTATTATGTTGACATTTGAATTTCTCAATTTTCAAAACATCAAGTCAAAAGAAAACCTTTGAAATACCAGAGCTCTGATACACCTGTAGCTAATCTAATGAGAATAACCAGGGAATTGGAATTGCCCATATAAAAACAAATACATGTAATTGCACTTTATTTCAACAAATAAATGTCATGTGTTATCCAAATTTGTAATTATAGTTCTTGAGAGCCAGCCACTTTAGGTAGGCAGCCAGCCACTTAGGGTACATGACATGTAGGTAGCCAGCCACCAGCCATACTTTAAAAAAATGCTGACTGTGAGTGTCAGTAAACAGTAAGAGAACGATATTTATTTTATTTCCTTTGTAAGTTTACAATCTGCCAGTAGGTATTCTAAGCTTGCAATATACATGAACCATTGTAAAAACAATATTTGAAATACAAAATGGGAGGATTCTGTGTTATCTGTCCTTTTTTTTCTTTCTTTCTGAAAACCAGTTTGTCCTACGTCATTGTAACTGATATCCCAGCTCATTGCTGTTTCCTCATTCTCACAAAATGCACAACAAGTTTTTTTTTGGTGGTGAAACAGCAGTTTGCATTAACAGCGATCTATCTGCCGTGTCTAGACTGGTCTAACATGACCAACCTGCAGAGAAATATTACACGATGTCCAAGAACCCAGTAATATCATATGAACATGCTGAACACTTTCGATCCTACACTGTACCTACTTTGCAATCACAGTCAAGAGAGAGCTAATTTAGCTTGTCAGTAAGGATGGGTGTCAGTGGCTATTCATTCATAAAAACTGACGTTAGCTCGATGTAAAATGACACAATGCTTTCAATGAGGCGCAGAACTGAAGGTCTGAGATTTGAAAGGAGGGGTTTTTTTTGTCAGAGGTAATTTTTGTCCTTGTCTCTTTTTGGAATAAGTAGATGTTTTTTCTCAATGTCATGTTTGACGGTTGTTGGAAACGACGAGGCACGTTTTGTACAATTGGACTGATTAAGTGGATATCCAACCTATTGTTAGCTTTCTTGGACTGACAGGCAGTCTCAACGTTCCCTGGAGTTATTTTATAGCTACGTTGTATGAATTAAAGACGTCATTTATGTGTCTATCGTTCTGAGTTCCTATAGGTTAAAAACTGTTTCTCCTTTGACTATTTGAAAAGTCAAGATTGTTATTATTTTTATCACCTCTTCTGACTTGTGACATTCTAATGATAACAATCATACATTTTCCCATGATGGACATACCGTGCTGTTTTGAAGATTTTTTTTTCTTTCTAGAGTTGTGTAAGCCCTTTTTTCCAGTCAACTTAAACCTCAATCCTCATATGACATAGCCTTCTTCTTGCTTTTTCCTTGATTGGCATAAAAGATTGTCAGTATCTCGTATAGAAAAATGTGTCAGTCACTGTTTCCTTTTAGAGAAGTCAGAAAGTTCAGAACTTGTTTTGAAAAGTTAAACATGCACATAAATGTATATATACTTCATCAAGGTTAAACAAATTTTACTTATAATTTCTGCCGTTAGAAATGCATTATTTCGTACCAACAAATCAATAAGATTGTAGTCCCCAAGACCATATTCAATGTTACCTTTTGAATACCATATATGTACAAATGTTGATGATCCTGACAGCTGCCTGCTAATCTAATAACAAAAAATATATATATATATATATCCGACTGTTATGGCATAAAGGCACGTTGACAAAATGCAAATGAGTCTAGACATCAACCTGAATATTCATAGGATTTTTTTTAGCAGTTCAGCTGGGGAAACTCTTTACCAAAAATTCATTACACCAACTTTACTTCTCGCTCAATCTATGCACATAAGAACATCCAGGTTTAATAGCTGCCATGGCTTTTATTAATTGTTTTTTACCTCAAATAAAATTGTGATATTTACAGTTACATGTATGTACATACAATTTCTGAAACTCATGGCAGCCATAAACGATTTTTATGAATCCCTGCATCGAAGATACCTTGACAAGGATACTCTCCATCATGTCAGGGTTTGTCCTTAACTTTTTTTAGTGACCGGCCAGCAGGACCAGTTGGCTTGTAGTTTCACTAGTCCATTAGCTTTCTCACTCTTCAAATGGAATGGGGGGATGCTTTTCAACACTGAACTAGCTAGACCACTTAGAGTGAATGTTGACCGGTCTTCAGATATTTAAACTAGCATTTGGTCAGCAGACCACTGTTAAGGGAGAACTCTGAATGTTGTCTGAGCTTTTTTCTTCTCTGGAATTGGCTATATGTATGACAATCTTCTTTCATCGAGTGCTACGTGATATAAATTGGACAGAGTTCAATGATTACAACATAGTGCAGCTCCTTTGGTATGCTCTACACTCTTGAGAGAGTACATATTACCCAATCACTTAGGAAACTTCATTGGCTATCGATAAGAGAACGTATCCATTTTAAGCTTCCTCTTTTTATTTATAAATGCTTGAACAAGACTACTCCTGTATGTCTTTACAATTTACTGCCATATTACACTCCTCCACGTTTTCTGCGGTCCACACTTGACATCACGCAGTTGAATGTTCCCTGTGCAAACAAAGATCCGGGTCTAAAAGCTTTCAATGTAGCTGGACCAATGGTTTGGAACAATCTTCCTTTAGCCATAAGAGAGTCTGTTAGTTTGTCTCTATTTCAAGCTCTTAAGACTCACCTCATCCTTGTTAATTTCTATCTTTTTTTTGCGATGAGGTTGATTGAATAGCGCCTTATAAGTTGTAATTATTTTTTTATGTTATGTTACACCAACTAAAAATGAAAATACAAGGATTGGTGTCATTTGTTCGACTGGTCATTCTAAGGATATCAAGTTTTAATAGATGTAAATTTGCATTGGGAATAAAGATGCAAAATTAACATTGTTGTGGTACCTGCTGCTAAAACATAAGATTTGAACTGCCTCTAGCCACTGGGCTAGCTCGGATGTCTAGCGGCAAGACATCTGTGGGTTTGAATCCCACGCGAGTGATTTGCCTGTGTATTTATTTTCACAGAACTCGGGGAAAGTACCGAGTATACATGCAGTGCTTACATTAAAATTCACATTAGTGTAAGGGTAAACAAAAAAATTGCTGAAAGATTCTATAGGCGATGTTGGAATACAAGCTACAAACACCGCACCTGCATACCAATTACCATATGCTTAATTACAAACGATGTATTGTACATAAAAATGATAGCAATACAGAAAATGGGGGCTGATGTAGTAAAAGGGATCACCAGGTTCACTGAACGCTGGTACGAGCCCATCGTAAACAGACCACTTAAGAGCATGAAATTAATACTCACCCACTTATACCTACACATAAATCAGTGGATTAGTTGAATTTTTGATGGAGTTAATGGATGCTATTATTTCAAAGGGGATGTTCTCCCATGTGAAGTATCTGTCGGTGCATTTACACTTGAAGGAATCCAATGTGCCGATACTATGAACTCTATGGATAATCAGTGATTACTGGATTAAGTTGTAATACTGCATGGAACAATACGGTGTCACTTTGCAAGAAAACAACAAAATATGTTACTCTTAACTGTCAGTGTTTTACAATCATGTTTTTGCTGTCAAAATAGATCTCTTGCATGTGATCTCTTACAATATTTCTACACTTGTATTTTTTATGGACTGACAATGTCAAGGAGTTTTAAGTCAAGTAAAGTCTGTCCTGAGCCAATATGGTTCATCAGGCCGATGTTTATACCCGGTTTCATTGGCATTGACTGAGAATATTTCTATTCCCTCTGGACAGGATACCAGTCCATCACAGGTTACTCCCATTTCTCATTGGTACCCATTTGTACTCTTGGGTGGTAGAAGCAATTTCATGTATGTTTTAAAGTGCCTTGCTCAAGGACACAAGTGTCACCACTGACCAGGCCAGGATTTAAACTCGCATTCTGTAAATAACAGAACTTGAGTCAACTCTCCTATACCACATGGCCATGACATCCCATGTCAAGTAAAATTTAATGAAAAAAAAGAAGCAATTTATAGCAATTGCTTTGTGTCGCCACATAGGAGGGAAGTTTCCTTCCTTCATGATGGTTCACAGCATGTTGATGCTTTGTATACACTCAATTATGGCACCATCATTTATTTAAGGCACTTATCCGCATGGTCTCACATCTAAATGGGTATGCTGATCAGAAGTCCATCATAACATGCAACTGGTACCTATATTAAAAATTACCAAGTTATATATTTTTGACGTGAGTGTTGGTGCAGACTTGAGTGTAATTTTCAGTAACATGATGTCTACGGCTGAACTGCCCTGAAACGTCAGTGTAGAGTTTCCAACAAGTTGAATTTGACCTTTTCCAATCAGATCAGTCGCGGTGAAAAAAAACATGTGCGTTGATTTCAATTCACGCGCTCCCACCGGCGTAATATGTGCGCATGTCATTAATCCAGATATTGATACAGATTTTGTCCGAAAGAAAATAATGCTGATGCTAGAAGTTAATGAGAATGATCAGTCACGCACGGAAGAATACCTCTGAGTTTGTTATTCATGAGATAAGTTGCGACGTGTAATGTTATCCAGTGGATAAATCTCCTCGATGCATGGACATGATCACCTTTCTTGAGTTTGTTTGTACTCTCTCAGTGTGCTGTTGTTACGTTTACATGTATTGCCATGTGATGTGGAGAAGTAATCTCCATTTCCTTCATTCCTTTCAGTCAGAGTAGCTCAACATTGAGTCAGTGGTTCCGTTTTTAAAACCGTGCTTCCAGGGCTGCTGTCAGCACTTACTGACTCCAGTTAT
The DNA here is from genome assembly GCA_037783415.1 of Leptasterias polaris. Classification (NCBI taxonomy): domain Eukaryota; kingdom Metazoa; phylum Echinodermata; class Asteroidea; order Forcipulatida; family Asteriidae; genus Leptasterias; species Leptasterias polaris. The sequence continues at coordinate 2,878,217 of JAZGTN010000089.1, forward strand.
TATTTTCCTTGTCTTAACCACATTGTACACACCAGTAAGGGCATATTGCCATGATATCCTAAGCTGGACTATGCCACACATCCTAGCGGGGGTGTCAATCAACAGGGGGCAGGGATTTGGTTAGGAGGGGGCAGTAAAAATCTCCACCAGCATCCTTTGTGCACAAAATCGGTATGTCAAATGTCAATGGTAGATGAAACCAATAAATCTTAATAAATAAAACAGACAGATAAGCTTACTTTAACCCAGGCAATATCCGGACATGTAAACGACACACGTAGACAACAAAAATCATTGAAAAAACCCAAACCCCTCTTTATGGTCAAGTGCTAAAAATGCCCCCCAAAATCCACTGGCTCCATTGATTACCAGAAGCCCATTTTGCATTGAGCTTGTTTTTTCTTCGATGATTTATGCAAGAAATTTACTAATTGGACTTGACTTTTACATGTTCTTCAAAGTCTGAGGTCTTCTCAGAATTAGAAGTGTTTGTCGTTAGAAATGCTTTTGAAAGATGTGTGGTAAAATTACACACAAATATATGCCAGCTTTGGAGCCAGAAGTAGTGAAAACATTTGGCGTGCAGCAGATGCGCACCTGTGTGATACAATTACTTACCAGAACATACATGTCTTAATAAATGGAGGTTGTTCTTGTCTGCATCAACGTATACATCAATATATTTTGAAATCCCTTTCAATCATGAAATTCCATATGCGTTTGTATGTAAGTAATACTTTCTTATAAACAAGCGTACATGTCGTTGTTATCAAGAGGGTTCCATCTGATCCTTTGCCAATTCGGTTACGGCATAGATTCCCAAATTGTGTTTGTAAGTGATTGATGACTCGAGTAAACTTCAACCTGTCTCATTCTGATATATATTTCTCACCAACATGTCAATTTTTTTACTTGTCAGGGACCTGCAGACCAAATGTTTAATTTCCCCACGGAGTCAAATCAACGCATCTTATACTCCCATTGTAGCACCACTGTAATAAGGTATCCAAGTCCAGGAAACCGCTCCTATGGCTGACTTGATAATGAAACGCTGGTCAGACTGACAGACTCATTAGTAACAAACTCGCTGGTTTGAGGGCTTTGGGATCGGGTTTCAACCCCCCTGTAGGACTTGTCACTGCCACATCTGAAGAAGAGAAAGTGTAATTTAGTTTTTTTTTTTTTGTGGAATAAAAGGGAAGTGAGCCTGTAGGTGACCTCTTTGCGTGGATAAAATAATTCAAAATCAAAATGAGCTTGACTTTTTGCATAAGAAGAGGGATGAAATACTTCTGGTTGGAGTTTGGGTTGGGGTTTTGATGGAAAGATACACTTATACAAAACGTATGAATGTATGTCAATTTTTTTTTTTTTTTAGCCTTCGAGAAAGACTCTGCTAGGGTCGAAACGTCAGGCCACTAACTTATTTTTTGCATTTATACCACAGGTCCTTTTGGTTGGTAAGCAGTTTGCAACAGCTAATTCTATTTTCTCGTTTTATTATAAGGGAAGCTCCAAGGGATACAAATGCACATTACTACACTGTTGTTGGGTTGCATTGTTCTATACATGTACGTTGCAGGCCTTTGGTTATAATGTAAGGGCAAGCCAGTTTTTCCTACCAATTTTTACAGGAACATTTCAAGGGGCACCAACAGGCCTGATACATGTTTCTTGTCATGGTTCTTGGGAGGGCATGGGAATTTTTCCAATGAAAGGGCACTCTATGAAGGAAAGTAAAAATTCTGCTATAGTATTTCAAGGGGGAACCAAGGCAGTGACCAGGGGCATCGAGGCAACTGCCTCTGTTGCCTCTATGAAGTATCAGGGCTAAGTTGATATGTATGATCACAGCATTGACTTTTCTATGGTATTATACATTACATACTACACTAAAATACTCCGAGCTGCCAACTCTCCCTGATTCTACAGAAAGTTCCCTGAAAATAAACCAATCCTTCCCTGTTCTGATGAACAAAATTGAAAATCTCCCTGATTATGGAAACCTTTTCCTTATTACGTTGAATGTAATTCTAAATAATATTGTCTCTGATTGTTGTACAAAATCTCCCTGATTACAAGATGTAAATGTAGGCAGCTCTGGATACTGAGGTGCACAGAAACTGTCTATTTCTTGCATAGTGTTAGCCAGAGGGGTGTCTGGGCGTCTTTTGGACACCCTGTTTTAAATTTGGACACCCTGTTTCATCTGTCATTTACATGTAAATGTATTGTAAGTGAACAATTTGGACACCCAGTTTTTAAATTTCCAGCAGATTTGGACACCCTTTTACCAAATCCTGGCTAAAACCTTGATTTCTTGTAGCTGTTTTGAAATATTCTCCCTGGTACACGACTTGTACATATTGTACATGTACCTTTCTGCGTCAGCCCACTCATATTACTCAGTTGCTCACTACAGTAATCAGATCATGGCTTTATAATCTCTTTGCATCAATCGTACAAACCAGTTAGCATCCTGTCTCTTATAGAAGACGGTAGTAATCTCTATGCTCTGTGGATTACAACTGTACACCAGAGTCCATCCATGCTCATCAGTTAGTCACGATGATCTGTCTATTCCTTCCTCCATGGTACTACTATCTCCTTTGCGGCAATTTCTGGCAAAATTTCAAAACCATTGTATTTTACCTTTCCCATTTTCTTATTGATTTATATATGGTAAGGCTGATTGAACTTAATTGATTTTGCTGCAGATCTTTTGAAAAAAATCGGCAGGGAGTCCTGTAATTGAACAATAAAACCATAATTTATTTTCATCAAGTCAGCTACATAAAAATTGTTGTGACATAGCTGTTGGTTTGCATAATAGCGCGTAGTATAAAAGATTCTAGTAATTCATTCATGAAGATTTTTGTAAACTATCATTTATGTTTTTGTGAAAATATCAAATTAAGGGGTGATGTGTGAGTTAACATGACAACACATTTTTTTGTGTTGCCTAGGATTTTTTTGTATGTTCTTGAGCATGGTTGCTTTGTATTTTGATTGGTAAAGTAGAAACTACATCATTTTATTGCACATGTGAATAATGGTGAATTGGGAATTGAATTTGTTTATCAAGTTCGCCCCAAACAAAATTAAATCTAAAAGCCACTCTTAGTAAGGGGCTACGAGAAGAAAACGTTTAAGATGAAAATAACCCCGGGGAGCTGAAGGTAGTAATTGATATTCCTCCTAAAACAGTCTAGATTGTAGGATTGAGGGAAACACACATCTGATGTATTTCTACAAAGCGCTTACCATACAAACATATTTGAAATGAATGACTCATTTACAATCACTTGTTACAAAAAGAGACGTTAGTTTGTAAACTGCATTGTTACAAAAAGAGACGTTAGTTTGTAAACTGCATTGTTACAAAAAGAGACGTTAGTTTGTAAACTGCACTGTATTGTTACAAAAAGAGACGTTAGTTTGTAAACTGCATTGTTACAAAAAGAGACGTTAGTTTGTAAACTGCATTGTTACAAAAAGAGACGTTAGTTTGTAAACTGCATTGTTACAAAAAGAGATGTTAGTTTGTAAACTGCATTGTTACAAAAAGAGATGTTAGTTTGTAAACTGCATTGTTACAAAAAGAGACGTTAGTTTGTAAACTGCATTGTTACAAAAAGAGATGTTAGTTTGTAAACTGCATTGTTACAAAAAGAGACGTTAGTTTGTAAACTGCATTGTTACAAAAAGAGACGTTAGTTTGTAAACTGCATTGTTACAAAAAGAGACGTTAGTTTGTAAACTGCATTGTTACAAAAAGAGACGTTAGTTTGTAAACTGCATTGTTACAAAAAGAGACGTTAGTTTGTAAACTGCATTGGACTCATGCTCTGGTGTTTCTGACCAGCAGAGTGTGGTTTGAATTCTGGTCTTGACACTTGTGTCCATAAGCAAAACACTTAATCATTATTGCTTTATCCTTCAGATGGGACCTAAAGCCATTGGTCCTGTGTGTTATGTAATCAGGGGTAGAAATAGACATCCGACATACCAAATTAACTCTATTTGGCAGCGCGGTCGAGACCATTTTTGAGCCCGTAAAACGATTGCGAGACGAGTTGTGGACTGCCTGGTACCCGCTATATCATATTTCAGCACAGTTTACCAGTTAATATCAGCCGCTTGTCTGAAAATGGTCAATCCCAATCGGCGGCCCTGGCGCGATTTTTTCGAGCCCATTTTTGAGATCACGAAACAACTTTGGTCGGCTTGTTGCTGCTTGGTGGGTGGCGTGCATGCAGTGATCGATGGCCATGCATCAGGGGCCATGCCTGGGTACCTGCTATCTACGTTTCGAACCGCGCCGGTCGTTCGATTGAGTCGCATGTCCGGTCGACCTCCTTAGTCCGTCCGTTGATGGGATGATACGTTATTTGAATAAAACCATCAATGAATTTCCACTCTATGACTGAGTGAAATACGGGGGGAAATGGTTCATGTAAGAATGGGACCAAGGTTTTTTTTAAAGCGCCGGAAGCATTGTAGAAATAGAGGGTCAAGGGGCTTTTTATTGGGGACCAAGCGCTAATAGTGCCGAGGCGCCGGGTTATTTCGAAGCCTGTGTAATGCACATAATAGAACCCAGTACACTTATTATTAAGAGAAGGGGTTCGCCCCAGTGTTGCTGGCATGGTTAGCTGCAGATTGCAGTAAACCCTTTTGGTGCTATGTAAATAAATTGGTCATGTTTCGAATATATCTCAGCATACCTTGTAGACAAAATAACAAATGCTTGAGATGCCCTCTGTGTGATAAAGCGCTATATAAAACTTTGTATTGCGTATTACACACATACAGAGCGCTGTACTGCAAACTCTGTAGAATATCCCGAGGGCACTTGAGGAGGATTTGAACCATTGACCTGACGAGTTTAAGTGTCAGTGCCCCAACCACTTGACCATCAAGATTGTGTTATGACAACATTGGGGCTTGAGTCATACAACAATAATGAATGCCCAAATACAACTGATGCATTACATTTTTGTATAAATGGGTGTTAAAGGGTACATGTATATTTTCATTACAATGTAAAGGTGGGTGGATGAGGTACTTGTGAATGTGTAATCCATTGTGATTTTCTTAATTAGGCCTCTGGCTGTGATATCGTTTTTATTATTAAACCTTTTCAATCAATCAATCAATCAATCAATCAATCAATCAAAAATGGCATCAGGTGCAAGGTCTATTCAACCCTAGAAGAAACATCAATTTGTTAACAATCTAAAAAGGTCCAAATAAGGCAGTGGATCTTTAATATGTGCTTTATTTAATGAAAGTAGAAGGTACAAATTTATACTCTATCCAAGAAAAGAAAAAAATCAAAGCAAGTTGAAAAGACTTCCTCCTACATGTGGATGTAGACGGCATTAATTGAACTCTCTGCTCCTGCAATGCTATACTTGTACAGGTGTGATAACAAGTCAGATCTGGAGTGAACCTCAAGGTCAATAATATTAATAATTAGATTTATAGAGCGCCTCACGCTGAACCAACCCCGAGGCACTTTACAACAACAAAAATTACTTAAAGAGTAAAAGGAGACTAAATATAATTAATCCCTGGCTACACGGGTTGTATGGCTTCTGACTGGCACCCCCCCCCCCCCCCCCCGAACAAAGATATTGACAAAATAGGGAGACCGCCAACATAGGGCTAGATAGCTCAGTTGGTAGAGCGCCGGCACGTTAAACCGGAGGTCGTTGGTTCAAATCCCGCTCTAGTCAATTTTTCTTTGTTCAACCCAAAATCATTTAAACATTTACCCAGTCAGTTTCCCTTGTGGTTTATTATTTAAATATAATTAATTTAAAGACAATGCTCCAGCGAGAAGACAAAATCGGAGTAGTAAGCAATGTGGATGGAACGGGATAGAAAAATAACACCTTGAACTCTCATAGGGTTGTGAGGTCTGAAATTGAAAATGTATTCATTCTGAGTATCTGAGGAATTTTGATGGATTTTGTACCATAGGTTTATGATATTGTCACTGTCAGTGGAAACATCATCTGTTGATAAATGTTGACTTTGTAGTGTGGTTCACTGGACTATGTACACTACATGTAGTTTGTTTAGAAGATCTTCCCGTCGTCACAGGAACTCAGCAAACTCCAAGCTGGCAACAGCCAATTTCTCTCATACAAACATTGGTTTAAAGTCTAGTTGCATTTTTACACGTTCATAAAGTACGGAATTGCAAGTTGAATGCCCTCCAGATGTACCAAAGTGTTCAGGATTAGATGTGATTAATTTGGATTTAAAAACGAAATCATTTTCAATGAAAGTTAAAATTTAACTCAAACTGCTGTGCTGAAGTAAACTAGAACAAATGTACCATGGGATAGAGGGTATCACCCCCACCCCCAATGTTCCCACACATTAACACACATTTTCCTCTAAAGAATTCCTGAGATTCCTAGAACAAAATGAAGACACAATAGGGTGGGGGGGGGGGGGGGTGTACACCAAGCCCCATATCTAACACCAAACATGCCAAATGAGAACATCCCAAGCGAGAGAAAAGCTCTCGTTTAGCAATTTTAAATTTCCTATTTAATTGACGTTAATTACGTCATGAATGAGAGTGTAGTCCAAACATTTCTTGGAGGCAACAGAGGCGATTGCCTCCATGCCCCTTGTCATTGCCTTGATGCCCTGTGAAATGTTCCATCATTTCCCGTATAGAGTTGCCCTCTATTGAGGAACAACTGCCCTGCCCTTACGAGATTGAAGCATCAGACTGTTGTACGATTCTTATCCAGTGTGTGGGACTTGTGGCGTGTCGTGGCCGAGCGGATAAGAACACCGAACTCAAGCTCTGGTGTTTCTGATCAGCAGAGTGTGGGTTCGAATCCCAGTCGTGACACTTGTGTCCTTAGGCAAGACACATGCTTCGTCCTTCGGATGGGACATTAAGCCATAGATTATAAACTATAGATTATTGGCGTGTCGTGGCCGAGTGGATAAGAGCACCGAACTCAAGCTTTGGTGTTTCTGATCAGCAGAGTGTGGGTTCGAATCCCAGTCGTGACACGTGTGTCCTTAAGCAAGACACTTAACCACATGCTTCGTCCTTCGGATGGGACGTAAAGCAGTAGGTCCCGTGTGTTGTGTAATGCACGTAAAAGAACCCAATGCACTCGTAAAGAGAAGGGGTTCGCCCCGGTGTTCCTGGTTTGATTGGCTGCATATTGCGCCACAGCACCTTGTAAACCATTACATGGTGCTATGCAAAGGAATAGGTCTTATACTTCAACACGTAACTCCACATACCTTGTAGGAAAAATACTGAGTGCTTTGAGACACCCATCGGGAGTATAAAGCGCTATATAAGAACTGCGTATTATTATTATTATATTACTTAAACTAAACTTGCCTTTTAACATTTTTCCATTGTTATATTGTCGATCGTTGCGAACCACAATCATATGACGGTGATATTTCTAAAGTTTATGAAACTCAATGTGGCTGTTCACTTAGCCACAGAAACCAAACAAGCTTCCAGTTCAATTTATCATCCGATAATTTCCCATTTAAATGTAATGTCCCATTTAAATGTAATGTCCATGCCAGGAATGTTCATCCCATGGTATAATTAAAAATCAGCGCTTCATAGTGAAACTACCTCCAGGGGGAAAGATGCTTAATGAGCTGTGGAAACACACCTAGGAAATTTAAATTAAGCTCGGCTTATAAAGTTGCTCCATTTGCTTGATGTGAGGCCATTAGGCCCAGATTTGGCCAGTAATTTCCGGGCAGAGACAAATATTTAACGGTCAATTAGATGAATTTTTCATGAGAGATGAGTTTACAAAAGGAATTGTGACATGTGAGTCAATTTGCTTGATGTTTGTAATTGTATTTACTCACCTTTGATTTCACCGTTGGTACCGTCTTCATAAGAGCAGTGAGTTCACAGTGTACACAATTTTCTTACTTATTAAATCCTTGCTTTTAATTTAGTTTGTGCTAATTTGTCTGTGCATAATTATGCACATTTTGTGCCATAATTTGTGATAAATTGTTTTTATAAAGAGCAAAAATATATGTAATAGACGTAATAATTGTATTAGAAACAAAGTTTTTTTTTTAACTTCACAATGAGCCCTGTGGGAATGAAAATCCACTGGTTTACTCTCGGATGGGATTCGAACCCATGACCTCTGCATTCTAGAGCAGTTGTCTTTACCACCAGACCACCTAGCATACCTGGGCCCAATTTCATAAAGCATGTAAGCACAAAAATTTGCTAAGCACAGAAAAATATTGCTTAGCAGAAACTGGTTACCAGCCAAAATTCCATAAAGTTTACACTGTTTTGACTGGTGCCCAACTCATTTTTTTGCTTAGCATAACAATTTCCTAAGCAGTATTTTTTGCTTAACAGCTTTATGAAATTTGGCCCTGGTGTCAACAGGCCAGTTTGAAATTCTTTGGTCCCCGCTGCTAAATATAGGAATCGGACCGGCCTGTCGTCACTGGGCAACCTCGGTGGTCTAGCGGTTAAGACATAAGCTCTATAATTCAGTGGTTGTTGGTTCGAATCCCACCTGAATAACATGTGGATTGTTTTAACATGAGACTTGAAAAGTACTGAGTATACAGTGCTTACACCACATTATTTGTATAAATTGTTTGTATACATTGTTTGTATACATTGTTTACATGTTTGGAACAATACACACCAATAAAATAAATCAATAAATATATAAATGAAATCTGGCCTACATTTTAACAATGGTACCTTCCAATTTTGCAATTCTTTGCTCTCTGTTTTTTCATAAAGCTAATTCTCAACAACATGCTATCTGATTGTTTTCTTCCGAAGTTAATTTTTAGTCTTTGAAAAGATTATCTGTCTTTTCCTAAATTCAATGCCATGATTCAAGTCGAGGTATGTTTAGTTAATCAGTGGGAAGGATGATTGTACTCTACTCATGTTTTGTTTAAATCTTATCCCATGTGCAATGAGCAATCTGGGGCTGCAAAGATGCAGCAATATGTAAATTTTGTACTAACTTTGTGTCACCCTTCGGGTGACAATCTTATATAGTTTTAAAACCACTGTGTAAGTTGTAGCGTTGAAATACCAGAGTTTCAAAAAGAAGTTGAATATTTAGAAATTAACATGTTGACATTCTGTTCATAATACAAGTGTGCTTAAATATACAGGTATTGACTTGGTGTGGTTGCATGTGTTACTGCATAGGGAGTATTCTAGGCAACACACACTTGGCTACATGCGTAGCTTTATATCTACAGGCAGTTTAACTCCCCGAATAGTAGACCTAGGCAGACAGTAGGCCGGGAGTGACGTCAGTACAAGGGGATAATAGCACAGTTTACACATGTGAAACTATTTATTTTTGAAAACATGTACACGTTTTGTAAATTGAACGGAAATTGCCAAGCATAGTGTCTATTACTCAGTGCAGGAAGTGATGGATCATTCTCGTCTCTAAAGTGTTGTTTTTATCAAAGCTGGTTCACACTCGCGACGGGAGTTGTCAAAATCAGAGATCTGAGTGATGGCTCTTCAAAAAGTATCGCATTCCTACTTGTATGCATCCTTGTATGCATCCTTACCATGAATGTGTGATTTCATTTAACTGCTTGAGTATTCTTTGTACGCGACTTTCAAAGTAGCCTGAGGATTTCAGCTGAAAGATTAATATTCAATGTTAATAACAGCTAAAACTAAAATTGTAGACAAAAAGTTTTGAAATACATGTAAGTATGTCTATTTACAGCCTACTCGTCCAGATTTGTCGAGAGGAACTAACACATTTGGGATATCTTTGAGTAATTGAAGCCTTTATATTAAGTGAAATCAATCAGGAAACCCAGTGATAGCTGAAGAATATCTGCATTTATGTCACTCTAACCTGGAAGAAGTTTTCTTTTTACAACTTTTCTCCAAATGAATTTTGAAAGATGAAACTATTTCAGTATGAAAAACATACAAAAACTTTTGCATATGCCATGATCAATGCACAAAATACAGAAAATGGTGCTCAGGAAATGTTTCTACAGTACAAAAATTAGCAAGGAACCAGTCACAAACAGTATGGTATTTTGGCTGGTAACCTGTTTCTACTAAGCCAGATTTTTCTGTGCTAAGCTATTTTTGTGCTTATTAGCTTAGGCCCCTTTTTCAAAACCATGTCTTGGGCTTAGGCTTAGGCTCTGGCTGGGCTCCACCAGTTATTTTGAAAGCACGGTCTTTGGGTAGAGGGCTTCAAACAGGCAGATGGAGTTTGGTGTGGAAGCTTAAAGGGTCTGTATACATTTGGTAATGACTCTGAAGCACAGCAGCTTTCGATAGTTAAAGCATTTTGAGAATCATTTCACTTCAAAGTAATGTGGTAATGGAAAAAGATATCAGGTTTTATGCCCCAAAGTTTGAATCTGAGAAACGTTTCTCAGATTGTGTATTCCTATAGGGATTATTCTTCCTGCGTGGACATATTCGCTCCGGTTTTTCGGCGATATCTCAAAAACGCGACCACCTTTTGAAGTGAAAATTTGACCGGTTAGTTTTATTGTATACATCTACGATTATATTGGACTATAAAACAATCGAACGGTTCCAAAAACCAAAAGTATACTTAGCCTTTAACCCTTGATTTCAAAAATGGCCAAACTAAAATATGGAACATTAATGGAACCTTCAGTCTCCCAGGGTACCAATGGTTAATATCTACATCCCTTTTCACCCCCAATCCATCTACATGTATAACACTCGAGTCCCACACGTACATATTCATGTGCCTGATGAGAATGTGTTCAGTCAAACGTACTTAATAACTAACATGCTCATAAGCTCTGAAATCCCTGCGGAGTTTCAGATCATACCAGATTTCTGTGGATTGAGGATATAACCACGTACATTAGAGCAAGTATAAAGCACTGTCTGAGGCAGGAATATACTCCTGCCATAGAAGTTGGACCCGGAGAACAATGAGAGCTTAATTATCGACACGATTCCCTTGTGAGAGAAAATCATGCAGACAGCCATTCATTTAGTTTGTCAAATTTCAGCTGTCACACCTTCCCCTTGGAGGGACATATTTTTTGGCCACTCTGACCAGAAACAAGTTTCTGACAGAGTTCATTGACTGAAAACATTCCATTGCATTGTTTTTTTTAGACTTGATTTAGTTTACACGGTGTTCACTGTACTTTTGCTTAACATTACATTTCTTAGAAATCTTAGGTTTTGATACTCGGCCAGGTTCTGCACTGTTCCCCGCACTCTGTGTATACATGTAGGTGGTTTTGATATTCAATGAGTTTCCATGTTGTTCACTGTACTTTTGGTGAAAATGATACATTTCTTAATCTTAGCTTTTGCTACTCACTGTAACTGAAGTTCTGCATTGTTCACTGCACTTTTTGCTTTAAAGATTTCCGTGGTTGTGATATTCATTTGTGTTTTCGCATTGTATGATGTACTTTTTTGCCTAATGCAGTAAAAGTATACTGTAGCTGATGAGCACGGGTTAATCATAGTCCCTTACACATTGTGTAATCTCCGTCAGTGGTCTTGACTATGCACACAGCCAATCTTCAGCTAATAAATAAACCCCTACTGAGCAAATATGCTACACTGGCTCCTGCTCATCTCCTGACAGCAACAGGACTGTTTGATCACTTACAGTTCTACCGTGTGCCTTGGCTTGGAGATAAATTAAAGCGGTTTGCTCGTTAGTTAACAGCAACTCAATACCCTTTCCAAGTCTTGTGCATATTCGAATGTTTGGACCTGCTAAAGTGCACAGTTTTGTTGCCTTCAACTGTGAATTTAATGAAAGCAATGTACATGGGAACGCAAGGTTCCAACAATGCTCGAATGTACATGTGAGATTAGCACGGGTTGTAGCCAGTAGTGTATAAACTTCCTACAAGTACAATCAAATAAATAAAAATTGTCAACTTAATATTACAACTTTAGTAAGAAATTACACACACATTAAAACTGACAATTAAATTATATAAAGTACATTTTGTAGCTGGCCTTTTTTTTAATAGACTGGATTAAGTTAGATTGAATATTGCTGTTGAATACTTGATACATGTACACATGTACATGTAGTATTTCAGATAAATTTAAAATCAATACTTCCAGAGCTTTACCACCAGGCAAAAATCTGTGGCTGTCTGTAAATCGTATTAGGGACTGACTGTATGTATTTTTTCATATGTACAGTATATGTTATGTACATTGTACTAACATTGTACATTTTGTTGTGTGTACAATTTATGTGGTGAGGTTGGATGGATAGCTTAATCAGGGCTCACAGACCACAGGCCTGAGGCCAGTGAATTTAGCCCTAGGCCAGTAAACTCATGACCTGACAAGTCCTGTAGTCTTGTGTTTTTCAATTGAATCTAAGTATTCCTCACTGTGTAGTATTCTTTTAAAATAACAAATGACATCAGGTTAATGACATTCAAATGTTGGCTTTGAGTCTAGTAAATACATGTATAAAAATATACTTCTCCTAGTGCCTGTTGGAAGAGATTCTGGTTTTGTAGAATAAGATTCCGGTCTGTCGAACATTTTGAAGTACAAGCCCTGCAGTCTTGTTGAAATTTACCCAAAATTCCAGCCCTGATAACCCTTCATAAACATCCATTGCCTGGTAGTTGGATTTGGATGGTTTTGATGCAGCTTGTAAACTGATGGAACTTGACGAAATGAGAAAAGGCATTTACTCCTGTAAAGTTAAAGTGTTGATTGTTTGAAGAACGAACATTTATAACAACAAGGCTTTCATCGTACAACTTTATGGTTCCTTTTGGGTTTTAGCAAACTTAATAAAATCCTAGATGGACCACTGAAACCTTTAAGGGCCCAATTTCATATAGCTGTTCCTGTACATGTTGCCTTCGGATTTTGCGCTTTGGGCTATAAAAGCATTTGTTATGATATGAATATGGAAGATGGAAAGATGTTTTACAAGTAGAATATAATGATCCACACAAATATACCTCAAAATTGCCCACCAATTATTCACGTGTACTTGTACATCATTTTTAGTATGTTTATTTTTACGGAATTTTTAAATTACAAGTCTGTTAATACACCTGTGTACTTCTAACCTCAATAAAAAACATGTAAATGCTTCTCTGTCCAAGTGCCTGTAGAAATCTCCCCATTGCAAATTACTGGCTCACTCTTGTCATTATTACCCTCGTGGGGGTCAGTAGTTCTTGTCATTACGACGAGACCATGCTATACGCTTTCACACTTCAACCCGCCGAGTGTCTCCTGAAAATATGGAGTGACAGAAATCTTCAGAAGAAGCTTCCTCCTCGCTGGGAGAAAAAAAGAAGAAGTAAAACTAATGGTGACGCATATAGGAGACACAAGGGCTGAGTCACTGATCAGAAATGAGAAATGTGCTGGCCGCTGAATAAATGCATAGTACTTGTCACCTACGCATGTTGTAGCTCGCAGTAGAGTGATATTGGCGCGGGTGCAGTTAGCGTAGGTAATTTCCATGCGGTATATGTACGCGCATCATCTGTGTGTTTGGATTCTACGCTAACTGGAGGCTCAAATCGCATGGAATTGGCACACTGATTTATACATGTGTACTGTATCGTGGGCTATCTGTACGATATATTGAGTTATTGAATTGGTCGTTATGTCAATCATCAAACAAATGATGAATATTATGTAGGCAGTTATGTAGTCACAGATTTCTTAAATAAACCACTCGCTGTAACTTATCGTCTCTCCCCCTCTTGCTCTATCTCACCAATTTCAACTGCTTCTTAAAGACAACGTATAAGATCAGGAATTGTCAAAACAATTGATAAGTTTATAAATCTGAAACCTCACTGATTATTAAGGTCATATGCTAGCTAACTACTGCCAATCCTCCAGACAGATATTTCTGTCTTAAAAATGTGCAAATGTCAAGAAAATATTTTAGTTTTAAATTGTTTAGGTATTATGAAAATGTCCAAGGGATCCTCAAGTTTTGCAGTATTCAAACATTCTGGGGAAACTTTGGAATTCCCACATGCATTATTTAAACACTTGAAGGAAACAAAAATGCGCATTTTAACAGTTCCCAAATACGCACACATTGGACTTGCACAGCCAAGTGGCACCTGGTCTATTTACCTCAATGAAGTTAATGTATGTTGAGGTTCCTGAAGAGATTGGGTCTTCTTTTTCACATTGGTCATGAATGTTTCAGAAAACCCTGTTTCAGAAAACCCTGTATCAGAAAGCTCTTTATCACAGTTTTTCCCCCCTCTTGTACCAAACCCACGAATGAAACTGAAACTGACACAAAAAATAAACTGATTCTGTTTTCTGTACTGAACTGAGGAAGCAAATTGATTGCACACTGCATGGTGAAAGTCTATCAGGTATAAAATGGGACATTCTAAAAACGAGGGCCTTCCAAAAAACAAGGGCATTCCGTCTATATTACAGTACATCCTACGCAAATGGACTCGCAACCTGTTTCATAAAATCCACTTTCCTCTTGTGAATAGTACAGCAACTGCCCTCCTGTTTAATTGTTTTATTCTATACCTTATTAAGGGAAAACAACAGAGGTGGTGGTAACTTGATCCAATCCTACAGGGAAGGAGGGGGCATCCCAAAGGAGGTCATATCTTTCTTGTTTTATTACCGCAAATTGAATAGTTTATAGATTATAAACTATAGATTATTGGCGTGTCGTGGCCGAGTGGATAAGAGCACCGAACTCAAGCTTTGGTGTTTCTGATCAGCAGAGTGTGGGTTCGAATCCCAGTCGTGACACGTGTGTCCTTAAGCAAGACACTTAACCACATGCTTCGTCCTTCGGATGGGACGTAAAGCCGTAGGTCCCGTGTGTTGTGTAATGCACGTAAAAGAACCCAGTGCACTTATCGTAAAGAGAAGGGGTTCGCCCCGGTGTTCCTGGTTTGATTGGCTGCATATTGCGCCACAGCACCTTGTAAACCATTACATGGTGCTATGCAAAGGAATAGGCTTCATACTTCAACATGTAACCCCACATACCTTGTAGGAAAAATACTGAGCGCTTTGAGACACCCATCGGGAGTATAAAGCGCTACATGTATATAAGAACTGCGTATTATTATTATTATTATTATTATTATGTCATATATTTGACTTCTCTCATGTGAACGCCAAATCATCTGACCCACTTCTTCTTTGAAATTGTCCGTACTCATGGGGGCACAGTGTTTGTCGAAGTACAGCACCGAATATTGAAGCTGCTGCATTTCAAATGATGGATTATTTTTTTATTTTTTTAAAAGCTTGAATTATGGATCGTGGGCAATGACTGACATAATATGAACGCTAGTTTGATTATCAACCTTTCTTTCTGACAGAGACTGTCCCTATATGTAGTCTATTTATACATACCAGGATACACTAGGGATCAATCACATGTCTCTCTATCTGACAGGAGTTTTTACGATGACCCCGAGATGAAAAAAAAAAAAGTCATATGTGTGAGGGGAAAAAACACCCACAAGGTGTAATTTGACACACCTCATACCATATACACAACTGGTAATGAAATGCATCAAACACATGGGGACTCACACTGGTGGCTTATTCCTGTGATTAGAATGTTGTCTTTCACACGCAAACAAGGATTCTGTTTATTATCAACTTGGTAATTAACAACGCATGGGAACTTTGTAATTAACAGTGCAGAGGACTTGGTAATTAACAATGCAGGGGAATCATGGACAACAATTTGGCTACTTCGTCGTGTCAGGAATTCCAGGGCGGAATAGGGAAGATAATTCAGATTTAAAGGTAGATTTAATCTGAAAACCTCAACGGCACTAACAGCATTTTTTTGTCATCAATATCAAATGTATTCACTATCAACACAATATACTTTGTTACCTTTTCTGTTTAACTATTAAAGCTCTATACAGCAATCCTTCACCGATCTTGAACTCTTGGTAGCAGCAGATACCGCCATTATTGCGGTGGTACTGCGCTGCCTAGCGACGGGTTTAAGCGATTTGCAAAGTGAAAGTCCAATAACCCGCGACTGATCAAATGATCGCCGTGTAGCCCAAACCTTATACCAGTCGCTAGGCAGCGCAGTACCACCCAGGTACCACCGCAATAATGGAGGCATATCTGCCGACACCAAGAGTTCAAGATCGGTGAAGGATTGCTGTATAAATTAGCTCTTTATCTTGTGTTAGTTTACTTTTTTAGTTGATTTAAGTTAGGGTCATACTTTGGTAATGACCCTAGAAAAAAAGGTGTCATTTTTATCCGAAAGCCTACTTGTTATGAAGATGGTATTGGTGGTAAGCATTCTGCGAAGTTATTTGGTCTGCTGAAGTGCCTCCCGTTTATTAGAAGTAAATGAAAGTGTGTCTAAAAATTTGAATCTCTAAAGATCACCTTTAATGATTGTTTACCTGAGACCCATATAAGCAAATTAATCATGAACCCTCAGTGTGTTCAACAGTTGTATCTCATTTCACGCAGGTAATAACAAATGAATTCAATCTCTTAAATTCTAGTGCCCAATCTTGTCATTAAATTCTAATCAAATTAATCCACTATCAGGTGACTTTGATTACGGTTAAAAAACAGTATCTCTCATCTGTCCCATTAGTCTAAAGGTAAATCCATATGCAGCCAGCTAATTCTCCACCAAGTACCAACTGATGATGGGTATTAGCGTTAACTGTATAAAACACACACCGGTATAATGAAATGAGTGATCGCAATCGTTTACGTACACACATAATCAAATTGGGCCAGTCTGTATAGGTTTATCAAGCCATTCGAAGGACACCGAAGCGTCAGGCGCTCATTGCTCAAATTTATTAAGTGCATTAAAAACACCCTGTGGACTACGCCGAATAAATCAAGCATTATGTTGGGAGTTCTGCACACATGGGGATAATCACACGAGACTTGGCTCAAAGTAAGAGAAAGAGACGGAGAAAAAAACAAATCAGCTCACTGAAATCTTCTTTAGGTTTTTCTCCTCTTCACTCCAGAGCTGAAAGCTCGGTGATAAGGATCTTTGTTTGCCAAGAAAACCCTTGATGCATGCCACAGCCTCAGCGAGTAAATTTACCGTCTCAAGTCTTCCCCCCCTGGGTATCGTACCAGTCACGTTCCTCCCAAAAATATATATAAAAAATAGGAGGAGAATTGTTTTTGAAATAAAGAGCAATGACCGTTCAAGTTAAATTTATCAGCATGAATAGTCTTGACCAGGCATGGGTTAAAGGCCCTGTACACTATTGGTAAGATCGAAAAACACAAATGTTCACAGATTCACACATAACTTACATGATTTAAAGTAAGTAATGGTAGAAAGGGTTCCTTAAAATATTTCTGCCTAAAATGTTATCGTTTCTGAGAAATGAGTAAAACAATAGTTTTTATCACGCGTGATAATAAACTCGATGTTTGAAAAACAGAAAACACATAGGTCTCTTTTCACTATTTTCTCGTGACCTCGATGACCAATTGAGCTCAAACTTTCACAGGTTTGTTTGTTCATGCATATGGTTGATCACACAAAACATGAACACTGTGTGCGACTATTTTGTCAGCTCTACCAATCCTGTATAATACCTTTAAGGGGTCAACTCGCTTCTTATGTTTGTTTGGGTTACAATGAGGAATAGAGAATATCATTTATTAAATAGGAGTTTAAGAAGTATTTCACACTTCTATTGGATTTCCATTGCTTATTCGAGGCTGAAAGCAGCCCAATAAAAAGGGCAGTGACCATTGGCATGGTGAAATGCCTTGATTCTACCGTTCATGTAATTGAAAAAATGAAGTGCAGATTTTGTAGCAAAGTTTGTATCGTAATGTCGGTGCCAATATCTAATTTTATCTTTGCGACTTGTAATTGGAAAATAATAATAATAGTAATAATCATATTACTACTAATAACAATAGTGGCTTCTTATGTAGCCCTCAAGTCTGTCACTCGTGGCACTCCCAACATTATTGCCCCTAGTTACTGGGCCATTTATTTCATTCCTTAAACCATCTCAGCTCCATTAGGAGTATACAGCATGTGCTGCCAAGTATGTAGCGCAACAAGCTAAATCAATCACAAGAACCATCTCTGCCCTCACAGGTACCCATTTACCCCCCCCCCCCCCCCCCCCCCCCCCCCGGGTGAAGAGAAGCAATTATAGTTAAGTGTCTTGCTCAAGGATACAAGTGTCATGACTGGGATTCGAACCCTTCCCCTAATGACTATTCACGTTTGTATCAAGTTTATGAAATCTTGCCAGTGCAATTGAATTCAACCAAAAGATCTTTTACAAAACACCTAGGTTTGAGACTGCAATCAGTGTCCACTTAAACTATCCCAGGTTCATAACACACAAACAAATCTCACAGAGGAGGCTTTTTTTTTCTTGTTATAATATTTTTTACGCAAAGTCTCTCTACTTTTACCACAAAGTAAGTTACAACATTTTCTGCACAGTCTCACATGCTAAAACCTATATCAAATAATAAACCACAAGGGAAACTGAGTGGGTAGATTTTAAATAATTTGTTCGACCTCAAACTACAATGTATATTAAAACAGAGTCACAACATTTTAAACATAGATCCTCTCTTGTGTTATTAGTCTCCCTAGTTTTATAATAAAACCAATTTCCAACATTTTTTCGCACAGAGTCTCTCTAGTTTTATAATAAAACCAATTTCCAACATTTTGTTTACACAGTCTCCCTAGTGTTATAATAAAAACAAAGTTCCGACATTTTTTACATAGTCTCTCTATAGTGTTATTATACAAACCGAGTTACAGCATTTTACAGCAACGTACAGCATTGTGTAAGATTATAGTGTTATAATGAAACAGAATTCTGACTTTTTCTTTACACTGATGCAAAGATGCAGCTTGACAAATAAGCATTCCTGTAGAGGATTCTGAATTCATTTATTAACATGCACACTGATACACAGCAACTTGTCAAACGACTCTGTGGATAGGCCCAAATGGCGGAGTTCCATTAGTACTCCAGGTTTTCAATCGTAATTACCAGTATCCATGTTGAAAACATATTTCCTGCAACCTCGCTGAGGTCATTATTCATCGTGAAACATTGTCCTTTCAGTAGATAGAGCAAAGCCTTCACAGAGGCGTATCCCAACCCAGAGAGCTCAAGATGTAGTTACCAAAATGCTTTTTTAGTAATCGGAAGTATAGTCTTTGGAATCGGATGAGCAGTGTTTGTGATTGAATAAACTAACAAATGTACACTAATCTCACTAAAAGCATTCACTGTTAAAAAGCTGAAGACTGATTTATTTTTCTGCCTCTCTGCTCTTTTCTCTAGCTTAAGAACAAGTGAAACCAATTATCTGAATGAGGCGTTCTCCTTCTACTCGGCCATCCGCTCCAGAGCGTATTATTCCAAAGTCAATCGAGAAAAAGGGTAAGTGTACATACTCTGTAGGCACTCTCTGCAGGGAGCAGCCTTAAACCTATATTCTCCAAAATCAACCAATATGAGTTGATGTAGGATCCCTGCTGCCTCAATCCTCCATAATCACCCAATATGAGTTGATGTAGGATCCCTGCTGCCTCAATCCTCCATAATCAACCAATATGAGTTGATGTAGGATCCCTGCTGCCTCAATCCTCCATGATCAACCAATATGAGTTGATGTAGGATCCCTACTGCTTCAATCCTCCATAATCAACCAATATGAGTTGATGTAGGATCCCTGCTGCCTCAATCCTCCATAATCAACCAATATGAGTTGATGTAGGATCCCTTCTGCCTCAATCCTCCATAATCAACCAATATGAGTTGATGTAGGATCCCTGCTGCCTCAATCCTCCATAATCAACCAATATGAGTTGATGTAGGATCCCTGCTGCCTCAATCCTCCATAATCAACCAATATGAGTTGATGTAGGATCCCTGCTGCCTCAATCCTCCATAATCAACCAATATGAGTTGATGTAGGATCCCTACTGCCTCAATCCTCCATAATCAACCAATATGAGTTGATGTAGGATGCCTAGTGCCTCAATCCTCCATAATCAACCAATATGAGTTGATGTAGGATGCCTAGTGCCTCAATCCTCCATAATCAACCAATATGAGTTGATGTAGGATCCCTGCTGCCTCAATCCTCCATAATCAACCAATATGAGTTGATGTAGGATGCCTAGTGCCTCAATCCTCCATAATCAACCAATATGAGTTGATGTAGGATGCCTAGTGCCTCAATCCTCCATAATCAACCAATATGAGTTGATGTAGGATCCCTGCTGCCTCAATCCTCCATAATCAACCAATATGAGTTGATGTAGGATCCCTGCTGCCTCAATCCTCCATAATCAACCAATATGAGTTGATGTAGGATCCCGACTGCCTCAATCCTCCATAATCAACCAATATGAGTTGATGTAGGATGCCTAGTGCCTCAATCCTCCATAATCAACCAATATGAGTTGATGTAGGATGCCTAGTGCCTCAATCCTCCATAATCAACCAATATGAGTTGATGTAGGATCCCTGCTGCCTCAATCCTCCATAATCAACCAATATGAGTTGATGTAGGATCCATACTTCCTCAATCCTCCAAAATCAATCAATATGGGTCATGTACATGTACAGGTAGGATCCCAAATGCATCTCACAGGCAAATTCTAAATCGTTGTCAATCCTTTGAAATCATCTAAATCTTCTGGATGATTTTGACGGACACAGAAAAGGAAAGCTATGATGCTATGACACAGTTGATGATCTTGAATTAGATTGATAATGTCAGTGATTAAATCTTGACGAAATGAAAATATGGAGCAAGTAATTCTGAGAACTGATGATCACTCATACATTGATTCTTATTAAAAGGTTCCATATCAGTATAACAAATTGTCATGTATTTGGGATTAAGTATCACAAGAATGTCATTCAAAGCAAACAACAAACCATAAAAAGGAAATATATATTGATGAAAAAAGAGTCAAACTTAGTTATAATAAATGTTCATGTTTTTCTTTATTAAATAGTTCATTAAAAACCGGATAAACACAGTACTTTAAAATAAAATTACACAACACAAAAGTAGGTTTAATATTTGATATATGTTTCCCCAAGAGTAAATCGTCTGGCAGTGGCACTAATTTTAAACACATTTAAGCTTTGAAACATTAATGTTTTCATTCCCATTTAAACTAATTGGTTCATAAAAGCATGGGCTGTCCATGTAGCCTTGAATAAATAATGAATTTTAATTAAAAGAAAGTGTTTGAGCTCACTGCAAATAGAACAAAGTAAACCTATCATGTAATGAATAAAACAGAAGAAGAAAGACCTTAGCAAGGCACTGTGTCATGCAACTGTTATCAAATGAAGCGTATGGTTGGTTGTTGACTGGTCTAATTTGTACCTGTTAGAAGGGAAAACAGTTTGAATAGTCACTCCCAATAGATCAGAGCCTTTGAAGTGGACAAGGGAGCAAATGCTGAAGGGTGGAGACTAAAAGGAAAGAAAACATCAGCGCAATTCCACTTTGATTATCAATGGAAGACAAAGCTATCTGTTTTTCTTTGGGGTTTTAATAAGGGAAATTACAACAAAGGTTCTATCGAACCTCTGGCATAGGCATAGTTCGTAAAAGCATGTTTTCATTTTTGCTTCTTTTTATTTTTTAAAGTGATGTTCTTCCTCTGTTTATCCTTTTAAAAAAAGTCTTTCCTAAATCTCTTTCATGTCAAGAAACACTTCCAACACTAAAATTATTTATGGTGAAGACACAAGAGGAAACTAAAGCCGAGTTGGAATTGGCATGTGCAGGTGTGACTGTTGGTAAAGGGCAGTCTATGCTTCAATGCGTGTTAGCATGGTGATCCGGCAGCTGCCCAACTTGTGAATAAGTCGTTAAGGCAGAGCTGTTTGCCTGGCTACCTTCATTGAAAAAGCAGCAACAAAAATGCTAATCATCCAACTTAATAGCCTACATTAGGGATAACATTGTTCATAGAGTATTTAAAAAACAGTCTCATATTTTTAACTGATGCCCGGTTCATACTTCACGTGAAAGCGAAGCGAGTGTTCTTGCGTCACAATTAATATGCGCCTCGACTCATGGAATCTGTTGCCCTAGACTTGGCCCTGATGCCCCTTCAAAAGCTTCCCATAGACTTTGACACTTTCCAATGCAAGTGTCCTTTGCAAAATGAGATGGCCTTGCCCTCTCAAAGATGTAATTCAAGACCTGAGACAACTGCATGAAGTCGGGTCTAGTTTATATCAGTGTAGTATACCTTTACTCATTCATCATTTGACGATGTTACCCTTGAGTTTCCTTTTGCCCAAGCAAGGTAATTATTCAGTGTGTATAGAACATTCCATTAGTATTTCAAAATGTCTCTTGGCTTCTTCAGTGGGCACAATAGTTAACACTTACAGGGTGCATTTTCCTCCATTATGGCTCAAAGTTCAAGGCCTAAAGATGAGAATCGTGTATAATAGATGTCTGTTGTATCCATCTTGTGGAGCTCTTGAAGTATATTGCATGGTGAAAAGTTACACTGCTGTAAAAGGTTTTTCTTTTTTACATCCTGTGAAATAATCTCTTCCTGTTTAGGAGTGCCTTGTGAAAGGGATTTGTGGTTGTCTTCCTTGTGGGCACTGTGGTTAAAAATCTATAATTCCAACTGCATGTACATTACTGATACTTTCTGAAGAAGAAAAAACATGGCGATCATGCAAAAAGTGTTTGCTATTAGCAGGGCTCGAAATTTACACTGGACCGCCGGCCTGAGGCCAGTAATTATAGCATCGGGCCAGTAAACTCATGACTGGAAGAGTCCAGCAATCTTGTGTTTTTGTTCAAATGTTTATTTTCAGTCAGATAAATCTCTTTTAGTTCTGTTGAGCATTGAAGAATACTTACCCATATTACAAATGAAATAACTCTTCTCTTAGTGCTCGTTCAAATTAAAACAGTTCAAATTTCAAACTATGTATTTTTGTGGATTCCCCCCCCTTCAAATTTGAACTGAAGGCTAAATGAAAATCTTTTGCTCAGAAATGAGCTTGTTTTGATTATCTGTTGATACGCTTCCAAGAGTATGCCAAGAGTATGTGTCTACTGCCCTTAAAAAACACAAAAGGTCGCGCAATTTTTAGTGCTCTAATCTCGAACTCCAGAGTTATCATTTGATTGGCTGCTCTAAAAAAAAAGGGTGGCCTGACAAAAGCGTTTGACATATATTGATATGGCTAGTCCTATCATGATCAAATAATCCTCTCTAAATAGCAGGCGGGGCAAAGCTCATAGCCGACAAATCAATGGACAAATGAATAAACGCGGGTTGGAGATATGAGGCTGCCTAGCCTACCCCCTTTTTGTTTTTGTGTGGACAGAGTGTGTTGATAAGAGGGAAACCCGACACCACGTTTGCATTACAGCGCCAATCTTGAAAAACCATCTGTTCCAGAAACCTAGATCCATCACAAGCCATTATCGCGATGAGGGATTGTACGTGGCGTAATCTTTGCTGCTGTATTCTTTCCCGATCGTGCTGGATTTGCGTTGGACACACAGAGACACGTACCTGTCGTGCCTGCCTCAATGTGTGGTCAATCAATGTCATTATCTTCAAAATCTAGGCTCACATGTCCACAAAACAAATTTATTTATTTATAATGCTCTTTTCCCATCAATTCATCCATACCGTTTGTAAGATAGATGATGGACTGTTCAAAAGTTTTGACAGTTTATAAATGATAGCCTACTGGGTGCTTAACCTACATGTAATATTTATTTTGATTGTAAGTTAACCTAAATACCTGTGCAGTGTACATGTAATGCAAGTGATAATAACGGTTACTCTATTTGCTGTTTGAGGTTGAACCTTGTGCACAGATTTACCCCTCCCATAATGCCATAACCCTGTTTCTGAAAATGCCAGCCTTTCCAAAGTCTGTATAAAACAGCTCTTTTCAGCCCAGGTGGAAATTTAGACCATAGACCCCCTGCATTGGCCACCATCGTTGATGAAACGTGTACGCATGAAAGGCTATTATTGGCGTACACGCATGCAAATTTCCATTGTTTTTCAATAAAGATGGCAGTCCATGACATCATTTGCAACAAAACGTCCTAAAGGCAAAACAATGTTTATTCAAAACACATATCCTTGTAACTTGATTGGTGAAATACGCCTCATGTGTCATCCTTTATTTTGCCCTGTTTGCTGACATGAGGTTCAAACAATTTAATATTGAAGTCCAATGTGGATAATTATTGGACACTTTGCAGCATTTCCAAAACATAATTGTTCCCTGCCCATCCAAACAAGGCAAGGTCGTGTCATGGGCAAAGCTGGTGTCTACATGGAGTCAGCCACATTGAACAACGGGGTTTTGTAGAATTTCAGAGTGTGGGACGGACAAGTTTCCACACCCTATTTTGTGTTCATGGTGAAAGCGTTTCAAATGACAAGAATCTATGTGTGCGTTGATATAAAACAAATATTGAATGCATTTGGTTCTTGCATTGTCGCAAAATGTAATCACTCTGTGGAATCTGGCTTTTCCACATACTCCAGATTTCACCCCATGATTGTATTCCGCGACAATGCACTCATATGCACCAATTGTGGAATGATAATAATAATGGATATTTCTAGAGCAACATGAATGTCAAAATCTAAAACTCCTGTGCCCAATTTCTTAGAGCTGCTGTTGCATAAGATATTGCTTAACAACTTTCTGCTAAGCAATAATGAGCAAGATACCAGTCACAAATGGTACACAAGACATGATGTTTTGGCTGGTAACCTTAATCTAGTAAGCATAATTTTTGTTGTGCTGAGCTACTTTTTGTCCTCATGCAGCTCTATGAAATTGGGCCCTGGTGTGTACTGCACACTATACTGTGCATCTTTTTCAGACAGGTTGTTGTACTCTACAAAATCTAATCTAGGATGGTTGGATAAACAAAACATGCTCTACCTTGTGGACATCTACAAGTACTTCAGAAAAAACCAGCAGTTCCTTTTAAGTTTTGTACCCTATCAAGAATAACTTGGGGCAGATTGTAATGAAACAAACTGTGATTTTGCCCCCATTCCACCACTAAATCAATAGTCAAAATTGATACCAACTTGTAAAGTGGACCCTAAGGCCATGCATTTGTGTTTATGGTATCTACTCTACGACCACAGCATAACAATTTCATCTTTTTGGAAATCTACTCTGTCAAACTTCTTCAGTCGACAACGGAAGGTGTTTCTTTCCCCACTCTCTGTCTCCCTTGCCATGAATCAAAGGCATAGTTACAAATGTAGATGACAACCTTCCTCGGAGCCCAACGGGTACATAATCAGAGATTTCCCGCACAATTTAAGGTGCCAAAGAGTGGGAATTTCCTCTTTTTGGCGCTGAGCTGTTGACAGTTCTCTTCAGATGAAAAGTTGTGGATCCATTACTTGTCAGAGGTAGCGCTCTACCTCCCGGCGTTTTGTCCAATCAGTCTCTGGGAATACTGTGAGGTGTGTGCGGGCACACGCATTCTCATTCATGTGCAAGTACTTGAATGTGTTATTAAACTTCTTTACAAGCATTGACACATGAGACCGTTGTCGCAAAGTCGTTAAATCAGAAAATATTTCTTAAATCAATTTGATTTACTAAGCACAAATTTGGGAGCCGGTCAACAGCAATGTACATGACATGGTGTTTTGGCTGTTAACCAACTTCTGCTGAGCAATTCTTTTCTACGCTTAGTGTTCTGCTTATTGGGTGTATGAAATGTAGGCATGGTTTGCACTGTGAGCAGTGTAGGACTAGTCACTAGTGCACAATGTAGTTTCCACATCTACTACATACATGTATGCACCACAGGCCTTCGCAGAAGCATGACCATTAACGCTCTTAATAGAAGTTATAATCTGTTCACTCTAGTACGGAGGTACTGCACGAACGCGTGCCCTCATGTGCGAGCAAAACAATTTCCGATACAGAGCTATCACAATAACTGCAGGGGTCAATGTCATGTGGGAGTCAATTCAGCTCATTACTTGACTCACTCCATCGGACATGAATCTGAGTGGCTTGAAAGACCGGCCTGGTTTAATAACATGTACGCGATTACTGAAGAAGTCTTTATTTCTTATGTCCTAGTCTCTGACAGACATGATATCGTGTACAGTTTAATTCCCCCTGTCCATTCAAATGTGAGGGAACCCACTTTGCTACTTTAAATGGCCTCGCTCATTCTTGTTTTGCCAATATCACTACATACATCGCTCTGAATATTTGCAAAAACTAATCAAAAATATACATTTTGGGGTCATTTATGACCTTCTTTTCTTCACCTCTTTGTATCAAGAAATCACATTTTGGGTCAGTAGATGGAATCATTGTACATTTGTATGTAGTGCTGATTTCTTGTGAGTTTGCAAGCTACGTCAATTTTGCTTCAATCATAAACCTGAATTTGATCACCTCACTCAGTTCATTATAGTGATGGGAAACGCTTGTCCTGTGTATTACAAATGCATGATTTAGGACATTTTATTCAATATTAGATGCTTCCATTCATTGATGACAGAGGGTAAGTTACATGCTTGTAAACGTGCATGTATTCTGATGACTCTTTCAGTGCAATGTAAATTCAGTTTGCGGTATCACAATGTGTATATATCTACTTTGCTGGGAAGATTCGTTCTTTGAGAACTTGTCTTGCTTGTTATCCTACTGTCGCGGAGTAGATTTCAGAATTGTGGAGACTACTTAGATCTGAATAGAACTGTCCTGCTTATTAACTACACCCTGGGCGGGGCATAGGAAATCAGGACTACTACATTCAGTGCATTTATGTGCACTAATAATAATCATAATCAGAGATTTGTACTGCATGATTTTGATAAAAATAATCAACAGTGCATAAATGGGTATCTGCACTTTAAGAATATCTGGGTTTTGTTTTGTGTCCAAGTAATACTTTACTGGGACACTTGTTCTTTGGAAATCCTTTGCACTATTGTATTAATTTTTTTACCAATCACAATTGTGTGTGAAGAGTCTGCTTATAAAATATAAGCATTTGTTTGAAGCCTTGTTTATACCTGTCGAGAATGTGGATTCATTGTGTAGTGTCTTTTTGTGATGAAAACACTCATTATGTATACAGACTTTCCAAATGTGGCGTGTCGTGGCGGTCTCGCGCATCGAACTCGAGGTCTGGTGGCCAAGTCACCAGAGTGTGGATTCGAATCCCAGTCGTGACACTTTAGTATAATAATTGCTTCTCCTCACCAAGAAGTAAACGGATACCTGCGAGGGTAGGGATTGTTGATGTGAATGATTAGCAGCCTGTGCGCCCATTCGGCTGCCGGTGCTGCATACTCCTAAGGAGCTGAGATAGGAATGCTTAGGGCCCAATAATAATACTGTAAGTAGCTTTGAGGGGCCTACTTGGCCTTAAAAAGCGCATTATTAACTACACACTATTATTATAGTATTTGCTCTTGCAATTTGTGTGAAGTATGGAGCATGCTTGATGTGTCTGGGTCATATGTAAAAACCACTATGACTGGCTAATGAATGATGATACATTGTACGTGAAGGGTCATTAGTACCAACCAGAATGTAATGGCTTTAAGGCAATTGCATTTCTATTCTGATCGATAGGAGGCCTGGGCCAAATTTGATTGCTCTGCTTACCATGAGCTAAAACGGCGCTTACAGAAATTAGCAGGAAAAGTCATCTTGAATGTAAGCTTGTTTCACAGGTTGGCAAGGAATTTGCTTGTGTGTGTATACTTCATGTTAAGAAGCATTCTTCTCTTACACAGCTAGCGCAGAAATCTGCTGGTGCTTACCCTTTAAGCAGAAAATAGTGACTGTAACTTGTAAGCATAAGTGCAGAACTATGTGATAAACAGACAGTCATTAGCCTTTTGAGATATGGTGGACACTATAGGAGTGCACTGTTAATGGGTGTGTACAGACAAATTTACCCAAACCAAAAAGTGTCATAGTCGTATCACAAAATGGCTTATGGAACTGGGCCAAAGTTGCTTATTAGACTGCCTCACTTAGCACCAACATTCACGTAGTATGTAATGTGCCATGACGGCGCGGGTGCCAAGACACGAACCACGCTTCAGCGTCTTGTCTCTTCATCCACATGTTCAACCATGTTACAGAGGTCAGATTGTCTGGCCAGAAGTTGTCGCAGTGATGACACACTGAGTCTCTCCAACTGTGACAATTGCATGCTTGGCAGGTAATATGGATAATGCTCATGTGTGGAAAGGTGTTCTGCTCAACCGTTTCATCTCCCAGCGTGGGGGGGGGGGGGCTTTTCCCAGTTTTTAGAAAGTAGTTCGTGATTTGGGAGTCATAGGGGTGTACGGGGGAGGGTAGCTTTTAGAGTAAGAAAACCTTGACTGATTGGATGATTTGATTGAGCATGATGTTGCACTGCTATAAAGCAAGACACTGGGATAATTAAAGTCTGTCTGAGAGCTTAGTGATGGATCCCCAAAACAATCTTGAATGAGTGCAGAGTCGAACCATGGTCAAACAAGCTTAAATGGAAATTGTCATCTTACATATGGGAAACCTTGGAGACAGTCTCCACATTGTATAACGGCAGGCTTAACTTGGCTAGGAGTAATATATTTATAAATCTGTGAAATTACACATTATGTGGAGAGGGGAGTGAAGGATCATTTGGCCTTGAAAATTAACATAATCACTGAACATGGGTTGTGCCAGTATACTGTCACACCACTATTAAAAATATGTCTGATTCATATTGTTGAAGGAAAGATACCATTAAATCGTCAAGGTCTATGGTCATGATATTGCTGTAGCAAGAACATGTGACGTGTAGAATGGCAAGCTGTTGTATTGATCACCGTGTGCGTCATTATAGAGAAGATTCTAGGTAGGTCTAACACTTAGCTGGTAATTTGTAATTGGCAAAGCTTTGTACTACCCCGGGCACAAAATGCACAATGTAACAATCAAAATAGTGCTTGTGGGTTTTTATTAAACTCGTTTGACTTCTAAGTGGGCATTCACGGTTGTGATTGCCAGTGCATGAAGGAGAGGGTATATAATACCACAATACCAACCAAAAGAACCTATGGTATAAATGCAAAAAATAGTTTATGGCCTGACGTTTCGACCCTAGCATAGTCTTTCTTCTGCTGGGGTAGAAACGTCAGGCCATTTTTTCCCTCACTATCTCTCAGAAGGACTTCAACAATATCATTCCTACCCTGAGTCTATCAGATCAAATATGAAACATCTTTGAAGGAAATCCCAGACCAAAACGTCTGGGATTAAAAGATCAGTTACTTCTCTAAGAGAAGGTCCTTCTAGGCATCTAGCCATCGGGCTAGCTCAGCAGTCTACTGGTAAGACATCTGCTCTAGCAATGCAAAGGTTGTGGGTTCCAATCCCACCTGAGTGATTTTTGCCTGTAAATTTTTTTCAAAGAACTTTGGAAAGTACTGAGTTAGTATACAACGGTGTATGGGTAAAAAACAAATTAAGGTCCTTTGTTGTTCAACCCAAAATTACTTCTCTTATAAGAGGTCAGCTTGATTCCTGAGATTAGCTGCGGTTATCATAAACAAAGATTACACCCAATGCAAATTGGATCAAGCACCAATCATTCTTACAGTTATTCTGCTCTGAAATGCTTTCTTTTGAAGATGAAAAAAAACCCCAGTTGTTAGGATACAGGTGTGATTCAGCAAGAGTCAGGTTTTAGGAGGTGATCAAAATCTAGGCCAAATACAGTGTGTCTGCCCAATGGGCAATAAGAAGTAATATCATATGTGCGAGAGGATAGTAACTTGAGCCTGTCTATCAAATATGACTTTTAACGTACAGCTGCTGCTCAAACTGATTTTCCATTTTAACATTAATGCAAACGCTTCCTGTCATCTGCCACACAAGAACTTCATTCGATCTGCTGTGATGTGAAAGTTGTGTTGGACTCATCTTGCACATGATATATTAGAGGAGTTTGAAGAGCTTGCCATGGTGTCAGAGAGGGATTAAGATTGCTGGCGCAATCTCACTCGCTCAATCCATTCATCAATATTCTCTCGGCCGTATACCTGCGTTATTACAAACAGCGTCAATTTAAGGGAGGGTTGGCAGACTCGCAAACTGGAAATTGTCATGGGAACTTGCCAGTTCTATTTATGATAATAAGCCATTAGTACATTAGATTTTAATAGAAAGTCTGCCGTGGATTCCCTGGAGAACTCTTATCAGAATTTAATTCCTCAGACTGAAGACAGCATTGCTAAAACACTTGACTTGATTTGGGGCAAACTTGTGCATTTTTAACAACTAACGCTGTGTCCGAATTAGCTGCTACAGCTAGGGCTACAGCTTGATTTCCACGTCATTTTGTGTTTGAGTATAGGAAGTCCTTTTCAACACCCTTAGCAACAGTGTTAGCCTTAGCTCTAGCCTCAATTACGGATATGGCCACAGAGATTGTGAGTACCTGCCTAATTTTGACTCCTGATGACAGTGTATTACAAAAAGGGTACAAGATTTTGCTTAGTTTCAGGTTGCTAAGAAACGGCTTGCCTGAATCACTTGGGGCCTTTTCCAAATGTAGGCTTGGAATCCGGCTTCGGCTTGGGTTCCGTCATCAATTTTAGAGGAAATCATTTGGCAACGTACTTCATCATCAAACAGAGCCTGGGGTAGATTTCACAAAGCACTAAGATTCACCTTAAGATGAGTTGCCAATATCACCAAAAAGTGATTTCCACACTTTTCTTAGAAATTAAGATTGATACACAGTTAAGATCAATCTTAGCTCTTTGTGAAATCAATCCCCAGAGCCAGAGCTTAAGATGAGCTTTAGTAAAGGTCCCATACTAGTTACACTGATTTTTAGTCTGAGGCGTTAAATGTGGCAATTCATTGTACGAGACACTATTCAAAATTAACTCACAAGTCGCTTTTTTGCCGAGGTATAAAACCATCAAAAGTTGTCCATCAAATAACCACTTTACGCCGAAGGGGGTATTAAGATTTGTCGAACGCATGCCCAGGGCCCGTCTTAATGTGCATTGGTAAATGTGCATGGAGCGGTTGACGTTGCAACTCACTCAGAACGTTCTGTGTGAGACAATTTCAACAGTGGATGACATTTTGACTCGCTCAGAAGGCTGTGTTGTGTGCAGCATGCGTGCACTCTTGTTGTCACACCTTGCTGGCCCGGTACAAACAGGATGAAAAATTGCTGGAATCATTGATAAAAGTCACTCTTTACCGGGGATGTTTGTGTAATCCTCAATTGCAGACCTTTGTTCCTTTGTCAAAGTGTTGGATGATTTCAATAGACTGAATTGTTCTTGGCACTGATGTAAGTGCGAGATTCCAGGGCCATTTATCATAAGTGGCTTAGTGGCTTATAGGGCCTTGGGACAGCCAAGCCATGCTGAAAAAAGGGCTGCCCTCCAAGTTTTCTCAGAAGAGAACTGTTCATCCCAGTGCCAGTGCCAAACAATACCATTTTTGTTGTCTTTACTTCGTTTTGTCAGGGGCTCCAAGTTCAAATTAAGTTTTGTGTTGCCCACATTCTCCAATCGCTAGTCTTTACAATCGCTTTTGGATTCGACAAAAGTTACACTTGAAGGGTATTAAAACACAGTAGCATTTTACACTAGTTTAACATGAGGTTAGAGACTTGTAATTCTTTTCTCGCTTTTTTATAAGGACTCTACAATTTGAAAATGAGTGGATCACAAAACTGAATTTGACCTTACAGCCCCTCTTTAACTGTGGCACTACTGATGTGGAAAGTGACAGATTGTTGAAACGTGTAGTTTGTCAGTAAATTGCACTCATGACAAATGAAAAGATCATAAGAGTTGAATCTGATGTTACAACAGAGAACTAATATAAATGTAGATTGTGTAACATGAGCTCAGTGACTGGAAACATAGGATGATTTACATTCACTGATTAATACTGCCATGGGCTGTAATTGTAAAAACTGTTCAAGTGTCAAACTTTCCTCTCTTCTAGCAGTGTACAGTTTGATCTAAATGCACATTTATGTGCATTTATGGCTCCTCTGGCAATATTACTGGTGTTACAGTCAGATAAACAATAGTTTGATAACCAACTAACAAAAGTTGTTTACCTTTTAAATTAAATTATTCAGCTTTTTGTCAGCATGGAATAGAACTTGCTCAAACTTGTCAATTAGACGATCTACAACATGATCGTTGTAATAAATGGAGTACTTGTTATTGAAGGCATTAACCTCATATCATGTCATGGCTGAGGGGTCTAGCACAGTGGACCACAGTTTTGGTGTTGAGTTGTTGGAGTGTGGGTTTGAATCGTGGTTATTGAATCATTCACATCATAGTGTGTCATGGCCTAGTGGTCTAGCGCTGTGGACCAGAGTTTCGGTGTTTGAGAATTAGAGTCTGGGTTCGAATCCTTGTTATTGGTGCCATTCACATTATAGTGTGTCATGGCCGAGTGGTCTAGCGCTGTCGACCAGAGTTTCGGTGTTTGAGAATTAGAGTCTGGGTTCGAATCCTGGTTATTGGTGCCATTCACATTATAGTGTGTCATGGCCGAGCAGTCTAGCGCAGTGGACCAAAGTTCTAATATCTAAGTCATTGGAGTGTGGGTTCGAATCCTAGTTATTGGTGCTATTCAAATGTGAGTGTGTGTTCGAATTTTGGTTATTGGTGCTGTTCACATATCATAGTGTGTTGCCGAAGGCACAAGATGGGGAACTCGGCTGAAATGTTCACTGTACGCCATTTTACCAAGCAACTCTTTTGATGCAAAAATGGATCAGTGCAGACAGTGACAATTGCTATCAATGTTATAACAAACCATTTGCTTGCCGAAATGGTGCCCATGCATATTACACGTTACAAAAATAGATAGAGCCCCAGCTCCTCATCTTGTACCTTCAGCGCTCTATAATCATTGGTCGTTGCCAAGTGGATTTAACTTCTGTTCTCTGAACCATTGGAGTGTGAA
Organism: Leptasterias polaris; assembly: GCA_037783415.1. Lineage (NCBI taxonomy): Eukaryota > Metazoa > Echinodermata > Asteroidea > Forcipulatida > Asteriidae > Leptasterias > Leptasterias polaris. Next base: position 2,911,268 of record JAZGTN010000089.1, read on the forward strand.
TTCGAGTCCTTGAGCATTTGGTTACTGGTACTGCTTACTCATAAGGAGTTGAGATGGCTTCAAGTTCAGGAAAGCTTGAGACCTGATGAAACGTGGCAACAATATTGATATGTTGGTTTAAAAGCACTTAATTATAATCTCTGTCATTTTTCTTATTGTGTGAGCATTGCGGGAGCTTCAGCCTTCCAATTAAAATGTTGGGGTTTTGTTTGTGTGGGTTTTTTCTTAAGAAGCTATATCTAATGGTATATTTCAGATTCAGAAAATAATTTATTGACACCATAACTCCACTGGACCTTCCCTAACCAAAATTGGAACCAATTGGAATTTTCCATTGTTGTGTTTTGGCACAAAACCAATTGGACCCCAATTGGACTCAGTTGGATTCAGTTTGAATTTTTTCCAATGTAGGCCCTGTTGGGAAATAAGATTTCCAGTTGGGAAATATGGATTGGATTTCCAGTAGACTGATTTGTTCCGAGATTTTTATTTTTTGGAAAGTCAGTATTCCAATATAAACCAACTCGCACCAACTGGTATCCAATTGGAATGAATTGGAAATTTTGGTAAGAGTTATGAATTGAATCATCATGCTGCCATCATAGAGGTTAAGCAATGATGAAACAAAAGTAATACACATCTCTGTACAAACGGCGCACAGGATTGTCCAATGAGCAACCACCTTCTGACCTGCAGCCGAGGGCGCCCTCCTAAATGACGTCATGTGCGCAAGGTCTGATGTCAAATCAAACAAACCTCTTGTGTTCTTAGTGCAAGTAATGCAATCATTTGCAATCAAAAGCAGTGTCAGTACACATGCCAGTTTGGTTTTATATTTGTACATGCAAATGCATCAAATTATTTTGTAAGAATCAAATTGTAAATCAACAGGGCCTCAGGAATAAATTCGTTTGTAAGTAATCTTCCAAGTGTAACTAGAATGTATACGATTTATGGTCTTCAACACTAACCCCCCCCCCCCATTTTTATCCACCCATTGCCCATTTTTGTTCTACTGGCAATCTCCCTGTTCACCATGGATGTTTCTTAGCGCATTGCCATGGTAACTGATGAATCCTAGCATAAACGATCTGTGAAATTTGATGTGTTTAATACAGAACGACGTCTATTGTGCGGAGAATTTTTAGTTGTAGACAATTTTGTTTGCTGTGTATAGTGTTTAGACATGATTGCTACAGACACTCTTTGTATGCAATATATCCTAAGAGCATGGCTTTTAGTGGGGTGGGGGTGGGGGGTATTTGTCACAAGAACAGAATCTAAATGAAATAAAAAACTGTCTGCACAGTGTCACAATTTAACTGATTTGATTAGAACAATCATTAAGAGAAGATCTCATTTGTTTATGGGTCATACGAGTTTAACAATAGTTTTGACAGAGCAATGGCGTCCTCGCTTTGCTTTCTTGTACAAAACGAATTGGGACATCGCTAAAAGTATTTAGTCCAAGCAATGGGAGAACAAAGAGAAATTCTTCAGTACTGATCAACAAAAGTGTGTACATGTTTAAAAATGTCTTGATTGTATATCGCCGATGGGTAGATCTTTGTTTCCATGTAGAGTTTTGTGCGTGCCATAGATACAGTACTCAGATTATTGTGGTATAATTTGATTCTGATAGTCACGCAGACATGGGTGTGTTCATTCGAGCACATTAATGTACGCATTGTGAAGGTAATTTGAGCGTCTGGGTACGTGGCCATTGTGCGTCACTTTTCTCACAAAGCCTTATAGACCATTATTTTGTACCTGTGCTAATGATTAACGCTAGAATATTCATGTGTACAGGCTTTAGCCAATCACCCGTCCCCACCTCACCACGCACAACAAATGTTTATTGAAGATAAGAATTAAAGAAGGAAGAAGGTAGGAAAGAAAGACATAAAAAAAAAGATTAAAAAAAAAGGTTTATACCAGTGGCAATCCTCCAGAGAAATATTTCAGTCTAAAATATGGTCAAAGTCTAGAAAATAGCATTTGAAGATGCCTCAAAAAAACTATCACTTATTTAAATCTCAGCAATCTAAATAAGCTGTATGTCACAAAGTCCATGACAAAACCTAACCTCCTTTGGTGTTGTTTTTCACCAAAACGTGATGATGAATTTGGATGGGGATCAATTTATTCTTCCCAAAACCAACGATTGTATTATCCACTTTAAATAGATCCCTCTGGTTCGAGTGCCCAGGGCCACAGCCGGCTGTCATTTCTTGATGCGCGCTTAATACTTGAAACTCAAGAGTGCTGAGAGACACTGGGCCCATGTCCTGTTGCTGTTGTTGCAAACTACATTTTTCTGTTCAATATTGGTTACTACCCCGAATTATTCCGGCTAAATTATCATTTAAAGAAGTAATATGTTTGATTTATTATCTTTTAAAAAGGCATAACCTTCTGCCCTGTTCATTTGGTCTGAAGCTTTTATCCTCGCAAGATAATGTATAGAGAGTGGGTCTGCCCCCCCCCCCCCCCAACCAATAATTTGTAACTTGATCTAACTTTCAATTTCCCAGATACTACACAACTGATGCAGAAATACATCAATCAACTTTGTCATCTCTTATTCTGAATAATTTTTTAAAATAAACCTTTGAACTTCTAATGATTTTTCAATGTTGTTTCCTTTTATATAAAGCCAAGGGTACAATCACTCCACATGTCCCTAAGCTCACAAACACATACAAGTATGCTATGTCTAGATTTTAAATTTTATATTCTCATCCTTTTTTTCATTCAATTTTTCTGTCTTTCTTTTTTATTTTTTTATTTAGATTTACCCCAGCCAGACAATTTTTGCCACGGGGAAAATTTCAGTTATAGACTTGCATGTATACAAGTTAAATATAGCGTGAGTAAACGAATTACTGCATTTACACAGAAACGCTCGTGGCACTCACAAATGTTTACGATCAGAATCTTCAATTCTTGTCTTTTTCCAGTCATGATTCCAAGACTTGTCCGAATTAATTGCTATTGTTATTTTAATTGTCATTGTTACATAGTCATTGTATGGGGGAACAGTACACACAATGACCAATGCAGAACAAAATGTGTGTGGCCTACTGCATACGTGTACATGTGACAGGACTCACAAATATGTAAGGTTCAATGTATGGTTCGTTCAACAATATACATTAGGTATGAACAATTATTATATAGTCAGTACAGTGTAACTACACTGTATTGCTCAGAACATGTTCATCTTAATCAATAGCTACAAAACATTGAGTCTATGTACAGTTGATTCTTTATAAACAAATTATATTATTTTATTTCATATCAATCAAAGCCAAAGGCAGAATGACAGGACACTTACAGTGAAAATAAAAAAACAAGACAATCATTACTTGAAAATTGAAAATGAATTGGAAATTTAAGTTTGTGTATAAGGATCCATCTTTTTATAGCACACAGACATTTGAAATTACTTTGGTTTCTTGTACGGGGTGTTATTTCTTCTACGTTTGATTTATTAACATTGTTTGGGGATTAAGAACTGGTAGCAAACTCCCTAGACACTCCCTGCTGGAAACGACCTCTATCCACCAAAATCAACCAATATGGGTTTAGTTTGCAATCTGGCTTCAGCCAGTTTGAAAAATGACCAAGTTGGCAGCGGCATTTTCTACCATTGAGTATCTCGAGCATGTGATTTATATGCAAATTAGGTCTCCAATGTTTACGGAGCGTTGTAAACACAGGCCTGATGTTTCATTTTTGAAGGGCAAGAGCACCAATGCACTTTATTCTCGGTAAAGGGCACCCCTATGAGGAAGTTGTACATTTCTATTTCAGCATTTCAAGGGGCACCAAGGCAATGACCAGGAGCAACGGAGGCAATTTCTTCAGTTCCCTCCGAGGTGAATCACGCCTGTAAACTTGTAAAGATGTTCATGTCAATGACTACAAAACATAAAACACATGGAGCTAAGCTTCTTGACTTTGCGCATCATAGAACAATCCGCAGTACTCATAAAGCCTGCAGCATCAGAGTCAAGTTTTTTCTGAAGACATCAGAGCGTACTGATTGAAACATCGGATTGTTACACAACTTGTTCTTTTCAGAATCACTGTATCTCATACAGTCATAGAGAGATTATTGTCATGGCGAAGGGGTTAACAGCACCGCACTCAAGCTCTGGTGTTTCTTATCAGCAGAGGGTGGGTTCGAGTCCCCGGCATGACACTTGTGTCCTTGAGCGATATTGTTTTGTCCTTAAGATGAGACATAAAGCTGTAGGTCCCTTGTATTGTGTAATGCACCTTAAAGGACCTAGTTACACTTATCGCTAAGTGATGGGGTTTGCCCCTGTGTGTCTGGCAGTGGCTGCTGAATGCGCCACTTCACCTCAAAAACCCTTAAAAGGTACTACTTTAAAATTGGTTTTATAATTTGAAAAAAATTAAAACCCTGTCTAAAAATGTTTCTGTTTGTTCAAGCGCGACCTTATTGGTACATACGTGTGTTATTATACAAATAATGTTAATGAGTGCAATGGTAAGAATATTTTCATGAGTTGAAAGATGGAATGTTCCATTCAACGAGGCGAAGCCGAGTTGAATGGACCATTCCACCTTTCAACGAATGAAAATATTCTTACTATTGCACGAATGAAAAACATTAATTATTTGTTTTATATAACATCCAAGTAGGTCTTTGACATTTGATTGAAGGATAACACCATACTATAAAGGACAATAATACAAAAATTGCACAAGAATGTTTTCTCAAGCGCACCACTACTTGCGAGCGTGCAATAGAACAAATCGGATGGAACCAAAAATTCACGGTAAATGGAACCAAAAATTCACGGTGAATGGAACCAAAAATTCACGGTGAATGGAACCAAAAATGCACGGTGAATGACGTAGCGTGCAATGGTACGTTTATTTGCTATCACGTGACGGACAATCCTCCAATCAAATGGCAAGGATCTGCTTGGGTGTTATATAAACAAGACTATTTATGATATTGTATGCATGGTCTTACCGTAAAGCTACACTACATTGTATATCCACCATGCAAAGTTTCAAATCCTGCTGACATTGACACTAGTGTGCTTTGACACATATGGGGTGTTATGAAATGACCATGATGAACTAAACAAATGTGCGTAATTATTCCAATGTCCTTCTGCATGTACAGTTGTCCATGGCTATTCATAGAATAAAACACCCAGTGCGTGGGGAGAAAAAACACAGCAGCAGCTGTGGCAACTGGATGCAATTTGATCCCCGCCACTGCTACCTGACCACTGCGGTTTACTCCTGTCCGAAATACACAAATGTTTGTGCAGTACTGTCATATGTACACATGAGGTGTGCATATTATGCCATGCAGAGTTTGCATGCACACCGTAATTTTGACGTGCATTTTTGACTCCCAAATATGTGTGATGTGCAAGGGGTCTTTAGTAGAGAGTTAACAAAATGGTTGAAGGTTTATTTATGATCATTATTGTTATTATTAATATTGGTTTATTCATACCATCTTGCAGCCCGGAGGCTGAATTGCACAGTGGATACAGTTGGTAAAAAGCTAAAATACACAGATGGTATTTTAAAAAAAACAAGTTACACATAGTTGATAAAAACTTTTAAAAATGCAAATGATCATTTAAAGATAGGTATGCGATCTTTTATATGCAGGCACTTATGTGAAGAAAGACATACCGTGAATTTACACTACACATCCACTCAGTATGTGTAGGTCATCGTCTTGAATATTGGATGAATAAGTACCAAGATTGCAATACCAGATGGTTTCGTCTGATCCGCCAAAAAACTAATAATACCCAACCAGGGATCAGAGAATTACGGCGACAAAATATCCTTGAGTAAAAAGATGCCATCTTCGTTGACGGCACCAAGGATGTACAGGGGATGATGATGGAATCAAGAGGAAAGTCTGGTGGACAGGTGCAAGGGAAGGGTAGGAGCTGTCACCAGGAGCACTGCCTTAACCTCCAGCACTGGGGAATTAATCATTCCACAATGCAGCTTTAAATTATTCAGAACAACAGCACCTGCTCCTGCGTATGATGGGGCTCCTGGATTGTTTTGAACTTGATTAATATTTTCTGTTGATCTGGTGGGTTTTATGAGTAGGCCTCTGTCATTTCCGATGTGATTCTGCATGATATTTTCAATAAAGTGGAAAGTACGGTTGAACGTGTGTGCACTTTAGTGCTGTATGGGAACTGGGAACTGTAGGAACTGGGAAAGTACACAGTAGTGAAAGGAAATCAAGCTCGCAGTTCATGAACCCCAGGAAAGTTGTCCTACATGTCATGACTGTGAACATAGCCTAAACTGTCCTGTGAAAACAAGATAACAAGCAAACACTGCAAGGGAAGCAACATACAGGCCTCTCTCTCCTAGACTTGGGCCAGTATTCATGCAGAATATACCACTTGAAATATAATGTGCAAGGCACCTAACACACTTGAATTATGCATTAAACTGTCTCACATCTACAACAACACAGAGCAGACAGTGCATTTGCTTACTTATTACCGCTTGGTTTATTCAAGTTTACGTTCTGTAATCGATGTCCCCCCCCCCCCCCCCATTTTTCAAAAGGTTTTTCTTTGACGTTGTCACATTGTTGGATTGACTGCCGCTATTCATCTCTCTCCCCTGACTAATAATTACTTGAGTCCACAATGTGGCCGAGATTCTCACCAAGGCTCCTGCACTGCTCCTTGAATCATATGAAAATACAGAATCTATGAAATTCTGATGAAAATAGAAACTCTTCCTGTAAAGATAAAGAAGTTCATTCGACTCATATTTCCCAGAGTCAATAGTTTATGTGATCAAATTTGCACGAGTCTCGTGGGTCCAGGCTCCAGCCAGGGAGATGTGTGTCCTCGCGTTTCACTGTCAGACCCTCTCCAGTTTCCCGCCCGGTCACAACCACGTTACTCACACAGACACTGGCTGCCCAGTACATGAGTCCCAGATCTTAGCTAATGGGTATGGATTTTATAGGGCAGTCTCTTTTGCGGTAATGCGCGAAATCAAATTTGGTAAAGAGGTCCTAGTGTCGGGAATATGTAACGGGAGTTTAGGGGAACGTGATGACGGCTAAGATGGAAGACTTTGGAGTATGAATGTTGAAGACGATTGGTGGATAGGGGCAGGGGGAGGAGAGTTTGGGATGACAAGGAAGTTGGATATGGATGAGAGCTGAGCATGACTTATTAATGCACATTTTGATCCGTCTGGAATGCAATCTCTTGTCCTGTAGATTATCATAATGCTAATACATGCATGTCCATGTACATCTAAATTCTGTGAACAAAACTTCAGTGTAGCTGAAGTAATTAACTGCACTAAGACTGTACAGTGTACAATGTACATGTACATGTACACTACACAAGTTTGTATGGTACAAATCCTCCTATTATTGTTCTAATATTGTTGGTCTCTATATTTTTTACACGTTCACAGTCAAACCTAGGACAACCCAATCAAGTGTTGTCCTTCGTTTGACGCTTCCAGTGAAGTACAATATCATAAGTTTTATTCCCTTTGCTCAAATTCTTCAGATTCTGATTGTGGTCACAGTTGTGATATTTTTGATGATTGAGATTCAGCACATCTTTCCCATTTTGCAGTATAGCATCTCGAATCTACATCATTGGTATTTGGATGAGTTTCCGTATGTACATTCATTGCAATCCGGAAGTTCGCAACAAACACATCAATCAACCCGTGAAGATTTCACCAAATAAGGTGGTCACATTTTCTGAGAACAAAGTGAATAAATTTTGTAAGGGGTTTTGTGCACATTCGTACATTGTAATTCATGTGTTTATTTAATTCAAACTAAAACCCAATATTCAAGGATACCGTTGTGGCATATGGTATTATTACAGGTGGAAATATTTGTTCCTGACACCTGGAATAACATCAAGGTTCATCAAACACAAGCTTTCTGATTACAAATCATTCACACGTTTTTCCAATCATTGCCAAATACTTTTTAAACCATACAATCATTCCCTTCGTGTGATAATTCCCGGAAGAATCTTGGTATACAAGAAAAATGTTCAGGTCTTCCCTTTAACGCAGCCAAAGTCAGTTCACCAATACGCTGAATACGTCTAACTATTTTAATCCATTTCGCTAATCGTTCACAAGTGCGACAGACTGAGCTATTCAGATTTCCAAAATGAAACCACCTGGAGCCTTAACCATAGGAAGATCCTCGATCCAATATTGACCGCTGGCGCCGGAAAAGCAGCTCAAGCAAGCCACCCGCCTTTGGGGACATGAGGATATTGGGGGAGTGTCCCGTTACCCTGTAAGGAAAAAAAACATAAAGGAAATATATTTTTGCGGATGTTTTACCCGCTCAAAATGTAATATCGGTAGACTTTGTTTAGACATGTTTAGGTAAATGTTGTTGGAGTAAACGTTAATCCACAGATTGTTATTGTTCAGTCCCGGTATGGAAGTTTTGACGCGATGAGCATTCCTATAACAGATTGTGAGACATTAAGTTTTTGTATTTTTCAACTTCTTTCAAGGGAAATGAAACTCAAACTATGTAACGAATTGAACGATTGTAACGATTGTTTGATACGATTGTTTGATCAAAAGAAATTCCTTTTAAGTTGTGATCACAAAATTTGTTTCAAATATGTTTGGCCTGTAAACACAAAAGGCATGGACAGCAAAGGGTTCTTTCAAAGATAATCCATCTGAGATACACTTCAGGGATATTCACATTGGATGATTTGTTGGTGCGGACACGAACCAATGTTTAGTGTGTATCGTTGCGGTAATTTACAACCGAGTGTTTGCTCGTTAAGTTGCTGTAATTTGACAGAGACACATTAATGTGACGAATGAAATCTTTACATTCTTTAAAGTTAGAAAATAGAATCTGTTGCAAACTGCTTACCAACCAAAAGGACCTGTGGTTTAAATGCAAAAAAATTTGTTAGTGGCATGACAATTCGACCCTAGCAGAGTCTTTCTTGAAGGCTTCTTTAAAGTGAGTCACATGTAAATATCCTTCAGTTCACATTGGGCTTTTTCCTTTGTAACGTTAACAATGTTAAGTTAACACAATTCCATTCTGCCTATTAAAGGTAGGGTCATCGTTTGGTTTTTGTCAAGGAAGATACAATAAAGGTCACATGTGAAAGTTTCAGCTGAATACAGTGTCAATTTGCTGCTGAGAAAACAGAAAAAACTGTCATGGTATTTTCAGATGAATGTCGAATCCATCCACGTTTAGTGAGGTGACCGCGCGCGGTTACCAACCGTATCTCTTTCCGCAGCATTTGCGAACGAACACCAACCCTCAGAAATGTGAGAAACGATTCATGCATGAGTTTTTGAGAGGAAAAAGTTTGCTGTCGAGTCCCGAGTCACAAATATCAAGTCTGAATCAAATTGGTTGAGTCCGAGTCTCAGTCAGTGACCATCATGATTAGAGTCAGTCCAATTCATCAATGATGTGACTTGAGTCGAACTTGAGTCAGGTGTCTTAAAACACTAGTGTTCCCCCATACCTTATTTTGTTGACATCCCAAGATAGCTTACAAACTTCCAGATCTGCCCTCGACCTTCTTACGGAATCACTTTCAAGTTTATGTGTGTCTTAAACAACTAGCAGAAATTTACATTTGCTGCTCAGATTTCTCAGATAAGTCTAAAAGAAGACAGGCTTTATCAGAAGCTGAGAATACTCACTCTCTGTTGACAGTCGACTGTCACGGCTTACAGTGATCTATAGTTTTACAGACAGGGAAGAAAGAGTAAGCCATCCCTTACAAAAATGTCCCATGGGTTTCCCATGGGGTTCCCATGGGATCCCATGGGGTCCCATGGGAATCCCATGGGAATCAGATTTGTTCCCATTGAGTCATTGGTGTTCCCATGGGAATCCCATGGGAGCACCATGGGAGCACCATGGGAACACCATGGGTTCTGATTTGTTCCCATTGAGTCATTGGTGTTCCCCATGGGAATCCCATGGGAACACCATTGGTTCTGATTTGTTCCCATTGAGTCATTGGTGTTCCCATGGGGATCCCCCGCGAACACCATGGGCTTTTAATTTGTTCCCATTGAGTCATTGGTGTTCCCATGGGGATCCCATGGGATTCTGATCTGTTCCCATTGAACCCCATGCCCCATGGTGTTTCACATGGGAATCACATTGGAACACCATGGGTTCTGATTTGTTCCATTGAGTCATTGGTGTTCCCATGGGGTTCCCATGGGAACACCATGGGAGCACCATAAGGAGCACCATTGGGTTCTGATTTGTTCCCATTGAGTCATTGGTGTTCCCATGGGGATCCTGAGTTTTAGTTTTACTATTCAAAGTAACTTGTCATTAAGACTGAGGAGGTATACATACTAGTATGAGTAAAAGAAAAAATAATCTGAAAATTTGTTAGACACATGGATATGTAGGCCTACTTATACCATAGTATGCAGTCACTGCATATTCAAAGCAGTAAAAGGACTGCACAAGTTTATTTAACACAAATAGCATAGCCCTGCCGCTTGGTGGCGCTATGCTACATGTATTTTTTTTATTAAGATCAGCCCCCTGACTTCGCGTATGTAAATTGCACACCTATGTGGTTAGAGCCCCTTCTCTTCCACAAAGAGTCATCAGTTTGAAATGAAACTGAATATTTAAACAATACAACCGACGGACGTTTGCCGTCTGACTTGTCAAGTTGTTGATGTATTGTTAGTGTAAATTATTAAAGCTTTCCATTTTTAAGTAGGACTAGGAGGTTTTTGAGGGCAATTTCATTTTAAAAGCTGATAGTTGGAAACTGAAATGCTGATGTGAATGTGAATGCAGATGTGAATTTTACAGTGAAACTCAAGAACAAGAAAGAATCATCAGTGATCAGCATCAGACATCGTTGGTGATCGTTGGCACGTTGTTGTGCTTGCCTGTGTTGTGTGATCAGAACTAAAATAGCATGATTTGGTAAGTGTTTTGTTTAAAACGTGATTTTAAGTATAGTTTAAGTTTTCTTGTAACAATGTACATGTACAACTACAACAAGTACTTTTGGTATGTCAGGTTGGTGTGTAGGGGGATGGTTGTATAGTGTCAGACTGTTTTTCAAAATGTTGACATCTGCGGCGGTCGTCCTAGCGATCCCCAGCAAAAAACACTTGTACAAACGGTACGATGGAAAACTTCAATTTACTAGAATTTTTTTAAACATCCAGCTACAAAAAATGTCCCAACCAAATGACAAAAAGACCCAACAAAATAGCTTTAAAAAACGCCGACTAGCTTCTCGATATGTCAAAGATGCAAAATCAGGCATTGTTTGTAAATTGTTGTACTCACGAATTGATAGATTTTAAGTCAACGATCGGTTAAACCCCATCCATCGCAATCCACGTCTAAGAACACTCTCGTAATTAAACGGGTGCACTGCGTAGTGGCAGTGCATCAGTAGCTGGGTCTATAAACGTGTACCCAATTCAAATCGTACCCAGGTTACCTCGTACCCAAGTCAAATCGGTTGTAACTACCTAGTTGTCTAAAACCCCTTAACTGATTAGCACAAAATTTAAAATTGTTGACTGCCATAGTTAAAATTAATTATATTTAATAACTTCATGGTCACATGGTTTGGGCATGGTACTGATTTAAGTTATGCTGCCATGTCTGTACCATCGCAGACTATAGTTTTGGCAAATGTTTTAATTTTTCTTACAAATATATTTCCTATTTCTTCCTTTACAGTTCTTTGTGCTTCTCTCTCTGAGGAATGTGACTAAATCATCACCACCATCAACAGAAGCCCAGCAATGGAGCATGGTGGCATTTCTCACAAGACCAGCATTGGGTTTGGGCTACTTGCCTAAGATAAACATTCCAAAAAGAGATTAATCCTGTGGTGTTGCAACTTCCACAACTTACTGTCCTCTTCAATCACCATTATAATAAAACTAGTTTTTCCTAAGTTTAAAACGTAAATAAAACTGCAGTACAATTGCCCTTATATTATAGTAAAATGAGATTGAAAACACATTATAGTAAAATGAGATTGAAAACAGTTTTTTAACTTATTTGTTTCATAGTATTACTACAAAATTATTTTGCATAGTAAAACTATGGCAAATCGGCCAAAACACTAAATTCCTGCATGGGACCCCATGGGATCCTCCATGGGATCCTTCATGGGATCCCCATGGGATCCTTCATGGGATCCCCATGGGATCCTTCATGGGATCCCCATGGATCCTCTATGGGACCCCATGGGATCCCCATGGGATCCTTCGTGGGATCCCCATGGGATCCTTCATGGGATCCCCATGGGATCCTTCATGGGATCCCCATGGGTTCCCCATGGGTTCCCCATGGGGATCCCCATGGGATCCCCATGGGATCCCCATGGGATCCCATGGGAATCCCCATGGGAACCCCATGGGATCCCCATGGATCCTCTATGGGACTCCATGGGATCCTTCATGGGACCCCATGGGATATTTTTAAGATTTCCCATGGGATACCCCATGGGTATTCCCATGGGTTCACCATGCCCAATTCACCATGAGAATCCCATGGGAAAATTTCCCATGGGATTCCCATGGGACATTTCTGTAAGGGATTTCAGTCAAAATGGCAATGCCAAAAATTGAAATGCTCCTTAGTCTGTAGATAGTCATCTTCCATATAGGAAAGTCAAGGTGGTACGAGGGTTTAAGTGCAGGATTTGTTAAGATCTTAGAAAAACATCGATCTATGGTGTGCCATTCTGATGTTGTCGGATTTGGTCTGGAAATGTTGAGCTGTTATGATGAATGGTGCTCTTAGAATTATGACAGAAGGGATTGTGGCAATATTTTTCATTCTAAATTGATGTGCAATTGCTAAACCAAATGTGAAACTGCCTTGAGCCAGGTCTAAGAGCAATTGAATCGGATTGTTTCAAAGGTAGCAGGGGTCATTGTCATCTGTCCATTATTAAGTCTAGTTCTCTGTATGCAATTGCAGTAATGAGAACTGATTCACAGTACATCGGAAAGGGATTGGACTATTTTGCGCTTTCAGTCGGGGCTTGGTTTACATTGATTTGAGTTGGAGAAAAACATGATGAAGTTGCGTTAAGTGATTTGCCATCTGGATCCCAGTCTGGCGTCAGCAAGCAGAATGATCTTGTTGGGTTTGTAAATATGATCTGTGATCAAAATTAGTTTTAGAGCTTGATCAATTAAAGGTACACACTGTAGTGTCAGTGCAATAACGTTGTGGGAATATCAAAATCCAACTTAGAGAAGACTTTTTATTTCCTCTTCTAATCTCACCCAATGCAGACCAGAGTTGATGGTGAAGAAGTTACGCTACTATGCCAGGCTGATTGTGGTATGCTTACTACTGAGGAAACTAGACCATGTAAAAGAGTTAACCAAGGTGAGAATTTAATAGATCTATAGACCTTATGCATATGACGTCATTTGAGTAGGGCGCCCTCGCCTAGAGGTCAAAAGGAAGCCGTTCATTGGCCAGTCCTGTGCGCTGCGCGTACAAATCAGCGCGTTTCCATTGTTTCATCATCAGTTTACCTCTAAGATGGCGGCTTGGTGACGTCAATGCATAAGGTCTATTAAACTGTTGCGTACCCGCTGCTAAGGATTTGAACTGCCTCTAGCCATCGGGCTAGCTCGATGGTCTAGTGGTAAGACATCTGCTCTAGCAATGCAAAGGTTGTGGGTTCGAATCCCACCCGAGTGATTTGCCGGAGGATTTTTTTTCTTCTTCTCACAGAACTCAGGAAAGTACTGAGTATACAGTGCTTAACACACATCGGTGTAAGGGTAAAAACCAAATTGTATTTAGGGTGAGAATGTTCATCCTTTTTGTGTGTGGATTTTTTTTTGAGACTCTACCCCTGGAGGGTCAAACAGGAGACTGAGCCATTAAGCCCCGCCCTACCAACGCAACTGTCTGTGAATGTTACTCATGTGGGTAATGTATATGACACATGTGTCTCACTCTGCTAAGAAATACACATACCTGCCAACTGATGTAACCAGACTTTTCTTGATTAAAGCTCAAACAAAACCCTACAATTGGAAAATTATATTACATAAAAGATAACGCCATTTTGCTGACAGTTCGTGCCACGTTTGCCACAATGCTGGAGAAAATTTTCCAAAAGTGGGTTATATTTGCTACAGGGGCAGGTCGCAGGTTGTTTAAGTTTGTGATGTTTTGTTTTCCTTTTTAGGATAGGAGTGTTTCTTGTATGTTTAAAGCATGATGGGTAAAGACACCCCCTCAACAACAAAAAAATAAATAAATGGTTGCAAAACTTTTCAAGGAATACGTTTAACTTTTCATATGTGTAACAAGATCAAGAATTCAGATAAATAGACCACAAGGGAAACTGGTTCAACCCAAAGATCAATAATTGTGAAATTTAGTTTTGTGTAAGGTCTGTCAGTGTGACTTGTGTGAATGCACCATGCCACACCACATCATGTGCAGTGTAGTAATCTAATGGTGGCAGCTCGTTTTCATTCTGTGATGTGATTTCTGTGATGAGATTATTGTCAGACATTTGTATGCACATTAATGGTTTGGTCAGTGCATTAAAGGCAGAGCTCAATGGCTTGGTAGATTGTGGCACCTTGGGATTATAGTTATTCAGTATTAACTATTCTAAATACCATCAGAAATAGATTTGGTCTAATTTAGTTTTCAATTGCTGGTAATAAACCATGGTTGAATATCTCATAACGGGATGAGCTTTCGAAAAGCGCTGCAGTGTTTGCGATTGGAGACCAAAGTCTACCCAAAATATAAAGCAATATATAATAAACAGTTGATGTCAATGACCATATGGCACCTACACTTATCACGAACTGCAAGGTTATTAATGGAACCACAGAAAACATTCTCTTGTAAACACAAAATCTGTGCAACATTTCACAGATTATAATTTCCAGAGAACAGACCCTATCAGTCATACTGGTTGAATTCTGGCAATTAAGCTTCAAGTCTGGTTTCTGAAAAAGATTAAGGCCCTTTTCTACCAGTGCAGGCAAACTTTTGCAACACTGGCACATGATCTAGTTAATGCAAATTACATGTAGGTCTCTGATATTTACCGATCCCTACGTGAATTAGTCTGTAACGTTTTTTTTTTTTGGCGATACAACAAGCAAACACATTACAGACAACGGGGCTTGAGCTATTATCCACTGGCAGGGTCCATTAATTTTCAACTTTGGGCCGGTAACCTGACAACATGGCCAAGTTCTCCAGTGATTTGCATACTATTTTTTTATTTGCATACTCTTTTATTATTTACTCATTTACACAAAAGCTTTTGAATTCCACTTTTCCTCGTAAAAGTTCAGCAAATGCAAAGAAAGAAATAGTGACAAATATTTGTGAAATTTCATAGCTTCAAGAATTTCCGTCCATTGGGATTTGACCCCTGGGTGCATTTGCTGATGGTTTTTTGGAAGTGATGAACTTAGATGAGCTTCTCAGATTGATTGCTGTACTACACTGCCACATAAAAGCCATTTTACAAGTCCGGTACCCCTTGCTGTAAAATAAGCTTTTAGGCTGAGCGTCTACAGCCAGAGGATACATCAGGTGCAAATGAATGCATCTATCTGTTGCATTCCCAGTCCACCTCACATGTAATTCACAATTTAGAAAGCGAGTCACAGAAGTAAGGAATAAAAGTTGTCTCGGGTTTCACGGAGTGACCGTAAAAAGCTCCAATTTAAAAATTTGATACGCATGGGAGAGTTAAGTGCCCATTCTCGGACCAGACAGTGTCAACTCACGCTTATTTTTATTGGCTTTTTTTGTTGTCCTAGAGTAATTGTGCAGCGGTCCTGTGCAGTAATTGGAATGGACGGTGATTTGTGTGCGTTCATTAAACAAGGGAAGGTGTATACTATAAGGTTGAAGGAAGTACTTCAGAACTCTCCCCTGAGATTTGTACAATATGTTAGTTCTGAGAATGAGTAATTGACATTTCAAAGTATGATTTGATTGGCATTGGTAGAAACCTTTTCTATAAACTCCAGGTACGTCTAAGGGCTTGCTTGAGCAAATATCAACCAATATTTTGTATCTAGACCTTCTTATGACATCACTGGAGTAGGGAAGAGGTTGCTCACCCAGTGCGCCAGGCGTGCATTTCTAATATTCATCAGGGCCCAGCGCCAGGCGTGCATTTCTAATATTCATCAGGGCCCAGCGCCAGGCGTGCATTTCTAATATTCATCAGGGCCCAGCGCCAGGCGTGCATTTCTAATATTCATCAGGGCCCAGCGCCAGGCGTGCATTTCTAATATTCATCAGGGCCCAGCGCCAGGCGTGCATTTCTAATATTCATCAGGGCCCAGCGCCAGGCGTGCATTTCTAATATTCATCAGGGCCCAGCGCCAGGCGTGCATTTCTAATATTCATCAGGGCCCAATTTCATGGCTTTGCTTACTTTGGTAGTTTGCATGTAGGGCTTATAGAATTATGTGCTTTACAGGGCGTCGTAAGCCCAGAATTCTACGTTAAGCAGAGCCATGAAAATGGACCCAGTGCTGTACATCTAAGATGACGATGGGATGACGTCAATATTTCATTTTGTCTATCTCATCTAAGCCATGTTCGAATTTACCGGCTGCATCTTAGGCTCGATCAACACGTGAACAAGAATTCAAGTATATGATGCCCATAGCAACACCACAGCCATAGCTGCATCCATTAATTTGACCACACCTTACAAACAAGATTTTCATGTTTTTTCCCCCCCCCCTTAAACTTTGTTTTCTATTTTGTTTTTGTTAAAAGGAATTAAGCAAGAATGTGGATGAATACAAAGGACACTATGACTCTGAGGACCAGATGGAGTGGGCGTTGGTGCTGGGGGAAATCGAAGCATTCACTGAGGTAAGAGATCCAAGCAGAATGCCATGACCGAAGGTCCATTTGTCAGAATCCTTATAATCAAATTTGTTTGTGATCATGTGAGTCCATTCTTGTAATTCGTGTTGAGACTTCAAAAAATACAAAGTACTACGAAGAGTCACTCCTCGGGGTTAAGAGGCAACCCAAACTACAAATCGGACAGCTCTGTGGAAAGTTTCACTCTTGGATGCCATATTGTGTATGAAGAATGTCTTGCTGCATAAATTGCCATGGAAGTCCCCGTCAGCACGAATGCCTGCGCACACATGTTCCTTCCCTTGAATATCTCAGATTCGTACAGTAGAGAGTAATGTACTATAACCATCCGGCCACTGGCATTTACTGAACGTGTAGCGGACGGAATTCCCGCAATATCCGATAATCCAAATTCTGGTCTTTTGACTTAATCCTCCCCTCCCCCCCTCTCCCTCCACAGTCTACATAACTTTGTCATGAACTTTTGAGTTAAAACTCTTGCTGAGGTGAATACGAACCATTGCTGACGATTGAATGAAGGCGAGATGGAATTTTGTACTCGCAGAAGACTGATTTCTAGGTTTGTCTTTTATATGTCACTGCCCCCCCCCCCCGATAGGAGTCTACTTTATACACCCCCCCCCCCCCCCCCGCCCCCGCTGAGTCTTGCTGAGGTGAATATGAATCATTGCTGACAGTTGAATGAAGGCGAGATGTAATTTTGTTCGCACAGAAGACTGATTTCTAGGTTTGTCTTTTATATGTCACTGCCCCCCCCCCCCCCGATAGGAGTTTACTTTATAACCCCCCCCCCCCCCCCCCCCCCCCACCTTACTTCAGTCTGTCAACAGTGCTTTGACTTAATCAGCAGTAGTACTCTCTTGGAATCTGTACAGTCTGCTGAATGTGGTAAGAGTTTTGGGAGAATGGGAGATATTTGGCGCTGTCTGGTTGTCTGCCCTAATGGGATTGGCTCACCTAATTAGTAGATCCACAAAGAGATGTACATGTAGCCAAGATGGGAATGAGAAGATTGTGGGGGGGGGGGGGGGGGGAGACACCAATCTTATTATATCTGTCGGGATCAATACTGCAATAAAAGCACACCGTGTGTAATGTCTTTTGCTGATGATGTGTGTTTGATTTATGTGGAGACTATCCCGCTCACTTAAGTATTATGAATTTACATGTACATTACAAGAAGATGTTTGAAATATAAGGACTGGGCTGTTGCAAACTGCTCACCAACCAAAATGACCTGTGGTAAAAATTAAAAATTAAACTGTTAGTGTCCTGTCGTTTTGACCCTAGCAAAGTCTTTCTCCCACGTATAAGTATTATAGTGTATAATTAGCAGTCGGATTGGCTCATTGGTTTTGTTCCCTGCCTTTCACCTCTGTGGACCCTGGTTCGAATCCCATCTCAGACCGGAGCCTTGCATATGGTTTGAATTTGCAGTCCCTTCCTGATTGCGTGGGTTTTCCCCATTGGAGTTTTCGTCCCACATCTAAAACTGAACATTTCTTCTTGTTTCCTATTCATCCTGTTATTGGTGCTAAAAGTGGTGTTGGATGTGTAACAAAATGAATAAAGATAAATAAATAAATGAATAGATAAGTAAGTAAATAAGTAAATAAATAAATAAATAAATGAATAAACGAATAAATGAATAAATAAAAGGAGAGAAAGGAAAGGAGCTGAATTCAGTCAGAATAGACCTTATGCATTGACGTCACCAAGCCGCCATCTTAGAGGTAAACTGATGACGAAACAATGGAAACGCGCTGATTTGTACGCGCGGCGCACAAGACTGGCCAATGAACATCTTCCTTTTGACCTCTAGGTGAGGGCGCCCTACTCAAATGACGTCATATGCATAAGGTCTATAGTACATGATGAGCAAACAAAAGAAATCTTGATTTTTTTAATACAATTTTTGCAACAAGAAGTTTAACAAGATGCAAAGATGATCAGACAGATCTTTGTTTTGCGAAATCACATCCCCCATCTGTTTACTGGTTGGCTAAAGTACGGTGGCTGGCCCTCACTGCAAAAGAATACAGCAACTTGTAATTTTATACAATAAAGCTATCAATTTAACCATTCCACTGATAAATCAATTGTGCTAACCCAAAACAAAAAGTATGCTTATAGATTCTTCAAATGGAAAACGGTTTTAAATGTTCGATTAAAAAGAGCAGATTTGTGTCAAGCCAGTTATAAACTTTGTGATACTCAAGGCTGCTCATACAAAATGGCAGTCATTATTTGTAAACAAACGAAAGGCGTTTTCTAATTCTACGTTGTCGCGTACACTTAAAGACTCCAGGAAGTCTCCCTTCAGTGCAAACTGTCACACCATGAAGCCAGATAATATTAGTTTATTAATTAAATAAGGTGGTCGCTTGGCTGCCGGTTCCAAGGTTGTATTGTAAGCTTGGGTGTGATCCCTGGCTACACGGCTGTAACAGGTTATATGGCTTCTGACTGGCATCCCAGAACAAATTAGATATTGAGAAAATAAGGAGGCCGCCAACATGAGGGCTAGAAAGCTCAGTTGGTAGAGCGCTGGCACATTAATCCAGAGGTCGATGGTTCAAATCCTGCTCTGGTCAATTTGTCTTTGTTCAACCCCCAATTTTTTTAAAGTCACCTGGAAATAGATTTTTGTTTGTTTTAAATATAAGAGTATATGTACATTAACAATAAAACAATTTTTTGAGTAATTGTTTGTCAGTATTTATATGTAAAAAAAAATAGATAAAGTTGTTTGGGGGCGACTCCGCCCATCCCTTTTTGTGATGTCAATCGAGGAAGACTTCGCCTCGATCGAACATCGACCCCCCTTGAACTTGCCTGCATTTACGTTGTATATACACGTGCAAGTAGTGAGATTGTACGTTTCGTTTGGTTATCCAAAAATGGGATTTTTCTTCTGCAGATCCCAAATATAGGCAGTTACGGGCATCGAAAGTCAGGCTAACGAGGGCAAAGTGGTCCGGTCCGATGTCGTTTTCAGCGCTATGCAGCGAACACTTGGATACCCCGTCGTGCTTGGATACCGGGGATTTTTTTCGTTGGTAGTAGTGTGCAAGGGAAGTTGCAGTGAAGCTTAGGTTACCAGCGAAATGTTTCTGGTGTTTGGATCGACTTGAGCTGTATGCCACGACGCCGCGGCATGCCGATCCGATAAATAGTTTAGCAAAGTAGGAAAAACAATACCTTGTATTATCCGTGTTCTCGTTATGACCATGCTCGTATCTTCCGTTTTTAAGACATAGAAACGCGCATGGGACAGTTGAAAAACCTCGTATAAACTGGCGTCTCGTATTAGTCGACTGTACACTGTCCTAGGATTGCATTGGGTGGTGATGTCCGAATACGAAAACGCATCATACTGATCAGGTACCCAGACGTAATGTACGGGGCCAGACTACACATTTTCTCCTGCCTCGATTGACGTCACGAACAGCGCCATGTAAAGGGGGCCTATTTTTAAATTTGTAATTAAAATAAAAATACAATTTTTTAACCTTAGTTAATTGTTTATTCACATTCCACTCATAAAAATGTATATATTAATGACAAAAGCTTTATTTTGACAAAATACCACTGCCAGGTGCCTTTAATAATTGTCAAATTCCTTCATGTATAAAGTGTTGTACATACATTACATGCATTATGGCATAATACTTGTATATCATCCCTTGGGTGCTATCCCCCTTATCTACCAACATTGTACCTTCCTCTAAATTCCGCTGATATTAATTTAGTTATATTAAAAATCCCATCAATATGATATTTATAAATAATCCTGAATGGACAGCAATAACACACACAGCTACACCGATTGTCCAAAGACTGAGAAAAATGATGATGGAGTTTGCGCCCACGGCACAGACTTTGTGTTTACCTAGACCCGCCGGCAAATCACCTGGACTAAGATTTAAACTGTTGTTTAAAACATCAGCTCATTAAAAGCATCTGAATTACATCGCTGAAAGGCCAGGCATGCAGCAACCCCCCCCCGCACAGATGTACCCTCAATCCATTTCTATTGAATACACAACTTCAAAAGTTACTAAGGGTGCACCAGACCAAGAAATGCTAAATGCTAAATGTTCAAAAATACTCAAAGAATTATTTAAAAGCCTCTCAGCCTCTTGAAATCAAACTAAATACATAAGCTGACAACTGAACATCTGTTTTCTTTTCAGGTTTTTTTAGTAGGTTAGCTGTTCAACTTTTGAGCTATGTCCCTCAAAAATTTAAACATACCTGAACGGGTCAATTGGCCAAACGCCATCTTGGAAAAAGGCATAATATTGGATCATTCCTTAAAATGACCGTCAAATCTTTGATTGGCAAAAAAAGTTGTCGGTTTAAAAAACAAAATCATGAGGCTCAGAGCATGATTTTCTCACTGGTATACAGTGCACCCCTATAAGGTTTCTTTAGTGAAGACCCCCAAATCACCCCCCCCCCCCCCCCCCCCCCCCCCCCCCCTCTAATTCCTTCTCAACCCCCTGCTTACTTTCCTGATATTCCATTTTAAAAACCCTCTGCAGAGCTCCACTGTTCAAAAGAGAATATTTCACATTTTGAATATGTGTTTCATTGACTAACTAGTAATAGTGTCCATGTAATTTTATTAGCTGTACTCAGTTAGTCAATATTGCACTCTCATAATCAATACATCCTCATTAACTGCCCTCTTACTTCCGTTTAGCTCACTTAAAAAGTCAATACTTATTCAGTAGATACAGCTATGTACTACTACTAGCCAATATGTTATATGCAGATCTACACTGCTGTATATTATTTCATGTAGTGTGTAACCAATATTTAAAGGGATAATATAATAATAATAATAATAATAATAATATCACAGCACTTATAAGGCGCGCTATATCTGTGAGAACATTCAAAGGCGCCGGTCTGAAGGAAAGAAAAAACCCAAGTTCATGAAAAGGCCTGCTGGAAAAGATATGTTTTAAGTTGCCGCTGAAAGAGTGAGATGTTGTGTGTTTCTCTGATGTGATCGGGTAAGCTGTTCCAGAGCCGTGGGGCAATACAGGAAAAGGCCCTGTCCCCGTAGCTGGCTAAGCGGATGCGAGGAACAAAGAGCCTGTTGCCCGATGACCTCAGACCTGGTCTTACGGACCGGGGTTGCAGCATGTTTTGGAGGTAGACTGGGGCAGAGCCGTGGAGTGTCTTGGGATGTGTGTCTTACATCGGTGGTTTTTGTTAAACAAATTGAAATCTTATTCTGGTATGGTTTTTTCAGATTCTCTGGAGTCAAATACTGGAATGACCTTTGACATTTACTTAGAGAAGCTAATACCTACAATCTGTTTTAAATGAATGTTTTGAAATAACATAACGGATTAAGCCCAAATTTTCACAGCTTTGTTATTTAATGTCTATGGTATGCACACAAAACATGGACACTGTCTGCAACTACTTTGTCATCTCTGCCAATCATGTAATACCTTTTTACAGTATTTAATATGGCAACATTTATCGGGGCCATTAATTATGGTGCAAACTCTCTAATCAGTGAATTTTCAGATTGAAACTTTCCTCTGGTGATTACCAAGCTGGTAGTTAACCCTTTAATTTTCAGATAGTGTGGAGCCAATATTGACTATTTGTGCACATCTTTTATAATAATCCATCTCATAATCTAAGTGCTTTGTACACTCAATGCATGGCTGTACGATGAGTCTATTTCCTCATCCATTTTACATTCGTTTCAGCCCAAATATTTTCAAGGATAGAGTGGAAACACTCTATTATGGAGACACCTGTCAGAGGCAGAGGACAAAACAAAAGTCATGGAATTTTGTCTGAATTCTACTCTTAAAGGGCAGTTGAATCTGTGGTTTGTTGAAGGTCTGTCTAACCCTGACCCTAACCCTGACCCTTGCCCCGACCCTTGCCCCGACCCTTGCCCCGACCCTTGCCCCCTTGCTCTAAGTCAGGGTTAGGGTTAGGCCCCCTTCTCTAGAGAAGATGTCTTAACCACTCTATAAAAAGTTTCACTGAAATTCATAAGCTGAATTTTCAAAAATGTGAGCATAGTTTTTATGAAACTTGTACAGTTAGGTCTTACTTGGTGAGGACTGGATAGAAAGATTGAAATGCTTCCACTAATCAGTGTTGAACATTAGAAATGGACTGTGCAAGTTTCGCATGTATTCAAACATTTGGGGTGAACTTTGGGTTCCAATGTACATTGCTTCAACATTTGAAGGAAACATAATCGCACATTCTAATAAAGGGCCCCGATGCTTGAATATGTGCGCAACAGAAGGTCACAGGCTTATAAAGAGGTCACAGGTTAATTTTTGTACACCCAGCCTCAGTTTGGTTTACATTGATTTGAATGGGAGAGAGATACAAAATGGTGGCACTGTGGTAAAAGTTTAACAGTCTTATCCCCATCTTGAGATGTACTTCTTGACCCTTTCCACCTATGCAAAGTGACAACGTGTCAGACTTGGGTTGTGGACCTAGCAGTGTGGAAGTGTTGCAAGCTATGTATTTATGCAGTGCTAGATGTAAGATGTGCCATACTGCACAATATGCACCTGGTGACATGAGAAGGACTTAAAGATCGGATATATTTACACTTCAATGATTTAATTAAAAACTACACACGTTTGTCAACCAGGACTTCTCTTTGCTCTTTCATCGTTGGAAGTAAATTTGTTAGCGATGCCCCAATAGGGTTAAAAAAAAAATAAAAAAAATCATATAAAGTTTGCCCCAAACAAGGCTAAAAGCCACTCTTGGTAAGGGGCTACAAGAAGAGAAATATTAAAGATGAAAATAACTCGGAAGAGCTGAGGGTAGGAATTGATATCCCTCTTTTAAGAAACAGAAGTCTAGATTGTAGGATGGATGGAAACATGCACCAGGCAAGGAGTTCCAAAGAGATGCAGTACGTGGAAAAAAGCTGTTGTTTGAATGGCTCTTTCTTTTACATCTCAGCAAAGCAAGAGTGTATGGTTTAGAAGAAGCAGAAAGCCTGGTTTCAGAAAGCCTGGTTTCTCGCTCACAGGTTGGTCGGATCATGATGGTGTGTTTACTGAAAAGTATAGTAAGGGTATTTATTCGCACTTCCACAAGCCAATGATAATGTAATGTACCTTTAATTTTGATGTGCGAAGTGAAGTTTCATTAGACTTGATGAGAATCTCTGATGATTTTTCAGAGGTGTTGAGTACCGGGTGAAGCTGGTTGAGAAGGGGAAAAGGGTGACTGAGCAGGAATGTTATCACGGCCACCGATCGACCGATGTTATCAGCAATTAAAATTACTTTTGATCGCTGAGTATTAAAACAATTCACAGGATTCATATGTAAATTGAGTGAGCTGTTTTTCTCTGTCTACATAGGGGTGGACATAAAACAAGCCAGTTGGATTTCTTTGATCAAGTAATAAACCACAAGGGAAATTGGGTGAATTTTAATTCATTTTGCGTTTAACAAAGATAAAGTGACTAGAGTGGGATTTAAACCTGGGACCTCCGGATTAGCGTGCAGGTGCTCTACTAACTGAGCTATCTAGCCCTAATGTTGGTGGTCTCCCTATTTTGTCAATATCTTTGTTCAGGGTGCCAGTCAGGAACCATTCAACCTGCAACTGCCATGTAAACAGGGATCACACCAAAATTAATGATACGACCTGGGAAGTGACAGCAGAGGGATCACCTTAAGAGGATGCAACTTTTAATTCAAATATCAAGTAATAAACCACAAGGGATACCGACTTTTTGAAAAGGATAAAAAAAAAAAAAAAGTTGTTAAATGGGTGTATGTGTTCTAATTTATATGTCCCAGTTTAAACAAATTTGCGAATTTGGTTAAAATGGTTGATATTTTGGGTACATGTGGTTTGTATTTAACATGTGACTGTTTATTTGGTTGTGTTTCCTGGTTTTTAGACACTTTATTTGTAAATTTTGTCCCCTCACTTTTCATTGATAAATGACACAGCTCCCCTTTAATTGAATCTGTTACACTTGTTTCCCATTCCCTAAACCAATTTATTGATTAGGATGTTAGTTTCCATGTACAAGTACAACTCCCCATAATGTCAGGAGTTCTTATCTGGGACTTGGGTCCACCAAAACAACAAAACAATCGCTCACTCTATCCAGCTACTCGGACTGTTCTTTCTCCTTCTTGTGTGTCGAAATTCTGTTGGGCAGAGATCCCAAGTGATTAAACGAGTGGCTTGTACATTGCTAAGGTGACAGGTTTGTGAGACCGGCGGCTAGCGGTTCCCTTTCCACTCCAACTCTAAGAGTGCAGCGAGGAAGTCGCGTATTGATCCGTCGTGTCCCCGCATCCCGAAGACAGAGAGGAAGACTCGATGAAGCCGAGCCTGAAAATGGCCTTCATTGCAAAGAAGCAAGCCTGGAAAGTCTATTGATTGGATCGGTACAGAGGGAGAGACAGAGAGGAGATTGAGAGAGAAAGCCAAGGAGGATTCCAGACTAGCTTTCATACAATGACAGCTACCGTCTGTTGCTTCGCCTTGTCCGGCCACACATAGCTGTCATGTCATGATGACTTCAACAGTTGTTACTCTAGCAGCTCTTTCTGATAGAATCGAGGTTTGATTTTCCTGGGCCAGGGCAAGCGCAACCATTTCGGGCGGGAAATCGAAAGACAAAATCATCTCATGGTTGAGGTGTTTTAGTGTGTTTATCTTTAACATGTTCTGCTTGTCGACTCACACATGTTAAGACCGTGGTGTTAAAAGAGCTCCATCATGGTGTAGCTGTAATGTTTTTCAGCGATGCAATTCAGTGGAACCATACTGAGGCTGGAAGGACACAAGTAGTCTGATCCCCTTTTGATGTAAGGAGAATCAGTATTTATTTGTGCTATTGTACACAGGGTGTAAACAGGAATGATCTTGCAATCTTAAAGAGCATTGAATATCAAGCATGATATTCTTCCTACTTTAGTATGATTTCCAGTTTGTGTGGTTTTTTTTTTCTTTGACTGTTGGAAGAATCAGAAACATTATGATTAAATAGCCTAAAAAGTCTAATAAACCCTAGACGATATGAACAAGTAGGACAGCCCTTGTGCTAAAAAAATGTTCCTATTTTTTTCTAAGGACCACAATATCATGCCTGGAATTTGGAATAATAGATTCAAAGATAATTGTGACATAGTTGTTTCTTCCCCCGCCTTGCACGCTTTTAGAACGTGGTTCAAATCCCACCTTGGACAAAAAGCCTTCCATACGGGTGTCTAGTCCCCTTCTGGTTTGATAGAAGTTCTTTCTATTACTGGACTGTTCCTTCCACAGCAGACAGAATTCTTGATCTCCCTTTTCATCATCTTCCCCATGGGTTTCCTGAGGCTCGAGTGTTATCATGCCAGACACACCTGCTGGAGATCCCTTGGTTTTATGACCATAAATAAATAACCATAGATTTAACACTTTGAGAGGACTGTTTTGTAACGCCCACTGTGAGACACTTCTGGGAAATAGTGAAATGGCATTGCTGAGACAACTGTAACATCAGCCTTGATATTAATGTGATGTGATGTCTTATAGGTAGGCTCAGAGATTGGTCAATACTTCAAAAATTCATGACCATAAAAACTTCCTTGGTGAGAAGCACTGCAGCTGTTGATATTTTTATAGAATGACTTTGAGGAAAGATTCCCTTCGAAGTTCGGATAATTTTTCACCACAAAACATTTGAATCTGAGAAATTATTTATGCATGGATGGTGTCCGTTCGGGAATGCTGCGGCCAGAGATGCGGTTGGTACCCGCTGTTACCTCGTTAATTGTGGATGGATTTGACGTTCTTGTAAAAATGCGGTGGCAATTTTTTGCTGTTTTCTCAGCAGGTAGACACTGTATTCAGCTGAAACTTTTACATGTGACTTTTATTGTATCTTTCTTTATAATTTTGTCTATAAATAAGCATTACGTTGACTAAAAACAATCTACCCGGCATTTCACTATACTACTGTTGAGAACATCTAGCCACAGTAATTGAGGAAGAGAGAAAATCACCAGACATTGTGATTAATCCTGAGCATAAAGCCTTCAAGTGACTGCCCACCTGTCTTTGAAGTAATAAACATTTGAACAGATCAACAACAATCTTCAAGACAGGACGATGACCGTGATTTGTGGTTAGTGCTGAAATGCCAAATGTTAACATTTCATAATTTGTATGATTTGGTACTTTTAAGAACTAAATCCATGGTTAAATCCATTGAACGTACGCAAAGGCGTACAGTGACTAAAACAAATTAATAGTAATAATTTTGTCCATGAATTTAGATTAAGTTTGTTTTCTCTCCTGAAGGTGATCAATACCTTGACTTGTTCCAAACCATATAAACTTATTAAACCATAAATGATAAACGAAAATAGAATAACAACATTCCTGTTGAAATATTTTTACCTGTTTTAAAAGTAGCTGTTTAAAAACGAACCTTTTATTATTATTTAAAGTTCTTCCCTTTTTCCAGCATAGGTAACTTCTTTCTCAATGAATTGGTTTCCTCATGCGATGTGTGATTGAAACAACACTGTTTCAATCATGGTCGGATAGTGTCGAATATAATGTCCTCCTGATGATGGTCTATTTTTATCTGTTAAAAAGTCATGTGGGAGAATCCCAGCTGCACCTGGCTTGTATCAAAATTGATCCATGAGGAATGGAGGTATTTTGTTCCTGAATTAGAAACGGGATTGGAACATTTCAAACAGGAAACCCTCTAAAATCAATAATCTGGAATTTAGAATGGTGATTGATTTTTTTAAAGTAATGTTGTATTTGTTTAAAATTATTTTTATTTATGTTTTTATTAAAAAAGAAAAGCATTAGATTATGAGGGAGAACATTTAGTAAAAATGTTCAATATTAAAGCTCACTGATTGTTTTAAGTTCATACCAGTACCAATCCCATAGCTGCCAACTGTTCAGATTTAATTGGATTTGTCCAGTGTTTTGAGATTAAAGGCCGCAAAAAAATCAGAACATTCCTATTTCTGACAGCAATGAATAAAAATCAAAAGGTTCTGGTAAAACAGGGTGCCATTTGCTTGCGACGGTAGAGATTTTCTTACGAGATGCAATGATTTGTGTACATTGTTTTAAATACATACATAATTTGTATGTCTACATGTAATACGCTTTACTCGCACGACTTCTTGCGGCGCGATCTGTGAACTCATAAAATTGGTTTTCCTATTTCTGAGGTTTCAATGTTGGCAGGTATGCAATCTTCCAGAGAAAGATTTCCATCATAAATACTGTCAGAGTTGAATAGCATTTGAAGACTCTAAGATTCACCATTGCTTATTTCTGTTGCCGCAATCCAAATAAGCCTGATATGAATGTGCATAAATCTCTGATAAAGCGTGAACATGTTATCGTTTTCACTTATAACATGACAACATAATTCAATGACATTTTATAGGGTGGTTAGAGAACGGATTCATTTTAAACTTGCTCTTTTTCTTTATAAATTTTTGAACAAAACTGCTCCAAATATCTTTTGAATTAACTGGCACATCACACTCCTCAATACTTTCTTCTCTCCACACTTGACATCACTCACTTGAAAGTTCCCCATGTAAAAAAAGTTCTGTGTCTAAAATTTGTCAATGTAGCTGGACCAATGGTTTGGAACAATCTTCCTCCCGTCATAAGAGAGTCTATTTCAAGCTCTTAAGACTCACCTCTATCCTTGTTAATTTCTATTTATGTGAACTATAACCTCGATGTAATAACAGTTTATAAATTTTAATTGTAATTTGATGTTATGTGTGTTTATTGAAAACTAGTGGGTGGAATGAATCAACTCTTCCAATAAACAATTAGCTGTTTCAAAGATAATTACCTATGCAGAAGCTCCACTATTTGGTTAAACCCAAAGTTTGACACCAAACGTGTTGCAAAAAGAATTACTCATAAACTTCAGCTACGGCTGAAAGTGTAACTTTAGGCAATAAATTGTCTCTAGGGCACATGATTCAATTCTGCCAAATTGTGTTCGAATATTTTGTATAACTTCACCTAGAATATCTGTTAGAATATAACGTTTCAGGCATCCTGAATTAAAGACATATGATACCTTCCTAGACCTGGTTTGAATTTCATAAAGCCTGTTGGCAGACGTTTGGTGTTAACGGATTCACCCTCTAGCGGAATGTTTATTTCATAACTACTGCTTTGCCAATAGCATTGTAAAAGGCACACTTATTCGTTTGTAGTTAACATAGACATATGAGTGCCGCAGTAAATGCAAATTCATTCTAAACACACATAAATACCACTAAATTTTGTTTGTTTGTTATAAATGCATTTAAGCTTAAACATGTTTTTTCTCTTCTTGTTATTGTAAGCAAAAAGTTGCTTACCATTGATACTATTTAGGAAAGGGCTACTTAGTTGCAAATATTACCAAACAAGTTTAATTAGCTAAGCAGACTTTACTCGGGAACCAGTCACAACTTACATGTATATCATTGCCTTTTAGCTGGTAACAAAGACCAAATTTGAATAAAGCTGTTAAGCTAAATGATGTTGTGCTTAGCGACTTTTGGGGGTGTTTGTTAAGCAGCCCAGTGAAATTTGGCTCCGATTGCTGCATGTCAAGGAAGACAGTTGTCAGTCCATAAATAGCACATGGTGTCTTTTACTTCCCAATTATTTCCAGTTTGCTGGGGTTTTTATGTTCAATCCATTGGGTTTATTCTGCCTGATTTATTGGAGCACGCAGGCATCAATTCCTCCACAGTCCACATTTGATTAAAAGCAGTATGTAGTCCTGTGGTGTTGAATTGACTTTCCTCACAAACAGTATATTCAATCAAATAAATCCGTCTCCATAAAATAAATAGCCCTGCGTCGCACGGGGCCTACGGTGAAATCCCCGAAAGTGGATTCTGACACGCCGTTTGGAAAGAAATAAATTATTATGCTCTTCAATACCTCCCAAATATTGAATTATCCATTACTAATACAGAAATGAAATTGACTATCATATCAATTTCCTTTCCCTTGAGGATGTTTTCTTTTTTGGCTCGTAAGAGAAGGGGGGAGAAAAATTGGGCAGTATTAATTTATCGGTTTGTGACCTACTTCGTTCTTCTCATTGTTGGCTTGGGGAAGAAACCAAATTGTCTGGTCTTTTGGCAATTTCTGGTGCTATGAAAATCGCTCTGAGAAAGTTACGAGTTACACCGGAAAGAGATAAAACTGGTTAGGAAGCCAGAGTTCCTCGTCTCTGCAGTCAGCAAGTTTTCGCAGGTGAATTTCGTATTCTCAGAAAACACTTTGTTTTAATAGACTGGACCTTTGTGCCCCCCACAAAGTCAATTTTTCCCTGTGTCCATCCATTAAAAATAATTCAAAGTTTACTTCTGATTGCTCTAATTCTTCAAGCCAAGTTTTTAATGCACCCTCAGTTTTTTCGTTGGATTTTTTCAACTTTGTGCTCTTCGTTTGTCACCTTTTTTCTTCACCTGCACTTTTTGGCTGTGACGCCGCACTGCACCACATCCCAGTATAGCCTCATAAGTGCTGTATAGGGATTATTCTATTGAAGATTGAAGATACTTTATCATTAATGTTTGATAAAACTAATGTACTAAAATCATATTGTTTGAACTATCGTTGTGATGCCATGTAATGGAATGAGTTTTGTAGAAGGTTATGTGGCAGCTAAAGAGCTTTCTCTTCCTCCCAACGGTTCTCAGCAGTGGAGTTCTGTTTGTAATTCAGGGCGGAAACCCTCTGCAACTGCGTCGTGTTGTTGTTGTTTTTTTCCCTTGGCAGTCTATTTTACTTCCAAAGTTTTGTGTGGAATAAGATCAAGTGCTGGAGATCTATTTAATACATCTTGTAACCATCTTATTTTTTAAATAGGTGATGGTATCTCCTCCCTACACCTTTAAGCAGCTGGGGTCATATCACTTCAAACAGTATACCAAGTAGCTTTGACCATGTGAGGATCGTAACTCCTCTTGAACTGGTTTACCACTTCAACTAGCGATTTTTAAACACTTTTCCCAAGCCTACCGACATCATTAATTTAGGAAGTATACAATAATCCCTGTAAAAGGGAGATTTTAAACATGAACTTCAGTACCCTTTACTTGTATGTACTGGGCAAACGAAGTGCAACACCATGAGTACATGTACTGTGCGCGCTCCACAATGGATTGCCCGATCGTGTTACCACATCATCCGCTGTTGACCTTGTACCACAAACAAAATATCGTAGAGTGACTCGCGTTTCATCAACCACATGTATCTATAGTCCAATTTTTTAAATGATTTTTGCTAATCAATAATGTTAGAATTTGTGATTATGATCAATCAAAACTGTTTACGTCACAAGATGTAAAAATATTCAGCAAAAAGAAATTCTGATACTCTCTGGTCAACATGGAGAAGCCTAATGCTTTGTTCTTAAAGACACAACTGCTTGTTATTAACAACATTGGGAGGGCCTACCGACAGACGTGACCCGTGTTTATTAATGTTTGTCTTCATATTAACAATTACACTTCTACGGTATAATCTTGTATAGTTTATAAAATTATACATATCATAATTACATCGTTAACCTATGGTGCAGCCCCTACTTGCTGCGGGATGAAAAACCAGAGGTCAAAACTCTGTATGGAGAAATTGCTCTGGAAAACTCCGCAGTGATGTGCATAATTCAGTTTAGTATAATTTTGTAAAAAGAACAAAATATAAGAGTGCTGCTGTCTGTCGGTACGCAGATGGCACATACATGCTGCGCCTTGCCTCATATACCGTATAAAACCGCCAGATCCTTCCGCGCAGCGGAGGTATTCTAAGAATTAATTTTCGTGCTAATTCACTGCCCCGTTCAACCGTACGAAAATCAATTTCTTGTAAGGACAAGGCAGTTTTTCCTTGATAAAGGGCACCTCAATAAGGGGAATGTTAAGTACAACTGGAACATTTCACAGGACACCAAGGCAATGACTAGGGACGCTTTTCCTCTGTTGCTTCCATGAAGTATCAGTCCTGCGTGAATAACCGTGGGATTGCCCTTAAAAATAAGCTACGAAGAGCCAGGCTTATTACCATCAGTGCATGAACATGATTTATGCTCATTACATTACGCCGTGAACATTTGCCCCATCAGTACAGCCGTCCCCCACAACAGACGGCAGCTGCGGCTACAATTTGCACTGAATTTAGCATTCCTCATGAATCACTTTCTTCAAAACCTTACCATTTTGTTTTGTTTGTGAACCCACCAGGCGGATAACATCATCACAGTGCTGGACAGCAACTCGCGAGCAGTGACGCTAACCTATCGGTTGGCTTCAGGCGTATTACCTGCATTGGATACTGGCTCCCCGGTCTATCTGACACTGCAGGAAGCCCTGATTGTAGGCAACTGCCAGCAACAGGTGAGGAGAAATCAATTAGAAAACACCCTTAATCTGACTGCAGCCATCTTTGTTTTGGTATCTTATGTGCTACTCATTAGGATGTAAATGTATGAGGAGTCGGTCTGTTTCCCTATTGAAAAGCCAACTGGGGATATAGACCTTTCCATTGTTGATAAACAAAGTGCGCCGGTCGGCATGGACGGCCGAATGTTAACAAAACATTCAATAGAGTTAAAAAATGTTATTTTCTGTAAAGATTCATGAACTGAAATACCTTCCATGATTGGTTGATTTGTTTCCAACAAATTCAACTATTTTTGAATATTTTGTGTAACATTGCTACAAACTATGGCTGTTTTTGATTTGAAGTTGAGGCTTTCCATAGTTTTCCAACCTCAGTTGGCAAAAACTTGGGCTTTGACGTTGCAGTAGAAAAGTCTATAAGGCTGTGTACAAATTGGTGGCTGTAGCTAAGTCTGATGCTATAGGCAGCCTATCCTTCTAAAATCCATGTATCTAAAATCTAAAAACTCAATATGGTTTTGCTTCCAAAAGTTTGAATACCCGCAAGATTTGCACGGTCTATTTGTTTTGGCCCAAGCCAGATGGACAATAATAATAATAATAATAATAATAATAATAATAATACCAACACTTATAAAGCGCCCTAATCATGCAGGCATGCTCTAAGGCGCTGAACACAGTAAACCGAAAAATCACAAGTCAAAAGCCAATCAGGAACAATTTGTTCTGACATATTACATAAATTAAAATGAATTGTAACAAGCGGGAGTAAAAATATATGAATACATTAAACCTTTAGTGTAAAGAGGAACAAATGCTTACTGAAGAATAAAGAGTCAATTGATCTAAGGATAAAACGTAACAAACAATACACTCATAAACAGTAATCAATCTTGCTAAAAATACATATTGAATATTGACATTAAAATCTGTTTTAAGCATTCAGTAAAAAGATTCAGTAAAAATATTCAGTAAAAATATTCAGCATGAAATAAATGAGTTTTCAGTGTGCTCCTAAATTTATTTAGTTCTTTGAAATCTCTGAGGGCTGTGGGCAGGGAGTTCCAAAGTGTGGCAGCAGCCTTCCCAAACTGCCTGTCACCATATTAGGTAGTCTTAGTGAGAGGCACTCTCAACAATGTAGTTCGCTCAGACCTTAAAGACCTTCCTGGGATGTATCTAGCGATCAAGTCACAGATGTATTCAGGTGATCCACCATGCAGGGCTTTAAAAGTGTGCACGATAACTTTGTATTCTAGACGGCGCTTGACCGGTAACCAGTGTAAATCAATCAGGACAGGGGTTATGTGTTCAGAGCGTTGTGTCTTTGATATGATCCTTGCTCCAGCATTCTGTACCCGCTGCAACTTATTTGTGAGAACAGTCAGAAGTCCATAGAGGAGTGCGTTGCAGTAATCTATCCGAGATGTAACAAGGCCATGAACTAATGATCTCGTTGCTTCAGTAGTGAGGCATCTACGGATGTGACTTATATTTTGTATATGAAAGTAAGCAGATCGACACACAGAATTCACATGTTGCACCATTGTCAGGTTGTGATCGAAAATGACGCCGAGGCTCTTGGCAGACGACGATGGTAATATAATTTTATCCCCAACAGCCACTGGGAAATCATTGTTAAGTGGAGACATGTATTTTGATGAAAATATCACGACCTCCGTTTTGTCCTCGTTGAGTTTAAGCAGGTTTTCAGTTAACCACTGCCTCACCTCAATAATAATAATAAACGGCTTTCATATAGCGCCCTTAACCCAAAAAGGGTCCCGAGGCGCTTTACAAAGGTTAACAAAATTAAATTACAAGAAAATTGAACAATTTAAGAAATACTGAACAATTTAAGGTAAACAGTTTTTTAAAAAGCAATATAAAAATGCTGAGTTAGACCAGTTTCTGCTAGCGAATCCAAAAATTTACGAGTGTCAGCGTTATCTTTAGAGTCGAGATGAAAATTTAGATCCCCTATGATGTAGGTATCTCGAGGAACAGTGACGAATCTCTCCAAAACCTAGGCCATTCTTGAAAGAATACGCTGTTCTTTAGTCCATTTTTTGCGGAAGGAGGGGGGCGATAGACAATAGATAGTCTCATAATGTTACCATGGAGTTCAATTTGGCAATCCATGTATTCGAAGTGAGTGAAGTCTCGGTCCTTGCTTGATGACAAAATCTTGACATGCATCCCGTGTTTGAATAGGACAGCAACCCCACCTCCACATCTATTCTCTTGGCGAGGGACATGTAATATATTATATCCTGTTGGAACTAACTCCCCAAGACACCGTTTGTCTGTTGTCGTTCCAAGCCACGTTTCTGTTAGACCAACTATGTCATAGTCATTCGAAACAATGAAGTCTGGGGGATATTGCAAGTGGTTTGTTTTTGACAAATGTACCACTTTAAGTTTATCCACAGAACGTGTCTATCTTGTATCAGAAACTGCCACTACCAATCTTGTCGGTTTTCTACTCGTTGAAAGTAATGTGCTATCAGGAGTCCAAAAATGGCCGCCATGTCTATTTGTGAGTCTTACTGGGATCGCTCTGAAGAACTTCTTGCCAGCAATTGTTCCCCTGTGTGTGGGCACACCATGTACGTAATGTCACAACATTGAAAATTCCTTCTCCCACATAAAAACAAATACAATATATGCCCGCACTAAGTTGACAATTAATTAAATTTTTACGAAGGGTAGAACTGGCACTTAAAAGCTCAACACTTCAATTTTAATTGATGTCATTACTCTATCAGAGATAGTGAATATTATTTGTTTGTTTTACTCTTTACACATGCCAGAATATGTTATAAGCAAGTAACTTATAACAGTTTGGGGTACTTGGAGGTATTTATACTGTTGTAGTAGTAATAATAATAAAAGTAGTAATTACAAATAATTATTATAAAATTTTACATTTAGACCGTGCTGAATACTACATTTCTAAGTGCTACAGTATTTATCCTACAAGGTATGGGGAGCTACGTTTTGAAGTATGAGACCTATTCCTTTACATGTACATAGTACCGTGTAATGGTTTACAAGGTGCTGTGGCGCAATATGCAGCCAATCAAACCAGGATTACCGGGGCGAACCCCTTCTCTTTACGATAAATGCACTGGGTTCTTTTACATGCATTTCACAACACACAGGATCTACGGCTTTACATCCCATCCGAAGGACGCAGCAATAATGGTAGAGTGCCTTGCTTAAGGACACAAGTGTCACGACCGGGACGTGACCCCACACTCTGCTGATCAGAAACACCAGAACTTGAGTCTGGTGTTCTTATCCGCTCGGCCACGACACGCCACAGTACCTATTTATTATTTATAAAAATCTGGAATTGAATCTGTGACAGCGAAGCAATTAAAAAACTAATTAGTGAATCAACTTTGGCCATCCATTGTTTTTGTGGATCTATTTAGGCGTTATGGCACCAATTGTGAAGGCTCAATAAGGCCTGTAATTTTTATTTGCTGCTAACCGTAAACAAAGAATCGGTGCTTATGGAAGCAGGAAATTCCTTGCTTACGTCAAGCGTATATCACAGGTTAGCAGGGAATTTATTGCTTGTGCGCATGCATTCTTCACTTACACAGCTAGAGCAGAAATTTGGCGCTTACTCTGCGAGGAATGGTGATCGCAAGCACAGAATTCAGCCGTGAAGCAGAGCCAGGAAATTGAGCCCTGTTTTTTACCTTTCTGTCCAAACAGAAAGGTCAAATATTTTGAAGCGTTCTTGATTATTTTGTATGGTCACAATGACAGCTCATTAAGACAAATTATTTGTTTCAATTGTTCTGTATACTTACTGTTGCTAACACCAGAACACCAATTGTATGTAATCCTCCAAGTACTACTGAGTTGTAGTCGCCAATTTGTGAAATTTCATGAATTCACAATGTGCCACTTATGGAAATATTTCCCCGCACAATCAAGTACCACATGTTTGTGTAAATTGATAAATTTGTCATTCGGTTTTCTCAACGGGCATTCAATGTACTTTTACATTGCTTTTTTAATAGCTAGAAAAGTACCTTCCTTGTATGGTCCCATTCACCGTGAACAAAAATACCTTGCATATTTGTTCACCAAAGACAAATTCAAATTGCTTCATTATTTCCATTTGCATAAAATTATTGTCAGTTACTCTGCAGAGGAAAGGATGCATGATTGAATTAACTGTTTTCATTCACTAAGTTTTGTTGGTTGTCATTCTTTTTCTGCCTGACTTTGTACAATTGACTGTTTTTGCAGGCGAGCTAATTTATTCCCTTGGGTACTGTGTACTTTTTGTACATGGCTTTTACATTAAGCAGCCTATATCATTACAATTGGTACGTGCATGTTCTATTGTGTGTTGGGTTAGTGAATTCAGAGTCAGCTCTCTGCCGTAATGGGTGCATAACAATGCCAAACATATATTTACAATCAAACTACAGTTAACGAACAAAAAGGTTCAAAATCCTTAGGCTTGCTGAAAGGCTCACTGAAAACAGTCGACAATATTTCATATTCAATTAGATTAAAAAGGCTCCTTTTGCTGAACTTGAGCTTGAATGAATAGCACTTTGTTATGGTTGGATTTTTTTCTACGGTTAGAATATAACTTATTCTTGAAAAATGTTTCCTTTAGAAGATACTGTCATTTAAACAGTACGAGTGATTAACAATATAGTGTGCCTGCCACAGTTTGACCAGGGGAGGCCTTTTTTGCAGTTTGTGACGGGGAAATGGTC
This sequence comes from Leptasterias polaris, assembly GCA_037783415.1. Lineage (NCBI taxonomy): Eukaryota > Metazoa > Echinodermata > Asteroidea > Forcipulatida > Asteriidae > Leptasterias > Leptasterias polaris. Next base: position 2,948,419 of record JAZGTN010000089.1, read on the forward strand.
AAATACATTTTGCTTGACCGTGGTATTTTCATTTGTAGTTTGCATGCTGTCATCAGAAAGACTTTACATTGTAACGTTACATATGTAATGATATAAAATACTATGTGCTTAGAAATCACAAAATGTGAAATGAAAACAAACATTTCCCCAAGCACTTTAACATCACTAACATCCTTTTGAACTTTCTTGACGGATTACCCAGTAATCCTTTTGCTTTATTTGTTCATTCTGCTTGAATCTTCTACAGGTGAAATTTAGCGAGTTGACTTTAGACATGTATAGAACACTACAGACATTGGAGAGAGAACCGACATCATCTGATCACATCACTGCACCACCACATCATAACGTAAGCTTCAAAAATAATCATCATTCCAATCTAAGCCTTATAATGGTAGAACAGAAACAAATTCATTGCTGAGCACATGTGGCACATTGGTAATTGTCAAAGAACAGTATCCACACTTAATGTGACCCAACATATACATTAACAAACCAGAGAAAGTTTAAGCTCAATCGGTCATTGGAGACACAAGGGAAAAAAAAAAAACTTAAAATGTTTTCACAGTTTTCAAACATTAATTGTTTTACTCATTTCTCAAAAACTATAGCGTTTCAAGCAAAAATATTTCAAAGGGAGTTTTCCGCCATGGCCATCTTTACACCATGTACGTTGTGTTCAAACCTGTGAACATTTATATTTCTACTCCCACCAATGTTACGCAAAGAATAACCATGAACAATCCGATACGGAGACAGTGCTTTTGCTAAAGCTGCTCCTGCCCTGTGGAATAAGCTCCCTGTCACACTTCGCAAAATAACATCACTCGACAACTTCAAGAGGGAACTGAAGTCACACTTGTTTACGTAGACTTTCATAGGTTTAACTAAACTACAATTAATATCCATTTTGTATAATATTTTCTTTTGCGTGGGGCAGCATGCTTCCGAGCAACAGTAATTTGTCCTTGTTTTTATCCCTTCTGGTTGTCCTTCCCATTTGGTTTTGTTCCCTTCCTGCATGCTCTGCCCTCAGTCGCCCTCATATATTTTATATATTTTTTATATTTTTTGTTTTTGCTTTTATTTTCTTATTTATTTAATTTTATTTATTAATTAAATTTTATTTTTCAAATTTTGTATTTATTTTCCTTATTACTTGCTTTTTTATAACTGTTTTTCCGTTAATGTTCTTTCTTGTGCTATTGTAACTTTGGTTTGTTGTTTGTTTTGGTCGAATAAATAATAATAATAATAATAATAATTGTGTAGGCGCCTTGATCGGTTTTCTGGAGAAGTGCGCATTATAAATCCATATTATTATTATTTTATTATAAATGATGTATCTTCATTTACGCAGATTTGCTTATTCTCCCACAGGATAACAATAGTAAGCCACTGAAGAGAGACAACCCTCACAAGTATTTACTCTACAAACCTACGTTCAGCCAGTTCTACACTTTCTTGTCAGCCGGTTTCAAGGTGAGTGACAACAGACTCCCTATAAAAAACGTTCTGATTGCATTTTGAGAAGTGACATTCATGCATCGGTGAGACTGGATCAATTACTCGTGAGTTTTGCCCTACACCGAATAAACCAAGTGTGGTAAATTGTTACAGCAGAAATAGGAAATTATTCATTTCTACATTTGTCGTTCACGGAATTTAGCTTATTCAACCAGAGGTTAAGTTATTCCAAACATCTTGTGTTTCATACATTTCCGGCATGTTAGTTCAGTTGTTAACAATTTACCAAGTCAGTTTGCCTTGTGAAATAAAAAAGTTGCATCCCCATAAGGTTATTTCTTAGCTGCTGCTTCCCAGGTTGTGATCCCTGGCTACACAGCAAGTTATCGGATGTATGGCTTCGGACTGGCACCTCAGAACAAAGATATTGACAAAATAGGGAGACTGCCAACATAGGGCTAGATAGCTCAGTTGGTAGAGCGCCGACACGCTAATCCGAAGATTGTTGGTTCAAATCCCGCTCTAGTCAATTTTTCTTTGTTCATCCCCATTAGTTAGTTTACTTTCACTATTGGTTTGTTTAGGGGCTGTCCCAAGGTTGTCAGCATTTTCATGTTCTTACAAAGAGTGTGACATGGAGGAGGGGGTCAGAGGCTGTTTACGACCTTAGAAGGTGCTAAAAATGTTGATATCTCTACAGTAGATACATCAGAGGACACAACAAAATTGAAAATAAAAATTACTTAAAAATCTAGTAATCAATTAAGTTGATTTTCCTTAGTTGGTGTGGGGGAGGGGTGTTACTATGTATACTCTGTTAAAGGCACTGTACACGTTTGGTAATTACTCAAAATATATATTAGCATAAAAACTTACTTGGTAACCAGCAATGGAGAGCTGTTGATAGTATAAAACATTGTGAGAAACGACTCCCTCTGAAGTATCGTAGTTTTTGAGAAAGAGGTAATTTCTCACTAAAATAATAAAAGACTTCATGCATGAAGCCTTTTATTAGCATCTGAAAGCACACAAAATTGTGCAACAAGGGTGTTTTTTCTTTCTTTATTTTCTTGCAACTTCGATGACTGATTCAGCCCAAATTTTCACAGGTTTGTTATTTTATGCATATGTTGGGAAACACCGAGTGACAATACTGGTCTTTGATAATTACCAAACATGTTCAGTGCCTTTAAGGAACATTGATACCGACACAAACAAAAGATTTCATCAGCTCTACTTTAGATGGAGGGAGGGAAGAGGGGGTTTCTTAATAAGTAGTGCTCTCTGAACAAACTTAATATATTCAAAAGCTTAGACGACTCCTTACACATTGTTTTTCAGATAAATTTCAGTTTTTTCATTTGAGGGTATTCCCTCCAAAACAATCAGAGCAGTCTCTGTTTATTCCCCTCAATCAGTCCTCCACACAATTGCTGATGAATTCTTAGGGTTGCCTTAGTCTCTGTGTTTATTCAGGTATATTCCCAAAACACTCTCAAATTCAATCAGAAATATTCCGCCGCTTCTTTTTCTTCACCACACAGTGACCTAAACGCCTTCGTCTATCGCAAGGTTTTTTCACGAGAAGAGTTCCTTTCCGTCTCCCGTTCGAAACTTAATTGTGGTTTTTTTTTGCAAGGCAAATTCAGTAGTGAACCAGTTAGGTAGTATTACCTGGGGGGATTCAGCTGGATGTTGGCTTTCCCACCGAACTAAGTCCGTCAGTCGATGATATTTAAGGAAATTTGTACCATTTCCAAGGGGACAGGAGAATGACACTAGAGAAGAAGAGAAAAAAAAAAAAACTTTGTGGAAAGGTTTCCTGATGAGGCTGTGTTTTTGTTAATTTGGTTCTCACTTTGGCCCGTTTGCTAGAAACAATTCTAGCTTCTGTTCAATTGACCCAACTCGCCTGACGTCAACACTCATGATAAATTGTCGTTGTGCCATTTTGGGAGTGCAGATTCCCGATGTGTTACTGTGCACTTCGCATTTTAGGCGATGCACACATGGTTAGATGCACACCATGTCGTTGTGCCTTTATGAGAGTGCAGATTCCCGATGTGTTACTGTGCAGTTCCCATTTTAGGCGATGCGCACATGGTTAGATGCTCACCATGTCGTTGTGCCATTTTGAGAGTGCAGATTCCCGATGTGTTACAGTGCAGTTCGCATTTTAGGCGATGCGCACACAGTTAGATGCTCACCATATCTTTACATGCAGTTCCTCTCCCAAACTGACAGACCATGGGCAGACATAGCCAGCTGTGATGTCATAGCAAGGGGTCATAGACTTGTATCATAGTACAACAACGTCATTTTTCTCCCATTCAAATCAGTGTTATCAAATTCAGGCGGGAAGGACAAATTAGTGTGGCTCCTTTACTGACTAGTCAAGAATTAGTATTCATTGTCACTGTTGCGCGTAGGGAACATGACAAAAATTTACATGGCAGTATAAAGTGACATTCTAACTAAATTCATCAAAGTGAACTTAGACTAGAAAATGGTCTGGTCCCTTTTTAGGCTGTAAGAATTAATACTTAGACTCTCGATGAGTACACAGGGAACATGACCGGGTATTTTTTTGTGATATTCAATTCAATTTAGTTCATTAAGCCATTGCCACGGTTAGACATCCTGATTTCATTATGATTTTACTATGAATGAAGCTGTTTTGCTTGATTGGTTGGGTCACCGTTCTTATTACACAATTAAGGTCTGCAATCAAATACTCATTTTAGGGCAACCATTGTGGTTGATCATTTTAATTCAAAATCAATATACCCAAAATGAGACTAGGATAAAATTTGATTGGTTCCTTAATGTGTGATGAGATATAGCACAGTTATTGTCATTAGGTATACAGGTAGCCTGACAGAGGTGGCTGCCATTTTTAATCATCTAGCCTCATCACAGGTGTGTAACGGTGCTAACGAGTACCTGGTCAGTCACCTTTCATTTAAGCACCCAAGCATCCGATGTCCTCCAGCGCTATAGACCTCATGTAAATTGACGTGCTTTGTTTAGCATGGCCTCATTCTCAGGGCAGTAAACCCTGGGCGATGTATCACCAGATATTCAGTGAATCTCTCCATAGATGAATTCATTTGAGACAACGTGCATCTTGCTGTAATGAAATTAGAAGAAGAAGAAAAAAAAAACGGCTCCTGGGGGGATCAAAGCCAGTGAGTGGAAACTCTAACGATTTGGCTAAATAATTTCAGGGGGGATCATGCATTGGTGATCAGTACGGCCAAGCCTGTTGAATATTTTGCCTTGAATTGTGGGGAGCGTATTCAATTAAAAAACTGTTTGTTTGATGTGCAAATCTTGTACGATTTTATGTTTTCGGGAAACATGTTAGGTGTGGTAAGCACAGGAGATTTTAGCTAAGCGCAATCTGCTTACCAGTCATGTGTATGTTTTCTGATCACTGTTGTCTGGTTAGCAACAATATTATGGACCCAATTTCGTTTAGCTGTTTATCTGTACGCAAGTTATCAAGAAAAGATACATGGTATAACTGCATGGTGAGGTGTCGATATGAATTTGGGTTTGCCATAACACCATGGCCCAATTTCATAGAGCTGCTTAAGCACAAAAAGTAGCTAAGCACAACAAAATTTCGCTTACCAGAATAAGGTTACCGGCCAAACTACCATGCCTCATGTACAATTTTTGACTGGTATCCTGCTCATTTCTGCTTAGCAGACAATTGCTAAGCACAATTTTTGTGCTTAACCCTTTCAGCCCCAAGGGCGACTATAGTCGACTGTGCACTATACCCTGCTTCAGCCCCAAGGGCGACTATAGTCGCCCAAGATAACACACAACAAAGCACTCAAGCCTGGGCACAAAGGCCATTTGTAAAAAATTTGTAGTTTTGTCCATGTTCACCCTCCATACCCAAGCTTACCATCATTGGAAAGAGAAAGATCGGATCTTTCCAATGACAGTGAAATAAAATAGGGTTGTTATTTTGCAATCGCTTCAAATTACAGTAGAAAGATCCGAAATGCCAAACACCTACGGAGCGCCGTAAGGTTGTGTGCAAAAAAGTGTTTGGGTTTTCAGAACACACTGAGGAAACAAAGACCAAGAACTTGGACATTTGTTGGCTGATTTCAATGATTTTTGAATTATATGAAAGGAAATTCAATAAGTAAGACAATTTGTATTACTCATTATGCTCTTAAATAAAATCTTCAAGGTAATTATAGAGTTTGTAAAATCAAACTTTGAACACCAGCTTCCTGTTGTGTGAGGAAGTGTGCTTCACGCTTGAGTGGTCAAAGAACGTGGGCTCCAGCAGTTGTTTATGTCAAAAGAACTTGGGGCTGAAAGGGTTAAGCAGCTCTATGAAATTCGGCCCATATGTTATCCACTTTCTATTAGTAGAGTTAGTTATGGTAAGAACATGTCCTGCCAATTGGTCTATTACTGCGGATTAGACTGGTGGATCAGGGAGGCTTCTCGTAATTATTGTCATTATCCTCTGATGAGATAAGATTTGTGACTAGCCTGCTTTAGTCATCATCAGGGGGCTGTAGATGATGACTCCACAAGTTCTACTTCGAGGTAGTAGAATTTGAAGGACAAGTTCTTTCAGAAATAACTGAAATATCATTCATGAATAGTTAAGATAATAAAAATACTGGGTTCTTATGGCACTATATCACACCCCGAGGGATATATCAAAGCATTCTTAAAAGGTTCAAGTCTCATTTGTTTTCCACAGTATCAAAACAAAAAACGATATTATCACTTAAAAGAGATCATTACAGAGAATAAACCTCCGTGTAGATATCAAGAGCTAGATGAAAACAAATATGACACTGCAGAGGGATCCATTTTAGAAGCACAGCTTGTAGGCAATCTGTCCTTAAAGACTAGCATTTGCATTGAGACAGAGAATAACAATTAAGTGAACCAAGGAGGGCTATGGTTGAGTCGCCACTAAAAGGAACAAAATATAGTAATAGGTCTCAAGCAAAATATAACATTTTTAGCTCTTTATTTGTTTTTCAACAGGATAAAGCAAAGCTATGTTTTGAACTATGAGACCTATTTATGTAACACCTTATAATGGTTTACAAGGTGCTGCGGTGCATTCAGCAGCCACTGCCAGACACACGGGCAAACCCCTTCTCTTAGCAATAAGTGTTATTGGGTTCTTTTACGTGCATTACACAACATCTGATAATGCAATAATGGTTAAGTGTCTTGCTAAGGACACAAGTTTCAGGACCTGAACTCAAAGCCACACTCTGCAGATCAGAAACACCAGAGTTTGAGTCAAGTGAGGTTGACCGTTCGGCCGCGACACGCCACAATAAGACAATCCACTTAATGTATTCTGTAACAATAGATATTTTGCCAGACAAGTTGTTATCAAAAGTATAAATTAATAATATTCTGTAATCCGATTAAATTTATTACATCTACTTAATAATTATAATTGACCTTTATCATAGTGCAGCCATCTTGCTTTTTTATATGCAACCCAATGTAACCAAACTGAGGCTAAAAGGAAATGATAGTTTGGTTCCGTTCATGATGTGAGAATTAGAACTACCACTGTCACTGTTGTATGCAGGGTACCTGACACAAATGACCACAGCATAATGAAGGTCTATTGCTATGCTCCTTTAATATCGCAGTGTAACTATTATTTCATTGGGCTTGTTTCATTTTGGAATGCTAAATTGATCATTTTGGGTTCTGCTTCTTCCATCACCAGGAGCTTCCAGTTAATGCAGCATTATTACTCTACCTCTCAGCGGATGGATCTGCCAGCATCGGGAAGGGAGATGATGGAGCATTTGATGCAGGGGGTGTGGCCACCAATAATAAACGGGAGGGCAATGAACCCCAGATCACCAAGAGGTCAAATATGCTCAAAGAGATGCATTGGTAAGCTACACGCACTAAACCTACCCCCAAATTAGTCCGCAATGTATGTCCCAGCATGTCAGCAGTGACTCTCACCCCTAGACTTTTGAAAACCACAAAGAAGTAAAAAGTCACATTAGTCAAGACCACCTTGGTCTCGGTAACATCTATTGGAGTTTCTAATGAAACCCCAAACTCCTTACATTGCATGGCGCCGGACTGGTTCCATGCTCAACATGGTTGCCCAAAGCACCTCCCATCATTATTACTGCTAGCGGTTACCAGACGAAATAAATAAATCAGTTGTCATTCACTCCCAGGTGTTGCAAGAGCCGAGATTGCGTTTGCATTTTAGACAAATCGAGCGAAGGGAATCGGGCCGGCTCTCACTGGTCCCTCTCTTGCTTCCCTGGTGAACGGGATTGATTATGGCTGTAGGGTGTATCGTGATGGTTGTACCTTTGGTAATCAAAACAAACCCATCTTAAGATGAATTCAGCCTAAAAGAAAGTTTCCTCTGTAATTATCTTGCCTGATTCCTTAAAACCTTACAGAATTACCTTCAAGCACATTCAGAGATCATTCAAGAAATCTACCTCATCCTAACATAAGCATGTTTTGAATAGTCGCCACTTACTTTAAAGTTGATTGAAGGACATTAAAAATATTAATATGGCATTTTCAAGGTGCACCTTCCTATTAAAACAAACAATCAAAGGCAAAGTTGTTTTAAAGTTTAAAATTCAAAAACATTTAAAGTTATATATATATATGTTTTATTATTTTTGTTTGCAAATAGCAATCCGCACTTACCGGCCCCGATACACTAGCTTGTGCATGAGGGAACCCTTGTGCACTTCTAACCAAACATACATCGCCTAAAATGCGCACTGCACAGGAAGAAAAAACACTTTGGTTCGAAATGCAAGCGTGAACAAGTGTGATTTCAGTTAATGCCCTAGACAAAGATGAAATTCCAAACCTGCTGTGTATTTACAAATCCTGTACTTTGTCCGAGAAGTAAAACTTTAAATTCCATGTAAAGACATGGTCATTCTGGACCCAAATGATTGAAGTTTTGCCTAAACATGTTGAATTGAAACGAAGTCCTCAAATGTTTTTTACTTGTTGTTTTGTCAATTGTAAAAAACAAGGGGATCTTTTTCAGAGCTATTACAACATTTAGAAGATTTTACCAATGTCCCGCTAAAATCTGTCCAAACTGTATTTCCACCCCGTTAGGTCTGATATTCTACTCGGAATACTTGATGACCATTGATATGCAATGCTTTCAATCTTTCAGTATACATCCTGGGGATCTGTATCCATTTACAAGGAAGCCGCTATTCCTGGTTATTGACAGTCCAAACAGTCATGCATTTAAGGTAATTATCAAAACTTGTTCTTTACTTCCCTCTTCCCCATTCCCAAAACCTATGCCCCATCCCCTCCCTCCCTTCCCCCCTTTCAGGAATTCATGTCTGTGAAATGGTAGGAGTATCTCATGAGATGTTTGTCAACTTTGGCTTAACTTCCTCTCTCCCATTCCCAGAACCAACACCCCTCTCTAGTTAACATTTTCTCATGCATGGTTTTAGATTGGGAGGGGGAGGGGTCCTGAAAAAGTGTACTCTTTGTTGTACGATTGTGAAAATGTCGATAGCTATGAATTGCCTCTAAGGATTTCCATTTTGTTCACTTGGTGTATCCCAACATATGCATAAAGTAACAAACCTGTGATAATTTGGGCTCAATTGGTCATCAAAGTTGCAAGAAAATAATGAAAGAAAAAACACCCTTGTTGCACAAATTTGTGTGCTTACAGATGCCTGAAAAAGGCTTCAGGCCTGAAGTCTTTTTCAGATTCAAATATTTTAGTGAGATATTACCTCTTTCTCAAAAACTACGTTACTTCAGAGGGAGTCGTTTCTCAAAATGTGTTATACTATCAACAGCTCTCCGTTGCTCGTTACCAAGTAAGTTTTTATGCTAATATATATTTTGAGTAATTACCAAACGTGTCCAGTGCCTTTAAACGGTTAGCAAATTAAATGTAGATGCACAAACTAATTTTGTTAGCATTACAAAATATAATGTATACTTATTTCTCTTTTTCTTGTTGATAGAATTTCCCGAACTTATTCGGCCAGCCGGTAGTCTGTCTGATGTCCCCGGAGTCTTTCCCAGTCACCATTCAGGAGCAGACAACACACAAGGGCAACCTGTTCACCATGTTTCTCCACTCGCCCCTGGTGGCGTTCTGCTATATCTGCGACATCGCTGACGTACCCATCGCTCTCTGGGAGAACTGCCAGGCCATGGTCAATAAGATCCTTGGTGAAGTCGCTGCTGGGATAAGCAAATCCAAGACAATAGGTCAGTATGTTAGGTCTGTTGTCTGGACTCCAAGCCCTCGCATTGTTGTATCTTTGTATAGATATGGTGTGTCGTGGTTAAGAGCACCAGACTCAAGCTCTGGAGATTCTGAGCAGCAGTGTGTGGGTTCGATAAACGATTGAAATGATATGACAGCCTGTGTGCGTGTTCAGACTGGATTAGCATTATTGCGTCACTCATCTGCCGGCAAGCTTGCGTGTCTTTTGCTTTACCTCCGCTTAGCAGTGTTTATGAAGATACAAGTTTTGCTAATAGTCCCCTTGCTCTGGCCGCCATCTTTGATGTCAAACAAAGGAACCGTGCATGCATGTACGTGCTGCGCACGACTCTCAGCCAATGATAGCTCTTCATTGACTTCAGTGAGGGGACTGTTCTGGGCTTATGATGTCATATGCAAGGGGGTCTATAACCGCTCCATAAGCAGAAAGTATCTGCTTACAAGATTTATGAAATTGGGGTATGATCTTGTAGTTCTGGTTGACATGTCACAGTGTGAACAAAAGGTACTACCGTAATTTCCTGCGGATAAGGCGCTCGGCGCATAAGGCGCAGTACCTCAAATTAAAACTAAAAAAATCAAGGGTTATCAGATAAGGCGCCCTGCCGCATAAGGCGCGATATATCCTTCACATTATACAGGCTCGCTAAGTCTTATACTGCTTGTACATTAACACATACAGGGGTTATTGTGATGGTATAAGCACACTTACCATAGCGCAAAGGGATCGTATTCTTATAATCACGAAGACGAGTAAAACATCAGGTATTTTTTTTATGATTATCATTTTCCACAAAATAAAGGAACTATTTTGCAGTATAAATGTAAGATTTCACATTGTAATCATCACAATAAACTCAATCGAAATCAGATAAGGCGCATCGGAAGATAAGACGGAGTGACTTTTTTCCCCCTTCGAAAGTCAGATAAGACGCGTCTTATCCGCAGGAAATTACGGTAGATGATGGTGTATGATTACTTTGGCCAAAATTGTTAATTTTGCTGAGTTACAGTTGATGAAATTTGTATACACTGATGTTAGGAGCTCTGCTTAGGGTTTTTGTCTGCTGAGTAAATAATTGGCAGGGAACCGGTCACAAGGGCAAGGAGTTCATACCCCCGACACCTAATTATGCCAGTGTAGTTTTGTCTGCGCTTGTTAACCTGTTTGTTTACCTGTTTATTTGTAACTGATTGCCGCCCATTCATTGTTGTACAGACCATGCGTTCATGCAATTCTACGGTGACGAGTTCTTGAGATTGCTAATCCTACGCCATGCTCTCTGCTTTGCTGCTTTGAGATACCATCGGGGATTCAAGGTACGCCAACTTATTCATTTATCTTGTGTCTTAATTTTTCTCTTGCATTTTTCTCTTGCATTAGCCTTTTTGAGATACATGTATGGTGGACACTATATACACGTATATAGGAGGGGACTGTATGGTTTTGGTGTATAGACCATGTTACCTTTGTTTACAGAGTAGTGACCTTGTACATTCTAATGCATTTCCTGACAGGCAAGATACTACACAGGCCATATGGAAACATTTACATTTTGTGTCATAATTTTCACATAAATTCAAGATATCAAATAATAAACCACAAGAGAAACTGACTGGGTAAATGTTTAAATGATTTTGGGTTGAACAAAGAAAAATTGACTAGAGCGGGATTTGAACCAACGACCTCCGGTTTAACGTGCCGGCGCTCTACCAACTGAGCTATCTAGCCCTATGTTGGCGGTCTCCCTATTTTGTCAATATCTTTGTTCGGGGGGTGCCAGTCAGAAGCCATACAACCGCAAACTGCCGTGTAGCCAGGGATCACACCCAAGTATACGATACAACCTGGGAAGCGGCAGAGTTACATAAGCAACAGCTGTACAGCTTTTGAGATGTCCCCCCTTTCTTCATATCAAAAGTTGAGAAAAATTAGACAGTGTAATCTCCATAAAACATAAGATTTATTGTTTTCTTCCATTGAGCTGTGTACAAACTGTGCCTGCAGGAAGTCAAGGCCGATCTGTGGCTCTTTTGTAAACTTGTGATGTCACAGGTCACATGGTCTATACAGACAAATTTACCCAAACCTAATAGTGTTATAGTATTGTGCCCACCATATCTCAGAATGGATTATACAGCTTCATTTATTCAGCAACAGTAACTCCAACAATTTGAAAGCATTACATGTTGCTTGTTTCAGTTGCTGCAATTGAAATAAGTTGGTCCCGATTTCATTGTTGCTTATCAAAGAATCTGCATTTACGGCACCCTGTTATATGTGCAGTTGCCATGGGCCGCATCAGGGCGTAAGCACAGAATACCACGTTAAGCAGTGCCATGAAATTGGGCCCTGGATGTGAATGTGCACAAAGTCCCTGGCAAAACATGAAAGCATCAGCACCTAACTTGAGAACAATTTCACAGGTTGGTTCTATGGAGTGTTTATTGAAAACTACAGGGCCCAATTTCATAGAGCTGCTTAAGCACAAAAAGAGCTTAAGCACAACAAAATTTTGCTTACCAGAATAAGGTTACCAGCCAAACTACCATGTCACATGTACTTTTTGTAACTGGTATCCTGCTCATTTCTTCTTAGCAGACAATTGTTAAGCAATATTTTCTGCTTAAGCAGCTCTATGAAATTGGGCCCCGGATGGAAGTAAATTAATCATCCCAAAACTGGTATTTTTCCTTGTGTGCTATAAAACTGATTGTATCAATTGCATGTTCATATTCCTGCAGGATGACAGCTACTATCCCCAGAGCCACCCTGATCTCCGCGGTCATGAAATCCTCGAGAGTAAATCCCTCCATAAACACATCCTGGAGCTGGCCTCCATGCTTGATGTTAGACCACTATTCCTCGACATCGGTGAAATGGACTAAACAAAAAACAAACCAACACTAAAACCAGACGCGCTTTTTTTCTTCTGAAGGGACTTCAATGCAGGCATTGAGAGGGTGGTGATTTGTTCTCAACCAGTAAGCATGAGTGTGTCATCAGTCAACACATGCTGTGCGTTATAGAAACACACCGTGATGTGTGTTTGGGATGTGCGTTAAAGAATCCCGCCGTGGTGTGCGTTGAAGTGCACGTGGGAAGTGCGTTAGAAACACCCAATAATGTGCATTTGGGATGTGCGTTAAAGAAACACGCCGTGGTATGCGTTAAGGAAGTGCATGTGGGAAGTGCGTTAAAGAAACACACAATGATGTGCATTTGGGATACGCGTTTGGAATGTGCAGTCTGAATGTGATTGCAGGATGCATTTGATGTGTTCTGGTATGTGAAGCAAGTGCTCAAATAAAGTGCGTCTTTTCTCTAGAGGTATTGACAGTCAAAGAACGACCGTAATGTGAGTGAGCATTGCATGATCAGAACAGTTGGGGAAAAAAGCGACTGAGCTTCCTTGTTGAAACCAACCATGTCAAAGGTCGCAGGAGAGCGTATGTCAGAGGTCATGTTCAATCAAGTGTCAACCAGTTTTGCTACAGAAATGTTAAGGCAAAGGTTGTGACCCAATGACCTCACATTTTTTGTAAAATCATTTTTAATAGACTGGTTTCCAGTCATTGTTATTGTTTTGTAACTCATCTTCAGAAAAATAGACTGGCTCCTAGTCGTATCATCTTCAGACATTAGACAGGCCTCAAGTCCATTGTTTTTGACAGGGAGTGTCGGCTGTTGTATGCTAATATTGCAGCAGGAAACGTTGCAGATCTTAACTGGGTTGTGCATTTACAACTGCACCACCTGACACTGGATAAGCCAATTGGAATCCTGAACGAGATTTCATTCTCAAAGTCAACTGACAGAGTAGATTTGTCTTTCAATAAACACTGAATCTGTTGTTACAATGGACACTGTTTGTGTCCAAAGGAAGTCCTTAAGACACCTGAACATTCTCACATTTTTCTCACTAGCCGTTGATGTACAAATCAATGTATTCTCTGTGGGGAGGATTCTTTACCAATGTGTTCTGGAAAAATCTATAATATAATGGACTGATCCATGAAGTTTCGCCCACCAAAGCACTTGCATAACACTACAGTAATCACATGGGACAAACATGAAGGACCCATGCGTCTTCACTCTGCGAAAAGCAACAGCAAAATACCAGCCATCCAGTCCGAACGACAGCAGCTTGCTAACATTTCAACAAGTTGGACTTTGGGGATTGCACTGTTTTGATAAGACAGTGTGTAAGGGGGGCGGGGCTTTATTGATCAGTCTTTTTTCAAATTATGATTCTTTAAGCATCAGATCAAATTAATTTTGTACTAACAAAAGGAGGAAAAACAACAACTTAATGGAAAAGGTGTGGTAGGTTAGCAGTACAGTAACGATCTCTCAATGAGGAGAATGTGGGAAACAAGGGGGCAGCTGACATTCCAGAGAATTTCCTTTGTTGATATAGATCTGGACATGTTTACTTGCATATTTCTGTCAACAGTGGATTAACATTGGACCTGATACTTCGCTCTTGTAATGTGAAAGCAGATTTTGCTTATAGTCAGTTTTAATTTTCTACTGGGACGATCCAAGGGGCACCGGGGCAATGACCAGGGCCATTCAGGCCATTCAGTGGGCATGGTAAGTCTGCTATCACTTAGTGTCTCCAAAAGTTTCCTTTTACTTAATCTGCTCGACTTCACTGTCGATGTTTTCTCTATGGTCATACTATGGTTGTCTTTGTTTGGTTCCTGGAATGCCAGTATGATCAAATAACTGATATGGAATAAAGTGACCAGTCTTTTTTCTAATGCAGCCCTAGTTTGACAATAGACCTTTCCATTGTTGATAAACAAACCGCGCTGGTTGGCATGGCCGGTCGAATGTTAGCAAAATACTCAATTTGTTTACAGATTTTGTGACCAAATTCAACATTTCTATAAACTTTTAATTAAAACAATTAAAACAAAACACATCCCATGATTGGCTACTCTGTTTCCAACAAATTTAACAGTATTTTTGAATATTTGTTACAAACTGTGGCTATCTGTTTTTGCTTTGCATTAATGGCTTCCCATAGTTTTCCAACTTTTGTTGCAATAGAAAGGTCTATTGGAAGCAGTTTACACTGTACACAATGGGCTTATTATTGCATGTCTTCAGTTCCCTCTTACGGTGTAATACTAGAGCATTAATAATGATTATGGATACAAGTGGCTTGATTGGAGACTAAATCATAACTGACCTCAACTTACAGTTGGGTGTGTTTTGTCAACCTTGACCAGAAACAAGTTCTTACAGAAAAAATTTACTGACCATTACCATTTTCGAGAGCTACACAAAAACAGGTCAATGGCTTATTCACATCTATTGAATGTTCTTAAAATTGTTGTCATTTGTTTTATTTTCACATAATGAAAGTTAGTCTTATTGCAGGGGGGGTGCTTCTGTGTTAGTAATTTTTTAACAAGTTCAGTCAGCAACGGATTTGGAACAGTGTTGAATTGGAATCATCAATGACTAAGAGAAAAAGCAAAACAACTTGTACATCCCAGTTTTGCAAAGCAGTCATCGACGACCAAGAGGGAAGAACAAAAAACATGGTCGACCCTGAATTTTTAAAATCAACCTAAACATAATGAATATAATTATATCAATTTTTGAAGGCTTTCCTTCGTCTTTAATTTTTTTACTCAAATCGCCAGAAAGACTGAACTGCTGTATTTTATTGTATGATAACGCCCATCTTTGATTGTAAATACATTTATTGATTCCTATAGCTGGGAATGGTTGAGAATGATTCAGCATGCTTTTTAAATCCATATTTTAATTACTGGAACATGTTGGCCTCAAACAGGATTACAAGAGGTGAACAATGTAAAGAAATGTGAATATTTGTAAATCTTATATAATGATTTAAGTGTGGTGGGAGCGTTTGGAGAAAGACAAGGATGGAATAAATAAACATGAGTAATTAAGATATCGCAAGTTAGGTTGGATATTGGCTTTGGCTAAAGCACTGGCTTAGGCTCTGACTCAGGCTCTAGCTAAAGCTCTGTCAGTTATTTTGAAAATGTACACTTTCAGTACAGGACTTTAAAACAAGGTGGTAGAGCCTAAGTCGGAGAACAAGCTCCCGTCTTATGCAGGGACTTTTTGGTGAAGTGATTACTCAATTTTATTTCCTCAGAGTAGTGTCTCGTAGCCGAGCGGTCTAGAACATTGAACTTAAGTTCTGATGGCCAAGTCATCAGAGTGTGGTCCAAGTCTTGAGCAAGAAGACAATTAACTGAAATTGCTTCTCCTCACCCAGGAAGGTAGAGATTATTGATGTGAATGACTAGCAACCGGTGCTGCATACTCCTAAGGGGTTTGGATGGTTTTTAGTATCGTTCAGGACCTTGATGATCAGGGTTTGTTTTGAGGGGGCCACTTAGCAACAGTGTTGCTACATCGTATGGTTCTGGCAAGCTTTTGTATAGCAACCTCCATATCAGCCAAGACTGGTATCCTTGTACCGGGTACCGTACAGTGTCATTGAAGATTGTATAGGCATGACATTTGGTGCTTGGAGGAATATCATGCCTGTCTAATGTGACTATGCAAAAGCTTGCCCAAGTCCGAGGATTTCAAATTGATAATTCATTTATGACTAAAGAAGTCATCGCACCCGACACATCTAACTCGCAAAAGGAGAATCAACTTTTAAGAAAATTGTTGGTGTGAATTGTAAACAAAATGTCTTCAAGCGGGAATTGGATCTTGAAAAGGGAAACAGGACAAGATATTTGAAAGAAAGTTCAAGCCACATAATTCATATACTTAAAAAAAGTCCCATGAGTTTAATTTTCTTTGCATCGCTAATGATCAGGTTTGATAATCACAGATTGAAACTAATAATTTTTATGAATACATTGTTTTTAATTGTTTCTACACATTCTTTTCCATCGTTAATGTAGGAAACGTGTCTTCTTTATTTGCTCTTTACAAATTTCTGATAACATTTTCATATTTAATTTGTCAACAGTACGAACTGAACTACACCATATTGTAGGAGGAAATATGTACAAAACGACAAGAATGAGAAAATTATATCATTTTGTCATCTAAATCGCATTTAATAAAATGATTGTTTAATATTTTTTAAATATATACACAAAATTGTTACATTAATTTATAAAAAAAAGTCCAGATTCACTGAGTGTTGTCCATGATATGGCTGAATTATACATAACTAATAATAAGTTTGCTGTTTTTTAACGGGTGTGTGCACAACATTGAATTGATCATTTCCCTTCCTCTTTAAAGATTCTATTCGTTGAGAAAATAAACCTAGTTTTGAGTTTTGGCAGGAGATGCTTACACAGTACAAACCCTGTTAAAGTGTGATTTTGGAATCTTACATATACTAACCACACTGTGGTTAAAAGCCAGTGTTTGTAACTAATAATTAAATTTTAATTTTTACGTCTTGATTACTTACAAAGAGCTTTTTTTTCCTCTTAATTCCTTGTGGTGCTTTCCTTTAATGGGCTTTCAGTAAATTCGTCACTTGTTGAAACATTAATTTTTGTTTTTAAAATAATAAAAGCCAAGCAATTTCCTTCACCTGAATTCCCGCCTCATATTCCCTTTTAAAAAAAAATGGATTAATTCTGCCCCTTGCCTGTATCACACAAAAATAGCACTCAAGTACCCAGATCTCAGACAACACGTCAAATTTCACCGCGCGTTCAAGCGGTGGAGTGGTATTTGGTAGCTTTGAAAATGGCAAAGACTTGCGTAAAACAAATTAAATATAAAACTACCCTCTCATTAGCTGTAAATGTATTTTGTTCATTCATTACCTAAGATTTTTCATGCTGCTTGTTCAAATGATCAGCTTTTGTTTTTATTAATTATGTAAATACAATGTTATTTGGACAAATCATCTGGTCAACAAAGATACTTCCCTCTGTTGGACGTCCACAGTCATGAAGTGTTCTTATATTTATCTGTGTACAGTTGCTTAATAATCTTAATCGTTGAAGAAATGTAAAAGCGAAGGCAGAAATAAGCTAAAATTGCAACACGCTGATTTCAAGTTTATATTTATCCCAGATTCTACAGTTGTTGCCATTGTGTATTTTGCATGAGTGTTACATCATGGAGTGTGCCATTAAGCTGTGACCAAGGTTGTATGATTGCTTTTCAAATGCGCTTGTCATATCCTTACTAGATTACAAAACATGCCCGACTACCAAGTAACAACCAACTTGGCGTTTTTTGTAGTGTTACATGCCAGAAATGGAAGGTCTTTCTCTAGTGTATGGAATCTTTTTAAGTACAAGTGAGGGATAGTCCCACGGCCCAATTTCATAGAACTGCTTACCAGAAAACAAAGAATACCAGCCAAAATGCCTATGGACCGCTTACAACTGGTTTCAGCAGCTTCTATAAAATTGTGCCCCGGGTCTAACTTCACATCTTGAGTTGTTAAAAAAAAAAGATTATCATTACCCGTAAAAATGGCCGACTTTACAGTGTGACGTCAAGTGGGAACTTGTCTCTTACACAGCTGGCACACTTCATGTACACAATAAATTTCTTCTCTCCGTCTTGTCTTAAATTTTATCTCAAACAGCTGAAAATGTGTGCAATGTAACCATCTATTTCATACAGTAAACATTTAAATACAACAACAAAAAAGTGTAAAAACTATTCTTTACCGAGTATAATTTCCCAATGATTGACAAACTTGGCTGAAGACTACGGGTGGGCGTTGAACGTTCTCGTCAAAACAAGTTTTCTTACATTTTCATCCAGTCTAGAAGGCTTGGAACAAAGTATGTGATGATGATATCGGCACCTATTATAAATAAATATATAAATAACAGATGAAAACAAGAAAAGTAATAAATAATTTCATCATTTTCGATCAAAGAATTGTGTCGGCTATTTGTGTTTGAATGAAAGTTGTTAGAAATAATATATTTGTATGCAGGACAACTGAAAGTTTTACCATTGCCTGTGTTTGTAGTGAGAAGCCGTTGTTATTAGGGCAAGCAGTACCATATTCTACACTGTGACAATTACAACAGAAATCCCACTTCCTTACAGGCTCTTCTGATTCCAGTGGGCATGTATAAAACATGACAATCCAACAGATGTTCACCCCTATTCTTACCAGCTCTTCTCATTCCAGTGAGGGATTCCATGACTGCGGTCCTTAGATCCAGTGCCCCAGCTTGGCTAGCATGATACAGCATGGCATACTCTCCTGATACGTGATACACGGCCAACGGCAAGTCTGGAAACTGAATCCAAAAATAAGCAACAGATTTTAAAGTTTAGTGTTTAATTTAGTTTCGACGTGTTTAATGAAAGAGTGGCGACAAGGTATTAAACGGCTGTGCAATAGACCATGTTACCTTGTACATTCTATTGCATTTCCTGAAAACCAAGATACTACACTGGCCATATGGGAAAATTTACATTTTGTGTCATAATTTCAAGAGTTACAAAAGCAACAGCTGTACAGCTTATGAAATGTCCCCCCTTTCTTCATATTAGAGAAAAATCAGACAGTGCAATCTCCATAAATAATAAGATTTATTGTATTCTTCCATTGAGCTGTGTATAAGCTGTGCCTGCAGGCTCTTTTGTAAACATGTGATGTCACATGGTCTATAGAGGAAAAAGTAACATTTGGAAGTGTTTTGGAATTTGTCCTACCTTATCTTTTGTCTGCTTGACAATGTCTAGATATGGCATCCCTGGTTTCACCATCAAGATATCGGCTCCTTCTGCCACGTCTCGTTCCTAAAAGTCCATGAAGAGGAAAAAGACTCAAACTAGGAATAAGGTGCGGTATAGGTATCGGCAATAACGCTGCTACTGAAATGTTTACTCTCTTGAATCAAGATACAGTACTGTAATGTTGGCAATACTGGTATTTTAAAACTCTTGAATCAAGATAAGGTTCAGCACTTGGCGGTTTTTTTACAATATGGTACAGCACTGCTGCAACTATTTTCACACTCCTGAATTAAGATAAGGTACATACAGCATTGGTAAAGACGGCAATACTGCTGCTACCGATATTTTTACACTCTTGAATTAAGATAAGGTACAGAAGGTCATGGGGAATACACAGAGAATGAAGGGCCACCAAAGCCCTACCTTACTGTTTATTACAAGGGTATGTGTGGAGCTTGGTACTCACCACAGCTCTGCTAGCCAGTCCTTTGGCACCAGGAGGCAGCTGGTAACATTTGCGGTCCCCAAAGGAAGGGGCTGACTTAGCAGCGCTCCTAAACGGCCCGTAGAAACTGGACGCAAACTTTGCACTGTAACTCATGACAGAAACCTGTGGGAAAAAATAAACACGGTTCGGGTAAACTAAAAAACAAGAAAAGCGAAGCAGATGGAAGAGCGTCTGAGTTTTGTAACAACTTCAGACAAGTCAGTAAAAACTCATTTTAAATGTGATAGAAATTAGCCTAAAAAAGGAAAATATAAAGGCATGTCAGCCACATGGAGAACTTATCAGAACATTTGATAGTTTCATACAAGAATACGTTTTAATACTGATTTTATGTAAACGAGTGCCAAATTGTTTCATACAACTTTTAGCAATGCATAAAAGAAAACAACAATTATGTCTTGTACCTGGCCTTCAAGACCATTTGCAACAAAGGCAGTCTTGATGGCACCAATCCGGCCGTCCATCATGTCTGAAGGCGCAACGACTTGACATCCTACGGAGAAAAAACACTAACATTTAAGAGTTGTTTGTTTCCAAATGTATGAGAGAAGAGAAGAATTAGTAACAAAATAACATCTGGAGTTTCTGATTAATTGGACTTTTGGGGACACTAGGTGGCAGCAGACTTACCAGGTCAATCCACTGTTCTTGGAAATGTACCTGGTACATCTGCTGCCACCTAGTGTTCCAAAGTATCTCATTCCCACTACCCTAATGTCAATATCCCTCAGGCATCTTTACCTGCTTTAGCATACGCTACAGCCACGTCGGCTAACCGTTGTATACTTGCACTATTGTCAATACTTCCATCCTCGTTAAGTAATCCTAAACAAACAGACAGGCACGAATAAGTGGTTAAGAACGATAATAATCAAGTAGGATTTGAAACTTTCCATGGTGGGAGTACAATCTGGTGAGGTTTGCAGTGACACCATGTGTAATAGTCTCTTTTGAGTGGTGGTGGTGGTGGTTCTGAGTGTTGTCAAACCATCAGTTCTTCTCAGAACCACCGCTACTCAATGGTGTCACTGCAAACCTCACCTGATGAGTAATCAATTGGTTACAATTTCATTCCAGGATGCTTTTTTGTACATAAGAAACAGATATAAGATTCAATTTGCATAGAAAAGTCAGGAGAGTGTGATTGAGCTGTGCATGCAACTTCAATGCCAGTGTGGGTTCAAAAACCGTTCTACCTTGTAAACCCTTACAAGGTGCTACATTGAGGCCTTGTTTGCACCAATGTCACAAGCGCCTACTGCTGCCATGTCACAACTATGGTAAACATGTAAATACCACATAGTGTGCAGTGCGCACAACACTATTATTGTAACACTTAAAATATGTGTCACTAATAATATTGTAGGCTGGCCGACAAAGCACTCATCATGAGGAAAAGTTTGGAGAAAACAGTTCAGTTCGATGGCTTATGGCAGGTAGAAACCGCTGCTACCAGTGTAACACTTAAAATATGTGTCACTAATAATAGTATTGTAGGCTGGCCGACAAAGCATATAAATAAAACTCCAATAGACTCTTATCTTTGGGCTTAAATACAGAATAAGATTTATTTAGAACTGTAGGGCTGTACAAAGATGAGCAGTACTAGTAGGAAAGGATAGAAGAATACTGGATTGGGCCACAGTGCAAGATTTTGCACCGGGCTAACCAGGAGGGTCTGTCGATAAGAGCAGAACAGAGAAGAATAAAATAAAGATGAGACATAAAGGCATTTTATACTAAAGTTGTGGGGACAGACTAGGTGGGCATTAAGGTCGTAAATTTGTCAAGTCCCAGACAGCCAGTCTGGACACTGGTGTCTGGGTCTGGGTGGGCATTGGATTAATTAGGATGGGGTGCTTGTGAGATTGGGGGAAGTGCCTGGGGTAAAACAAAATAACAAGCTTACACCATGCTTACACTATGTACATCTAACACTTTGGGACAAGGTTGGTGTCTACATAAAGTTATCCACGTTTTTTATAAGTTGTTTTCTTCTTCTTTTTATCAGATTGTGGGGTTGAAAAGTTTCCGTGTCCATTTTGTGTTTATTGTGAAAATAATTCAAATTACATGGATCCATGTGTGTGTGATATAAAACAAACATTAAATGTATTTCAAGCATGCATTGTCACAGAATATAATCACTCGGTGAAATCTGGCTTTTCTATTTTATTCGGCCTTGCCTCGTTAAAAGGAATGGTCCAGATTTCACCTCGCAATTATATTCTGCGACAATGCACTCACATGCATCCATAATATTATTACTATTTACAATCTGGTCTTACCGCAGTGTCCATGGTCGGTGTATGCACACAGGCAGACGTCACAACACACCAAGAGACTTGGGAAGCTATCTCGAATCTTTCGGATGGCTAAAATCACCGGGGAGGACTCATGGTCGGCATGGCAACCAATGCCGTCCTTCAGATGTAAACAAACAATACAGAAATAAAAGCATTTTCTTAAAAACATTCAAAGTGTACAATCTTTTCCTCAGATAGTTTAACACCCTCTAACTTATGCAAAGTTCAAACTCAAACAACGAAGTTGGTTTTACGTTGGTAGGATTTTAAACTTTACATGGTGTAGTGGGAAACCAGTCTAATTCCCTGTATTCTAAGGTTTTGTATGTATGCGATGCGCATCACGGTTTTAACAGACTATTTTTTGCTGTTTGCAGGGGTGTCTTCATTAAGAACCTTATCTCTTCCAACAGAGGCCTAAATTCCATTGCAATTGAGCACAGCTGGTGACTTCTCCAGTTCACCACTTTCACTGAAGCACTTTGGGCTATGGCTCTACATTGTGGCGTGTCGTGGCCGAGCGGTCTAGAGCACCGGACCTAAGCTCTGGTGTTTTCAGCAGCAGAGTGTGGGTTCGATACCCGGTCATGACACTTGTGCCCCTGAGCAAGGCACTTAACCATAATTGCTTCGAAAAAGTTGGGAAGGTAGTGCATTCTGCTCTACCAGACAGGCTCCTTGTGGATGATACCCATGCCTACATCCTGAAGGACTGTGAAGGGGGTAACCCTGTTTCAGCCCCAGGAGTAGGAGGCAACGTGCCCCTGGTGTCAATTGATTTGGGTCGATAGCCCAAATCAGTTATGTGTAGCCCTCACCTTGAGTGGCCGTCCGTGGCCTTGTGAGTTAGGCGATATCTCATTTAAAAAAATAAAAAAATAAAAAAATCAGCATGTGTGTGCCTCAAAATACCACTGTTGTGGTATGGGTTGGTTGTCCCAAGAAACACACTAATAGTGGGAGGGTTAACCATTCAATACATCTAAAAACTGTAGAATTGGATGAACACTTCCCTTCCCTCCCTACCCACTATAACTTATAAAAAATTAAATTGTCCCTAAGAATAACAATTTTCTCCCACCTTTGGTAGATGACTCGGGACTCCAAACAGCAAAACTGACCTCAGCCCTTTCTTGACCAGTGGCTCTAGGATTTTATTCAGTTGGTTCACCCCGTAGCGAGACTGTCCAGGCAGACTGTCTATCGGCTCAACATCATTTGGATTGTCCCTGTCAACGAACAATGTTTTGAAAACTTCAATACGTTGAAAAAACAAAATAAACAATGATCATTTGAGTTTTGGGCCCAATTTCATTGCTCTCCTTACCACGGAATAAGCTATTTGTGAGTTAGATTTGGGATGCCGTGCATACTGCTTTAACAGTTTAGATTAACAGACAAGTGCAAAAGCTGACAGACCAGTGAAATGACAAGCTAACAGGTCATTTATCAAAAGGTTGTTATATGAAAACACATGTATAATTTTGAAACAAATATAACAAAATCCTTACAAAATTATTTCACTTTAATTTTTTTTTAGTGATATTTGTTTGATTCTAGTACTTTTAAAACATCTTTCCAACAATACATTATGTATCTCTTTAACAACATCTCAGTAGCACAACTTACGTGATAAACAGTGGATATATGAGATTAGAGGCGTCGATGTGTACATTGCCGGCCTGCCATGTACGCAGAACATCGTGATGAATCCCGCTGTGAAAGAGGTGATTCTTGGCCGGAGAAAACATGCTCTTCAAGGGAAAAAGACACAAGTATGTGTATTACTATTAGTAAAACAACCTCCATGGCAACATCGTCTTGTATGTATTTCGGGTACACAAACACTTAGCAAGGCTCGAATTTAACGGGAATTTTCAATGGGAGACTTTTGGAAATCTCTGCCACTAGAGGGCAGCAGACCTACCAGGTAAAGTTGTTTGGCTGTTACGCTACTAATGTACTAGTACTTCACCGTGTTAGGCTTTCGGATGGCGGGAGAAAAGGAAATAAACAACTATGTCGTCTGTCTGTGATCCCACTGTCTGGCAGTGTTGTCAGTGTATGTTCCGTCTCTAAAAATGCTTAGAGTAAATCATGTCACATGCAGATTGGCCTCCTAGATCGGCCCTTGTCGTTTGTGACTGTGTACGGATTGCAATGCTAGTGCTACTCGCCACACTCAGCACAACACTTTTTGTTCCAGAACAGTTTGGTACTGCACACGACGTGTTTGGTATTGTGCTATCAAATCAAAAATACAGTAGGGTTGAATCTAAAATAACTTAAAAGAAAAAAACAACACGCAAAACGCGAAGTATTTGTTGACGAGTGCTCGTCACTCCCATGCTTTTCCTATTCCTAAAATTTTGACTTTACCTGGTGACGAGCGCAAAGTCAAAAGTCTCCCATTGAATACACCGATCCATTAAGCCACGCCCATTTCTCATTGATCACCATTTGAGCCGTTTGGTGATCTTTGCACTAATGGTGATCGGGTTTCGCGGCTGTGATTGGTCAACTCGTAAGGAGGCGGGGCTTAATGGATCGATCTATTGTACCTCACTGTGTAATATCTCCCCCCAAAACAAATTTTGACTTCGAGTCTGAAAAATTCCTTTCAGTTCTATTGAGTAAGGAAGTGTACTGTGAAGTGAAGACATTTATAGTATTCAAACAAGAATGGTGTGTTGACATACATAAATACCCTACTGCGATTAAACTCATTCTTTGTTAGTTGTTGCACACAAGAGAAACACAGATCAGTGCAAGTAAAGAATGTATTGGAGTTGATTTGCCAAGTCCGTCTGAGTTATCGCTTGTACATTTCTTTTTTTAGCCATAATGACCTTGACATTTGACCTAGGGAACTAAAAACAACAAACGTCTGGAGATCCTAAGACTAATCCACAAACCAAGTTCATAGGAGTTGATACGCCAAGTGCTCGAGTGATTGCACGCATGCACACACAGGACCCCATTGTTTTCCTTTGTGATAACAATTGTGGACCTATTGTCCCTTCGTTGTGATTCCTCAGTTTGAATGTCACTACAAACTCACACAAGTGTGTATACACCTGCAATCGTGGACCTCCTATTGTCCCTCTTTTGTTTATACTTTAACTTTTTTGCAACAGCTCCCATTGGTTTTGTACACGTTTTCCAACCGTGGACCTATTGTCCTCTTTTGTTATAGGTCCCCGGTTTGAATGTGTATACCTACTCACACAGACACACAAACACATGGAAGGACAAAGCAAACACTACAAACGCCCCTTCGGCTTCGCCGGCTGGGATTAAAATTCCTGAAGAATATGCAACAGATTAAGATGTTTACAATGTACAGTGATTTCACATTCACTATCTTATGAAGAAGACCAAGAACAAAACAGAAACGGAAACACAAAAGGTCTTCATAGGGGAAATCTAAAGACTGGGGTGCTCAACAAGGAAGTTTGTAAACAAAGTCTATGGGAGGTTCTTACCTACAGGAACAAAGGAAAGAACAAAAGATGTCTCCACAGGGACTTGAAAAATAGAATGTACAGTGTAAACACTGCCAAGTTGTGAGAAGGAATTTTGCACAATGACTATTACTGTATACATTATTTCAAGTATATTCTGGATGCCTACTTGTACTTCTAGAAGCTTCCAGCTTGGATCATCCCTCGGTTCCCCTCCAGACTCACTCCACTGCTCATCCCTGGCTCCGTTACGGGGCTCACTCCTGGCTCCGCTCCGGGGCTCACCCCTGGCTCCGCTCCGGGGCTCACCCCTGGCTCCGCTCCGGGGCTCACCCCTAGCTTCACTTCTTAGCTCTTGGTCCTCCCAAGATGAGAAATTACCATAGTCCTGGTCCTCATATTCCTCATAATCTGGTGCCTCATTCTTTAAGGTGGTCAATATTGCAACAGGTTGGGGACGAGATGCATTAAGGTCTGACCTCTCTTCAGCACCATGCTCTTCAGTAGAGTGCATTGTGTCTTCGTGAAAACCATCCGATGACCCCTCATTGTCCGCTCCATCATCCTTTCTGAATTTCCCCAGCATTTTCCAGACTTCCGTTTCCACATTGTTCAGTTTGTACGCATTCGAAAGGTCGCACCTAAAACCATTTTTCTTACTCCACCATATTTTCCGTTTGGTTCTACACTTCAGGTCGTACCATTTCTTTTGTAGCTCCAAGACGGTTCGTGGAATAGTGGAGTATACATTCACACTGGCCCGAACTTTTTCCCAGGCTTCGTTCTTCCTCGTCTGTGGTTTATCGCAGGTTTGTCTGGTGGCAGAAATGCCTTCAATGTTGGCCTTGATTGATGCCATAAAAGCCGACATTGCTTTGCAGTTGTACTGTCCCTTCCGATGTATACATGCACTTGTAGCATGATCTTGACGCTTAGATGCAGACAACCTGGGCCTCTTCTTTCCTTCATTCTGGTATGGCATCTTTCAGGTGTGGCTGGAAAAAGGGGTAAGAAAAAGGGACATTTTCACTGTTTACCAAAAACAATCGTGACAACGACACCAAACAAAAGAACTACAGGAAAACTGCCTTTATAAGTCCTCCCGCACTCTTAGTTCTCAGTTTATGTCTTGAACTTATGTCTTGCTTCAAGATCCAAAGATGCTTCTTTCCGTTTTGTCACATTAATGATGAAGCCATCAATGGAAGAAGTTATTACATGTTCAAACACCTCGTGTGGTATCCCTAGATGCCTCGTGAGGTATCCCTAGATGCCTCGTGAGGTATCCCTAGATGCCTCGTGTGGTATCCCTAGATGCCTCGTGTGAGGTATCCCTAGATGCCTCGTGAGGTATCCCTAGATGCCTCGTGTGGTATCCCTAGATGCCTCGTGTGAGGTATCCCTAGATGCCTCGTGAGGTATCCCTAGATGCCTCGTGAGGTATCCCTAGATGCCTCGTACCATCAAGCACAGCGCTTTTTCCTCCGGGAAATCTTCAATCAAATATTTTCAAGCACAATTCACAATGACGTGCAGCTTTAAATAGTTGCTTATTCAAGTTCAAGTCACGCTGATGTTTGTCTAGCAGTTGATAGCACTACAAGAAGAGGCCCAATAAGTATGGCCTACATGTTTGAAAACTGCTTTAATGTGAGTTAGTCTAAACTACTGATGAAATCACATTGGTATTAAACATCCACAGAACTCCAACAAACACAGACAAACAACAAACGACAGGCAATTTCAAGTCTACAAACAATTTCTCTTTGTTCTTACAAACATGTCAAAAAGGATGTTGGAGTGAACTCCAAGTGCTGATGAGGTGCTAGGTGTTGGATTAACCCCTTAGTGCTCATTTGAGTAACTTCACGGTTGTATGCTCCCCAGGGAGTTGAGAAAGTTAGAGGAAGGGTCTAAAAGTATGCCTGATGAACAGGGATAATAACGTTGTAAAGCGCCTTGAATTAACTACATTTCGGGGGATGGGGTTAGGAGTAGCGGGGTTAGTGGATAGTGTAAGTAAGATGGAGGTTTATGTTAACACCATGTGCATGTATCACATGTACATTATGTCCATGATCTCTATTGTATTGTGAGTACAAGTATGTGTAGTTGTACACAGTAGCTTCCAGCCAGGTTTCACTCTTCAATGCTCCCGCATTCCGTCCAGCACTCCACCCTTGAGTTGAGCAAATCCCAACTCCAGTAGCCAGGGATGAGAGTCATTGCTGGCAAAAAAGTCTGAAACTACATGGATCCAAATTTTAAGACGTAGGGCCTACAATCTACATGTATGTTGAAATGATGGCGTTTCTACCTTTTGGTAACCCCTAGGGAGGGTTTGGAATTCAAAGGGCTTTTAGGAACAGTGTCCTAAGCACTAGTGAAGTAGATCAAAGGGCAGTCTTTCTTTTATGTGGAAAAGTGAAATGCTTTTTTTATTCACCAGGCTCACATAAAAAGTCTGAATTCAGACAAAAGTCTGAAAAATCTTATCCCTGAGTAGCCTGCGCCAGCTTACGTAACCCTAACAATCCCTAACCCTACAAATTCAAACAGGGCAAAGTGTTTAATTTTGTTAGGTTAAGTACAGTGAAGTTAGGATTGGGTGTTTGATTCTGTGGGATTGTGTATCCTTGCTGACAAGTAATGGTGTTGGAATTTGATTGAGTGGGTATGGTGGATGTGTGAAATGTACATGTCTGGCATTGCTCTTTCCTCCATGGTCTAATGAGATAGTTGTTGGATTATGTTATGTTGGGTACTGTGTGATTTCACTGATCAAATTTTGCACATGCCAAGTGTACACACTCCAACAAAATCAAACAAAAAAGGCCTGTTGGAGTTTGTTAGGTTGTGTATCGTCCCCCTAAGATTGGGCACAGTTCCCATCTCATGGTAGTATAAGCTGTTGGAATGTGTTGGGTTAGGGATGGATTCTAGTAAAAACGCTTTGGGAGTTAGGGTTAATTAAACCATGGAGCTATAAAAACAAAGAACCTCACTCCAATTTGGCATTCTGCATTCTCCTGGATGCCTGAATCCTGATGACAATTAGAGCTTAGGCGACTTCTGTTTGAAACAGCAGTAAACCTCCGGTTCATTTTAGTATGCATTGTGTTTACTACAAACCTTTATCTTATTATTGTACCTCCACCATGCAAAAATTGCAAGCCTACAAAGATTTCCAAGGACCAGTTTCCCGATTTGTCAACATTCAGTGGAGACTCTAAGGCTCCCATCACCAGCAAAGCCAGGGTCTTCCCTTAAAAGTTTCCATAACTTGCCAGCAGGACCACTCCAGTGACCTTGTCGTTTCACTAGTCTGTTAGAGTTTCCACTATAAAACTGGTCTATATTTCACCCTAAATGCAACAATATGCACCAAATGGTAATAGTTGTTGTAATCTGTTGCATTTGGCAGTCAACTGAGATGTCATTCTTTGGCTGAATTTGTTGCAGTGACTTCTTATTGGTGTTGCATTTTGTTGTATTTGGCAGAGTTCATGGTCCCACATATTAGCCAAGTCACCACTACACTTATGTGCATACTGTTGCATTTAGCAGGGCAAACACCCTTGCTCAGTCTTAACACAAACAACATGCCTGCACAATGCAACAAAATCCCTTGTTGCATTTTGGTTTACAACGTGATGCCTTTTTCTCCACTTTGACATTTTTTCGGGCTCTTTTGATCTTGAGCAATGGGTGAATTTGAATTTAACCAAAACTTGTTGGCTTTTTGAGTATTGTGCTGTCACAAATTTGTTGTGTGTGTTTTTCTTAATAACTATTTGATATTTCAATCTTTTTATGTAATATTGCTGGTGCTTTTATGAGATTTTTAATGACTGTTTTTGTAAACTGTACATTTCGGCTCTTAGCCGCTGTATTGCAGTATTTTAATAAACCACAAATAATATAATAATATGGCATGGTTCTCATTTCAACTGTGTTGCATTCTGTTGTATTTGGCAGGGTATGTAGAGGGACCCTAATGGGGGTTAGGGTTAAATTAGGATGTTGTCAACAATGAACTAGGCTGCAGGACCACTTGGAGATAATATTGACTGGTCTTGAGGTGTTTTTACTAGCATTTTAGCAAGCAGACCAGTGTCATTAGGGAGAACGCTGAAAGCACCCACCACCTTGGCAGCTTAATACTTCTCTCTATCTCTTCTTTGTTTTTCATAATCATAAGCAAACCAGTTAGAAGCAGCCATTTTGATTAGGATTAGGTAATGTCGGTAAATGACAAATGGAGGGACATTTTTGGGGGGGAAAATTGAGTTTCTATTCAATAGATCCTTACACATCCTGGTGGGTAGGGCCAAGAGAAAGAGGGAGTCCAGCCTATGGCGATACGGGGGGCGGGGGTGGGGGGATAATCATGTGCCTTTTTGTTGCGAATAAATACACTTTTGCTCCTCCAGCATCATATCAGAGGAAGATATGGCTGGAGGTGCGTTGACTTCTTTTCATGTCTGCATTCCCATTATTAATAATATTATAAAGCCCAACAATCGAAGCCCAGCAAGGGAGACAAGATCTGTATAATTTTGGTGTCTCCACTCTCCACATGAATGAACCGAATGAACACGTGAAACAAAAACATATGGCTGTCTAACTGCTAGCCCCATGTGGATTGGCCCTATTCAATTTCATGGGGCTATCTTAATCTAACTCATAACTGCCAACAATACTCTTTTGTACTTAACTTACCACCAAATGCTCAGTGATGAGTAAATTTGAAGAATATAGACAGTGAAGTTAGTCAACAAACAATGGATTTGTCACTGAAACAGCACGGTCCTCGATGCTACAAGTACAAACAATTAATTGCAACCAGCAGGATCAGGAAAGCTTGAACTGGATCGATTAAAACTGATCAAGTAAAACTAACACTAAAGGCAAGCACTAACAATTAAGTGGTTATTGCGCCCTCTCTAACACACCTAAACAAGAATTTTTTTCCCTGTTTCCGATTCCGGGCCCTTTTTCTTTTTATGTTATTGTTAAATAGCGCCATCATGTGCCCGCACTGCATAATGTAAACATGAACTACATGTTGTGTACATCACGAACTACATGTTGTGTACATCACACACTACAGTGAACATCCTTCCACGGCCACATAGACTTGATTTCAAGTCTGAGATTGCGGGGCGCTATTTCAGGCAATAATGTATTGGCTAGCAGGTAGACTAGAAACCACGATCACAGACTTGGAACCAAGTCTAACGGCCACGCAGAACACAGATTCAGGTTGTAGTGTGGTACACAATAACATGGCGACTGTCTGAGTTGGACGTGTATTTTTGTTGTCATGTTTCTACACGGAACAACACACATTTTGGGAACAAGATATTTACACAAGCAACTGGTTTTCTAAAGCCTATGTCTGTGTAGGAACTTTATCCAGCCTTTCTGCCATGGGGAAGAACTCCAGTAAGCTGAGCACTACGGAAATAAAGGTTTTGCAAGAATGCACTTATTGTAAGAACTTTTTCTTATTCTTTCTTTTGACTTATTTTTTAGTTATACTGCATATGAATGATATGTACCCGTTTATTGGCCTTAACATTGTTTGAAGTGTTACTGTCGGAGGGAGGCAAAATTCTAGGGTAATTTTCCGCAGCATGCCACTACTTTATCTCCCTTAATTTAGGTCAAATTACACTGAATTATATTTTTTACCAAGATGATGGCAGTGGATACTTTAGTGGATGTACTAAAAAAATGATGTAGTCAGACAACTCGTCCGTTCGACAACTCGACAGTCTGACAACTCGACGGATCAGACAACTCGACAGATGGAGTTCAAATCCTTGTGGCAGAAGGGGGATTTGTGTGACACCGGCGGGCGGCGCGCTGCAGCTGCGGCATGGGGGACGAACTGTGACTGGGCACAGGCGTTCCCCGGGGGTGGGGGACAAACGCAAAGAACTCTATGAGCGGGGGGCACACCCAACACGCAAAGATGGCGGGCGTGCACAGCCACAAACTCTGGCAAACCTTGGCCGTTCATACACGCAGACACGGTGTATTTGTTCTGGCTCTGTTTTTGCCTCCACGGCAGCTTATAATATTATATAGGTTTTGGAATCAGTTGTAGCAGTGAGCTAGCCCCACTTGTCAGCTTGGCCACACTAAGTGGGGCTAGCGGTGAGGGTCAAACTAAACATTCTGAATGCTATTTTACTGTACAGCAATTTCTGACTTTATTTCCCTCTACAAAATCCTTGGGAGCCACAGATTAGAGAAAGAAAAGGTAATAATAATATTAATAATACTCTATTTTTATAGCTGAGTCAAATTTTAATAATGAAAAAAAAAATCTTGGGGGGTTGACGAACAAGAATTTGAAAAAAGTCACCATGACTTGATATCACAGTGTGTTGTGTGTGATAGTAAACATGGACCATGGCAATAGGCTACAAAACAGTATTGGAAATTTTCGTAATTAAATACCTTATATAATTTTGGCTTGTCCTTCTTTGTTAAAGAGAACACTGTACAATTTACTAGAAAATTATTGTATCTGATGATTTTACCGTTACCGCCAAAGTTTCTTCTTTTTATTAGTAAAGTTGTTCCCCTCAGAACAGCTGGCAATCATAGCTGTGGCTTTCAGAGTTGTGGGTATGGTCCTGGCTGTAGTAAAGACCTAACTATTTTCGTTTGCAGCATTGACTGCCACCCCACTACTGTAGGTCCGCACATCAGTTCTTTAATTGTTTACAATGTACATGTAAATGGTCCTGGCTTTAGTAAAGACCCAACTACTTTCGTTTGCAGTATTGACTACCGCCCCACTACTGTCCGTAATGTACATCAGGTTTTTAATTGTTTACAATGTACCTGTACTGGCTTCAGTTAATACCTGACTATCTCAGTTTGCAGTATTGACTGCCACCCCACTGCTGTAGTTCCATACATGGTCTTTAGGCTAATATAGCCTAAAAGACCACATCTGTACATGGTCCTGGCATTACTAAAGACCTCACTAAATTTGCAGTATTTACAACAGAGTAAGCGAAGAGGAGTTTGTCTTCCGTCCTCCATGGTCTAAGTATGTGTACACATACATTGTGCACTGTCAATAAGGATGGTTGTTGAGTGCATCTATGTGAATCTTAGGGTCACATCATGCTAGGCAATTTACAGGCAACAAGTTCTAGGCAATTGCCAAAGAAGATCAGGAATTAACATTTTTACATAATTTTCTTGGGGTTCAGTGAGACACTGTTTGAACAATTATTCATGAGCTAATGAATGTTCCTTTTGCATTCCCTGCAGTTGGTTGCTTGTAACAGTTGCTAAGTGTGTGACAAGGCCCTTGGTTACTGTTAGAAATGTTTCTAAATTCATTTGTTCTTTTATTACACTTTCTATTTGCAAAACAATAATTAGTCAAATATATTTTTAACGTTGAGAGCTGCATTATTTCATGAAAATGACGAATTAACGAGGAATATATGACGTTCAAAACCCACCGCAGAAAAATATATGCCGCCATGGAATGTGAATCCGGTGAAATTACAAATTAGTGACTTCTTGCAGGTAAGATTTGAGTTATGAAGCTTTGAAATTTTTCCGCCCCAGAAATGGGCCCTAATATCTAGGACTCTGTACCTGTGTACAGCACAGAGGAAGAGTCCTCTAGGGCTAGTGTTGACGGCAGATATGAAATGTTCACTATTTTTATAGTTGTTGTGATTTCATTAGGTAGTGAGTTCCAGTCCACTGATGTGCCTGGGAGGAATGAGTGCTTATTATAGCAGTTCTTGTTCACTTGGATTAGTGTGAATTTATTTGTGATGGGTGAGGTTTGTCTGGTAGACTGTCGGATCAGACGCAGGAAGTTTTTATGAGACTCAGTTTTGAAACCAGTTTTGTACACGTATGGCACATTGATATTAAATGACAAGGATGTACCGCATATTTGACCATAACAGAAAACTATACATTATTTTTTATTAATCAATTAAAAAAATGTAGAAAATGCTCCATGCACGTCACAACTTTTGCCATAAACGCGTGTCGGTTGATCTCATTTTGCAGATGGGGGCACAGTGCGGCTTAGCTTCACATTCTCCTGGTTGTATTTCTATGTGGTGCAATTAATGAGACTCAACAAAAAAATGTTAATTATTCAAACTATGTATTAGAATATGTTGTGATCGTGAACTTTCCCATTTGATTGAACCAGGCTCTTAGCCAGGATTTAAAAATAGGGTGTCCAATTTGTTGGGGCAACTTGTCTCAGCTCAAACCAATCAATGACCCTACCTTTTAAGATGAGTGCAGAGTGCTTGGAAACATTTCCTACGGATGACAAATCGGGACTGACTCCAGGCCTGGGGAGGAATTCTTGTTGGGACAAGTCCATCCCATCTTCAGAAATAAGATCTACCAAAAATTCTTTGTGACATTTTCAAACAGCCATGGCAACAGTGCCACAGTTTCTACAGTGCGAGTAAAAAAAAACTATACACTTTTAAAATTACCCATTGTTTTATTGTGTAGCAATATAGATTTAGATATTTTCATATTTGTAAAGTCACTCTTCCTGCTTCTTTTGGTGCCAGTTTCACTGGATTTGATTTCATGCTTGACTGCACATGAGGCAATTAAGGGGGCAGGTGAAATTTGGTATGCGCCAACTGGTCAGGGTTGGGAAAGAAAGAAACAATTAAAAAGAACATGATCATTGTCATGGTTCTGGTCATGGATTGCATTTAAATCAATTTAGCTCTGTGGATCTTGCTTGCAAGGGTGTCAGTAGGCCTACTTGGTACTGTTGAAGCATGATGCGTCCACAGTTCACACCCCAGCAAAGGGCCTTCTTGGTTGGTGAATTTACCCGGACGCAAAGTGCCACAGATGTCTTGCGAAGTTTTCTCCGCCAGTTCCCAAACGTAACATGCCCAACTCGTGCAACAGTGTATGCTAACGTTACGGTTAGGAAGTTCTAAAGCCACAACCTCAACAAAGTTCATTCTGGTCGTCCAAGGACTGGCAGATTCACAGCAGAACAGTTGGTGCTGGCAGATTCACAGCAGAACAGTTGGTGCATACCAAATTTCACCTGCCCCCCTTAATTGCCTCATGTGCAGTCAAGCATGAAACCAAATCCGGTGAAACTGGCACCAAAAGAAGCAGGAAGAGTGACTTTACAAGTACATATGAAAATATCTTATCTATATTGCTACACAATAAAACAACGGGCAATTTTAAAAGTGTATAGTTTTTTTTGACTCGCACTGTATAATCTATGGGTAACTCAGGGCCACATTTTGAAGCAAGATTGCATAGTAGACCTTAATTATGCTTGAATTTGTTTAACTGTTCATCCCTCCTCAATGGAAAACACGTCATCCTCCCTGCACAAGGTTTTTCCATTAATTAAAGCGCTTTAGTTCTGAGCTAGAGAGGTGTAACAAACTCAAGTAGCCACCTGCACCACTGGATCTGTTGAGAGTTTTTGTAAAAGAAGGTTCATTGGAGGCCACTTACTGTGTAAAGTGATACATTAGCAATGTCTTAGAGGACAGACAAGAGTTGAAGCTGGAGGCTTCATTTGGACATATTGATTAGCATGCTCCTCAATAATATAGGAGGATGTGGTTTTTTCACCGGTTACAAATTGCTTACTGTTCCGAAGCATGCATACATACATGTACCATAGAACTCTACTGTGATACAGTTCTTTTTTGTGCACATTTGCATTACATGTAGCTTTATTTATACTTTGATTGTGGCAATCAGAATAAGCAATGTGGGGTCTTCAAATGTTATTTTCTCAACTTTTAAAAGTATTTGCTGGTATGAACTTTATAATCATTAAGCTTTCAGATTGATTAAAACTAATACATTCTCCCCCAATATTAAATATCTTTGAGTGTAGAAACTCCTTCTTGACTGTATGAATAGTCAAGTCAAATGCATCTTTCTGATAATTCAGATTTCAGAACAATCGGGAAAATAATTAATAATGATAATTAGAGATTTATTTTGCGCGATTTCCATAAAAATTATCAACCACACATAACAATTCCAAGAAAACAATTCTGAGATTTTGTAGATCAGGTTGGTTCAGTGGTTTTTTCCAGCCTTTATTCACCTTTGGACCCTGGTTCGAATCCCACCTTTGACTAGAGCTGTAAATTTGGATTGGTTTTTTTCCGTCCCAGAGGTTTGCCTCCAATATCTAACACTGCGCCAGTTGTTGTTATAGCGCCCTCTCGTTGTGCCTTTACCTTTTGTTTACGTCGCCATTTTGCTGCAGTAACGTTTTACCTTTCGTCAATAAAAGTACCTTTGAGTTATCTATATCGGTATTCTGCTGTGAGCTACATTGTGTTGTTGCGCTTGCACTGTTGGATGTGAAATAAAATAAAGAATAACTTGATACTCGTGTGAAATACCTGTATCAACCATTGAATTGAGTAAGGTACACAGCGGAACCAGTGAATTGAGGAATATTACAAAATGTGGACTTTACACTAATATTGTTTAAGTGAAGTGCAGTGTATGCACTTCATGTTTTATGGCAAAAGATCAACCCAGACATTTCTTATTAGTAGAAGTCATCAGTCAGCATTCAGCGCAGGACAATTGCTTATATCATTGCTTGTATACTAGATCTGTGATACGGCACGTATGAGCCATACCAGAACTAATGTAATTTGCATCACACCCAGCATGCTACCCACCAGATCTTTGTGGGATGCTATTGGTTAATTATGCAAGGAGTTCAGGTACAACACCAAGATGGTAACAGGTTATAGACATTTACAAAAGGCCAGTCACTTTCAGGTTCAGTTTAAAGGGTCACAACATCGTAAGAGTGAAGATACTAATGTTCCTATAAGATGATCATGGTAGAAAAATTCTCTTGAAATATTGCTTTTAATAAGTTTTCGAGAAATGAGTAAAATTTAATTAGTTTTGATCTCGCGAGTCAAAAACCAGATGTTTGAAAACAGTGAAAACATATGGGAACATGTGTTTTTCTTTCTATTTAATGTTGGGTCATATGAAGTGCAGCTACTGATCTCTGATAATTACAAATATTGTCTACGTGCTCTATGGGGGAGGTACAGTACATGGGGAATAATTTCAACCAGCAATTTTTGCATAGCAAAGTACTTTGACTGACCATGTTTTGTGCACAGTGAAGAAAGCTATTGAGTCAGTAATGATGAACTTTGAGTGGAAACTGGTACTCTTTGTGTAGCATTTTGTTTGCATTTCATTGCTTTGTGTGTGAACAATGTTGAATATGGATGGTTAATTTGTTTACAGACATTATGCCTAGCTTCTGGCCAGGAAGCTTAAGATAACATTTGATTTGAATCAAACTGTCTCAAATATTAAATTATTTTAGACGGTTATATTTCTTGGAATGTATAGAACCCTTGCCTCTATACCTTTTATTAAGTTAGAGATTTGAATCATCCATAATGTATGGCTAACACTATCATGTCTTAATACTGGAAGATAGGATTATAAAATTAGTTCTTGAAATGCCTCTTGGTGTTTGGTTCAATTTGTACACATTTTCATTTTTAGGGACCATTCATTCCTGCAGAATCGCCACAATATCATCAATGCCCAGACAGGGCTAATTCTGTTGATTTTTGGAAAAAAAATTTCCAATAGAAATTTTAAAAAAACCCATTATATAACAGAAGTCTGGTGTTATTTTAGAGTATTCATGCAGTACATGTATGTTAACATGGGAAACATTTGAGTATGTCAATTCATGACATTACCTATCAGGGAACGATTTCATCCAGCAATTTTGCATAGCAAAATATTCAAACTGAACTTGTTTTGTGCACACTGAATGCTAATATTGAGTAGCAACTCCTGATTTTTGAGTAGCAACTGATACATTTTTGCAGCAATTTGCTCTGCTATACAAGGGAAATCATTCACTGACCTTTACTTTGACCTTTTTGTGTGGAGTTGAGTAAAAAGGAGGTCAAATCTTGCGGCTTTTTGTGGCTATATTGGCTTTTAGTTTAAGGCTAATAGCAGCCACTATTGTCTCTACAGAGTTAAAGACTCAAAGTTAAGCCTTGTCTGAATTAGCGGCTGTGGCTGCGGCGAAGGCTGGATCGCAGTGTCATCATGCATTGAAGTATAGGAAGTCCTTAGCAACGCCCTTAGCAACAGTTGTAGCCGTAGCCGCCTAGTCTTATTCCTTTGAAACATTAATGCATAATTTACTTTTATTCAATTTTCACACTGCCCATTGATGGTACAGCCTTCATTTTTATCCTCTGGTTTTACAGAAAAAGCAAAAAATATAGAACTTGTAAAAACATTTTTGCGAGTGTATGCTAGAAAGAAATAACCAGGTTGTATGGAGGTAGGTTTGTCAACTTGCTGACTCTACCAATAATGTCTTTTATTTCAAGAATAACTAGCATGCCCAGCACTGAACACCAGTATTCAACAGTGTCAATGCAACAAACTTATTTCAGTCACCTTTCAGATTGAAACTAAAAAATTCTTTTTAATCCTGTACTTTTTTATTTCTACTTTTGCAGTTGACAAGAAAGAGTTACAGCAATGGTAAGCACAAACGAGTCTGTTTATCAATAAGCCATTTGTAAATTGTCTGGTACAATGACTTGCTAAGTCACAAGTAACCGCTTAAATTTGAATTCCTCAAGAGAGTTTCTATGTCATGATTCAGGGCAAGCTTTTGCGTACACTTTATGTAAGAAACAATAAAGACACCATACACAATTCTGAATGAATGTATATTGGCAAAATTGGCTCTGACCATCTGGAGGTTACTTACAAAAGCTTGCCCCGAACCATGAGATGTAGCAACATTGTCTTTAGTCCTAGGAATCCAATCGGAGTGTTCACTTGTGACCAAAAGTCATTGTACCAGACATTATTCAAAATCTAACTCACAAATGGTTATATGAATTATCAGCGCTCTCCGCAGGCCAGATACCAGTTTAACACTTTAGAGACCACAGCGGCCACAAACAACTTGTACCAAAATGCCAATAGTGGCCGCAAATGACTGCAAGATCTGATCTACTTCCACTCAACTAAAAAGGTCAAAGTTAAGCTCATGACCTTAATTGACATTCTAGTGTTTCTCATGATAACATAGTATCTATGTTTCCAAAAAGAAAACAAAAATTTCTGATTCATGAAAAAAAATATATAAAAAATGTTTTAAAAACCCAACAACAACCATGTAACGGTGGATGGTGATGATTATACAGAAATGAATGGTCTCTAAAGGGTTAAACACATGAGGACCAGTCAAAGTTCCCACCAAGTGTTCCGGCTGACTATAGTTCAGTGTTGAAAACATCCCTATTTCGTGTGAAATGTTGACTTGTGAAAAGGCTAACGGGCTAATAGTGAAATGACAAGCTAACAGGTCCTGCTGGCTAGATGCTAAGAAAGTTAAAGGCAAACACTGATTATTTCTAACAATGTTTGGGTGTTAAAAGTTTTTTTTAGATATGAACAACTTTGGACTAAGTTCATAGAGTTTCTACTCACACAAATATGTCTAAGCTCAGAAAATTGTTGCTTGCCAGGAACAGGTAACCAACCAAAAATGCTATCTAAATCATGCCATTTTTATGACTGGTTCCCGCTAATCTCTGCTCAAACAAAAAATGATTAGTCAAGCATTGTCTGTACTTTGAAATTGTAGGTAGAATTTGATGTTGTGCAAGAGGTGTCTTCGCCCTTGAGTTGTGCCGTTATCATAATGCCATTGTGTGAAGTACCCTCACATTGCATGGTAACCTTCCAAAAGCGTATGCATCAGCCAGCCTGTTGTCTTAACAATGCACGACCATTACCTATCACTATGGTTTCTTTAAGGTCATGCCTTTTATCTATTGAAAAAACAAGCAGCCCCAAACTGCAAGAACATGAAGAAAAGAAAAAAAGGACATGAATAAATAAGTATGAGGTGTTAGATCAGGTGGAAGGGTTTGTGCACAGTTCATTATTATTCATTTTTAAAGATGATTAATTCAGGATAAAGAACTGTAATTTTTACAAGAATGGACCACCTCCAGGCCATCAAAAAAGAAAAACTTGTTGAAGTCAATTTTAGAGAAGGTCAAGTTTTCATATGGGCTCTATCCAACGTCACAGCCCGAGTTTTTGCCAACTGAGGTTGGGAAACTATGGAAAGCCATAACTGCAAAGCAAAAACAGATAGCCACAGTTTATAACAATGTTACTCAAATATTCAAAAATAGTGTTGAATT
Source organism: Leptasterias polaris (assembly GCA_037783415.1). Classification (NCBI taxonomy): domain Eukaryota; kingdom Metazoa; phylum Echinodermata; class Asteroidea; order Forcipulatida; family Asteriidae; genus Leptasterias; species Leptasterias polaris. The sequence continues at coordinate 2,988,421 of JAZGTN010000089.1, forward strand.
TGTTGAAAACATACATGTAGCAACCAATCATGGCAGGTCTTTTATTTAATTGAAAGTTTGCAGAAAATGCTGAACATGGTCACAACATCTGTTACTCGATTGAATGTTTTGCTAACAATCGGCCGTCCATGCCAACCAGCGTGGCTTGTTTATCAAAAATTGAAAGGTCTATTGTGGGAATTGAGTAAAATTGCTGTTAGATTACATGTGCTGGTGTGTCAGAGTTTGAGCAGAATTTAGGGGGGGTGCTTGAGAGGTGGGGGTGGTGAGAGTGATCAAAAGCAAATTTTGCTCCTCCCAAAACATGTTCTGATTTTTCCTTTTTAAAAACAGAACCTGTAAAGCTGGCCTGGTACTTTGTTCCTGTAAGGGCATGGCAGTTCTTCCTTGGTAGGGCACCTGTAAATGTGTACTGGCACATGTCAAGGGGCACCAAGGCAATGGCGAGGGGCATGGATGCAATTGCCTCTGTGAAGTACAGTGTATCTGGCCTGCTAATATAACAACTGATAAGCTTGGACATGTTGTTCTTGGTGTGTGTACGTCACGCTGACAATATCATTTTCAGCGTCTGATTTTTCTGGATTTTGTTTTTCTTTTTTCATAGGCACCGAGACTTCATGAAAGACTGCCCTAGTGGTGCCCTCAGAAAAGAAGTAAGTACGATCATAAAGAAATTTGTACTGAAAATACTTTAAAAGTTTTGTACTTTTGTCATCTGAGATTCAAGCCAGAAAAGTTGCCTCTGGGAAACTTTGATGACCAAGTGATTGAAAGTCTACGTGTTAAAGTGGTACGTATGTAGAAATTGTGAGTGGGGTGGGATGTGGTGGTTGGTGGGGAGACTTTCTTGTTATTGTGGGATGTATGACAGGATTTTTCATGGTATATGTGCAGAAGTTCTTTCACTCGTTGTCCCTTCTCCACGCACCTTCACTCATTTCACCCACTTTGCCACATCTTCTCATACCTTCACTGTATCTGTTCCAAAAGCCAATACTGTGAGATATTCTACCAGCCTTTCCCCACTCTCACTACTGTACTTAATGCCTCCTTTTTCCCCCTTGTAGCCTTCAACTTAGAGTGGCTCTTTGGCCTTGTGTTAAGCAACGTTTCATAAAAAGTTTAAACTGTAAAAAAAATACTGTGAACTCTGGAAAACATATTCATGGAAAATTTCCACAGTCACTCTTGTCAAATTGACTGCAGGGATCAGAAGTGATATTTGAAAAAATTATTTTTGTGACTCTGTAGTCAGGTCATTGAGATCTTTCTGAAAACCAGAATTGTTTCTCTGTGGTCAGTGCTGTTATGGAATACCCACATCAAGTTTATTCTTCTTTTTATATGGCTAAATGCTCAATATTGTACTGGTGATGTCATGTTTATGAAACAATATTTGAAGACAGAATGTTCCACTTGAGCTTACCACTTTTCCTACAAATTGTGGTTGTACATTGTACGTTCACAGTCCCAGTCATTATTCAACCTAATGGTCTTAATGGAAAGCAAACAATTCAACCAAAAAATCAACAACAAAATGAAATGTTTTGCTCATTTTTTTTTCTTCTCTCTCTTGCCATTTCTGGCATTTTATTTTTCATCATTTATCATAATACTTAAAAAACAAACACAAAAGCACTCAGTTACCTTCAATGAGTTAAAAGTAAAAGACATATGTATTGAATATTGGTAGGATGCACTTCAGGAAAAATCCATTTCAGGAAATACAATTTCTTGGTTAAACATCCTCCAAAGAAAGTCATTGTTGAGGTTTTCTTTGTATGTGTTTATAATTTTAAGCCGGTTGACTGTGTCATGATTTTCATCATTAATTTTGTAACCTATCATAATTTCTTTACAAACTGATGTCATGCTTAAATTTGCTGTTGACAGAAATGATTTATGAAATATATTTCTAGGACCGTTAGATAGAGCCTTGCAGGAGATCAAACAATGATTGATATAGTCATGCTCATTACAGTCACAAGAGTTGCTTCAATTCCAATTAACCAAATTGGTTTTAGTGGGAAGTATATTGATTTGTGCTACAGCACCTTGTAAACCATTACATGGTTGCTATGTACAGGAAGAAAGGTCTCATACTTCAAAATGTAGCTCTACATACCTTACAGGAAAAATTCTGGTATGAATGTTGAAGTGCTATGAGCATAGCTGAGAAAAGGATTTGAGCGCTATATAAACAGTCTCTATTATAATTGTTATTATCTATTACATTACCTTGAAACAGAACTCTTTTTTGTTGATGGGAATTGTCATCATCTTGACTTAAACTTCCGGACCCATTTCCAGTGGAAGTCATGTGGTAATTGTAGGATACTTTCTTCCACTAACCTGTTGTTTTTCTTTACATGTACAAAGGAATTGTAAACCGTCTTTAGTTTTCAGACTGTTACGTTGAGTTGTTAAGCTGAAAGAGCTGTCTAGCTCGGAAAGCACGTTCACCGTCAGCAACACCTCCCTACTATAATGAATATCAGTCACACTATTGGATTATTAGTTTTTTAATGGCTTCAACCCGTCCAGCCGTGCTAGTAGAATCTAGCCTCAAGTGGACTGAAGCTCCTTTTCCCCGTAATTTGGCAATGGAGAAGAAATAAGTGGAGAGGACGATGGTTTTGAGAGGATGATGGGCCGAGACTTGAATCTTCCTCGGAGCGCTGAAGAGCCCTGCATCTTGATTATCGTGGCTTTAGCCCCCAGCTCTTTTCTCAATCTCTGAAAGAAATAAAAGCTGCATTTGTCCAGTTATTTTGAGCGGTTTCCATGGCGACGGTGCAAACAGGAAGCAGCTTGTTTGGCTTTGGGCTAAAGTTGTCGGTGTTTTGGGCGAATTTGATCGGCTAAAGAGCGTCTTAAATGCCAAGCTGGATGGAAATAGTTCAAGTATCCCCGCTCATTTTATAAAGCACTTGCCTGCCAGGTGTATAATGTACAATAAAAGTGTACTGCCATACACATTGATTTTTTATGAAGTGCTGTTTTGAAAATTCACTTGTTTTCTAAATAAATGTACTACCTTCCAGGTTTTGGTTACTGTAGGCTTTAAAGGCAAAGAATACCTTTAGTTATTGGAACCGTTCGATTGTTGTAATTCTATATAAATGTAGATATATACAATACAACTAACCTGTAAAAATTTCATTTCAAAAAGGTGGTAGCATTTTATGAGATATTGCCAAAAATCTGGAGCAGTTATATCCACGCAGGAAGAATAATTCGTAATTGGAATACACAATCTGAGAAACGTTTTATGGTTATCACCCTTAGGCGTTGTAGTTTTAACCATAGCACTCAAAGCAGTCAATATCTGTATACCATGCCCCCTAGTCTTGGTGCCTCCCTTGAAAAAAAAAAATTATAATAATTGCCCTCTTTGAGGTGCCTTTTGCTGAGATAAATATACCTTGCCCTGACAGTATCTGGGCCCAATTTCATAGAGCTGCTTAAGCACAAAAAGTAGCTTAGCACAACAAAACTATTTCTGGTTGACGTGGCGACGGCCTGCTCGTCCATCCCTCCAATGATACAGCCGGCAAAATCTTCAATGGTGTTGCGTAGTCATAGTCGGCAAGGCGCCAGTGGCGTACGACGTTGATTGATTGATTGATTGATTGAGCCAAACTACCATGTCACATGTACAATTTGTAACTGGTATCCTGCTCATTTCTGCTAAGCAACAAATTGTTAAGCAATATTTTCTGCTTAAGCAGTTCTATGATATTAGACCCTGGTATGATAACCTTAATTGTGTGATGCCAAGCTGGACTTAAATCAACAGTGTATCTAATTAATTCAAAACATTGCTGGTGACACATGTCTTGAAAATAGAATCAATCAATGTATTGCCAACGCTTCTCAACAACTTCTTTGAATCATCCTTCTGGAGTGGACGAAAGCCCCTGCTCATCCCAGCCTAACCCCTATGGCAACAACATTCTTTTCTCTCTCTCTCTCTCCCTCTCCATCAGTCTGCATCAATAAGTCAGATTGTTGATTAAGAAAGTCCCGAGTGGGAGCAATGAGAAAATGGAAGGGAGAAGATGAAGCAAGCTTTATCTAGGAAATCAATCAAAAATACAAACCGGTCTGAGAGATGGGGTAGGGGGTGCATTCAAACATACAGACTCATCCTCAAGCTATCTCTGGCCTGTTTTCCTGATATTATTTACTCATGCGGTACCTGATTGTCAACTCAGTGTGAAAACAGTCTCCCCGTACCACACTCCCCATCCCCTTCCCCTGACACAACCTGAGGGCATACAAAAGCCAAATGCTACCAGTCGTATTATTCTGTTTTACGAGGATTCATATCGCGCCAATGTTAATTTCATTGATTCTCCGCAATCAACTGGCCGCTTGTCTCCATTGCCTTGGACTGAAATAGTTCATGAGGACATAACAAGTCGCTTAACCGGCTGAAGCAGGTGGGTCCTTGAGGAGGGGGGTGCCTGATGGCCGTTTATTAGATGCCACTGACATGGGCGAGACTAGATGTAATAAGGTCATGAGAATTGAGAGTAGGGTTGATTAGTGCCATCATGGGTGCCATCGTCTTGTAATGAAGGTTGGCTGCAATGGATGTCTGTCTTGTCTCCATCTGGTACCTAGTCTCTGTAAATCTTTAAAAGCAACGTATACCGTATGGTTTTTGGAAAAATTCGATTGTTTTCATCTTTTATAAATGTAGTCATAAACAATCAAACTAACCTGTGAAAATTTCATTTCAAAAGGTCTACCTAGCGTTTTTGAGATGTTTAAAATCTGGAGTGGTATTGTCCATGCAGGAAGAGTAATCCGTAATTGGAATACACAATCTGAGAAGCGCTTCGTGCAGAAAGGTTTTTCAGATTGAAATGTTTTTAACCCCTCTCTCTAAAACAGCATTCCTTTGAAGGGAATTGTTTCTCAAAATGTTATACATTATCAACAGCTGCAGTGCTTCTTACCATGCAAGTTTACGTGGTCAATAATATTTGGAGTAATACCAAAGGTATACCTTCCATTCACAAGACAGCTGGGTTGGACTACCTAAGACTTCTGTCCAAGGAGGAATGGACGGAGCTGACAGAAAAAATAGTCGAAACGGCAGAAGCGGAACTGACAATGTCAGCTACGCGATAACTGCTACACACACACACATACATACCCTCCATTTAATTGATGTGATGATTACATCAGGGATAAAGAACAAATTAAAAGATTTATATACTCGGTCGGCTTTCCAAACCCTGCAGAAATCCACAGGCAACTTGGTAGGGATTCGAACCCATGACCCCTGGGATTCGAACCCATGACCCCTGGGATTCGAAACCACTAGACCATGGAGTGTGCCCGTTGACAAGAAGCCATTTCCATTCTGTAAATAACTGAGGTTTTAGCTACTGATTTATTTGGTGTAATAATTCCATAAAAATGAAAAACTCATATGATAATGAAAACTCATACCATGTAAAGCGCACGAATCCACAAAAGTGCTCATGGCGCTAATACAAGCAATAACGTATGTACAATAATCAAAATGGAAACTTAGGCTTCGAAGAAATCCAGAATACAATACATAGTGAAGAAATCCAATTTAAAATATATAAAAACACATGTAAAAATAAACCATTTACTCAAATACTTGATTGAAAAGATGGGTCTTCAAGTGTTTTTTTAAATTGGTCTAAAGAAGCAGATGATTTTACTTGTGCTGGCATTTTGTTCCATAGGCGTGGCGCAGTATGGGATAAAGATCAATCACCCCATGAATGATTGGATAGTGGCTCAACAGGGATAAAGAATATGATTAATTTTACCTGTGGGACATCTGTAAAAACTTGTCTTGCCAAATGCAGAAAAAGAATCAACCCCAAAATGCACTAAAGGATTCAATATGCTTGTTTCATTTTTGCTCTTTGATCTATTGTAAATTGCAGATAATAATTTTTTTGTGTCAGCCTCTTGGCACTTGTAATGCTTAATGGTGTAGTGATAAAGATATCTACTCTAGAATGGCAAAGGTTGTGGGTTCCAATCCCACCCAAGTAGTATACCTGTTGATTTTTTTTCCCCTGGACTCTGGGAAAGCACTGAGTATACAGTGCTTGACACACATCAGTAGTGTTGGGTAAAACCTAATTTGTATTCTTATCCCCAATGTATAATTTACTACATCTATTAAAATGTAGTTTAATCTAAATATCTTAAATAACTCAATTAGTTGGTTGTCATTATTCTAATTTAGAAGTTCTTCTCAAATCCGTTCTTAATTCATGTGCCCAACATATTTCTTTTTATCTGACATACAGGAATTCCAGACGATATACCAACAATTCTTCCCCAATGGGGACCCTTCCAAGTTTGCCAGTTTTGTCTTCAATGTATTTGATGCAGATAAGGTAAGATTAAATTTCATTTATTGTTGATGCAAGTGCTGCTGAGATAAGATATCAGCTCCCTTGCACCAAAAATACTTGTATAGAAAATTTCAAGTACAGTACGTCCTGTCCTCCTGAGCCCAATTTCATAAAGCCTGTACGCACAAAAACTTGCTCAGCACAGAAAAGTATTGCTTAGCAGAAACAGGTTACCAGCCAAAATTACATAAAGTTTGCATTGTTGTGACTGGTGCCCCACTCAATTTTTGCTTAGCATAGAAATTTGTCAAGCAGTATTTTCTGCTAAACTTTATGAAAATGGGCCCTGGTCTGTGGCCCTCCAGTGGAGGACAACAATGAATGAGGAGTGGGCAGAAGGCACCACTGGGGATAATTACTGAAAAGGAGCCAATGATTCTTCGAAAGAAAAATCACCTGTGATTTTTTCCTTTAAATAGGAGAAAAGCAAGATGGCCGCACAATGATAAAGGTTAACCCGACACTCAAATTGCTAGATTGCAGCGTTTACAAAATTCCGCTGCTAGACTTGTCGCCAGAACTCGCACTCGGGAATCCATAACACCCATTCTAAAGGATTTACATTGGCTACCAATACGAGCTAGAATAGATTTTAAAATTTTGGTTGTGACTTATCAGTGTGTCCATTGCAATACCCCTGTTTATCTTCAAAGTTTAGTTCAGGAGTATAAACCAGCTAGAAATCTGCGATCTTCACATAAGTCCCTTCTGACTCCCCCAGTTATCAAAACCAAGTCGTATGGTTCGCGCTCTTTCAAATATGCAGCAGTTCAGTTATGGAACAGTCTTCCAGAGGTTGTTAAACAGGCCAAGAAATCAGAACAATTCAAAACCTGTGTGAAAACATATCTGTTTACTTTGTACAATTGTTAATTTCCCTTTACAGCGCATAGGGACCTCACGGTGATATGCGCTATATAAAAATGGCTTATTTTTAATGCACTTTTGTCATGCTGTCCCTGTCACATTCCCGAAACGCAATAATGATAAAAAATACCAATTTCTATCATACCAAACGGGACCAGACTATTTGGTCCGTCTTAGTCTCAGTTTGGTTGCATTGATTGTAATGGGGGAAAAAAACTAAGATGGCTGCTCTGTGAGGTTTATGGGTTCACCCCACTAAAACAAACTCCCATACTGTACAGTGCAAAATGCTAAATATTCAAAAATACTTTTGAAAGTACTTAGAAGTCTCACAGCTTTTTACAGTAAAGAGAAAAGTATTGACTCCTAAACTTGTATCCTCTGCTCAATTTGACAAAGGTGTCCCAGGTTATTAGTGTTAGCTTATTCCATATAAAACAACCCTATATACCTGTGTAAATTCCGAGCATCAATTTTGAAAAAAATTCCCTTTCTCCTCTCGGCAAATACCACCATAATTTTCTTCAGAGTGGTCTTGTCCTTCCACAGTTGTCAACACTGTTGTTTCACATTACAGTCGATACAAGACCCTAGTTTTACATGCTTCCTAGTCACTATTTATTAGATAGGGATGTAGTCCTGGTATGGCTCTAAATAGAAAATATTGAGCGTATCAAGGAATCTATTGATTTTACCACAGCCTTAAGGTTATTGCGGAGGTAGTCCAAACTGTCAACCAAGGTCAGGTGCAATATTCTTGCAGTATGAAGGATTCAATGCAATACATTTTTATTTGGTTATTAATTTTTTGTATTTGTTTGTTTGTTTGTTTGAGTTATGACATCATACTTCTTATTGAAGTGAAGACACAATCTGTTGATATTCAAACTAGCCGGCTCAAGTCTCATTTCGCCACTAAAGGCCTATCTAACGATTTTACTTTTTTATCCTGTAATGTGAGATTGGAAACCTTTTCGGATTGATTGAGTGCCTTATGAGAATCGCTATTATATGATTGTTATTAATTTATTGAGTGCACACAAATTTGACTGTAAGACGTGTTTGCATTGGCCTTAATAACGACTTACACTCAGAGCAACTGTAGATATCAAGCGTTTGAACCAGTCCTAGTCAGTTTAAGGTCATGCTTTATGCCATCAAAGGCATTTCCAAATTAATGACTGCAGCTGGACTGCTGCCAATTCGGACATACTTTTTGGAGGGGGGATGGGATGCCCTCTTTCCACCTCAAGTGTCCTTCAATAAATAACACAATATATACGCATACATGACTGAATTAGTCTACCTAAAAAAAATAGTAAATGCCAAGATGGTGTTGAAATTCAAGAAAGAGCTTGATGCCCACTGTAAGAAAAATTTGATAGGATAAGGGGTCTTAAAGGCAGAAGACTAAACAATTTCTCCCATTAAGTTGTAAGTAGTAAGTAAGTAACTTGTACTTTTGTAGACACACCACCAATACTTCTTAATGTGGGAACTTGAGGGCTTGAATTTACAAAGATCTTAGATTGATCTTAAGATGTGTATCAATAACTGCTAAGCAAACTGGTGTGTCACAAATGGTGATAGTGACAACTCATCTAAAAGATAAATCTTAGTGCTTGAAGGCAAAGTTTGTCTTTGTTTTTTTTAACAGTTTGGTTGTTTTGATCCTATAAAAATGTATACAGTTAAAGACTAACCTGTGAAAATTTTGTTTCAAAATGGGGTTGGATTTGTGAGATATTGCCGAAAATCTAGAAGAAGAATAATCCGTAATTAGAACACACAATCTCAGAAGCGTTTCATGCAGAAACGTCTCTCAGATTGAAATGTTTTGGAATCCCTCTCTCTAAAACCACATTCCGTTGAAGGGAGTTGTTTCTCAAAACATTAGGCTATACATTATCAACAGCTGCAGTGGTCCTTACCAAGTAAGTTTTTATGGTCATTAATTTTTGGAGTAATTACCAAAGGTATGCTGTACCCTTCCTTTAATGAAATCCATCCCACTAAGGTTAATACTTCAAGCTCCTTGAAACCAATATTTTAGAGCTTGCACTTAAAACAACTTCTTCTGTTGTCATCTGTCAACGCCTTTTCTCTGCACTTGCTGGGTGAGAGTTAGTTTGATTTTACATCCCTTTCAAATCCCTGCAGAAGCCGCAGATTCAGAGTTTCAAAATCAACTCCACCCCCATTTCAGAGTTTAGTCACTGCTTATTAAAAACAAAATTTAGTTCATTTTCGGAATGGGCTATGCCAGTTTTTGAAGCCATCAAGGCACGTCAAGTGCGTCACGCTGGTCCATTTGCATCATGGTTATATTGTTATTGGCTGGAGATGCCTATGATGCATTAGAAAAATTGATGCTAGGCACAATGTTTGGCATAATGCCTCCCCAGTAATTGATTGTTTGCTTGGATTCGGCTAGATATGTCTGCCAATCTTGACTATTTGCCTTGTTTTTCTAGTGGAAGTACATTTGTGCCTTATATGTTTTGGTATAAAATTAACTGGCTAAATTATTACTTGTTTGGAGATACTTGTGGGGATGAATTAAAAACTAGCAAAATCAGCGTTATACCTGTGCATCTTGGAATGTCTATTTCTTCAAGAGGATGGTCACTGATGAGTTGAATGAACACACATGAACTCTGACATGACAAGTTGTGTTTTACTTGAATAATAATAAAAATTATAATTGGTTCTTATATAGCACATAAATCATAGTAACTTTACAATATTATTATCCTTGTTCATCAGGCATACTTTTAGCCATTCCTCTAACTTTCTCAACTCCCTGGGGAGCATACAACCCTAAGCTGCTTAAATTAGCGCTAAGGGGTTAATCCAACACAATACTGTCTCAGCCTACTCAGGTTCCCATTTATACACCTGGGTTAAGAGAAGCAATTATGGTTAATCTCATGACCGGGATTCAAACCCACACTCTGATGATTTGACCATCAGAGCTTGAGTCCAATGTACTGAATGCAGTAGACCGCTCGGCCATGAAATACCACTTTCTCTTGAAAAAAAAACCCCTACCATAAATATGACTTCGGATAAAAGTTGTTACCCCTGATGCTAACCCAGTGAGACTGCTCTTATGTAAGTATGGACACAGATCACAGTTTTCAAAAAAGATATAAGGCCCCCAAAATAACCATCCAAAACAGATTTGTTATTTGTGGTGAACATTCCTGAATCCTAAGGCAACTTAATTGCCTCTGACAACCCTCTGGAAACAATGGACAAACATAAGAACAAAAGTACATGTGTTTGACACCTTTTTAAGGCCGAACATTCCATTGCTGCATGGGGGTGGAGCCAGTCTCAACGAGGGGCCTATTATGCTAGGGATGTATTTAATCACCCATGCTCCGCTGTGCACAGCATTTCTCATTTTCGCGCACAATAGACGCAGCTATTGTTTTTGTATCATTTTGGAGTGCATCTCAAATTGGCTGCATGTCTGTCATTCCAATGTTGTTTGAACTCATTCAAAATGAGAAAATACCCTCTTGCTGCTGTAGTGGTTACAGTTGTTATTTCGTGTTGGCGTAGAAATGGCAAAATATGAGTCTGGTGACGCTATCGAACGACGTCTTCAAGGCATATTCCAGACTGGAATGGAATCAATACACTCTGTACTCGTATTGATATTCTTTAGTGTATGTGTTAGAGATGCCATATGGTCGGGGCCCAGCGCAGCTTCCAAGCTTTTGACAAGGCGGCTAATTAAATTAGCCCTCGATACAAAAACACTGTGGCTTGATTTTTCGCAAACCTGTTTGAGGGTTTGCCACTCTTGATTGAGAAACAAAATTGAAATTTGGACGAAATAAACTGGGAATTCTTTAAAGTTCAATTTCCTATACATACACATACTCAAATTGATGTGCGTATATTTTAATAAAGTATATGACAGAAATCAGGTGTATTTTGTTTTGTTTTATACGCTGAAAGCTTGAGGTATCGCTGAAAAACCGGAGCGAATATGTCCACACAGGAAGAATATTCCCTATGGGAATACACAATCTGAGAAACGTTTCTCAGATTCAAATTGAGGGGCATAAAACCTGATATCTTTTTCCATAACCACATTACTCTGAAGTGAAATGTTTCTCAAAATGCTTTATACTATCGAAAGCTGCTGTACTTCTTACCATGTAAGTTTTTATTTCAAAGTCATTACCAAACGTATACAGACCCTTAAAACTCTTGTTTTGAAATTTTTTGAATTCAAAAGAGATTTCTTTACCTTGGATTTTTTGCCAACAAGATTTCTTTTAAAGTATTTGCAGTTTTTTTTTGGCATGACTTTTGAAATGAATTTGTTTGTGTATTATTTGAGAGCAGCTGATACTCAACGTCTATTACATGTCAGTGTACGTGCTTCATTGTCAAATTGCAGTAAAGAGCTTTTATTATACTTGCTCATATCTCGTATAAATTGATGAATTACGATAAACGTAATTGCAAGTCTCTCTATCTCTGAAAGGAAAATTTGCTAGAAAAACACTATTATCATTTCAGAAAGGTCAAACGCTTGTTTTTTTTAAATACCATAATCACTTCAGAAGGTATAATATCTTGAAGAATTTCCCAACAATGAATGCATAGAAAGACTGTTTAAGGGAATGTCAAACTTGATGCTGAATCTCACAGTTGTGGTTTACCTGTATTTTGGTTTGCTAGTTTCTGCAAATAAGGTAACATTTTAGGGGTGGGGGGGGGAGGGCACAAAGGAGGGCATCATTTTTTCTATGGGGGCACTTCTGGCCAACAAGATCTGTAGTTTTATGTTTACAATATCTTAATCCAGGTAATGACTGAGTGTTATTTTTGAATACGTAATGCTGTTTACTATTCTTTAGAAGATAATCTAACGTGGAGGTAAAGACAAATGCACTGTCTGCATGTACATTTGTTTTAAAATGTTTTTAAACATTATTAAGTAGTACTTCATTAAAACTTATGAAATGTAATGTTATTCCGATCATTTTTTAATCTTAAAAGTCTAGATGTCAAAGGAGGAGGGGCACAGACATCAATGGGGGCAGGCATGAGCCCCCTCCTCCCCAATAGTTATGCCACTGACCTTAGACATAAATTTGTAACACTTCTTATTTTTACTGAGGGTGTTCAGGTATTTCCAAACTAGAAAAATCTACGAGCTAAATCCCATTAAGTCTTTACAGCATCACCATCATCGGGTGAAATAATGCTTTAATTTGCTCCCTAATATTACATGCAGGAGCGGACACTGTTTGCACGCAATAAAAATGCAATTACAAAGACAGCGTGGTGCAATTTATTAAGCCATAATCAAATTTTATCTACTTCAATACCCGCCAATCAATCATACATATTTGGCTTTGGCATCTGAGGTGTGATTTCATAATTGCTTTTTCAGTTTTTGTTAAGGGGCTTGGGGTGGGTTTTTTTTTGTTTTTTGTTTTTTTAAAAGCTCGTCTGGATTGTTGATATAGTGGAAATATTAACATTATAGAGCTGAGAAATTAATCATTATTTGCAATTTTTAACAAGCATTACACAAACAATTTGTGTTTATTAATATTGCGACATTTGACTGTTGTAACCGTCATATATGGAAATAAATGTAGGACGGTGTATATTGATTTCCAAGGCTTAATTCTCAGCGTTGTTCCCAAAACAAAAGTTCTGCCTCGTTTGTCTAAACTAGGCAAGGTCATGTCACGGTGGACATGGTTGGTGTCGCCATGGATCTCCACATTTTAAAAGAATTTCTGCTTTAGAGCTTTCATATTGTGGAGTGGACAAGTTTCCGTGCCGATTTTGTGTTTGTTGTTAAAATGTTCAAATTACAAGGACCTATGTGTGAGACTTTATATAAAACAAATATTAATACATAGAAATACATGCTACATAGCAGGTATTACATATGCATTTTGCTCGATTGAGACATTTATGATGCATAATAAGGGAAAGAAGACTTTTTGAGTCACGGTGTAACAAAGACACCAGTCTCTCGGTTACGCGTGAAACTGTCGGCTTTTACTTCTTGGCCTACGTTTGAAGGTTTTCATTGAAAATAGCTGAATTACAGTATACCAATGATGTCTACATATTACCCTATGAAATTTAAATTTTCAATGAAAACCTACTAATTTATGGCAAAACAAGTCACAAGTTTCCCACTGTAACGGGAAACTGAGATTCCGGTGTCTTCGTTACAGTGTGATGGATAGTTTTGGATCGTATATGAAAACAAAAAATCTGATTCAAGAAATTGAAGTTATACATTAAACGTATGAGCTATCCCCACCACTTAAACATGCAAAGAATATAGAAAGTACATTATCTTTTGAGATATAACACCATGTCACGCTTTGGCCTCCTCATTTATGGAAAGACCCACATCCCCGTACAATTTTCACTCGTATGCATTCAATATTTGTATGACATGAAATGTTCCAACCAAAACCAGGTACTTCTTGCCAAAACTAAAAACCAGATTAATTTTCTCATCAAATAGATGAGAATAAGAGCTTTCAAATAACACCTAATTCATCACATTGGTCTCAATGTTTTTTTTAAAAGTTGTCCTCACCTTTCATGCCATTTTACTCTTTCCAAGAAGAGCCGGACTTTAATGTGGGGCCGTCACATAGAGTACCTAACACCTGTTATGAAGCTTTCGCAAGTTTATCCGGACACAGTTCTTGTAGAGGAGATTGAAGGAATGTCCAAAATTAAATATTGTACGCTCGCTTTCACAGAAACCTGTGAAAGTTTCACAGAAACCTGTGAAAGTTGCACCTTTGTGTGACTAACATGGAAACGGTAGTGGTGGTTGCAACCTCCTACAAACCAAAAGGATTTTGTACAAATGCAATAAATGAACCGTACCCAACAATCCGATGGATAAATATACACATGACAAGGCAGAATCAGTGGATGTGCCTTCAATGCACAGTGGTTGATGTGCTTAAATATTAATGTATTTTGGACCCTGGGATTTGTCATTTTTTTAAGAAGGGCTTCAAGGTCAAAGTTCAGTTTTGCGATCCACTAATGTTCCAATAGATAGAGTCCTTCAGGGCTCAAATCTCATGAATTCGGTTTTGCGATCCACTAATGTTCCAATAGATAGAGTCCTTCAGGGCTCAAATCTCATGAATTCGGTTTTGCGATCCACTAATGTTCCAATAGATAGAGTCCTTCAGGGCTCAAATCTCATGAATTCGGTTTTGCGATCCACTAATGTTCCAATAGATAGAGTCCTTCAGGGCTCAAATCTCATGAATTCGGTTTTGCGATCCACTAATGTTCCAATAGATAGAGTCCTTCAGGGCTCAAATCTCATGAATTCGGTTTTGCGATCCACTAATGTTCCAATAGATAGAGTCCTTCAGGGCTCAAATCTCATGAATTCGGTTTTGCGATCCACTAATGTTCCAATAGATAGAGTCCTTCAGGGCTCAAATCTCATGAATTCGGTTTTGCGATCCACTAATGTTCCAATAGATAGAGTCCTTCAGGGCTCAAATCTCATGAATTCGGTTTTGCGATCCACTAATGTTCCAATAGATAGAGTCCTTCAGGGCTCAAATCTCATGAATTCGGTTTTGCGATCCACTAATGTTCCAATAGATAGAGTCCTTCAGGGCTCAAATCTCATGAATTCGGTTTTGCGATCCACTAATGTTCCAATAGATAGAGTCCTTCAGGGCTCAAATCTCATGAATTCGGTTTTGCGATCCACTAATGTTCCAATAGATAGAGTCCTTCAGGGCTCAAATCTCATGAATTCGGTTTTGCGATCCACTAATGTTCCAATAGATAGAGTCCTTCAGGGCTCAAATCTCATGAATTCGGTTTTGCGATCCACTAATGTTCCAATAGATAGAGTCCTTCAGGGCTCAAATCTCATGAATTCGGTTTTGCGATCCACTAATGTTCCAATAGATAGAGTCCTTCAGGGCTCAAATCTCATGAATTCGGTTTTGCGATCCACTAATGTTCCAATAGATAGAGTCCTTCAGGGCTCAAATCTCATGAATTCGGTTTTGCGATCCACTAATGTTCCAATAGATAGAGTCCTTCAGGGCTCAAATCTCATGAATTCGGTTTTGCGATCCACTAATGTTCCAATAGATAGAGTCCTTCAGGGCTCAAATCTCATGAATTCGGTTTTGCGATCCACTAATGTTCCAATAGATAGAGTCCTTCAGGGCTCAAATCTCATGAATTCGGTTTTGCGATCCACTAATGTTCCAATAGATAGAGTCCTTCAGGGCTCAAATCTCATGAATTCGGTTTTGCGATCCACTAATGTTCCAATAGATAGAGTCCTTCAGGGCTCAAATCTCATGAATTCGGTTTTGCGATCCACTAATGTTCCAATAGATAGAGTCCTTCAGGGCTCAAATCTCATGAATTCGGTTTTGCGATCCACTAATGTTCCAATAGATAGAGTCCTTCAGGGCTCAAATCTCATGAATTCGGTTTTGCGATCCACTAATGTTCCAATAGATAGAGTCCTTCAGGGCTCAAATCTCATGAATTCGGTTTTGCGATCCACTAATGTTCCAATAGATAGAGTCCTTCAGGGCTCAAATCTCATGAATTCGGTTTTGCGATCCACTAATGTTCCAATAGATAGAGTCCTTCAGGGCTCAAATCTCATGAATTCGGTTTTGCGATCCACTAATGTTCCAATAGATAGAGTCCTTCAGGGCTCAAATCTCATGAATTCGGTTTTGCGATCCACTAATGTTCCAATAGATAGAGTCCTTCAGGGCTCAAATCTCATGAATTCGGTTTTGCGATCCACTAATGTTCCAATAGATAGAGTCCTTCAGGGCTCAAATCTCATGAATTCGGTTTTGCGATCCACTAATGTTCCAATAGATAGAGTCCTTCAGGGCTCAAATCTCATGAATTCGGTTTTGCGATCCACTAATGTTCCAATAGATAGAGTCCTTCAGGGCTCAAATCTCATGAATTCGGTTTTGCGATCCACTAATGTTCCAATAGATAGAGTCCTTCAGGGCTCAAATCTCATGAATTCGGTTTTGCGATCCACTAATGTTCCAATAGATAGAGTCCTTCAGGGCTCAAATCTCATGAATTCGGTTTTGCGATCCACTAATGTTCCAATAGATAGAGTCCTTCAGGGCTCAAATCTCATGAATTCGGTTTTGCGATCCACTAATGTTCCAATAGATAGAGTCCTTCAGGGCTCAAATCTCATGAATTCGGTTTTGCGATCCACTAATGTTCCAATAGATAGAGTCCTTCAGGGCTCAAATCTCATGAATTCGGTTTTGCGATCCACTAATGTTCCAATAGATAGAGTCCTTCAGGGCTCAAATCTCATGAATTCAGTTTTGCGATCCACTAATGTTCCAATAGATAGAGTCCTTCAGGGCTCAAATCTCATGAATTCGGTTTTGCGATCCACTAATGTTCCAATAGATAAGTCCTTCAGGGCTCAAATCTCATGAATTCGGTTTTGCGATCCACTAATGTTCCAATAGATAGAGTCCTTCAGGGCTCAAATCTCATGAATTCGGTTTTGCGATCCACTAATGTTCCAATAGATAGAGTCCTTCAGGGCTCAAATCTCATGAATTCAGTTTTGCGATCCACTAATGTTCCAATAGATAGAGTCCTTCAGGGCTCAAATCTCATGAATTCGGTTTTGCGATCCACTAATGTTCCAATAGATAGAGTCCTTCAGGGCTCAAATCTCATGAATTCGGTTTTGCGATCCACTAATGTTCCAATAGATAGAGTCCTTCAGGGCTCAAATCTCATGAATTCGGTTTTGCGATCCACTAATGTTCCAATAGATAGAGTCCTTCAGGGCTCAAATCTCATGAATTCGGTTTTGCGATCCACTAATGTTCCAATAGATAGAGTCCTTCAGGGCTCAAATCTCATGAATTCGGTTTTGCGATCCACTAATGTTCCAATAGATAGAGTCCTTCAGGGCTCAAATCTCATGAATTCGGTTTTGCGATCCACTAATGTTCCAATAGATAGAGTCCTTCAGGGCTCAAATCTCATGAATTCGGTTTTGCGATCCACTAATGTTCCAATAGATAGAGTCCTTCAGGGCTCAAATCTCATGAATTTGGGAGAAAAATCAACTTTTCCTGATTCCTGGCATCGACATGGATTTAAATGTGTTTTATTTGAACAATAATTGCACTAAGACCTGTAAGAGAAGATTGATCTCATCTGTCTCTTTGTTTTATTAAGTCTACTTCATTACTCGATAGAATTGAATTGATTTTGTTTCTGTTTATTACCCAGTGAGGTTACTGATATTACCCAGTGAGGTACATGCATTGATATTCAATAGAGTGTTTCATCCTCTAGAGTTAGAGGCTCCAATGCCCACTACCCAATTTTCTTAAGTGCAACACCTAGGTTTAGGGTGCTTTAGACTAATGGAGTTCCCAAAGTGTAACACTCGGGTTGTTCGGAAGGCTTTATCCTCTAGACTTGGAACAGACCGTGCCCACAGACCATGCCCACACACCCATTTTCATGAAGTGAACAACTGTTTTCAGAGTGTTTCATCCTCTAAAATTAGAAGCACTAATGCCCACTACCCAATTTCCTAAAGTGCAACACCTAGGTTCAGAATGCTTTAGACTAAAGGAGACTAATGCTATTTTCCCAAAGTGTAACACCCATGTTGTTCTGAAAAGCTTTATCCTCTAGACTTTGAACAGACCAGGCCCACAGACCATGCCCACACACCCATTTTCATGAAGTGAACAACTTTTTTCAGAGTGTTTCATCCGCTAGAGTTAGAGGTACTGCTGCCCACTACCCAATTTTCTCAAGTGTAACACCCAGGTTCAAAAGTGTTCGATGTGTGAAGTACAGGCCAAGCAATGCACGTAAATCCATGTATCCATATTGCATTCAGCATTATCCATAAATGTGAGTTGCTTGGCAAGTGTTTCATTTTAAAGGATTGTGCACTACGCATTACGCACAATACATAAAAAACACTTGGATTTCCGGCCTTTGCCTTTATACTAAGAGGAAACTATTGCCCACGCGCCCATTTCTTTATGAAGTCATTGCTAATTTTCAAGGTGCTTCAGTTAAACTGGTTAACTGTAAACAGTTAAACTGGTTAACTGTAAATTGCCTCGCTTGACTTACTCCTTACACTTCAAGATTCAGATGAGATCCGAGGGCCACTGCTAACATTTCAAGATTTGACTTTTTACTATACTCACTATCCTTAAATCATATTTAACGGTACTGGACACGTTTGGTAATTGTCGAAGACCAGTATTCTCACTTGGTGTATCCCAACATATGCATAAAATAACAAACCTGTGAAAATTTGGGCTCAATTGGTCATCGAATTTGCAAGAGAATAATGAAAGAAAAAACACCCTTGTTGCATTACTTTGTGTGCTTTCAGATGCATAATAAAAGGCTTCATTCAGCAAGAAGTCTTTTATTATTTGAGTGAGAAATTACCTCTTTCTCAAAAACTACGTTACTTCAGAGGGAGCCGTTTCTCACAATGTTTTATACTATCAACAGCTTTCCGTTGCTCGTTTTTATGCTAACAATTATTTTGAGTAATTACCAAAAGTGTCCAGTGCCTTTAAAGGTAGGGTCATAGAATGGGCTTTGTCAACGTAATGCTGATTTATAGGCAAAATTATCAAGAAAGATACAATAAAAGTCATTTGTGAGAGTTTCAGTTTAATACAGTGTTGACTTATTGAGAAAACAGCAAAAAACTGTCATGGTGTTTTCATCAAGAACTTCAAATCCATAATACAATTACATAATGCACAAAAACCAATAAAAGATTACATAATCATATCAAAAATGAATATCCGTTAATGACATCATTAGTGGACTCAATACAGAGACGTTTCATAAGTGATTTGAGTTCATCAATTACACAAGGTTTGGAAGAGTGGATTGTTTGTGTCTTTGAGGCAAGTATAAATGGTCTGATAGGATGTTATAAAAAACATCCTTTAAGACCAGAAGCAATTGTTGGCTCTTCCACCGAAAGTTTTCACCTCTTATAAAGCATCCGTTATTAGGCCTGATCAAAATGATCAGAAAAAATACTCTGGGACCATCAAATGAATTGAAGACGTAATTGAATTGTCCCAGCGAGGTGGTGGGAGATGATCAAATTAAGATCGACTCTTCAGTCGTTTAACGCTATTCCCTAGGCTTTCATTGTAGGAAGACTGGCTTTTTAAAATACATTACAGAGCTTAATTTGAGGCCACTCAACTCCTTCTCTGTGATTACTCCGACTTAAACGAGAAATTGCTTGGCACATCTCAAAATGCTTACTTCGTTATTTAGAGATGATGCTATTTAAGTATCTTAATTCGGGAAAAAAGTATCGCACTATCGACTGAGAAATTCCACGGTTACTCACATCAATCCATCAATGACATTTATTTGGGGGGGGGGGGGTCATGATGTGTTAACTGGCTGGATTCGTCATATTACTTCAAATGAATTGTGATTTTGAATGAGTCACCCTAAACTGCATACAGTTAGACATATCACAATATCAAAGAAGAATGTGAGAGGACCATTTGCTGTGTGACTTGATGCGTCTTTTGATGGCGCGCTCTGCGTTCATCTCTAACACAGAATGGATCGACCACAGGACTAATTAAAATATCCAATATATTTGGATATTTCAAAATCACACTTCCGGAGGTAATGATCGAACAAGGCAGTCTGGAAAATAATGGCGTGGCAAGATCGTTCACCATCATACAGTCATTGACGTCAATGTCTGTGACCTATTGCTATAACTTTGATAGACTTTGGTTGTCAATTGTTTGCAGGGATTTAGTGAGCACTCATTCCTGTCTGTTGATGTTAGGCCATGTTATGGGCTTAATTTCACAAAGCACTAAGATTCATCTTAAGATGAGTTGTCGATATTGCCATAGTGATTTGTATTGTGACGTAGCAATTAAAAGTGATACACATCTTAAGACCAGTCCTAGCCTTTTGTAAAACGGCCCCATGTCTTTTACTTTCTGTTTTTTAAGCTTTTTAAAAGGACACTTTGCCTTGGATTGAGCACTTTAAAATGCATTTTTTATTAAATAAATATTGTTTGAAAGAAGTATTAAAAGTAGAATATGACGATTCACAGGAATATCCCCCAAAGTTGAGTGGTTTTCCTTTTACTTCATGAAATAAAACGTTATTTTGTAGAACCAAATTTGTTGACTCTTCAAAATGGCGGAACGTGTTAGTTTACAAAGTAAAATGCCTTTCCAACCATGTTCATTTCATAACAAACGCTTTTAATATCCCAAAGAGCCCAATCCAAGGCAGTGTGTCCCTTAAATAAACTAACTGTATGCATGTATGTATGTACATGTGCCATACAAACTGTAAACATTTCTGAAATGATTAGCCAGACAAGTGTTTACTACTGCCAAGTTTTTAAAAAGTAACCAACTCAGTATGCCAACCATTCACAAGTTTCTCACTACAATCAAGGAACATACATTGTATTACTGAAAGTTAATTTTTTTTACATACCTTTTTAACATAAATTTAATTACTTTTTCCTAAATGTGTACAGTGAACTGCAGTAAACATTGTCTGCAGATTTGGAGGTTTTTTTTTGGGGGGGGGTTTTCTTTTCTCTTCTTTTTTGTCCCTTCTTTTCCCCCCATGTTTTCTTTTTCTTTTTTTTTAAATTAAATTTTGATGGTGAATGTGGTTCGTGTCTTGGGTTGTCATCCTCTTGTGCCGTTATTAACTTACCATTCCTTACACTAAATGTCAATTGTCCATCACATGGCATTCACTGTAAGATGCATTATTTGACATCCACCGAGATATAAATGTCTTCCTTTTGTAGTCAGTCTCAAGCACTCACGCTACAGGATGCCAAATTGTCCTTCAGAGCATCCTTTGTGGAAATATTAACACCTGAGATTAGAAGTTGAGTATGTGTTCTTGATTCTGCATACATGTAGCGCTAATTTTGAAGAGGATTTTTTACTTCTAACTTTATTAGTTATTCATAAATACCTTGGAATTTCTGATTGGTCGAAATGTGATCATGTGGTGGTTTTTCACTGGTCTTAAATCAGCAATAAAGATACAAAGGAGTTGTTAAAGACCAGTTGGCTGAGGAGAGTTCGGCGCACAAAGCTATATGCGTGTTGGTGCCCAAGGTTATTGATTATTAGTTTGTGCGCATGTGCACTGCCATTGCGTTCAATATGATCCCTCGCAAACCCCTGAACACAGAAATTAAAAGATTTTACAAAACAGACGAGTTCTATTATTCCAGTTGTTCCTATATAATTATGTTTTCAAATAAAAGGCTTTTTATGAATGGGAAGACAAAAGTTGTGACTCGGTCTTTGTTTAAAAGACCTTCAAGGGTCATGGCCTTTGCCTTGGTCTTATATAACAAGGTCACAACCCTGCTGGCCATTTAAGACCTTGCAGGGTGTTGACCTTTGCCTCGGTCCCGCATCACACAGCCATAACCCTACCAGTCTTAAGTGGCCATTTAAGACCTCCTCACCACACTTTTATTCCATTAGTTTTAATATCTTTCCATTCCAGTTTTGATGTTTCATAATTAGGTGTCCGGCTAACAGCCTAAAACCTATTGTTATTGTTCTGAGGGTTTTTTTCTTTTTCTGTTTCTTCTTCTCACTGAACCTTCTCTAAAAGATTTCACAAAAAGGAAAAGTTGTAGAGACTTGAAACTTATCATGTACTTAGACCTTAGTGTAAAGACAAAAACTTAGGTCTAGTTTTAAAAAGATTTTTTTTTTATTATGTTGAAAGGAGTAACCTCTGCAATTATATTCTTGGAAACAAAATCAATTATATTTGTTAATTTTTCTGTATAAAGGTATTTAAGAAGTATCAAGAATGTTTTGCATTTTTAAAAAAAATTCAGGGAAATTGTGCAAAACTTTCTGGTCTTCTGGCCAAAAAATGGGGTGATGCAACTTTAATAAGAACATACATTTTAAAATGTAGGAATACAAACTGACAAGCACTGGGCTGTTACTCTAAAGCATTTCAATGCCAATTTGTTGTAACTTGACCCAAAATGTTCCATGCATATAAACATTGACATTTAAGTTGGCCATTCTTACATAAATGCAATGTGTCCTCCATGTTATACCAGACATGATATTGTATCGATGAAATATTTTGTGCATCGGAAATGCAAAACAATTTCAAGGATAAGTTGTTTTGTCTTTTCTAGGTTAACCAACATGGATTGATCGGAGGTGGTATCGCTGTCCAAGCCATTGATTAAACTATGTGGAGGCCTAGTTTTGCAGACTGCAAAATTAAAATCCGTAATTAAATTTGGGGAGATTCCCACGCAAGGCAGTGGAGGATGGTTGGAATGTCAGAGTGAAGTAACGAGGGAAAAACCCTGCGGGCAATTGGGATGGGATCAAACCAACTGACCTCTGGTTAGGAGCGGATGTTTAAAACACTTGGCCACTGAGCTTGCCTCCGAGCAAGCGGCTAGATAAACCCCTCTTCAAGAACGTCTGAAATGCTAGCAATATCATTCAGACCTGTACTCCTTCTGTATATCAAAATAACCACAGACAGGTGCGTCCACGAGCACTTACTTTATGTCATATTTCACTTTTTGTAAACCTCGAGGGTGTAGGCGGAAATGATCATACGTTAAAGCTTTGCATCAATCAGATGCCAGGCGTAGTTTATGTGCTGGGTTTGCATGGCCCAAATAAATTGGCCGGATGGTGGCTAGCTTGTAGGAAATCCCCACTGTTGGCATATGAATGTTTTGGAACATTCTAAATCATGTATTTTACGAAGGAGTTATGGGTTTATTTAAAGACAAGATAATTTTGGAGGGGGTGTTCAAAATGTCTTTAAAAATTTAGGCAAGACTGTTTGATTGGATTTTGATTTATTCAGATAAAAATACAGCAAGAACATGACTAAAAACACACATTAATAGGAGTGTTAGAGGATAAAAAGATGGAAAAAGGAAAAAGGAAAAAATAACACATTTTTCAAGGGAAGTCCCAAAAAGCCAATAACTTAGAGAAAAACTTAGAAATAATTTTGTTTTTTGTTTTCATGTGATGTAAGAATTGTTTTCTAAACTATAAAATATCCAGGAAAATTGTTCGAATGTGAGATAATCTTTATAGTTTTTGATGATTACAAAACATGTTTACATTTTCACAAACCAGTACCCCCCCCCCCTCTTTGGCTCACAAACATTTTTAGAAAGATACCAAAAAAAGATACAAAAATTTGTAAATGTTTTAAAAATGAAATGGGTCAGTTAAAACGGCTTGATTGGATTCAACGGCAGGTGGTCAAATTCATTATGTATGTAAACATCTATATTTACATTACAGTATTGTAGACAACAATGTACAAACACAGGAATTCTGTGTGTATCATTATAAAGCAAAGCTTTATACGGATAAAACTGAAAGACACCAAGAGTACATTATGTACAGCTAGACCCCCCACCCCCACTAGCATACTGTATCTCCAGTTACTTAAGCTAATTAAATCATGCCATGTTCGCCGTGCCTTCTCGATCCATGTCCCGTATTGCAGATCTGACGTCCCCGCCTATCTCTTTAGAACATTTCTACTGCAGCGCCATCGATCAACAGGGATTGAATGAGTTATGCCACGTGCCATGCCGTGCACTTGTAGTACGTTCACCCACTTAACACATGTCGTCCCCCATCCATTTTCCAATTTTTCCTCAATTTGTATCGCCCCGGTTTCATTCCTCCAGATGTTTGGTCAAATTGAGAAGGCTTTTCTCACTGGAAATTGAACTGGAGGATTTTTCTGGGGAGGTGAAATATTTCAATTAAATGTCGCCCATTGAAGCAATATCTTGTTCTGCTGAAATGCGGTTATTGTTTTAATGTCGATATTTCTCTGAAGAATTATGAAGACAGTTGATCTCTCTCTACCCGTTTACTTAGACTAGGGTTGAAGCATTTCTTGAAGTCCCTTGTCAAAGATTATATTTCTTATATCAAGAAATAAACCACAAGGGAAACTGACTGGGTAAATTGTATATAACTTTTAGTGAAATAATTTTTTTATAATCTAGAGCAGGATTTGAAACTGCAACCTTTAGATTAATGTGCTGGCGCTCTACCAACTGAGCTATCTAGCCAACATTAGGGCTCGATGGCTCAGTTTGTAGAGCGCCGGCATGTTAATCCGGAGGTTGAAGGTTCAAATCCCGTTCAAGTCAATTTTTCTTTGTTCAACACAAAAAGATTTAATTTCTAACACACTATCACAAGAAATTTACCAAGATTGTTCTTGCTACTTAACATACTGCATGAAATATTAAATGCAACGTATCGATAGGTTCACTTAATGATAACGAACAGTAATTTCCGTTTAGACCTAACAAAGATAGGGGGAAAAGGTGTCCAAGTGCTAGCTGTAGTACTTGAGCTTGCTTTTTGTCACTTGGGCCAATGTGTGGCTCTGTTTACTGTGGAGTTTTGCGCTAATGATCATCAATCACCGCTTGCAGGGTTAGCGCCAAATTTATGGGGAAGTATGCGGACTACAAGCAATTCTTCCTTGCTAACCTGTGAAATACACTTAGATTAAGCGCATTTTTTTCTGCTATGGTAAGCAGTGGTTAGTCAAGGTTGAGGGTCTATCAGTTAAGACCTGCACTACAATCTAGGGGGTCATGGGTTCATAACCCACCTAAGTTGCTTTTTCCACAGGACCTCATTCCCTCAACTGTATTGAGTATAGACCCAAATCACCTGACGTCATCACATGATAAACATTGCTTGCACCATTTCGGGAGTCACATTCCCTGTGTGTTACTGTGCACCGCGCATTCGTCACGACGCGGGTGCAATTAGACTCGCGCTAGCTATACATGTCTTTTGACTTTTAAAAATGGCAAACCATGGACAGACTGTAACCACAAATGATGTCAGTGCAAGGGGTTTATACTGTCCTTCATCTATTCACATCAGTGTAGGGCATAAATTACATTGAAAATGTTCTGTGATAAAATGGAGATTGAGGCATCTTTTGCAACCAAATGACAGCGTTGTTTGTTTTTAAATAAGCTTATCTCATCTTTTGCCACACTTGTGTGCTTTTAAGTTACATATGATGGATTATTAAAGCTTATCAATGTTCAGGTCTTGTCATCCTTTATCAGTCTAACGTGTCTAATGACTTCATACTTTGACAAGATGCATTTATTTTATTCTTGTAATAAAGAATAGCAACTGCTTCAATAAAAGCAGAGATGTAGTGTACCTTAACAAAATGGTTCTGGGTGGTTGACATTCTGAGTACAGCCTCAGTTTAATTTTGAGTTTTATGGCTGAAATCCCAATAAATTGTGCCACTACTCTAATTCTTGGCCCTACTGCGCAGTGCAACATGACGACGACCCTCCAGGTCCGTCGTAAAACAACTGTTTAAAAAAATTAATAGTTTGCCGGGTCAAACCGCATTGCATGCGCATCGGACAACAAATTGGCTTCTTTCACAAAGGCAGTTAAATGCAGATTCTCCATGAAGTCATCAGAGTTACTTTTATTATTTGTTTATAATTAAAAACCGAGTATTAAACTAAAAGTTAAAGGTGAAATTTATCCTTAAAAGTTGTTACATTTACATGATGTAGTTGAAAACTTGTGGATGTCATTTGGTCTTGTATAGTAGGGCCAATTGAGAATCGGAGTGAGTCCATGATAATTTGGTCTTGTATAGTAGTGCCAATTGAGAATCGGAGTGAGTCCATGATAATTTGGTCTTGTATAGTAGGGCCAATTGAGAATCGGAGTGAGTCCATGATAATTTGGTCTTGTATAGTAGGGCCAATTGAGAATCGGAGTGAGTCCATGATAATTTGGTCTTGTATAGTAGGGCCAATTGAGAATCGGAGTGAGTCCATGATAATTTGGTCTTGTATAGTAGGGCCAATTGAGAATCGGAGTGAATCCATGATATTGGGGCTAATTATGGGACTAGTAATAATAATAATAATATTTAAAATTTATATTGCGCCCCTTACATACAAAATGATCAAAGGCGCAGAACACATGTTAAAATGCACAGAATGGAAGAAAACGACTAGTGATGGCAGTGTATGCATTAGAGAGGTATTATCAGATGGAAATCTTTGTTAAATTCCACTGTAAAACAGACAGACTATACAATGAAACAAACATGAGTCGAGATGAAAAACATCACCCAGCTGACCATGTTGAATACCGTCAGAATGTTACTCTCACGGCTTTGAACAATAACAGTCAAGGCCTAACTTAACGCCATTCATGCAGTGAAAATTAGGCAGCTTTTAGCTACTGTAAAGCTCATTTGACCACAGCGACATTACGCATGTGAATCTCTTGCAACAGCAGTCATACGATACGTGTATAATTTAATTTAGGAACCATCGTAGATGAT
The DNA here is from genome assembly GCA_037783415.1 of Leptasterias polaris. Classification (NCBI taxonomy): domain Eukaryota; kingdom Metazoa; phylum Echinodermata; class Asteroidea; order Forcipulatida; family Asteriidae; genus Leptasterias; species Leptasterias polaris. The sequence goes on from JAZGTN010000089.1 coordinate 3,015,207, forward strand.
TCTAATCTGGGAATAGTGAGGGACAGTAAAAGCGTCGAGGATGCGTAGAAGGAAAGAGACTGAAATTTGACACTCGCTGTGATAACAACATTTTCAGGCTACAGTAATTGCTGACTTTGCAATGTTTTTTTTTTTTTTTTTTTCCTTCAGTATTTTGTGCTGATGAAGTAAAAAAGAAAATAAGAAACAGATTTGTTTAAATTTTTATTATTAGTAATTTTCGTAGAATTGTAAGTCTTCGTTTAAACACCTTGTACTGGTATGCTATGTTGATTTTTGTTGGGTGAAGGATCTATGCAGATATGCACAGTATGCACAATGTTATCACACAGGTGGGCATTATTTCATGACTAAATGAATTACATGTAAAAATGAATTACATGTAAACTAGAGTGTCTGAGGATTTTTTTTTCTCAAAAGAATTGTTTGCTTTGAGGAAATGAAAAATTTTCGAGTGCTAAAATTATTAATTTTATTTATTATAATCAGTTTAAATTATTTGTGTAAAGTTAATTTTTCAGATGAGTTGAAATTTCAAGGGCATTTGATATCCTCATGCCAGTGTAGCTTTATATTACATATATTGGAATTTGGTCGACACAACTCGACCAGACACGTCAGCTCACAAAACCCTTTTCTATTTCCAGTTTATTCCTGAATCTATTTCATCCCTAAGAGTAACTCAATCCCACCCTGACCCAAGAAGAAAACACCTCACAGGCAGAGCTTGAATAAGATTCAAGCGGGAGATGGTAAAACGATATGGTGCCTCTGAAAAGGCCCATCTATTTTTGCAAAACCCATTCAATCTCAAGACGAGAGAGGAACTTTGTCCCTCCTCTCTCTGACTTCTACCCTTCATGAGGCATCCATGCAGAGAAAGAGGACAGAAATTAAGTCCCAGACGGATCTATGTCAAGATTTGTTATAATTTTGGAAGACGTCTTCACAACTTTTCTGTTATGATCTGTCGGCGGAACAGCCTGTTGAGACAAACAAATCCAACATGATAGTGTGCAATAGCATTACAAAACACAGGGGCTTTGTACTTTAAGAGCGTAGGCGTGCTTTGTGAACAAGTGTAACACATTGAATGCTAATACTGATTATTAGTATAGGAGAAATATTTATCAGGTATTCTTTATACTTTACTTCTCTAGGTGCTTGAGGATTGCACTGAATGTACTCCCCTAAGGGTTGGTTCAATTTAAACATATTTATAAGCAAATAGAGAGTACTTGTTAAAAAAAAAATAATAATAATAACTTTCTTTTTCCAACTGGTTTCCCCCCTTGTGAAAATGTTGATTTACCCCTAAAGCCAATGTTGTTTGTTCTTACAAGGGCTGTTACCCGCACCACACCCACCCAATTCCCCAAAATAGGGGAATCCTTCAAAATCCTCTGAATGTGGTAGATTTCTTGTCTTCTCAGGTAGGATATTCGCACTAAGCATCTAATGGGTGTCTTTAGAAACCCTTTTCACACTACAGAACCACTACCCCAGGAATATCCTTAGGAACTTTAACCCCGGTATCTGGCGTCAATCATCTCAGGTTAATCATCTGCCGCTATCTGGGTAGGCACTACCTCATACATTGCCCAATGAAATGCATCATAGGCATATCTGACCAATAATGTTGACGCAACTCTACAAAACGCAAGCGTGATGCGTGTAAAAGCCTGAGCTCTATGCGCACACAAGCACGTCCTTGTAATGGGGGAAAATCACTGGTACAAGACATTAAGAAAATGACCTAACAGAGGTAGACCCCTTGCATTGGCCACCATCTCCGAGAGGCAAAACAATGGAAACTTGCACGTGTGTACGTGCCACGCACAACATTCAGCCAATGATATGTCTTCATTTGACCTCAGTGAGTGCGCTGTTTGGGCTTTTGATATCATATGCAAGGGGTCTATTGGTGTTTAGATATTGAAGTACATGCTCAGGAATTTTAATGGATGTGAAACAGTCCTTAAAACTTCTTAGTCCGACTGCCTTAGAGTGGGGGGGTAAATGGTGTATAGCAATGCTGCATATTACACGTTACTATCAGCCGTAGAAGCTAAATCCAATGACATATTATACACTTGAAGACCGTATCACTCTCACCACCTGTAGGTACTGTGAACATCGATACCATTCTGAGCCGGTACATGATTGATTATAAAATTGAAAAAACGTGCACAGAATGTTCTCTACTTAATTGCAAAAATTTCCTGTCTCAGAAATGTGATCAATATATACCGACATGTACGGATTTAGGATGGCCAGATGGTGATAAGGAATATAGGGTGTGATCTCTAGATTGCTGAGGTGGATGTCAATTTAGTTTATCGTTTGTAGAAAATAGAAATGATGAAATGTGGGCAAATTAAAGGAAGCTATAACTCATTGATATTATCAAGCATATTCAGAAAGATTTTAACAATAAATAATTTTATAAAAAGTGGAGGGGGGGGGGGGAATGGTTGGATGCTCCATCTGTGGTTTAAATTTCTTGAGCTATAAGTATCTGATGTATTTTTGTTCTTGGATCTTGCCAGAGTGTGAGATCAGGTTTCTTAAAGGATGGTGCAAACCGTAGCTGATCTATAAGGAGAATTCCTCCTGTATCAAGATGCTAGCTATGTAGATCAAGTATTGTCACGTTACACATCCCAAGATAGACTTGGTTGCCAGTCCTTATCGAGATGCACTAGCGCACAATTAAACAGTGAGCCATTAACTCCTCGACCGTGGCGCGGAAATTCACAAGATTTTCTGATGTACCTAGAAATCCTTTGATAAGTTTATTTTGTACGGGATTCAATTATCTTTTGAATGATTTTCACAGTTTGTTTGTTTGCTGTCACCCTGATAAATCACCCTTATATGTTGAGTCTGCTGGGAACTTAACTGTATACGTTTGGGGCCTAGCCCTGTACCCATAATGCAACAGGTGTTCAGGATTTGAGTTCACTGCTGAATGCAACAAAATATAACAATCGGTACCAACTGGTGTATTTTGTTGCATTTGGCGGGGTTAGTATCAAAGTTGATATCAGAACCAATGCAACAGGAGTGCAGGATTTTAGTTCACTGCTAAATACAACAAAATACAACAATGTGTACCAATGTTTGGCAGGGTTTAGTGTCAAAGTTGATACCAAAAACAATATGGGCCATTCACTTTTAAAGGCATTGTATACTTTTGGTAACAGCTCAAAATCAGTGTCCACATTTTGTGTGATTCAACATATGCATGAACAAACAAAGCTGTGAAAGTTTGAGCTCAATTGGTCCCCCATCCAGGTCACGAGAAAATAGTGAAAAGAGACCTTATGTGTTTTCTGTTTTTCAAACATCAAGTTTATTATCACGCATGATAAAAACTATTGTTTTACTCATTTCTCAGAAACGATAGCATTTTAGGCAGAAATATTTTAAGGAACCCTTTCTACCATTACTTACTTTAAATCATGTAAGTTATGTGTGAATCTGTGAACATTTGTGTTTTTCGATCTTACCAATAGTGTACAGGGCCTTTAAAAGGCACTCTTTCAAATTTGTAACTATGTGTAACCTTTTTTTTTCGATTAAACTATAAGCCAGAAGAAGTGGATTATTTTCATCTTGAGAATGTAATATTACTTTTTTGAAAGTCCCTTTTTTATTGGCTAGTGAATTTATTTTTGGTTGCGTGAGCGTGGGCTGCATCATGTCTGTATTTGAAAAACAAAATGTGCACACAAAAATGCCTGTAATACTTGGGTCCTAAGTTTTTATTATAGTCTCTTGTTGGTCTCAGCTGTAGCTGGCAGCTTGTCTCTGTGGAATTGCAGTCTTTCATCTAGGCCCTTGAAATTAATCACTATTCACATATTAATCCTGCTGAAAGCATGACCATTTACTTACTTATAGTGGATTAATGGATGCGCAGTTCATTTTCTACTACGCGGCTCATATTTCCTTCATCAACTCTCAATACTACTCCTTGGATTGCAAAAACAATGTTATTACAATGTTGCTGAGTGCTTACTGCTCTATTTTATCCTGCACATGTTGACATGCTCAAATTCCAGCGACTGATTATGTTCCTTCCTTTGGGGGAAAAGAAGAAGACAGTTGAATGTCTGTAGACAGTTGACATGAGCATCGCGGGCTTCGGGCAACTATCATAGGACGATATCCTGGAAGAATTTTGCATTGACCTGTTGCCAAGTCTGGTAACCTTTCCAAATGACAGGCTTCAGTTACAATACATACAATAAATTCACCGGTTGAGCAGGCACAGCAAAGGAGCTAAAGCATGCTGTATTTGTTTAGAATTTGTATGATGAGGACTTTTGCACAGGGCATGCTGAAGATTTCTGCCTAAGTGCTAAGACTCAGTGAAAGATGAGCATATAGAGGCAAAGTATACATTTGGTTTTTGGAGCCATTTGATTGTTTTAATCCTGTATAAATGTATATATACAATAAAACTAGCTGAAGAAAATTTCAGTTCAAAAGGTGGTAGTGTTTTTGAGATATCGCCAAAAAACTGGAGCAGTTATGTCCACGCAGGAAGAATAATCTGTAATTGGAATGTACAATCTGAGAAACTATTCATACATAAAATGTTTCTTAAATCAGAATTGTTTTGAACCCCTTTCCCCTAAAACCCCTATCCTTATAAGGGACTCATTTCTCAAAATGGTCATTGATTTTTGCAGTAATTTCCAAAGGGATATCCTCCCTTTAACTATTATGACCACAGCTTCTTTCATTGTGACATGAAGCTTTGCAGAGCAATTTAGCTTGATTTATTGGCTAACTCATCTTTGGAATAGCTCTTTGTGAAATCAATACCCTGGTCATAAATTGTCTGTGAGTCCATGACCCGATTTCATAAAGCCTGTAAGCAGACATTTTATGCTTACTGCGTTGCCCACATTTTCTATTTCATAAACATGGCTTACTGTAAGCAAAGCAAAGGGCATGCTAGTTTGTCAGCAGTTTTTGTAAGAGGATGACTAAAGCAACGATGCAAATCCATTTTGAGCACTCACAAGCATTGTAAAATCTTCTTGATTGTTTTATGAAATACACTTTTGCTTTAAAACAGGGGGCAAGTCAACTGTGAATCCTGTTACACGAAGCTGCTTAAGCACAAAGTGGAGCTAAGCACGCAAAACAAATTCTTACCAGAATAAGGTTACCAGCCAAAACAAAATTGTGCATGTACTATCTGTGATTGGTATCCTGCTCATTTTTGCTCAGCAGTAAATCGTTAAGCATTATTTTCTGCTTAAGCAGTTCTATGAACTTAGTGGTGGGGCTGGGGTATCGGTATCTTTCCTCATCTTCCACCGCCCTAGGACCCTGTTTCAAATCATGCCTGGGCACTATGTGAATTGGGTTTTCAGTCCCTACCTGACTGCGGTGGGTTTTCCTGGGAATGTCTCTGGGGTTTTCCTCCCATCTAAAATTAAAACTTCCTTCTTAGGGCGGTGGAAGATGAGAATCCTTGGCTTCACAACTAGAATAAATTAAATGAAATTGGGCCCATCCAGGTCTCAGTAATTTGGTTTTCTGAACGATTTCTTTGACTTGATAAGTTGCAATCTGTTCCTATCAAGAAAGAGATTTCAATATATTTAGTCAAGAGAGACAATTCAAAGTTGGAGTTCAGCTGTCTGAGATGTGCTTTCAGTGGGATCGCCCACAGCACATTCCAAGGAAAGGACGGCTTCTCCTAGATTAGTACTAGAGGAAGCGTTGGAACAGTAATGTTGAGGATGTGGCCCATGGGAGAAATTCTCTTCAGACAATTAGCTTTCTAGTAGGAAGCCGAAAGCATGATTGCCGACTAGAAATAATGTTCACTTATTGCCAGTCAGTATTTAAGTAGAAAACCATTCTTGGCAATCCATGGTTTTTTACTCGGGTTTCATTTGACTGCAGAAATCACAAACTGGTTTTCCAAATTGTTTTCTTTGCTTGTGTTTTAGAGATTTAAAACAATCACGCAATCAAGTCCCAATAATCATTAAGAAAAATAGATTTCTTATATTTGTGGTCCCTTTAATGTCAGTAATCACAGATTAACTTATCAGACCAGCATTTTGAAGGAGTGTGAGTGCAAATGCTGTACTCGGCACACCTTAACCCTATCTATAAGAACTGCACAAAATAGCACTCTGTAAAATTTAAAATGGTTCTTAAAAATTTGAAAAATTTATTTTTAATCACAGCAGGAGATGGACAATGAATTGGGCATTTATTTGCTTTGATCACGTAACAAAATAAGAGTCCAACAATTTTCATGACAGTATGTACATTTGAATATTTGGAGGTACTTGCATTTTATTTAATTTTTTGAAAAATAACATATACCTACAGTGCATCCCTAATTCCCTTTAGTGATTTAATTAGAACCTTCCCCACTGTTAATACAAAATCCAACACCATATGGTTAAAAACTCAACAGCCAAACTATTGGATTATGGTGTTGGTATTCCCATGTAAAGCGTAATCACTTACGAGTGTAGGGGTGTTCCCATGTAAAGCGTAGAGTGTAGTCCAACATTATTCACCCAAACTGTTGGACAATTGAAGAGCAACGGTCAGAAATGGTTTCAAACGTATTTATAACTGATTTCTATAGACTTTAATTATTAAATTTTTTCCGTTAAAAATAAATAAATATCTAGGGTAGGCCGTACTTTTAGGGTTGGTCGGGTTACTCCAACATAACCATTTTAATTTGTCTTGCCTTAGTGTGGTGTAACGAATGTGTTTCCTCATGGGACATGTATTGGTTACCATTGTCAGAGTCAGGGAACGTGACCAAGATGACTACATGTACAATGTGATACAATTCCATCATCCTTTAGAAATATTTCAGAAGGCACATCATCTCCTGTAGGGTCTCCACCGATGCTTTTTGTGGCATCAAATTAGCAATATAACCTTTACACTTCCTTGAATAATATTTCCTTTTTCAGAGAAGCGTATATTGATGTCATACCGTACACTCTTGTTACCATGGTAACTATTATACCACACAATGAAACCAGAATTCCTTGCTGATATTTCAACATATCTTAATTATCAAGGTAATCCTATTAGTCACCCAAAAGGCCTCACTATATGTTTTGTTCTACTAATGGGGGTCGGAAAATTTTCCTCTCTTTCTAAAATATCAGCAAGGCTGGGAATCGTTTGTTTGCGTATTTTGATAATTTGTTCATTATCCAATGAGAAACAGAGGGGTATATTAAGGATACTTCAGAACGGATGGTTAGCAGATGCAGACCGGAAAGAAATTAGAATTGATGTTTTGATTTCTTTTGAGATTTTGTTTATGTTTTGGATTTGGTTATTTTTCTGAATCATTTATTTATTCTTTAATCCGAACAATTTCCACTTGATTACAAATGAAAACAGTAAAGTCATTTTATTTATTTTTTAATATGGAGTGGTTAACAATTTAAGTTAACAACAGTTCTTGCAGAAAACAACTTCACACAATAAATATTTAGTTTCAAACTAACAAGTCTGAGAAGTTTTTACAAAGAGTTCAATTATTTTTTAAGTTTTTTTATAACGACCCCACTGTGTACATTAAATGCACAACCTCTTCAAAACAACATCTTTTGCATATAGGCTTCGCCTCTGACTTGTGCATTGCTTGGCGTGTACTTTCGTTTAACTCATTGGGCACTAAACATTGCACACAATGCATGACGGACACCTGGACTTCCGGCATACACATATTTCCTACAGGGGACTGCTAGGGTTGAAGCCCTTACAGACTTCCACAATTGAGCACTTGCATCCCCATAAGCTTATTGCAACAAATAACTGGGATAACACCCACCTCTCTCCGACCCCCCCCCCCCCTTCACAAAAACAACAAAACAAAGCAAAAGCCTGTGGCAATTTAGAGACCGACTAAATCTTCTTGATTTGCTTGTATTTTCTACAGGATGGCTATATTTCCTTCAAAGAATTCATCTGTGCCTTATCTGTCACATCCAGAGGGACGCTTGATGAGAAATTAGACTGTGAGTGTCACCTGGCAAGTTTTTTTTATTAAAGGGTCTGTATATGTTTGGTAATGACTCTGAAAATGAATGGCAATAAAACCTTACATGATAAGAAGTACAGCAGCTTTGGATAGTATAATGCATTTTGAGAAACTTTTCACTTCGAAGTACTGAGGTTATGGAAAAATATATCACTTTTTATCCCATAAAAATTTGAATCTGAGAAGCGTTACTGCCGTAACGCTTCTCAGACTGTGTATTCTTATAGGGAATATTCTTCCTGCGTGGAAATATTCGCTCTGGTCTTTCGGTGATATCTCAAAAACGCGACCACCTTTTGAAGTGAAATTGTCACAGGTTAGTTACAGGATTAACACAATCAGTAGGCTCCAATTACCAAACGTATACAGCACCTTTAACATCCAGTAGAAATAGTGCTCATCAACATAAGCACTGTCATCAATAAAGGGAGGGTCTACCTTCGGTCATTACTCCAAAAATGATTGACCATAAAAACTTAGGTGGTAGGAAGCATTGCAGCTGTTGATAATGTATGATATTTTTTTGAACGATTCCCTTCTAAGGAATGCGGTTTTAGAGAAATGGATTCAAAACAATTTTCAATCTGAGAAACGTTTCTTGCATGAAACGTTTCTCAGATTGTGTATTCCAGTTATGGATTATTCTTCCTGCGTGGACATAACCGCTCCAGATTTTCGGTGATATCTCAAAAAACACTCAAACCTTTTGGAATCAAATTTTCACAGGTTAGTTTTATTGTGTTTGTATGCTTTCAGATGCCTGAGATGGGCTTCACGCCTGAAGCCTTTCTCAGATTCAAATTTTGGGGTGAAAATTACCCCTTTCTCTAAAACTACATTACTTAAAAGGGGGTCTTTCCTAACAATGTTTTATAATAACAACTATCTCCAGTGCTCCTTACCAAGTAATTTTTATGGTCATTAATTTGTTGAGTAATTACCAAAGGAATACCCTCCCTTCGAAGGGGAATTTATATTATTGCTTTTGGAAAAAGTAATTAATTGCAAATGCGCATCTGTGTACGGGTAAAACACAAACAATATTCATTATCCCAATGCAAGGTTAACATCTTTTAAAAGTCTTTGGTTGCTAACCTTGTCATTCCTCTCTCTAAGACTCTTTAACTTCTTGTCCAACCTCGTAGTTTTTACCAAGTTGATGCCCCCATAAGAGAGTACCGGAATAATGCACTGATTGAAAACCTGTCTCTTCAATGTGACCGGGAATTCCTTTAAAAAAACCAACGATGTATCTTACTTTCTTAGAAAGAGACAGAGATTACGTTGTCACTATTTGACGGCTTCCTCTTCTATAATGTTGTTCTTCTTCTACTTTTGTTACGTACAGGGGCATTCAACTTGTATGACTTGGACCAAGATGGTTTCATCACTAAGCAAGAGATGCTAGATATTGTAGATGCAATTTATAAGATGGTGGTGAGTAGGGACTTGTTTATCCCATAGAAATAGAACCCGGAGAACGCTGAGCTGGACCGCCCTCTGTGTCGTCTGTGGACGCGGCGTATCGATACCACGCGACACGCGTGTATGGCAAAATGATCATCACGTGACACGCGTGTATGGCAAAATGGCAACGCACAGAGACCGTTTCTACGTGTTTTCATTGGTCAATGTTCATGACGTCTACTGTATGGTAAAATATTATCACTGGCTTAATGCTAATTTTGCCATACACGCGTACAAAAAATGGCGTTCTCCGGGTTCTATTTCTATGGTTTATCCTGAAGTAATTAATAGAGCATTGCTTTAACTACTCTTGAGACCAATGAGGGCGCTACAGGTTTTTTTGGACCTACCACATTGGAGAATCATTGCATACTCTGTGCTTTTCGTGTCCTGCTGAGAAAAAAATAACTCGGGCACTTCAAGTGAGATTGAAATCCGTGACCTTCCGTATTGTAGAATCACTCTATACTCAGTGCTTTCCTATTCCTGTTGCAGTGAAAGGAAATAACACAGGCGCCTTAAGTTGGGTTCGAACTTGCGACCTTCCATATTATAGAATCACTCTATACTCAGTGCTTTCCAATTCCTACTGAAAAGAAACAACACAGGCGACTCAGTGAAATTCGAAAAATCTTGGTTCTGAATTGTTTTCACACGAAGTTGCCCTCATTAATAATACTAAAATGAGGTCTCTGAGATTCCTGTTGCAGTTGTAACCATCCCCTTCAACAGACCCTTCCCATGAAATATGCTAATTACATTCACGAATGCGTACAGACACTATTGGTTGGCAAACGCCATAGAGATGTGCACTAAGCAGACGCACACACACGTCTGCGTCACACCACCATCAGCCTCATACAAAAAGGTGCGATGTTCCATCATTTTGCCAACCAAAGTGTTAGTGCGCACGCGCAACGTGCAATTTACATATTTCGTGGGAAGAGTCTATTAACTCCCCCCCCCCCCCCCCCCCCCCGAATGTCACTTTCTGATTACTAACAGACAGCTTTTATTTTGTGGATTTGTTGTCAGGGTAACATGCTTGATCTTCCACAAGATGAAGACACACCAGAGAAGAGAGTCAATAAAATATTCGGCCAAATGGATTCGGTTAGTAGGCCAAGAGGGTGGTTGGCAATAGACTGTGCAAGTCTTGTTGCATATCGAAAACAACGTGAATGAAAACGACATTTTTTATGAAATCAAATGGGTTTTTAGATTCTATTTATACAAAATTCTTGAAAATAAAAATACCCATAGCGATTTGTTGTAAATTCAATCAAATTTTTCATATAATACAAATAAGTTTGTATAAATTTATGCTACCACTACATAGGTTAATGATAACATGTACGTCAGTTGGGCAAAATTCTAAGTGGTAACAATTAACCGGAAACATAGGTAAAGTTTTATTCCTAGGTTTTCACTTTCAAAATTTATTTTACATTCATATATTTCATGGCTAAATTTTACTTATCTAAGCATATGATGTAATTTTCATTGCCATAAACTGCCTTAAACTGAATGATTTTTTAAGACACAGAATCGCGCACACGCAAAACTCAATATGATTGGGACCAACTTGGTTCCGGAAGTTCAAATTCGCCCGAGACTTGCACAGTCTATATTCTTGTCTTTCTTTCCACAACCAGTCTACGTATCAATCCATTCCCTTGAGTACTTCTCTCTTTGTCACCATGACAAAAATCTTTTGAGTCGTAAGGAATGTAACCTGCGTCATGTAAAGAAACTTAAGTCTGTCTGTATGAGCTGCAGCTCATAAAAGCCTTGGCCAGTTGGCCAGTCAGATTTGTAATCTTTCTGGGACTATAAACTGACAGTAGTGCATCTCTGTTGTTTGTCAACTTTTTAAAAATCTAGCAGTTCTCACAGAGCACTTATCACTATGAGGTCCCTACACATTTAGTATTATCTTTTGTTATCAAAAACACTCGAACCATTCCATGGATTTTCTCCTGGAGAGTGCACAATCTTATCAAAAAGTAAGTATCAGATTTGAGATTCTTTTTAAGAAGCATAACAAAATTAAAATACAGCGGCAAAGAATTTTATTGGTTGCGCCATTTAAAAAAAGGTTACATGTTTCCCTCAGGCAACCCAAACTTTTCTATGTGAAATTTGCAAATTTTGTAATCAAGCAAGTGTTAAATAATGGTTGATAATAATTTCAAATTAATTGATTAATTTCCAAGAGACTAGAGAACCCTTGCATTGGGCGCCAATCACTGAGGTCAAACAATGCAAATGTGTACGTGCCTACCCACAGTGCATAACTCTCAGCCAATGAAAGGTCTTCATTTACCTCAGTGAGGGCGCTGTTTAGAATTGTGATGTCATATCCAAGGGATCTATTACCTTATCTTCCCTTGAGTGATTTACCAGGGCCCAATTTCATAAAGCATGTAAGCACCCAAATTTGCTAAGCACAGAAAAACATTGCTTAGCAGAAAACTGGTTACCAGCCAAAATTCCATAAAGTTTACACTGTTTTGACTGGTGCCCCACTCATTTTTTGCTTAGCATGGAAATTTCATAAGCAGTATCTTTTGCTTAACAGCTTTATGAAATTGGCCCAAGATCCTTCCTCACTTAAGCAGAATCCAACACCATTCAGTAACTCAACACCCAAACTGTTGGATTCTGATTATGGTGGTTTACCTGATCCCATGTAAAGCATAATCACTTCACTAGTGCAGTCCTCAGTCCAACACCATTCAGTAACTCAACACCCAAACTGTTGGACTCTGATTATGGTGGTATGCCTTATTCCATGTAAAGCATAATCAGTTTTATCGTGCAGTCCTCAGTCCAACAGAGTCGAACAAAACATGCAGTTGGATTTTGATGGGTTGGGTTGGAAGGAGCCATGGATTAGGTGCTTAAAGAGCTTGATTTCTCTTGACGCAAGTTGGTTTCTCTTGGCGTTAGTCCATCTTTATAACTCACTTTTTTTCTTATTGTTGTTACAAACGGTTCTAAAATGCATGGTATCTTACTCATTTTTCTTTCCTGTCTCTTTTACAATGCAGAATAAAGACGGCAAGCTGACAAAAGAAGAGTTCCGAGAAGGCTCCAAATGTGACCCCTGGATTGTCCAAGCTCTCTCGCTAGAAATCCCACAGTGACCCAGGTCAAAGGTTAAAGGCTGACTCTAGGTCGTAGGAAGAAGAGCAGCTCTTTTTGTACAAAGAAAAAAATCTATACATTTCCAGAATCTTCTTCCATCATTGGGATGTGGTCTGATTTCTGCCTCTAGGGTTAATGGTGCGTGATATGAGACATGGTGGTACTTGGTCACCTTTGACTCTTTGACCTACGATAGAATTAGGTCACATGCTTCATTCATTTGAAACAAACTACCTTACGGAAATAATTCCAAGTTTCAGAAACAATCTGAATAATTTTTTTCTGGAAAATGGAATGATCACCAAGCGATATACAAGAGTATCCAGCATAAGACACATAACCCTAAGTTTAATAGTGGTTCTAAAAGCAAACAAAAAATACAAATGCGTTTTGTGCCCACCGATCAATTTGACAAATTAATTGGGTAAATACCTCACTTCCCACCCATCCCCCTTTCTGCAAGTCATTCAAAATACTGAAAGTGAAATGAAAATCTAGTGAGGATTGTTTGATATTGATTTTTTTATTTAGCCATATAGAATTTCTGAAAACAAAGTTGAACTCTGAACTCAAAATGACCCTTGTAATCCATTAGACTGCTTGTAAGTCGATACACATGTATGAACTGGATGTTTGGATGTTCTTGTTGCTATATTGCCAGTACCAAGGGTTGGCATACATATTTGACATGAACCCAAATTCTGTTGTCTATTCACTATTTTTGGCCGAGAAGAATGTTGGCATTTGCAAAAACTTCACCCTCTGAGCTAAGGAGACCATGGCACTATTATACTATTTTCAAAAATACTTTATCAAAGCCTCGGTTTTTAGTTTCCAGTGGTGAATACTATGGCCCTTTTTCAAAACCATAACCAGCTAGGTCTTAGGCTGCGTCAGTAATTTAAAAAACGTATGCTTTCGATATAGGGTTTCCAGCAAACAGAACTGCATGAGCTGAAGCTGAAGCCGAAGCCAGGGTTTCAAAAAAGTGAGCCATATCAATATGCAGAAATGCAGACATTCCAGCAAGATGCTAATGATGAATTTGTGGGCATTTCTTGGAGTAACCAGCCAATCTTGAGCATACAATTTCTACTGACATTTGACTGGTAGTCTGCTGGAGGAAATCTGACCCCACTTGTACATACCGTCAGCCATTGTAAATAATTTGGCCGTCATGGACAATATTGAGTTGCATAATAGAGGTGTCTAATTGTCTAAATGTTTTTTATATCAGAAAAAAGCTCTTTGTTACTAAACTGTAAATAGGGTATACTTAAATATTTTGAGAGAAACAAAACTGTAAATACGATTTGGGGGAAATAAGGGGTTGGTTTGGGACTCGCAATGGAGTATTGTAACTGTATCTATTGCATCAAATTGTTTTAGGCATAGTTACATGTGCGTCTATGTTCATCTTGTAATAGAGACTGCCCTGTTCGCTTGTGTGTAAAACAGATATTTAATAGTTGAGCTTAATGTTTGGTTAAAGTTAAAGGTCACTGTGTTTGTATTAATTTACCGCCCTCTTGTGGTGAACATTTCCTAGGGTGCTTGATGTTTTTCAGTAAATCTTCCGCAAGTTCACAAAATATGGGCCTTTTTTTATGAAACTGAAATGAATTTAAGACTTAATCTGAAAATTGTGGTGAACCTTGTCATATATTGATGAGGGGAGATGTTTCTTTGGAATTCTAGAAGACTGCATACAGCTAGCATGTTTTGAGTATATACCATTTACCAGGCATTGTGTGCCCCAAAGAATGACAGAACGGAAAGGACATAGCATTAGCAACTAATGTGCAAAATATTGTGCTTCTAGAAAACTGAGTGTGAAAGTTTGTTGGTTTTCTGCCATTCATAAGTCATTGAAGGAAGGTTATGGGAATGGGAAAAAAATATCTGCGGGGATAATTCTAGCAACAAAAGTGTGACAGGAATGCCATATTGCTTGTTTTAGTTTTTTTGTTTTTGTCGGGAGCTATTACGTACGTCCCTGTAACAAGGGACAACAACAATAGTTAATGACTTCTTAGAAGTACTATGCTGTATTTGTTGGCAAATGACAGAAATGCTATTTTGAACATTCAAGGGGATTGGAAACTTGGTCATTTTTGTTAATATTAAATAGAAAAGAAAAACAAATCAATTCACCGTGTCAAAAATAATATCCAAAGAAAACCATTTTTGTAATGTGTATGTTTTTTTTTGTAAGTGCCTGTATTTCAAGAGAGTTTTTCACAAATTGTTGTGTTTTATTTAATCATCCAGTACTTTGGGATAAGCGTGCAGTCTAAGGTGAATGGAGGCAAACGAGCTGAGGGGAAGTATTTGGTAGTGTTAAAAATGGTTTCTTTTTTACTTGTTTTTCTCAAAAATAAGAAGGCTGTCAAAGGTAGTTCCTCGAGCTACTGTCTTTGGAAATAACTGTTTTGACTAATGGAAGAAACACCATCTGTCAGTCAAGGGTACTTTTTGATAAAAATTTTACAAATTATTTGCCTTCACCAAGAAGAACATTTTGCTGAGTTGAACACAAAAGTGCGAAATGGGGTTAATTGTTTATCAGCTAAATCTTTGTCAGAATTTAGTGTATTTTTGATTTTCAAAAACTAGGCTCAGGCTTTGGCTCCGGCTAAACGGTTTTATGTTGAAGCAGTGAGCACACTGCTCCAAAATATATGACAGAGCTCAAGCTGGAGCCTCAAGTCTAGGTTTGGAAATGGACCCCTGATGTTACTGCTTATCCTAACTCATTACTCATCGACTGTTTATATTTTTGTAAGCGTTTGAAAATGTTGTTGTTATTATCTTTAGTTGTATTGCAATTAGCCATGACAGTACAAATACTATTTATTTCATTATATTTATATCTATATAATTGAATCTTCAAATCAAGAAAGTACTACATTTGTTGGTTTCATTTTAACATAAAACAACTAATAATATTTATGGTTTATTTTGTGTTTTTGCTGGAAAGGGGTGGTTATAACACTGAAAGATTTACAACACAAAGCTTCTTTGAAGTAAACACTAATTAAGACAGAAACATATTAATAGGACATTAATCTTTATTGGCCCAATACTGATTTTCATGTGTTTGTCAATAGTGATAAGAATTACCAACAGCTGTTTGCTTTGGTGGCGGCTCTGTAATGGCATGGTATTTTGATAAAAAAATTCAAAACTGGTGTGTGATGTTTTAATTTTGGCTGTTAAAATGTTAAAACTAATGATTTTGTTTCAACAATTATTTGAAGAAAGGTAACTTTAGCTTTTCAGTTTGATTTACAGGCAGCATGGTGCAAACTGCTGCAGTGAAAGGACATATCTTATTTGTTCATATGATACAACAATAGTACATGTAGAGTATACTTTTAAATTAAGCTCTAGGCCCAATTTCATGGTACTGCTTACAACAAAATTCTGTTTAGAGATGGCTAACTATCGTCCTCAAGCACAGACTTTAGTGGTGAGAAATGCCATGAGGTTTGACCCAGTGAGCCACTTATAAGACCCTCTTTAGTAGCCTCATGCAGCTCTTTGAGGGTTCCCCGATGGATCCTTTCAAGCTTGCAGCAGCACTAAATGCTGCGTGGTTTGGAATACTTTATTTGCGTTAAAGTGCCATTTGCTTTTCAGTCAGGTTTGAAAGCAGTCTGTTTCAATTTGCCAAAGTAAAAGAACATACAGCCTTGCTTGAATGAAGTTCTATGTATGACACTGCTTAAAGTACTAAATGGAGGTGGGTTTGAAGTGCCATGTATGACACTGCAGCTGGGTTTGAAGTGCCATGTATGACACTGCAGCTTGGTTTGAAGTGCCATGTATGACACTGCAGCTTGGTTTGAAGTGCCATGTATGACATTGCTTAAAGTACTAAGTGAAGCTTAGCTTGAAGCACCATGCATTACGGTGTTAAAGGCCATTTTCAGCATGGCTTTAAGTGCCAAAGGTTCATTAAGAATAGCTCCTTACTCTAATTAAATATTCTATGCTGTTTTCTCTTTAAAATCAAAAATGTTTTTTCCAATCATTTTCAGCAGAAATTAACTCAGTTTCATTTACACAAGCATTCAAATTCACAAATTCATTCAAACTGGGGTTTCTTTTAAGCTACTGTTGCATTCAAGTTTGTACACACGTGCACACTTGATTTCGTTCTAATCATTCATGTTCATTTCAGTCATTCTGTTTCATTTATAGACATTCAAGACTCTTCATCACTCTTCAGTTGAATTTCTATACCTATTTGCAATTGATGAAATTGAATTGTTGACTAGCCCCTCAATGTTGGTTTTCATGCAAAATTGAATGATCTTTGCGATCTAATGAATTTGAGATCTAATGAATTTGAATGATCTGTGAATGATCTGTGAATGCTAAAACTGTTACACTCAAATTACTCCTTTTTACTGATGAATGCTGATCCAACGGAGCATTTATTTTCAAACAAAATTTAATGAGCCGGGAATCATTGTTAAAATTTGCCGGGAAAACCTTTAGTTACTGAAATATCATAAGAGGAATACAGCATTTGTTTTTTGAAGAGTAGGCCTAACTCAAGACTCATTTTGTAGTATTCTATACACCATACAGCCAAACTTTGAAGATTTGGTGGCCACGTAAGAACAACGAACAAGTTTTTGTGTTTGTCATGGATTTTGTGCACATTCATTTCAGGCTTGTTGTGATTGCAGCAATTGAAATAAGCAATGGTTAACTGTGGGCAATTTGCTTGACTTCAATATTCTCTGTATAATGATACTGGTATAAACTTCGTGTGAATTTTCGTTATTGTTTTTTCTTCAACTTATTACAAATCTTGTAATTGGTGTTTAATATGGAATTAAGTCATAATATGGTTATGTGTGGACAAACTGTTCTTCAAAGTTATACAACTTAACTAGCTGTGATAATCAAAACTCTTCGTCACTATCTTGAGACCAACAGGAGGATCGAGGCAGTAGCATAACCAGTTTTATTTTTTTTTTGGGGGGGGGGAATTTAATGTGTTTTAAAACCATTCATTTGTGCATATTTGTTATCTATTTTGGGAGTCAGAAGAGGGAAAGTGTGGGGGGGCCTTCCCCGCCCCCTTTTGGTCAAGCCACTGGATCAAGTGTTGGGGTTTTGGGGTTTTGCAACTATTTTCAAACTAACAATAAACCTGGACAAACAGTTATTGGCTCATTGTTTGTGTCCATGACCAATATCATGTTTTGGCTTAATTACTTATCAAACTTTTTTTCTTTTTGTGTAAACCACTCAAAGTGTTGTACATTAGGAACTATCTAACAGCCGTCCCTATTGGTCGTGTATTAGGCCTAGACCATGCCATGCAATGTTTATCCAAAGTGTAATGATTTGTTGTTTGTATACATAAACAAAACTTGCATCTCATGTATGTGTGATAATTTATTCAATGAAACCATTGACGTTGTTTGTTTCTGTTGAAATCGAGATTTGTTTTGATCATTGTGTACAACATCTACGTAAAATAGTGCATTTCATGAATATTTGTTTATAAAAGTAAACCTTTCATTTATTTCATGTAATTTAATTAAATTTAATTATGTATTATTTTGTTCTTATACGGGGTCGATGGCCAACAAATAAATTGTACTAGAATGTGGTGTCCACTGTTAATTTACACTGATCTCCATTTGTCCGAAACTGTCCACTTGGAAAAACCGGTTCCAACCAGTTTTCCAGAAGCACCTGTGGAAAGTACGCTGCTCTATTCATATGCAGATTAGTTTGCATTTCTTTGGTTGGACAGGTTCATTAGAGAAATGGGTGATAGGAGGCACATCCGAACAGACATAAACGTTTTATTTTCGATTATTTTATATCATAAAAGTCACAATATTATTTTGTTACTACAATGTATTGATTATACACTTTATTCTAAGAGAACTACTTTTGTTTTGCTCAAAAAACCATGGAGGTAGGAATTAATTCCTACCTCCTTAAGAAAACATACAGAAATATTTCATCCAAATCTTATTTGTCAAGAGCAACAACTTTTCCACAATCGTCTGTCTACGCTTCACGAGCTTCGCTCAGTCTCTGGTAAGTTTTTGTCCTTTTTTTCTTCAAAATATTTTCTCAATGATGTGTTGAGTGTTATGAATGGGTTTATTAGACATTGAAGATCAAATCCGTGTTCTTAGAATTGGTGTCATGATTTTCGAAAGTGGTAAAAATTGGGCAAATCTGGTGACTAGTGTGGCAAAAATGGTCGAACGTGAGTTGTCTCGTAAACCCTCCGGTCTGCGACCGTCGGGAGGATGGCGTGTCGTGGCCAAGCGGATGAGAGCACTCTGGTGATTCTGTTCTGTAGAGTGTGGGTTCGAGTCCCGTTCGTGACACTTGTGTTCTTAAGCAAGAAACTTGACCATTATTGCTGCATCCTTCGGATGCAGCTTAAAGCCGTTTGTCCCGTGTGTTGTGTAATGCACGTAAAAGAACCCAGTGCACTTAATATTGAAAGAGAAGGGGGTTGCCCCGGATGTTCCTGCATGGAGGAAGGAACTCCATGGTTCCTGCATGGTTTGATTGGCTGCATATTGCGCCAAAGCACCTTTTAAACTATTACATGGTGAAGGAATAGGTCTCATACTTCAACACGTAGCTCCACACATACCTTGCAGGACTGTTGAAGCGCCTTGACCGTCACTAAGTGACGGATATGAGCGCTATATAAGAAGCCATTATTATTATTATGGGTTACGATTATCGCAACTACCACGAATGTAATCCTTGGAAGACACGGGGAAGGTAATCGAACGCACCATTTTATAGCGATTTCGTTTGCTATAGTACATTACAAAAGGCCACCAAAAAATCTAAGAAAAGAGTTGTTCAAACAAATACGAACTCGAAACTAATTTTTTTTTAACAACGAACAATTCCCAACCAAATTTTAAAACGCAACATCAATCAAACATGTTTAAAAAAAGAGTAACTCCGTTTCAAACTTATAAGAAAAAAAACGCAATCAAATGAAACAAAACCAATCAAAGACCGAATCCTTGAAAAGAACACAAAAAACCCAAAAGACAAATAGGGACGAATGACTAACATAGTCAAAATAAAGTGAAATCAAACAACTATCGTTGAAAACGAAATCAAACTAACTACTACAAAAAGGTTGAGGGCGGTTATCTAAAGCTAAGGGCGCGCCACACTAAATAAACTCACATATAGGAACCAATGCGAAATGATAAATATTCAAAAATACTCAAAAAATCGTGAAGTCTCTCAGCCTCTTGAAAACCAATCAGACATATTTTCGGACAACTAAACTTCAGAATTCTTTTCAATTTTTGGCAGGTCAGCCGTTTGGAATTTTTGCTAGCTACCCCAGAAAAAAAAACCCGAAAATGAACTTTTTCCCAAACCGACTTGCTGCCAGTTTTCGTAAAGCACTTCTCCACTTGCCAAGTAAAATAGGGCCAACTTAAATGCCTAAAATTATCAAGTCTCCCCAAAAGTTGAAACACAGAACCCCCAGGTTGTGATAGATTTGTATAATTACACAATCAATTAATTGCATGACCCCCAAAACGTTATCTGTGGGCTTAAAAATTATGATAATCAGCTTGGCGCATGAATTTTGGCCCATTTAGTGTGGTGCATCCCTAAAGACAAACGAGAAACTATGGACTGAATAAAACTCAACGTTGGTGGCGTACGTTCAGTTGTGATTATTGTTGCCATTCTAGTAGTAGTAGTTGGCAGACGTCTGTCGCGGACGACAATGTCAAGTTTAGCTGTATCCATCAAGGACAACTTTCTCTCCTCATCTTGTTGTCTGTTTGTTTGTGATCGTGTCTCATCCCATCATACAGCGTAGACCTCCAGCTGGAACGGTTGCTGGCCAACTGAGGCCATGACCAGGTGGGGATTTCAAAGTCTACCAAATCCCTCTTCAAGACATCTTTGAAACGTAGTTTGGGACGTCCAACTGGTCGGCCTCCATTTTCGAGGACTCCATAGAGTATGGAGCGGGGGATTCGGTGTGATTCCATACGGGTCACATGACCTGCCCAGCGGAGACGGATGAACTTGAGCCTTGATGACAATGGCTGAGATTTGGTTATCTTGAACAGTTCCTCATTGGGTAGTTTGTCCTTCCAGGTGACTCCCAGAATGGAACGGAGACATCTTGTGTGGAACGCACTCAGTCTGCTTTCTTGACTTCTGTATGTCGGCCAGGTTTCAGCACCGTAAAGCAGTACACTAAGCACACAGGCATCATAGATGCGGACTTTGGTGCAGATGGAAAGTTGTTTGTTATTCCATACACGCTTAGAAAGGCGCCCAAATGTAGAAGCAGCCCTTCCAAGCCGAACAGAGATTTCCGGGTCAAGAGTAGCGTTGGAGGTAATTGCAGAGCCGAGGTATGTGAACTTGTTTACTCGGTCCAGTGTAGTGTCATTGACGGTGAACTGGTGGTTGTCAAATAGCTCAGAGGACAGGGTCACAGTCTTCTTCAGGCTGATAGTTAACCCAAAGTCGGCACAGGACCGTGAGAACCCATCAAGCAGCTCCTGAAGTTGACTGGGACTGTTTGCACATAGTGCTGCATCATCAGCATAAAGTAGTTCTCTAGTGACGAAATGTTGCACTCTGGTTTTTGCTTTGAAGCGAGATACATTGAAGAAATTACCGTCATCCCTTGTAAGAAGTGATACTCCAGTAGAGGCAGGTAGATTGATGAAGGCCCTCCGAAACATGAAGGAGAAGTATACACCAAACAGCGTCGGAGCCAATACGCACCCCTGCTTGACTCCTCTATTGATCGGAAATGTGTCAGATAGGTCGCCATCATACTGGACACAACCCTGCATCCCCTCATGAAAGGATCTTATCAGAGATAGTAGAGTTGGTGGGCAACCTGCCTTCTGAAGGACAACAAATAGAGATTGGCGATCGACAAGATCAAATGCCTTTGTTAGATCCACAAAAGCTAAGTGCAGTGGCTGTTGCTGTTCACGAGCTTTTTCCTGCAGTTGCCTCACAGAGAATATCATGTCTGTTGTTGATCGACCTGCTCTGAAGCCGCATTGAGCTTCTGGGTAGATCTCCTCCGCAAGAACTTGTAAGCGGGCAAGAATCAGCCGAGCTAGCAGTTTCCCAGTGACACTCAGGAGAGAGATACCTCTGTAATTATCACAGTCTCCTCGATCTCCTTTTCGTTTGTACAACGTTGTTATTTTTGCATTCTTGAACTCCTGAGGTACACTTTTGGCAGACCAACAAAGGGAAACAAGGTGGTGTAGTTTCTCAGCTAAGGGTTCAATGCCAGCTTTCAGAAGTTCCGCAGAAATGGCATCTGTACCAGCAGCCTTACCAAGTGGCATTCGTTTGATGGCAGCCGTCACCTCTTCTAGATCAGGTTCTAAATCTAATTCAATCTTTGGTGGTGCATTAGGGAGAGAGGCGATTGTATCGGATGAGACCCGACTCTGCCCTGAGTAGAGTTCACTGTAGTGCTCAATCCAGCGATTCAATTTGTTGGATTTGTCTTTGATTACGGTACCATCCTTCTGTTTGAGTACTCCACTGGACTGAGTAGTTGGTCCTGTGGCCCTCTTAATTCCTGCGTACATCCCTCTGGTGTCACCGCGGTCCCTTGCAGTTTGAATATCCAGGCAGATGGAATCCCAGTACTCACGAGCACAGGCGCGAACGGCTCTCTGGGCATCGGCTCTTGCAATACGATGGGCAGTGCGAGCCTGTCTGGTTGGTCGAGCTTTCAATCGTAGTAGAGCTTTCCTCTTTTCCTCCAGTACAGGTTGGATGATAGGGAGTGAGGCATTGTACCAGTCAGGATTTTGTTTAACTTTTTTGCCATATGTTGCGAGTGCCGATTCATGAATGGTCTTCCTGAGGGAGCCCCAGTATACATCAGGGTCAGTTGCAGTGGGTAGGCTATCCACAGCAGAGAACAGCGAAACACAGAAGGTCGCATTGAGATGGGGCAGTGTGGTTTTGTGTATGTTGATTTTGGCTGATTGTTTCTTTTGACGATGGAAAGGCTTAGGCTGCAGTGACATTTTAGAGCAGACAAGGCTATGATCCGTGTCACAGTCTGCGCTGTGATAAGTGCGGGTGTTTTGAACTTCCTGTTTGTGACTCTGTTACACTAAGACGAAATCAAGCTGATGCCATGATTTAGATCGTGGGTGACACCAGGTCTGTTTTCGGTGGGGTTTTCCAGGAAACATTGTGTTAGTAATACACAAGTTTTGCCGACAGCAGAGCTCGAGCAGTCGTTGACCTTTTTCATTCATATTACCAACTCCAAACTTGCCTATGCAGTTGGGCCAGCTATTATAGTCGGAGCCCACTCGTGCATTCATGTCACCGAGTAAAACAGTTCGGGTGGTCTCAGCTGAGGTTCGGAGTAGATCTTCAAGTTGATTGTAGAAAATGTCCTTGTCAGACGCGTCATAGTTCAAAGTCGGAGCGTAAGCAGAGATAACAAGGAACTCGCCCAGTCTGGAGTTTAGTCTGAGTGAAGATAGTCTCTCATTGGCAGCCGTTGGGGTCTGGATGCTGCCGATGTGACAGTTTCTGACAGCAAAACCAGTACCACGGGTCCGTGGCTCTCCAGCTGGTTTCCCAAACCAGAAAAAGGTGTAATTCTCTTCCTTGATGGTTCCAGTGTCTGAGAGCCTTGTCTCTTGTAGGGCAGCGATGTCAACATTACGCTTTAGAAGTTCCATGTCAATGGTAGCAGTTTTTCTTGGTTCAAAATTAACATTATCTAAATCAAGGTCGGGGGACATTCCTGTGGTCATAGTCCGTACATTCCAAGTCGCGAAGATAAACTTTGTAGTTGCAGGTTGTTGAGGCACACTTGATTCCCAGGTACACCTATACTGGGAGTGTGTTGGTGTGAGTAGCACCTTATTGACCAGGGGCTGCCTGGCTTAAAGCGGGCGGTAGCTTACTATGACGTTAAATAACATCTCCCACTGTCGACTACAATCCCTGGCGCTGAGCCCCGTAAACACCATGGGCCTATGCTTATAACCGGTAACTATCATAGTCCGGTTTGGTTCGCAGGTTAGACCTGCCCGCAGTGCACCTCTGCGGTTGATGGGTTTAGACTGTCTGGTGGTCTGATGGATGGTCTAAGCCAGGACTGTTAAATCACCTTGGATGGTCCTATCATTGATCAAGGGCTTCTCTCGTCCAGAAACTGCCTGAGTCAGAGGAAGGGCGATGCCAATACGTCTGAGGTAGATCCTGGATGCAGGGGCTGCCATAGGAGTCAGCAGTGCTGGGCTCAGATGCCTAGTGGGACCCCAGCTCCATTTGACCCAGTAGGGGGTTTGAAATCAGAGTTTTCCTTCTCCTAGGTAGGCTGCCAACCAAGGCTGCGAGCCCCACCAACCCGAGTTTGAAATCAGAGTTTCTGTCTCCTAGGTGAACTACCTTCCATGGTTAACGAGCTCCACCTGCCCGGAGCAATCTGGATTTAAGGCGCCAGAAACCCGCCTTCACACCTCTGCCCTCAGTTCAAAACAGGGATCGGCACGTGAAGCCGGGCAGTAGGAGTTTGAATTAGGAGAGGCTTTTGGAGACGCTGATCATATTGGACATTTCATGGATGAGGAGTTGCTCAATTCCACCTCACCGCCCCGATCATCCTAAGACCTTTAATCCCCCATTAGCTGTTGCCATTCTATATGCTTAAGATTACAATTCATCAGGGTAAAATGTTAAGTTATATAAGCTTATATCCAAATGCAACCGGAAACTACAGTTTAATTGGCCATAAGTTTCCTCCTATACAAAAAATGGTGCACAAAATTGTTTTGTAAGTATTTTAGCAATGGAAACGTTATCAACTTTTAAATTCTCATAACCTCTTTCCAAAAGCCGCAAGTGTTGCCGTTCATTTCTAAGTTGTCGGTAAGATGTGTTAAGTATTGTGTTGTGTAACAACTCCTCTTTTCTCACCTGGTTCTTGCTTTCTTATTTGCATAACAAAGCCCGACCCTACCATATTTGGTAATAAAATTCACAGCAATCTACTGGGTGAAACTATTTAGTTCGCAGAGGGTAATTAGAAGCATCCCATGCTGTGGGATATCGATTGATAACGACGTAGATATTATAAATTGAGCAATATCCCTTAAAGGGAATCGAAGACACCGAAGTGAGATTTTTGTTTAAGGTAATAAGAACTTACAGGTTATCAAAAGCACATATCTTACAATTATCTTAGCTGAACTGAAAAGTAGAGAACACTTTTTTGTAAGGAGAATTTAAAAACTGATCAAATGAATGTTGTCAATTTTTACAAATAGTAGGTCAAATTTTTACGGAAGCGCCAATGGGAATTTTAGAAGAAAAAAGAAAACCAACAACTTGCATCTCATAATATTACTTAGTAAAAGTCACAATGTAATTATGATCTATATATCATAAATATAAATTAGCATAAGTCATAATAATGACTAATTAAACTCCGCCCCCACCAGAACTGAACAACATGTTTTTGGAGAATGTTGGATACTATCTCCGTTGGGGTGGGGGGGGGGGGGGTGAAGGGGGAAGCGCCCTTTGATCAGTACTAGTGTATAAACATGCAAGAAAAGAATTTAATAACCTGTTTATTCTGTTTGATGTAATTAACTAACCTGCCTCAAATCCTTGACAAAACAAAAAACGTACTGCTGTTTTAAGTCTTACATAAGCTCAAATTGTTATTTATAAGTCTGGTTATGGGGTGGTGGGCGGGTGCACGGCGCACCACACTAAACAAGCTTCCCGTCATATAGCAACCAATGCTAAATGCTAAAGATTCAAAAATACTCGCAACATATGTCTCGCAGTCTCTTGAAAACAAATAAAATGTACTTTCTTTTGACAGCTTAAGTTTTTATTTTATTTTAAGTAGGTTAGCTGTTAAGCTTTTGAGCTAGGCTCGTCCAAAATAGAAAACATTTCCACAGTTTTGCAACAATATTGGACCGCACTTCAATGTATTTTTTTAAATAATTTTTGTTGGTTTGGCTTTATGGAATTTTCCCAATCTCGTTTTGCTGTTTTTTATTGACATGTTTACTAAAGTACATTCCTTACCCAATTATCATTTATGCGTGGTAGTTTTAAAAAAAATTATAACATCAACGAATGTAAGGGCACAATAATAAATGTGCTCATTAAAAAACTTATTTTAAAGTACACGGCAATACTCTTAAAACATCTATAAATTGACGCATTAAACAAAATGTTATCAAAATTGTTATAAAGATTTTATTTAATTGTTTTAATCTTATGTTTTGGTTCGTGCTGTAGGTCTGTTTTATGACCAACAATGAATGAAATCGTTTAATGTTTACTTGAGATGAGTTTGAGAACAACCGTTTTGTTCAAAAATAAATTGGTCGTTTATCCGTCTGCTTTGAAAGGGTAGTACAACCCTATAGTCAAGTGAAATGATGAGTCCACTGAACTGAAATGATGCATGCAAGCAATTTAGAAAATTGCATGCTAGGGTCGTTTTACGATGGAACGAGCACTCGGTGGTGACTAGACCAATTTATACAAGTTACTATTTGACGTTCGTTTTACTCTTCTAACACTGAACATTGTGTGTTTATGTACTCGTGGTGCCTGTCGAGGGGAACCGCAAGCACTCGAGGGTACGGTATAGCTAATACCCGCATTTGTATGGTGGCTCTTAAGGGACATTAAACATCTATAATTACGTGAATATTTACGTAAATATTCACGAAAATACTGCTTACAAAATTCCTGTTAAGCAGAAATAAACATCAGGACACCAGTCACAGATGGTACATGTAACACTGGTTTTTAGCTGGTAGCCTCCAACATGAATTTTTATTTCAAAGCTTATACCTATGAATTCGATACCAGAATAGTCAAAATAATAGATTGTAAGATTAGAACATTGAAGCCGTCCTGTTTATAAAAGCTATGGAAATTGAATTGTCAACGTAATGTCGTGTGGTTTGAGCTGGAAATCAAGTTGTCCATTACGGACAGGAGTATAGAATCCGTGAGAAATTTGCAATTTTATTTATCCTTTTCTGAAATGGGAACTTTGTCCTCTCGGAATTAGTCTCCACTTCTGACATGTATTTGACGTTGTTTTAGATCAAGGAAGATTATATTATATAGCCAAAGGTATGGCCAAGATCCTGAGTCTTTCGTGAGTTATTGAATGGACAATGAAAAATACCTACGCGAATATTGGCTAAAACTAATGGCTATGGGACTTGTTTAAGTGTTTTCATTGAGGTTTCGAACGCAAGAGTGATGGTCGAGAAAGGTTTTATTTGTATTTGCAGCAGTCCTATAGGGCACAGTCTTCGAGAACTGAATTTGGGGAAAACTGTTTTTCGAGCCGTGTTTTAGACAGAATTTGTTTTTGTTTTGGAAGTTCTGTTCTCTTCGTAGGCTGCTGTTGAAAAAAGGTTCGATATATTATTATAAATCAGCATAACGTTGACAAAAACAATATCTGACGACCCTTTACCTTTAAGGGCCAGCATACTTAGGCCTTTTACTAACTCAAACATCGTGAAAAAAAAACACGCCGAACTTGACATAAACATTGACGTAGTTTTTGCGGCTTGATGAGGGGGGAGGGGGTGGGGGGAGTTGACATGAACGTTTTCGTTAATGATTATAAAATTGTGTGACTTAAAGCCAAGTAACGAAAAATGACGTGAAAGCATTGATCTCCATTCCATTATAATGACTATACTGGAATGGAGATCAATGCGTGAAAGGTCATGACGTCGACCTCTCAAACAGCGCCCGCTAAAACAGATGTCTTCAAACATCTTTGCCTCGGTGGTGTGTGCGCGTGACAGCAGCGTTGCGCGTTATGGAAGAGGTCTATTTGCCATAGATTATAGAATAATTATAATACTCTATATCTATGCTATTTGCTCGTTTGTAATTGCGTATGGTGCGCAGTATCATAGTATTTTAGGTGCGTTAAACTTATTGGTGGAACATCGGGCCCGCGCACCAGAAGTAGGCCTAATCACACATTGACCACTGCATGCTCACAAACAAATTCGCCAAACGGTAAGGCTCTCTCAACTTACTATAAAATGACGATACATAAACAGAGTGGATTTTTAAGTCAGCACATTCGGTAGTGCGAATAACTCGTGAGAACAAAGACGCCAGTCACTGATAGGCTACAAGTCGGACACACGATCGAAAAAATGTCCCAAAATCACGTTGGTATCTTTGGCACGTGGGACCTGAACTTCTGGTCCATGCCAGAGGAAGTGTTCCGGGCCAAGCTGGAGAAGAACCCCATCCACCCGTTTACGGAAACCTCCCCCGATCATTTTGAGGTGACACTCCGGTCGCCCTGGCTTTCGATCTCGCTATTCTGCCTCCTGGTAACCTTGATCTCAACAGTGGGATATTATGCAACGAATCCTGCGGATCAAGCGCTGACTTACTTCATCATGGCGATCATGGTATTCCTCTACTCCACCTCCGTGTATTCTGATTTGAGGAGGATTGTGATAGACACAGCGAGACACGAGTACGAGTTTCACGTTGGCAGCAGACTGGTGTACAGAGGGCATATTCATAATGTCTATATCAGGCTTGTTGGTCAGAAGAGTGGTGAGTGGACAATGGTCATCTTGTTCATGAGCAACAACAACAAAAAAGTGCTCAAAATGCAGTCAAAATGTGTAGATGTGACTTCATAAATTCAGTGCAAAGGTTACGTTCATGCGGTTTAAATACAATTCGCGGGTGAAATCACTTTACGAATTACTTGTTTATAGAAGTTTGCCCTTGTTTTTAATCTTCCAAAATTACTCCTATTATTTATTCTACCAGCAAGTGTTCTCCATTAATAGTGGTCTGCTGGCCTAATGCTATAGTTAAAATACCTGAGGACAAGTTTTTTTTTAAATCTCGAAGTGGTCATGTTGGCTTGTTCAGTGTTGAAAAGCATCCTACATGAATTACGGACTAGTGACTGTGGCTACAGAAACGACAAAGTCACTGAAAAAGCTAAGGGCAAACCCTGGAACAACATGTTGAGTTGTTTTCGAGATAATTTGTCACTATTCATCTCTCTTCTCGTTCTTTGCCTGACGGGTCATCAGGAACAGGTGACACCTACTACAAGATTGTCCTAAACGGCTTCCATCTTGAGGAGCAGGTCTTGACGTCATCAACCATTCGACGACACAAGCTGGAGAAGCTGGGTCGGAAGTTGGCGGCGAGACTCGACGTGAACTACTTCGACTTCGTGGACAAGTCCGTCAAGCACGTTGTGCGGCACCGATGCCCGTATGCGTCACCCGACGACTCGATCGAAAGTCTTTCTATGTTTGCGTAGACTCTGCTCGTATTCAGTGGAAGGGGGTGGCAAGAACTGCGCACCAAACACTAAAGTATAGACTTGCTGTAACCACTAGGAAGATATATTTAATAATGCAGTTTAAAGATTGTGTTTTTCCTCTTTTTATGCCGTAATTAATGTCAATGTAAAAACGCGCAGAGTGGAGAATGATACCACCCCAAGCCTGATGATTTTTCTTTGGGAATTATAAAGGTAGAGTCATGTGGTATTTGTGGACGTTATGCTGATTTATTGGCAAAGTTATCTGGAAAGATACAATAAAGTCACATGTGAAAGTTAAAGTTTCAGCTGACAGTGACAATGTCTACGTGTTGAGAAAACAGCAAAACACTGTCGCGGTATTTTCACAACAATGTCGAATCCATCCACGTTTAGTGAAGTGACAGCGGGTACCAACAGCATTTATGGCCGGTGCATTCGAGATCGGACACCGACCCCAAGAAATCTGAGGAAAAATACATGCACGAATCGTTTCTCATATTCGAAAGTGTTTTTTATTGATTTCTAATCAACATGGGCATTTTGGACAAAATAATTTCACATGTTTCTTACTATACCATTAATGTCTCTATATGACAAGTAAACTTTCGGGTAGAAATTACACATTTTCTTTTCGGGTCATTACCACATGACCCATAACCGTTAAAGGCACTGGACACGTTTGGTAATTATCAAAGACCAGTATTGTCACTTGGTGTATCCCAACATGCATAAAATTACAAACCTAAAATTTGGGCTGAATTGGTCATCGAAGTTGCAAGAAAATAATGAAAGAAAAACACCCTTGTTGCACAAATTTGTGTGCTTTCAGATGCCTGAAAAAGGCTTCAGGCCTGAAGTCTTTTTCAGATTCAAATATTTTAGTGATAAATTACCTCTTTCTCAAAAAACTATGTTACTTCAGAGGGAGTGGTTTCTCACAATGTTTTATACTATCAACAGCTCTCCGTTGCTCGTTACCAAGTAAGTTTTTATGCTAATATATATTTTGTGTAATTACCAAACGTGTCCAGTTCCTTTAAGGGGAACTAGATTTACCTATATACCCCTCCCCGCTGTTTTTATTGGAAAGCGTAAATTTAGACCTATATACCCCACCCCTACAACAACAAATCTTGCATCACTGCATAATGAATCACTGAATACACTTCTGAACGAAATTCAATATAAAGTGTTGTGCGATTGTTTCCATTAAATCACTAGTAAAAAAAAGAACCTTCTTTATTAAATAGACTGTGCAAGTCTCGCGCGTATCCGAACGAGAAAACACGTCAAACGAAGAACATGTTTATTTCTGAAATTAAATCTTTGTTTTAAATTATATCTCATGACAAAATCTGAAGAACAAAAATAAATCATTACAATTTTATGAAAAGTTTTAGCTTTTGAAAAACAATCACAATAGTGTGTATATTATTATTGGAAAAAAAATTAAAACTCTGGGACAAGGATGCCTATTTGATGTTAACTTTTTAGAAACCCCTCACGCGGATTCGTGAAGGTCAAACGGGTCTTAAATGGACCCGTATCGCAGTTTAAAGAGGATGCTGACGCCTCAACAACCATAGACTGCAATGAAAGGGTTTGCTTTGCAATTACAACATCTGGCGATTATAATTGCGCATCCAAAACAAGCGTTTACGTAAGTTTTATGATCGGAGGCGAGCACAAAATTCTTAATTTTTTGCAATAACCGGAAGCTGAGGTCAAGTTTAATTCTTGGGTTTTCTTCGTTATATTGTTGAATTGGTTTTACTTTCATATGTTGTTATCACTTAGTATTACATTCCCAACAACATGTATACTTTTCTAGGTCATAATCTACGTTAAACTAAAATAATTTACGAAACAAAATCTCGCCCACGTAAAACTCCATATGGTTGGGACCACTATGGTCCCGGAAGTTCGATTACGCGCGAGACTTGCACAGTCTATTACGACCACAAACGCTTGATTGAAAGCTCGAGACCCCCAAAAAGCACTTATAAAGCTCTGGCAATTAGGTCGTAAAACAGTCTTCGAAAATTAGACGTTGGTAATCTAGTCAAGGCATGGCGTATGGCAATTAAACCTGTATGCAAGGCTTGCGTTTGCATTGTTGTTGTTTTGGGGAAGTCGAGTAAATTAATTCCCTTCCTCGAGTTTTCAATATTCAATCGAACGAAACAACCAACTTCCATAAACAAAGCTGTTGGTCTAATATTAAATGAAAACAACGAAGACGGTTTCGGTTTTGAGCTTGAGTCTGGTGCTTTTCACCGGTCGGCCACGACACCCCACTTTTAACTTTGTTGGTCATCTTATATTATCTAAAACAAATACGGTTTGTTATCCACTTTTTAATTTGACATACAGACGTTTATGCGGATATCAAAGTAGCTTTTTAATTTCTTAATTCCTGTGTTGGCGCCTTGGTTCTTATAGTGTAGTTAATTTACGTGCCTGTCGTGGGATTTATGTGTAATACATCACTAATTTGTTTAGCCAAGAAATATTCCCCGACAGATTAATTATTGACGGACATAGCTCACCGGTGAAAGTCCACAAAAGGCCTTCAGAGTTCCGCCGTCTGACTTTAGACCACGGCTCAATTTCACGGCGCTGCTTAAGCACAAAAAGGAGCTCAGCACAAAACAAAATAATTTGCTTACCAGTAAAAGGTTACCAGCCAAAACTTTGAGTCACGCATCTCGTCTGTGACTGTTTTCCTGCTTATGTTTGCATAGCATTAATCTTTTTGTTTGCGTAAAAAAATTGGGCCACTGGCTTTATGGGTTATATTACACAGAAACGCAAACAACAAATTAAGTAGAAAACTCAATACAGTAGTTCAATCTAAAAAATGTATCATTCAGCAACCGTTGATTGTTCATTTTCAATGTAGCAGAACTTATTAGTATTACATGGCTGTGTTCCCCCAACTGTTTATTTGTTTATATATATTTTTTTTCTTACAAATTCTAGGTCATCCAACGTCGAATGATTTGTATTGCTGCTCGTGAAGTTATTAAGCTAGAATACAATTTCTCTGTCATATTAAAAACGGTTGCCAAACTGAACAAACCCGTAAAACATGTTTTGTGGTTTAGCTTAAAATAATATTATTATCATTATGTTATTTTTCGTTTTGTACATGTTTGTTTATAAACTATGCGTATAGTCGTGTGGTCAACGTGCCATATCGATCCATCTAAGAGAATACACTGGCACACAACCATGGAGCAAGGCATAATTAATAGCAAACATGGGGAAATTGCCTTTACCGCATGACCACACAATCTCACATAGTTCCTTGAAGTTCGAATACGCGCGAATTCAATGATACCAATTGTTTTCCAACATCCTGGAGGAAGAAAATAGCAAAATATCACAATGTAAACACCTTAAGCCCTTTTCACACTACTCTATTCCCCGTGGGCAACCCCGTGGAATAACGGTCGGCCTTTTTACACTATGATCGCTTTACCCCCTGTCTGCCCCGCCCGGCAAGTGGGCATACACCGGGGGGGGGGGGGGGGGGGGGTAGGGGTAAGCGGTAAAACCCCGGGGTATTCTTGAAACATGCAACAGGAACCCTGTGGAATAGGGACCTATAGGCGGGAATAGTGTGAAAGTGCGCCGGGGTAAACCGTAGGGTAAACAAAAAACTGGGGCCTCCCCGGGGCTGTATTCCACGGGGGTAAGAGATGCAGTGTGAAAATGGCTTTCGACGTATAGAAAGGTTGCAAACGCCTATATACACAACTACTGAAAGTGAAAGTTCACGGTGCGCCTATGCTAGTCTTGCTAGACAATCAAATCACACCGTATTTCCACATTTGTTTACTAGATTGACGCACAAACCAAATAATATGAAGTTCAAATGTAGCTCGGATGGTGAATGGAAGTTAAATGTGTTATCTACATATTATCGAGTGTCCCATCTCAGCCACTAACAAAAAATGTGCACCCTTGTGCCCCCCCCCCCCCCCAAAAAAAGTTGTAGCTGTAGCAGTCCACGCAATAAAACATTGAAAATACAATGATATTTTACACAATTTTACGCGAGGTTTGAGCATTGTTTGCTGGAAAATGAGTGCATGGAAACTGAATTTGACCGTAGAAAACTCACTGTATAGCAGTGCCATGACATTGGATTGCGATCAATATAATTATTGATAAATGCTGTAAAAATACTTATTTTTAAAGTTATCTTCAGCAGCTATCTTCTTTGAGCTAAGCCCCACTGTTGTCTCGTCCCTTGTTCATATAAATCCACAATAATGCACATCAGATGTGTACCGGTATAGTTTGAGGTTCTTTTCACAAACTCAGCCACACCTCTCCTCCATCGTTTTTTTGCCACTTGTTCCTCTCGTAACCACCACTTCTTCCACGTGTCTGTCACCTTCTATCATATCCAGCTTTTGTTCATAGTGTTCACACCAATTTGTGATTATTTTTAGTTATTGAACAAATTTAACCATTAGGCTAATCCTGAAAGAATCTTCGGATCATTTTGTTTATGTGGGTGTGCGTGTGCGTGTGGGATATACACATTCATTTTGAATGTCAAACCGAGGACCTAAACAGAAGAGGGTCCCTGGTTGGGTGAAGGTCTCCAGTTGGAGAGTGTACAAACCACCAATGGTAGCTGTTGCCAACAAGTTACAAACAAAAGAGGGACATTGAGGTCCCCGATTGCAGGTGTTTACACATTTGTGTGTGCGACTGTGAAACTCAACATATCTCACAGATGGAATGCTGCGGTTCTACGACGGTCGTAGACTTGTTTAGTTTGAGCATATAATCTTTATAGCCCCGTGGTTTGAGGTATCACCCGTTGGCCACCACAACACATTTTTCGTAGTAACTTCAACATCTCCATCCTAAAGGAACCATTCATCAAAGTGTAGATAATGACATTCCAGAAACTATTAGACATTGGTAACCACACGTATACGAACTTCAACCACCGGGGTATCTCTCCTCCTGTTGAGGTACCGTAAAGCCTCACGACAAAGTGAGGTGTCCAGCACAATGAGAAACCGAGGGTCACGACCAGGAACATTTTGAGAGCTTTTCTGTTCTTGGTGATGGTTTTCCTCATTGGGGTGACACCTCCGTCTCTGACGCTCTCTGCATTAGCGGTGATTCTACCCGAACTCGGGGGTTCCTTACTGGCACTATTGACTTCATCTTGGTAGTCCCGTGGCAGGTTGAGATTACGTAATCGCCGCTGGTGCTTGGTGCTGATGTTTAGAAGTATTGTATAAATCGTCACAATGGTACCCAACGGCATCACACATAGCACCAATGCGTAAAATACCTCTTCTCCAATGTTATCTGGTTTATAATCCAGATAGCATATTGATGCCACTGGTAAATAGATATCTTGTTCTTCGTTCGTCAAAACGATCCATGCGGCAAACACTACGCTGGTTGCCCACAACGCGATGCATGTCACTTGAACTCTTCGCTCGGTTATCAGCGCCGGGTACCTCAACGGCCAGCGTATTGCAACAAGGCGATCAACGCTCACCCCTAACAGTGAAATCACGGACATACTCAAGCAAAGAGCCAGTAACCCGGCTGTGATTTGACACCAAACTTTGCCGAAAATCCACTCATCTAACCCCGAGGAGATGATAGAGGGCGCGAGGATAAGCCCCACCCCTAAATCAGCAGTGCAGAGGGAGGTCATGAGGACTTTGGTACTGTCCGAGAAGCCATGGGTTCTGTGGATGATCACAACGGACATGATGTTGCCCAATACCGTCGAGACGACGTCCACGATGATGAACATTGTTCGAAAGATGATGATCGGAGGACTTGTCTGTACCATCTTGATATCGCCAAGAAAGTGAGCAAGGATGATTACAACATGAGGTTATCAGTCCTTAGATGTCTGTGCAAGTTGATGACTAAAGCATTTTTGGGTTTTACACGGAGGTTTCGTAATGTATTCCCGTCCAATGCCGGTAACTATACCGGAAATGAAACGCCTCGATGTGTTTGTCTCTCCGAGGTTTTCTCAGACTCCTGGTAAATAAAACACGTCCCTTGTTGTCGGAGATATCCGTGATTCGTCAACTTCACTGTGGGTCGTCATGACAACGTAGAAGTAAGACAATAATTCAGCACCACTGGTTGTCCATTGGGCAAAAAATTGTGACAGTCGGTAAATACTGCGCGGTAGCTCAATAAGATAGTGTGCCGCATGGTGCCATAGAACGGTGTCCTCAAAACTGACTCTTTGGGAAGAATTTCTGCCGAAAACTTTCAAGCCGTAGGCCTTTGTGAAAACTCCATTCCAAGAAGTATTATTTCCAAAATTGTGTGCAAAATAATATCAAAACATCAACGGACTCTTCTGACACCGATATTCTTATGTTTTAATAGTTTCTCATAGGACTATGAGAAATACAACAGTTGCTGCGATACAGAACACACACATTCTGAGGAGACTACTTAAAACAGACCCATGGGATTTCCGTACCACCATAGTGGATGACGGCGTCCTCTTTTGTACATGTACATTCTCAGTGCTGTTCACTTTTTCAAAGGAGATGGCTTGCTGTGAAATGCCGACACTGTGGTTCGTTCACCATGCCCACTTAACAGTCCATGTTGAGTTTAACTGAGTGACGATGGTCCCCAGAAGAAAATATGATCTAGCCGTTGCCACATCCGTTAACTATGGTGGCCCTGGAGAGACATCGCATATCGCAAACGTGTGCGCATACGTATGCAATGTCGTGAAACAATTCGCGAATATTATGCGCACACGTATGCAATGTCGCGAAACAATTCGCGAATGTGTGGGCACACTAATTTATGCAATGTCGTGAAACAATTCGCGAATATGTGCGCACACGTATGCAATGTCGTGAAACAATCCGCGAATATGTGCGCACACGTCTGCGAATATATTTGCGATGTCGTGAATTTTATTGCATACCATGTCGCATACCTTTGAATAAAATGTCTAAGGATCTGGGGGGTTAGTTAACCCATAAAAGCCTCACAAAAAATCAGCTGTACACAACACAGCAATTGCTGCCAGTGAGTTCAGCTCAAGTAATTCTTCTCACACATTTCCCCCCGGCAACTAGATGTTAGAAACTATAGGTTTCCCGCTCAACAGCTTGGTGCAAACCGCAGTTAAGTCAACGACTGAGTGTGGAAATTGATATTCCAAGATGTTTTGTGTCCACAACAGGCCTAGTGACTATTGCACGAGGAAGCCAATTATGATCATATGTAAAAACAAACAGCTGCTGACTGGCTTCGCGTTTTCAAATTAAAATATAACCTGTTCAGAAAGAAAGAAAGGGGAAAACCTTAAATCGCTGCAAAAAGCTAGAGTTTGTTTTATATCAAAGTTTGATAAAAGTCAAACTCGGCAATTTCCTTTTATGTTTTCTTCCATTGAGATGTGTACAAATGGATGCTGGAAGTCCAGGCTCAGTGGCCTTTTTGTAAACATGTAATATGATAAACTACCAGAAGACAAGGTTATAGATTTCTAACTTTGAAATATCACTAATTGGTAAAACATCGTCATGATTTCTATTATCGAAAGATTTCATTAAGAATATAAAATATCAAAAAAAAATATATAAAAACCATCACTAAACAGCCTTTAGGCCTAATCATTTAGTATATAATAATAAAGCATAAACAGCATGCCAAGCTTGTACCGTAACCATAAAAGGTTGCTTTCTTAGTCGAAGTGATGATGATTATTACGATTTTTAACAGGTTTTGGTAAAAATGTGTTTTGGAGGTAGAGTGCTGCGTCCACTCGATGACTCCTTTTCCATAAAAGTGTCGGGCATAGTTGATAAATTACACGATGAGTTCGTGTGACATTAGCAAAACATGAAGATGGTCACAGAAAGGAGCGAAGTGGACCCACCTCATGTTTGAATGGACAGGGGAAAACTGCATAGAGGACGAAATTAATTCCACTTATTATTCGAAAACCAATTAACGGACAACCATTCCAAAATGCCTTTCCAATGTTGCCAGACTGCCTCTAAGTATTAAGGAATGAACCTTGTACATTTTGCAAGTCAAGTTAAAATCGAAAGTACAAAATTTAGACTTTGGATCCAGAAGTGTGGTCATTGAGGTTAATTCAATCACTAAGTATTTATATGTACCGTCCTCATTACAAATTACTCACGAGGTGCACCTCGCATCTAGACGTTAAGAAAACGCATAATTAATGAACTTGTGTGGTGTTTTATGAATTAGCGTCTGCCTTTAGATCACCAAGCTCAAGTTGCATGGCTCAATTTTAGCAGAAAGAATTGTTTTCCTCTCTGAATTAACTGACAGATGATGTTGTTTCAAAACGAAAAACAAAAAGCCTTTCGCATACATTATGCCACGGACAAGGCACAAAACAAAACATGCACAATTCTTTGTTCATGCTAATGGACGCGAGATACAAAGTTGGGATCCCAACAATAATTCATTTTCAGTATGTTGTTAACTACCACTTTATTGGCGGTTTTTTGTCGCACCTCTCGAATCCATAAAAATAGCTTTTTAAAATTCAAATCTAAATGTCAGGGTCAAATCGGCCGAAAATCGGACCAAGCATCTTTAAGACGACAGGAAGCTTAGGAAGTCCTTAACAACAGCCACAACTGACACTGCATGAGGCGTTTGCCATTCGGTATTTGGGTCATTGTGCGGTTTGGGTAATTTCAAGGATTGTTTTTGCTTACAAAATATGCTAGTTTTATTTAGAGAACTCAAAAAAAAAATGAAAATTGAACATCCCGTTTTCCTTTCATAATAATTGGTAGACGAGAAAAATATTCAAATATTTAACGTTCTTCATCTCCTTTTTTAAAAACATGTCTCAAATAAAAGTTGAAATGTCCTTAGCAAGATTATCATTATCAATAATTAAACATGTACTGTACCTATATTTATTTGTGAAAGAGTTATTCGCTTTGTGTAAAAGCTGGTGCAACATTTGCACTATTATTCGGGGGGGGGGAAGGGAATACATATTTTCTTCCTGAGAAAATAGTGAGCGAGCTCTCATAGCACACTGCCCGACCTGGCGATTAAAATGTTAACATGTAACAGAAAAGCAACTTTAACCATTGACAATTTTACTCTTTGACTGTGTATTATTCCAAGCACCAACAATAGGCCTAAGTACGGAAGCGTATATGACCATCATTTTACTGCGTTACCGAGATAATTTATCATTGAAACACAGAATCATACACTAGTTATTACGGTTTTCAGAGTTAAATTTATCAGAAACACAGAATTCAAAGATAACATATCTTTAAAAAACATAAATCAATGATAACATATCTTGAAAATATGGAAATCGAAGATAAGGTATCTTAGAAGTATTGAAATCAATGATAGCATATCTTGGAAATACGGAACTCTAAGGTTACATATCTTGGAAGTACGGAATTCAATGATAACATATCTTGGAAATACGGAAATCGAAGATAACATATTTTGGAAAGGGGTGGAAATAATGGGTCCAGTATAGACGATGTGACCTGTGACATCACATGTTTACAAAAGAGCCACAGAGCCTGGACTTCCTGCAGGCACATTTGTACACAGCTCAATGGAAGAATACAATAAATCTTATGTTTTATGGAGATTGCACTGTCTGATTTTTCTCAACTTTTGATATGAAGAAAGGCGGGACATCTCAAAAGCTGTACAGCTGTTGCTTTTGTAAATTTTGAATTTATGTGAAAATTATGACACAAAATGTAAATTTTCCCGTATATAGCCTGTGTAGTATCTTGCCCGGCAGGAAATGCTTTAGAATGTACAAGGTCACCACTCTGTAAACAAATGTAACATGGTCTATTGAAAACGCCCGAAATACTCCTTAATGCTATTGGATTTTAAGAGATCTGTACCTAGACATTACCTATTTATTATCATATACAGGCAAACTGACATCCCATGTTGGCTCAAGGGGGGTATGGGGCGCCGTTTGACAATTAATTGTTTTGCGATTGACATGTTTCTACCACATGGTTTGTAACAATTTGATGTAAACCAAAGAAATCGCTGTCAATTTGTTTGTGGTTTACATACCATGAATATACAATCAAAGCTTATAAATTATGGTTAATAAACCATGAAAATTGAATTCATCATAAAACATGGTTTATAAACCATGATTTGTAAACCATGAAAATTTAAGCACCTTAAAAACATGGTTTATAAACAATTTATTGACAAACGGCGCCCCATGGGGGGAGGGGGGCTTCAAAATTTACAAGGCCTTTAATCAGTACAATTTCATGTATTTCCGTAAGTTTCCCAGAAATGTTATCATTGAATTCCGTATTTCCAGTATGTGTTATCATTGAATTCCGTATTTCCAGTGTATGTTATCATTTAATTCCGTATTTCCAAGATGTTATCATTGTTTTCAATATTTCCAAATATACATTATCTTCGATTTCTATATTTCCAAGATATGTTATCATTGATTTCTGTATTTCTTAGATATGTTATCTTTGAATTCTGTGTTTCTGACAAATATAACTTTGAAAACCGTAATAACTAGTGTATGATTCTGTGTTTCAATGATAAATTATCTCGGTAACGCAGTAATAAGATGGTCATATACGCTTCCGTACCTATGTGTTGTGTAGTGCCGTAAAAGAACCCAGTTATACTTTTAAAGTTTTAGCTAAGATAATAATGGGTTTGCCTCGGCGTTTCTAGCCTTTTGTCAAGGCCTTCGTGGCTTCGACAGCTTCGTAGAGCCGCGATCCCAAGCGACTGGAACGGAAGACCACGCGCGCCTTAAAACGTTTCCGTTTGTTCATGAGCCTGAGCCGTGCGTACCTTATTGGTAGATACGAGCGCTATATAACACTATTACAAAAAAAAAATTTGTTTTGTTTTTTGAGGGGGGGGGGGGGGGGGGTGGGGGAGAGAATAATCCGGTAGTCTGGGAAAAGTAAAAGGCAAGTGTCAGTTTTACTTATAACATAACACCGTGACTGTATAAACAAGATTAACAGAGATCGGTATATGCACATTTCTTTTAATGTTATGATTTTCTCTTCATTCTTATATTACAGTGTATTTTTGCCCAAACAGAAGAACAATTTAAAGAACAATTTTTGAATACTTATCAGAAATGTTGTATTAAAGTTTGACCATCACCAAACGAACACTATTCATAAAAAATAACAGATTATACAAATGTACAAAACAAATTTGGGCATAAAAACGTTTTTAAAGGTAACCGGAATGCATAATACTTGGTCAGAATCCCCGTACACTGGGTTTTAATTTGTGTGATATGTGTTTATTTCCAGCCTGTTTGATCCATGGAATAGACCTTTCCATTGTTGATTGACAAAGTGCGCCGGTTGGCATGGACGGCCGAATGTTAGCAAAACATTCAATCGTGTTAAAAAATGTTGTGACCAAATTAACATTGTCTGTAAAGATTCATGACCTGAAATACCTTCCATGATTGGTTGATTTGTTTCCAACAAATTCAACACTATTTTTGAATATTTGTGTAACATTGCTACAAACTATGGCTATCTGTTTTTGATTTGCAGTTCTTGCTTTAGTTTTCCAACCTCGGTTGGCAAAAACTCGGGCTGTGACATTGTAATAGAAAGGTCTATTCATTAGGAATACAAGGAGACCAAACTAGAGGCTGATCAAAGGTGTTAAGTCACGTGCTGCTACAGTGTAACTGGAAATTAAAAAATACAACACTGGTCAGAAGGAAGGGGTTGTGTAGTATGAAATGGAAAAAAAACAAAAAACAAAAAAACCTCCAGATATAAAGCTGTAATTCTCTGTGGAATAGACCCTTCCCACGAAATATGTAAATTGCACATCATGAGTGCGGACTAACACTTTGGTTGGCAAAATGATGGAACATTGCACCTTTTTGTATGAGGCTGATGGTGGTGTGACGCAGACGCGTTTGCCAACCAATAGGGTCTGTACGCATGCTCGAATGTAATTTGCATATTTCATGGGAATGGTCTATTGCTTGCACCTGTGCATACTATGTTTTTACATGTATCAAAATGTGTTTGTACCTCTATTGTTTAATCACAATAAATTGACCTCTTGCCTATGACCTGACAAGTCCAAAACAGCGCCCTCACCTGAGGTCAAATGAAGACCTATCACTGACTGAGACTTGTGCACGTGGTGGCGGCCGGCCAATGCAAGGGGTCTACAGAATCATGGAATAAATAATAAATTGTATAAAAAAATGTAGTTGGTTGCATACATACAGTAATTAATCAACCTAAAAATAACATTTGGAATCTCAAGATAATTCCTTAAACAAGAACACTAAAACAAAACTCTGCTTTTTATAAAATCAACAAACACATGCTTTACATGATGTTTTAGGTTCAATATTTCTTCAAGAGCATGTAGAAAACATGTAGAGTTTTACCATCTCCCCCATTTTGCAAGTAACACCTACATAATTTTTTTTCCTCAAGATTATGCAAATTGTTTAAAAGGCCATTTTTTCAGTGACTACAAAATCCACTTATGGTATGGCCTAATTCGATTTTGGCTTGCTATTTGACCCACAAAAATAGGAAAATTTATTCTTTTTATGAATACAGGGATGGACCTACATTATGGTTGGGGCTTTACAGACCTTTTCAGGCTGTTAAATAGAAACCAACTGATTTCCGGAGAAAGCTTTTAAAACCCAAAACAATTCAGATTTAAAAAAATATATAAAAAACATGTTTGAATTTTGATAACATATTTTGCCCTGGCCTTTGATTTACTTTAAAATTATGTAGTAAAAAACAATATAAAGTGCATAGATAAATATCAATGTGTTGTGTTCATGTAAAACGCACAATCAACAAAACGATACACCATTTTTTGAATGGTAAAGACACTCCCTGTTGAATATAATTTGATGCAAGCAAAATGAGCCAATCCACATCGGCAGTGAGATTTGGTTTGTAAAAAAACCCCAAAAACAACCTGCCTTGTCAAATATTATTCTATAATTTAGCTCAAGTTATAAACCACAAAGGAAAGTGAATGGGTAAATTTTAAAACTAATTTGGGTTGAACAAAGAAATTTGACAAGAGCAGGGTTTGAACCTGTAACCTCCAGATTAATGTGCCAGCGCTCTACCAACTAAGCTACCCACCCACCGAGTTATTTAGTCCTATATTGGCGGGTTCATATAGGAAGACCGCCTACAATAGGGCTAGATGGCTAGTTGATAGAGTGCAGGCACGTTAATCCAGAGGTCCCAGGTTCAAATCCCGGTCTAGTCAACAACCCAAAATTATTTAAAATGTAACCCAAGAAATCATGCTTTAACCTTATAAACTACATGTCTGTGCAATGTTTAAAAGATGAAGGATTGTGAACAAAATCGCTGAGCAATGGAATAAACCGTCTACCAGCCAAAATGCCATAGGTTGTATTTTCTTTTATAACTGGTTCCCTGCTAATTCTGCTGAGCAAATTTCTTAACCAAGATTTTCTGCTTTACAGCAGTAATAAGGAAACTTATTTATGAATACAAGTAACAAAAGTCAAATTATTCACAAAACAAACGATTCCTCATGTCAGCACAACATCGCATCTCAGTACCCAAGTTTTTGTGTGTATATCGGAGATACATAATTCAAGTGAGATAGGCGTTTTGGCCACTTTCATACTCCCCTTTAATGTAAATGGGGATATGATGCTGTTGCACTGATACAACAAATTATCAAATTTAAAGAATGCTTATAGGAATTTTCCTAAAGTATTTTTAGGAACTGATTGGCACCGAACATCCTGAGACAAAATTTCCATTGATAAACTTTTCGAAAGGAAAAAGAAAACTAAACACCAAAGCTAATTTGTAAGTGTATACAGTGGATCATTGACAAGTCAAATGCATACAAACAAATGAATGATGTAACAATATAAACAATGTCATTCTTGCAGTGGGAATGTGGGAACATTAAGCCATTTCATCCATTTTGAAATGGTATGACTTTTCCTAGACGGGTTTATGTCGACACCCTGTAGTTCTTGTAACGAAAAATCCAGTTCATACACGATGCAAACACGACGAAATGGAAAGGAATATTTTACAGCACAAGTTTGCGGCAAGTAATTTGCCAACGTTGTGACTTGTGCTCAACGTTCGCATTTGTGTCACCTCAATCTGCATTTCTGATCAATGGACTGTAGTAAAATTGAACTGTAATTAAACGACAAAAGTCGACAAGAAATCTGTAACCAAAGTTGTTCTTTGAGTGAATTTGGATATATTTATCTTGCATAATGGTTTGTTTCACTTGAAGGAGTTTCTTAAGGTGTGACTCCTTCCCACTGCACAAGGTACTGCACCTTGCCATCTGACGTAACTCGTTTCCCCAAGACTTGGTAGTTCTCCCCACACGCTAGGCGCCCCTCTGCACCATGGTAGTTTGACATTGACCGCTTGAGCTCTGACATAGATACAGCTCCATTCAGACCACTCAAGAGTTTCCCTGGGTCCTCTGTCTTTGCAGTTTTTGTCTCCTTGGACTTGGGGCTTTGAGGTCCGTCCCCTTTCTCTCCCATTTGGTGTTTTCTTTTCCGTTTCCAGCTACCGTGTTTTCGATGCCTCTTCATTCCCTCTCCGCTCTCCCCTCCGCTGCTGGCCCCCATCGGGATG
Organism: Leptasterias polaris; assembly: GCA_037783415.1. NCBI lineage: Eukaryota > Metazoa > Echinodermata > Asteroidea > Forcipulatida > Asteriidae > Leptasterias > Leptasterias polaris. The sequence continues at coordinate 3,058,963 of JAZGTN010000089.1, forward strand.
GTGGCTGCTGAATAATCCGACCCAGTATCCCCCGAAATTGATGAATGTTGACTGAAGCTCATAGGAATTGGAACACCTGTGCTGTTGGCATAAACTGTCTCAAATGGCCTGATGGTGTCCAGGACAGACTGACCCTCAGATACTGGGGTGAGGTCAGTTAGTGACATGCCAATTCCAGAGTAGCCAATATAGGTCTGGTTGAGGCTAAACGAGGACCGCTGACTCCCCTGTTATAATTTACAAACAAAATCAACAGGAAATTTTTCAAGATAAAAACAAAACAAAAACAACAATAACATACAAGCATTCTCCCTTAACTGAGGTCCGCTGGCCAAATGCCAGTTTAAACAACTAAGAACCAGTCAAAATTCACTCCAAGTGGTCCGGCTGGCTAGTTCAGTGTTGAAAAGCATCCCCTATTAAATATGAAATATGAACCTGTGCTCTAATGAGAAGACAAGCTAACTGATTCTGCTGGCTAGTCATTGAAAAAGGTAAAGGGAAGCCCTGCATACAAGCGAATAAACCCATTTAGTGGGCAGTCTACTGTGATACAGCATGTTGTATATCAGTATTATCTTGGTGGATATCCTTGTGTCAGTCAACAAAGTTGTAATTCAGACGGAGTAAAAATAGATTGTATCTTTTTTTTCGTTGCTCAGGGCAACAACATTGCACGTCCAGAGCCAAGAGTCATTACTGCCAAAAATAAAACTCTGAAACTAGGGTCCAAAGTTTAGGAGATATGATAGAATGATGGCATTCAATCTGTTGATAACGGGGTTTCCATTTCACAGAGTTAGGAACAGTGTACTCATCAGTACTAGAGATCAAAATCAAAGAGCAGGATTTCTTTATACACTTATGTGAGAAGAAAAAAAAAAAAAAACAGCTGATTTCTCCTCACCAGGCTGACTTAAAAAGTCTGATTTCAGATAAAAGTCTAACATTTCTCATCCCTGCAAGCATTCCTGCAAGGTATGTGGAGCTACGTTTTTGAAGCATGATAATTAGTCCTTTACATAGCAACATGTAGTGGTTTGCAAGAGATGTGGCAATATGCTGCCAATCAAAAAAGGAACACCGGGGGCGAACCCCTTCTCTTTTCAATAAGTGCACTGGGTTCTTTTTACGGGTATTACACAACACACAGGACCAACGGCTTTACGTCCCATCCGAAGGACCCAGCAATAATGGTTAAGTGTCTTGCTTAAGGATACAAGTGTCACGACCGAGACTCGAACCCAGAAACACAGAGCTTGAGTCTGGTGACCAGTCGTGACTCAAGTCCAAGTCTTTACAAATTGACTCGAGTCGAGCTTAAAAACACAAGTATCACAACCAGGACTTAAACGTGAATTTGCACAGATTAGTAACAAGGGTGTAGAGGGGGGAGGGAGAAAAACACAAGAATCCAAAGAAGTATTTACCGATCTGATGGCGTTCTCCAGCATCTTCCGGGCACTCTTACTCCTTCTTTCAAGTTCTGCCGGAGTTTCAGCCACGTTCTTCCTCTCCCTCTTGGTAGGTTTGAGAGGAACTGGTGAGTTGCTTAAAGAAACAGTATCAAAAGCTTTCAGAACAGTATGCCTCAAAATATTTTTGAAGAGTCTGTTAAAAAACTGTTAATTAGTTCTTAAAATTGTCCAGATCAGTTGATGAAAAAGTCGTATGAGCATGATTTAAAAGATTTCCTTTATTTGTTTGTTTGTTTATCTATTTATATGTGTAATTGTTATTTACATCAGCTGAAACATCGCATGCCTGACTTACACTGTTGCCACAAACTTCTCGGCACGGCAACACTTTTAAAAATTTACATTTGGATGATTCTTTTTAAAAACTTTTCAAACATACCTTTCAAAAGGCACAAAGGTCACAACCTTCCGACCTGTCATCTTGAGGTCATTCATGACATCATCGGTGATCTGACCAATGGCAGGTAGGATGATCGTTGGCGGTGCTGGAGGCTTCCTTATCCTCAATCCCCAGATGTTTTGTTTTTTCTTTACTTCTTTGCCACATGCAAATCTAGTTCAAGTGAAACCGGGAAAAAATGTATTGAAAATCATACGAGATTATAAGATCGATTTCAAATAACAGAAGAAATGAAAGGGGGGAATTGTTTCTCTATGTATTTCTTGGGACACTATGAAAATACAGAGATATTAGAAATAACCATGCTGCTGACCAACCCAACAATTGCTTACAAAAAGAACCAAAATCCTGAAAAATTACTTGCCTGTTTATTTTTGATTTAAATGCTTTAAAGGATTTAACTTACCTGACTTTTGAGCTGTGTAATGCTTCAAGAAACGGTTCTTGCTTCTCTGACCTTGTTGTAGCACCAAGCTAGGGAAAAATTAAAAAAATAGGTCATACTAAAATAATATCACAATAGTGATACACAAGTAACTAGACATCACAGTTTGAGCAAACACAGGTACCTCTGCAAATATCCTCTTGCTAGAAATGTGTTGTTTCTTTACCAAGCCTGACTGGAGAGCCACATACATGCAGTACGTGATGCCAGCCTGGGTTCATATTGTAATGAGTAAAGCGCCTCGCACAAAGCTTACCCTGCAGGCTCAGTTCTGCAGAATTTCACACACGTGATGACTTGTCTAGCCTTTGAAAACAAGGCGTACAGATTGCATCCCAGATAATATACTGCAGAACATGCACGACTTGTCTGCCCCCCCCCCCCCCCCCCATGCATTACGCATCAAATGCATGATCACATCTCAGCAACATTTTATATTTTTTATGCTATTTTGTTAGGGTGGGGGGATTCGTTTACCATTTCCCACTGTGGACAAGATGTCCAAAAGGCACATCATTGAGTCAGGGGAACATAGGTCGCTGTAAGAGTTATGCTGTGTGAAAGCAGTGAGTCCTAACAACAATTTTACGTTTCCCAATCACAACAATATCTCTGCCATTTCATGTAATTAGTAATAAACAAGTCATATTAACAATTACTTACATGTGAGACTTGGAGGTTGTACCACTGTTCAGTCAGGTATGGCATAATTTCTTCTTCAAAGTCGTAGTACTTCTTCCGATGTAGTAAAGTTAAGTTGTATAGAACAAGCTGGGCAAGATCTTGCCTGCAATGGTTTAAATATGAGGACAATTATTGTCTTGTACCTTACACCCCCAATGAACTCCTAGCCTTGATAACTGATCTCAGCCTGTTCTTGGCTAAGATTGATATTCAAGCTGATCAATCTTATTTGTACGGTCAACTCTTACTATTTACAAGGTGTGCTGGACTGGCTGTTTTTGTTTTGTGTCATCCAAACCTCGCCTTAATCGCAGCGCAGCATTTTTAGTGCACAGAGTGTTCGCTCTAAGCGTTCGCCCTTAAGGGTGTCATGGCCAAGCGGTTTAGGGCATCAAATTCAAGTTCTAAGGAGCTGTCCGCTGGCCAAATGCTAGTTAAATCACCCAAGGACCAGTCAAAATTCTCTCCAATCAGTCCGACTGGTTCAGTGTACCTTTATTTAACATGGATGGGCTGGTTAAAAAGCTGAGGGACTAGTGAAATGACAAGCAAACTGGTCTCCCTGGCCCATCACTGTATGTTAATCTCTGATACAATACATGTACACTGGCGCACGTGTACACTGGGGAGTTTCAATGTATTGTACAGTGCACAAACCTGCGTGTACATATGCACCAACATAAACTGTTGGTAAATTATTTTGATTGAATTAAAACAGCATTAAAAACTGTTGATCAAATACAACGTACATTTTACTAGACTGAAAAAAAGGTTGTATAAGACTTGGTGGTCATGATCGCAGCAATCAGCATGCAGGGGCCGTTGATTTTCATTGGTAAACGTCAAGGAACTCAAAGGAAACAGAACCAATAATCTCACATAACAAATTGTGGTTAATTATAAAGTCTTTTTCAAGAGTCAATGTAAATTTAATCAAATTTGTGGTTTTTACTCACCATTTCAAATTTAATCTTTTTAAATACTCAGGCCCTGAATTGCAAACTGAACAAACAAAGATATAGAACCTACAGGAAAAGAAAACACAGAATAGGGTTCTTCGTTAATAATGCAGATTTCCTATACTTCTGAAAAGGGAACATTGTTTCAACAGCTGTTTCCAGAGGGAACATTGTTTGTTTCCAGAGTGAACATTGTTTGTTTCCAGAGGGAACGGCAGTTGTTTCCAGAGGAGGCAGTCCTTGTTTCCAGAAGTAGCAGTGCTCGTTTCCAGAAGGAACAAAAGGTGTTTCCAGAGGGAACATTGTTAGTTTCGGGAGGGCACATGGGTTGCATATGGGTTTTTTCCCCCACTGGAAATCGGAAACAATCTTTGGAGTACTGCAGATTGCAACAGGTGTTTTCTTTCATAACGGTTTATATCGGCTTCTTCCAAATGAGACAAACATTTTGATTTTGAGAAGCTTCTTTTTTTTGAAAGGTCCACCTGAAAGTTTGAGAACCACCAATAGACCTTATGCATATGACGTCATTTGAGTAGGGCGCCCTCACCTAGAGGTCAAAGGGAAGATGCTCATTGGCCAGTCTTGTGCACCGCGCGTACAAATCAGCGCGTTTTCATTGTTTCATCATCAGTTTACCTCTAAGATTGCAGCTTGGTGACGTCAATGCATAAGGTCTATTAAACAATACAAGTTGAACGATATCTTACCCATCTCCATACAGCATAGGCATTTCAAGACACTGCACACATGCTGCAATCAAAATATATCAAAATCAAAATATCAAAATCCACAAAAGAAAATTTGTTTCTTTTTGCCAATAAATACTTTGAAGACCACTCTTGATGAATAAACTCCATTTACCAGGAGCTCCAAAATACGCAAAAGCAATTTGATGAAATCCATACAAATTGCACTAATGACCTTATAGTCCTGAGCCATTGAAATGCCCGAACCCCAAAAAATACAACTTTGTTTGCTTTTTTCAACAAAATTTGACCATCGAATTTGACTGCATTTTAACAGATTGTTTGGATGGTGTGGTTATTGAAAACTAGGGGGATGAACTTACTCTTCCAAAAAGAAAAACTAATTCCCTTTAGGTATGTACAACCAGCAAACTTCAGATAAAGCAAAATTCAGATAAAGATCTGTATTAATTCTTACCCTCGTGAAACCACTGTAGACATCTGCAACACCTCAGCATCTTCAAGTACCACCTACACACCACAAATGAAACCACTTGTATTAGCGTCTGTGTCATTTGTATCCTTTGTACAATTTACAATACGGCAATAAAGGAAGAGAAGCTTTTGTTTGGATATTCATTAGGCTGGGTTATTTTTTTATTATTTTTTCATATTTCTTGTTTACCCTGGGGAGACCTCTCAGCAAAACCCTGTTTTTCAGAGGTGCCCAGCAGCTACAAACAAACATTAAAATGAAAAGAAAATGATAAGAAAATTTAAAAGATATTAAAAGATAATAACAGCCAAATTAAGGTAAAGGCCAAGTATATAAAGTCAAAAAACAAAAAACAAAAAACATGTGAAAATGTATTCCTTTGTTGTTGGCATTCGGCCAGCAGTGCACTGTTTTAAAAAAGAAAACACTAAATTTACATTGTCATTGATTAATAATCCCATTGATTATTGACTAAAATTTATTGATAATGAAATTGATCAATCAGCAATACTCACTCCCCAGGTCCTCCACAGTAGCAATAACATTGCTCAGTGTTAGTCTTATGAGCAGCATCCCAGTGTAGAGCATTTAGCTAAAAAAACCAAAAAAAAAACCTAACAAATTATATTTTGTTTCATTTGAACTTGATGTAGAAATTTATCTTCAAGCAAAATTGAATCCTTGATTCTGATTGGTTGACCCATAGCAACAAGAAGTGTGACATAAACCTATATTGCAAGGCCCATATCACACCCTGCGTATTGCGCTGTTCTAACTCGGCATAATACTCTATTTTAAGCTGTGCGCAAAACGTACAGCTGTTCCAAAACCGCGTATTGCGTTGAGCTGCACGTCAAGTTTGCTTGAAGATGAATTCATTTTCACATGCACGCTCGTGGAGTACGGAAAGTATAGCATGTATGCGTCTCATACAACCCTGGTAGTCCCATAATATGGGATGCAGAAGCGCTATATTTTTTCCATATTCCACCTTTGTGATAACTAATAATACTATGGGGTTCATGCTAAGATGTAAGAATTACTTCAACTCTGTTGAATCTTCTTGTTTTATGCCATAAGCTCAGAATGAAACAGAGTTACCATGGATCGCCTCATAAGGTTTATCGCGAATAGCAAAATACCAAGAGAGGGCGCTGTTTTGCCGCGCATGATGGTGTAGTGAAAGGGGGCAACCGACGACCGACTGTAGCATTTGCCCCCTCTGCCCTCCCATGATCCATTGCGATTCTGAATCGCGATAAACCTTATTGTTTGTAAAAACTAAATACTTCAGTTTACATTAAAAAACTATTGCGGTGAAATGACCAAAACTTACTTTGTACGGTAGAGACTGTTTCATTTCTTGAAAAACTTTTGCTGCAAAAAACAAAACAAAACACACGTGAAATTCCACCCATAGATAAAGGGTAATTGATTATAGATTTATCCTTCATTGATTATCAGTAAATTGTACCTATGTGTGCTGCAATCTGTTTGTACGCGCAATATGCAGCACCTGCTGTGATACCCGTTGTGCGCAATATACGAACATTATGTAATCTAGCCTATTACTGAACTAGCCGTGCTAGCGCCCTCTGTTGGCAAAGAGCATGCCATAATACTGTTATAAGTAAGCGTAACATTACATTTAATTTGGTAACAATGAATGAGAATAAACCTTATAGAATGACATTATAATTGTCAGTTGGTTAATTTGTCTCGTTCTTGTCGGACATGTAAATAAAGTGGTCCGTACTCTGTAGCGCTGTGCATCCACAGGTAATTTTAGACCCGGGTACCCCAGGTGAATATCGGTCGGGTACCCGGGTACGAGTCACAGGCTTAATATTCTCAATCTCAATCGCTGCCTGTTGAGTAAACTATTTTAACTGAACCCAAGACAGCATTCATTCGCTCTTGGCATGGATCCGCCATGTGAGTGTAGAGCCTTGACTTCATGCTTCATTTGTATTGTATTCATGTATCTGTTTGGATGAGTGTCATTACATTACCGTGACAATACAGAGTTATATAATGCTTCTATTCACTGCAGTCCCCAAATTGAGGCTCTACACGCAAATGGCTGACCGTGCAAAGTGAGAATACATCTCCATGGGCAGTGGGATAGTGTGCTTTTTTAGTTCATGCCAAACCCAACAGCGACTTCTGCAAACTTGTCAAAATGTTGAGCACCAACCAACTGGCTCTTGTCAGAGTCAAAATCTCTACTTATTTATTTACATGACACACTAAAAAGAGTCCTTAATAATAACATGTCTATCACTCGGGTGAGATTTGTAGAGAAATTATATTTATAAAACTCTCTCAATGAGTTATGGTGGTTCTGAAATAAACCACTGATTCTTTCAGAACCACCACAACTCAGCAAGAGTTTTAAGTATATATATGGTGTCTCTACAAGCCTTACTAGATTGTGTCTCCACCATGCAAAGTTTCAAATCCTACTCATGTACATGGTGTTACCGCAAACCTTACTAGATTGTATCTCCACCATGCAAAGTTTCAAATCCTACTCATGTACATGGTGTTACATCAAACCTTGCTAGATTGTATTCCCACTATGTAAAGTTTTAAATCCTATTGATGTCTATATATTATTTTACCTGCAGGTCCTTTCTTCAAAGCACCTCCAACCTTTGTTGAGTAAAAGACAAGAAAAAAACAGGCAAGTAATAAATATCACAGTTTTTTATGAAACAAATGGATTTATGAAAAGGTTTGCTTTTATTCAGAGATATTTATTTGGCAATGTTTTTCTGTAACAGTGATTAACAGTCAAATGCTAGTTAAAACAACTCAAGATTAGTACATGGATGCTTCCAAAAAGCTACATTAGAGAAAAGAACCTTAATATATGGGCAATTTAAAAAGCTGGACTAGTCCGACAGCAAGCTAACTGGTCCTTCTAGCTAGTGACTGGGGCGGTCGGGTTGGCGTAGTGGTATCTTTCCTCACCTTCAACCTCTGGGACCCTGGTTTGAATCCAGCCGGGGGCACTTTGTGGATTGGGTTTTCAGTCCCTACCTGACTGCGTGGGTTTTCCCTGAAATAATTCTCTGGGGTTTTCCTCCCACCTATAACACTGAAACTTCCTTCCTTTGTCTTCTCTCCATGGGGTTCTTGGCTAGTGATCAAGTTTGCTTTTCTGAGAGTCCTTGGCTTCACAACCAGAATAAATAAATGAGACAATTGGACACACTCCACCAGTTTGTTTTCTAAATCAAATTTTCTCTTCAAAGATGAAGTTGTGACTACAACAAAGTGTTGGTTTGGGAATGAAGAAGTGACTTGAAGTACAAGTGAAGATTTTGCCTGGTGACCAGTCTCTTTTCTTTATCCTTTTCTTCCATTCTGTGCACTTTAACATGTGTTATGCACTTTTGATCATTTGTATGTAAGGGGCGCAATATAAATTTTAAATATTATTATTACAGGGATGTGATAGGCGGTTGAAAAAAAAACCCTGAACTCTGAGCGCAAAGCGCGAAAGCATGCGAGCTCGAAAACTTGCGAGCATGAAGCCCAATAATAACATTTATCTCTGGTTTTTATTAATGAATTTGATCTTTAAAAGAAAAAGAAAAAAAACAAAAAAACATTATTTTTACCTTGGCGGAGTTGACAAACACACACTGCCTACAGTGCCAGGATTCATCGGGACAGAGGAGTTTATGACTATCGATGGATGGTTGATGGCATAACTGATGATACCCTGCAGTCAAACGTAGAAATAATATCAGTCCTTGATTTTCACAAGATACAAAAAGGATATGCCATGGCCTCAATAGGAGACACCATTTGGGACACTAGGTGTCAGCAGACTAACCAGGTAAATCCATTGTTTTATGGAAATGTGGGTCTGCTCATGACCACTTGAACAATGGAAAGTAGCATGGTATGTCTGCAGGATTCAAATTTGAGGAGAAAACCGACAAGATTGCAAGGCTTATTGGCTTGTAGCTCAACATTTTTACTTGACAAGGGGAAGGTGGTTTTTTTAACTGGAACATTTGTAGGTGCATCAAGGCAATGACCAAGGAAAAGGGCAAATTGCTTCTGTTACCTCCATGAAGTATCAGGTCTGCATTAAAATTTTGCAATTCAAAGTGAAAAGTCTCCTTTTGGTCCAGAGGCAAAACTTCCTGAACTTTGAATATGACAAGATGATGGATTTTAAAGGGGCTGTGTCGTCATGATCAAAGCAGAATAGTTTCTGTACATGGAATTATGAACTCTCACCAGTGACAACACACATTAATTATGAAGAAAAAAATTGACAGTGTGAAAAATGGTGTATCTTCACATTTGGGCAACTTTAATTTTTACAAATGTAAAAGTCATATCTCACTAAAACTATTTCGGATGCAGAGTGTGATAAAAAAAATGAAATTCTTAAAAATAGCATTAAAATTTTCACTGATTTTTGTGAGGTTGACTAAACTGATCACAGCCAACGAGTATAGTTTCAGTCCCATCTTGTATGTGGGGCTAAAGTGACTCACCTAACCCGCATCTATCGCAGATAACGATCTCATTAGGAGGTTCTGATTGGTCGCCTTCGCAGACACAGCAGATGATCTCACTGTTGGGAATTCTGCCTAAACATCAATACATAACAAAATCTTTCGTTAACAAAGAAATTGTTGACAAAAATATTGGATTTATGAAAGTCAAATTTGTTATTCAACTGCTATATGAATACAAACTGCTACACAGGTATGCTCAATGGCCAAGCAACAACTCAAAACCTGTGTGAAAACATATCTGTTTAACTTTGTACAATTGTTGATTTCCCTTTACAGCGCATAGGGACCTCACGGTGATATGCGCAATTTTTTTTTTTTTATTATTATTATTATTATTATTATTATTATTAAGCTACTCTGGACCAGGGGGTATGGGGTTCGAATCCTACTCCAATACTAGTCACCTGTATGTTTTCTACCTCATGGATTAAACACACACTGCTGGAATACACCGATCCATTAAGCCCCGCCCATTTCTCATTGACCAATCACAGCCGCGAAATCTGATCACCATTTGAGCCGTTTGGTGATCGTTGCTCTAATGGTGATCAGGTTTCGTGGCTGTGATTGGTCAACTCGTAAGGAGGCGGGGCTTAATGGATTGGTCTATTGCATCCTTGCAGGGGCAGAGCCACCTTTTCAAGATGGGGGTGCACTTCCATCAGAAGAACAGTTGTCTTTGAGATGGTTTTTGTTGTTACCCATAAAGGATTTGAGCAACCAAGAGCTTGTACCCAAATGTTCATAATGGCCACAACCACTCACGAGAGATTTGACCTCCTTCCACTCAGCCCAAAAGGTCAAAGTAAAGGTCATGACCTGAATTCACACATATTTCAATGTTCGCCGTGTTTACCTCATAACTTTATTTCTGGACAAAACAAAACAAAATGTTTGTTTTATATTGTTTTTCCAGAAATTTTTACTGGAAAAGGTGTTTTACAAAGCAAGCCTGGAATTCTATGGCGGCCACAGAGACCTCAGTGGTCCTGGTGTTGGCCTTGGTGCCCCTTCAAAAGTTTCTTAATGAAAATAATACCTTTTTGAAGATGCTTAAATAGGACCCAGTGTTCAGAGCTGTCTTCAAATATCACAAGACACTTTGTCTGGTGCGGAACCACCTGCAATTTCAAGAAAATAGACAGGAAATAACCGTCAAGATGAATGTCACGGTTCTTATTTCATATTTTAATCCTAAGATACTAGGCAGTTTGGCTAGCATGAGGCCCAAGTCCTCCAGTCCCCTCTTCTTCTATGTAACTCCACATCAAATTGTTTGGACTTAGAGAAGATTGGAATGCCTGACCCTGAGATAAGCACTTGTTGTTTGGGCCTTCTGGCTCCACTCGTTTTGAATCCTTCACTTTGGTAATAAGATAACGAAGGTTTTGGAACTGTAAGGGTTCTAAAAAGCACAAGTACAAATTTGAGTTATGATAGTTAACATAGTTGCATTGAGTTTAACTTGGGTTTGAAGCTGATGATTCAAAAGTCTCTCAATATTATACAAAAATCCAAAACTGTTGAGGAGTACAAAGGGTTCCGGCCAATTACTATACACATTTTGAACTATGAAATCCTAAACAAAAACAAGATGAAAGGCTTTTACAAACATGCAAATTGGACTGACCTTTGACACAGTTCCAAGATAAAACAGACCATCATTCCATCTTGCCAGAACATCTAGCCCCTCCTTAAAATCACAGTCTTCACTTTCGCTCTCTGTCCATTTTGAGGAGCACCTCCTACCCCTAGATGCTACCCTCTTCACCAATCGCATCGATACATCTTCTTTCTGATTTTCCATCTCGTCAGAAGAGTCCGATTTTGCCACATCAGGATGTGCAATCTTTTGATCCTCGGTTTTCAAGGTGCTGACCTGTTGTTTGGTGGTGCAGTTGTTGTTATTCAGAATGGTTTTACAGTCCGAAAGGCTAGGGCCGGAACCTGGCTGACGGCTTTGGTTCGTTAGTGATAACACGGAGAGTGTTTCTGATCCGAGTTGGTTTGTGTAGGAGGGTGATTTCTCCATTATTGATCATGAAGCCAATCAAATGTTGTAATGCTGATATTGACTGTCACTTGACCCTGGAAAATCTGTAAGAAATGACATGTTGATGTTATTATTGTATATTGTAATAATATTGAACATGATAGGATTGGGAAGTTTAATTGTGAAGATTTGTGAAATCAGTTTCCAAATTGCTTTTTAAAAAACCACTTATCTGACAACAGCAACATTGAGTTTCAAATATTTTAAAGGGGTCTTCAAATGATTTTAGAGCAGCTTTTTGTCACTCCCTGCTTTGGGGTTTTCAAATTCAATCCTGTGGTCAAATTTGTACACGTGTACCAACAAACACATGAACATTCATTACTTGGACCCTACATATAAGCCAGATAATGTCCAAATGTTAAAAAGCATTGTTGGGTAAGGACCCAGTAACTGGGGCACTGTACTTGTATTTTCGAAATTTTGACATCTGCGGTCGTACTAGCGCCCCACAGAAGTATTGTAAGGTAGACCATCTCACTTGTATCGACGGGTGCGCTGCCTCAACCGCGTAATCGTCACGGTCGAGGCAGGGCACCCGTTAGCCCACCTTGTTGGGCTGTAATGGCTCTCTTTTACCATTACAGTATGAGGTGACGTCGCGCAGTACTTAGTTTGACACTTGCCCATCTAATGAATATGCAAGATCCGTGACGCTGCATGTAGTCTCACAAGTTGCATGTTCATTGGGTGAGCAACACAAGTTTGCATGCGACGTCATCTTATGCATATTTATGACTTGGCAGACCAGCCGGGCGCCCTGACTTTCTCACGATTAACAGGCAGCGAATCATAAGTAAGATGGCGGCCCCAGGCACAACGAACTTCAATGTAAATTTTGTACACAAGTTTGTTTTGCCATTTTCAAATCATCACATCTGGACAAAGGCATCATTTGGTAAGCCCTGGAATATATCATAAAAATTCCTCAGATGTAGGGAACAAAGTGAAGTAGGTTAGAGTAGTATGGGATGTTTATAAGTGGGAGAAATTTGCGATCAAAGACTAGAGTAGAGGTACACAAGTTTGTTTTGCCATTTTCAAATCATCACATCTGGACAAAGGCATCATTTGGTAAGCCCTGGAATATATCATAAAAATTCCTCAGATGTAGGGAACAAAGTGAAGTAGGTTAGAGTAGTATGGGATGTTTATAAGTGGGAGAAATTTGCGATCAAAGACTAGAGTAGAGGTACGACTTGCTTGTACTTTTAAAACTTCGCGTTTGAGACATGTATGGATGGTGGGCTGTAATGGTGAGTGTTATGAGACCGATGTTAAAAGAGAGCCATTACAGCCCAACAAGGTGGGCTAGGTACAATAATAATTCGGACTACAAAAACACTTGAATTGAAAAAAACTAAATAAAACTCAAAAACTACTTGGCCGAATTAAATTTTTATAAACTTTTCTTCATCTTTCAACAAGATCTTTCCATTAATATTAACTTGTTTTTTTAAGGACCTGTCAATTATTCATTTAAACTAAGTAAGTTTACTAACCAAATCAATTTATAATTATTAATTATAAATAACAATTTTGGGGGGTAAGGACTACTAAGGTAAGGATGCTGTTGTGTTATTTGACATTTTTGTGAACCCACTACTAGTTATAACCAAAACAAACAACACCATTATTAAATAGGTAAACAGGATACTTATTTTAATTATGACCGAAATAAAGTCAGTCGGATTGGCATCATCTTTTCCAGTTTGTTTTGAATGAGTAAAAAGAGTTATTCAAGAGTTATTCAGACGTATCGGAGCACCATGCTTTATTTTGGAAAACAAATGCGTAACTAACACACAGTTCCGTATAATGACACTAGGTGCAAGACTTCCGGCTGGCACAGTTAGTGACTGGCCGACATGGCCTACAATTCGTGAATAAATTCACAGTTTATATCTATTTTCGTCTTTAGATTCTGCACCTCACTGGTCTCTATTTATTCTACGGTATATTATCTTGTTATCCTTACGAGACAATGTGGTGTCTCAAAGAAAAACTCACCAAATCAGGCAGAAATGTTACGTGATTTTTTCCATCTTCCGGTTGTTTCCCGCGAAAATCCAAAAGCACACTGAGGCGATCGGGTGTGCGTAGCAAGACCAAACCGAACGAGGGCGCCCGTCAACTTACATGGGTGAACCATACTAAAGGGACAAATATTCGTGCGCCAAGCTCATTATCATAATTTGTAAACTCACAGTTTATTTTTAATTATAACGTTTTGGGGGTCATGCAATTAATAGATTGTGTAATTAGACGAATCTATCACAACCTGGGGATTTTGTGTTTCAACTTTTGGGGAGACTTGATAAATTTAGGCGTTTAAGTTTGCCCTATTTTACTTGGCAAGTGATGGAGAAGTGCTTCACGAAAACTGGCAGCAAGTCGGTTTGGGGAAAAAATTTCATTTTCTGGGGTGTTTTTTTCGGGGTCGCTAGCAATTAATTCCAAACGGCTGACCTGCCAAAAATTGAAAAAGAATTCTGAAGTTTAGTTTGAGTATTTTTGAATATTTTTTATCATCAAGCATTGTAGTTCCTGTGGGAGATTATTTAGTGTGGTGTGCCCTTTTGGATACTTCTCGTGTTTTTGGTACTACATACAACTGCCAAGAGTTTGCGGCCTACCTTCCCTGTTATTGTATTTTTTCAAGGGAAGCGCCAACACAGCCACCATTCCCACCCACCATTACACTTTAGCGCAGAAGGATAAGGTGCTGGAAGGTGCTGGAACAAGGTGTAGGGACATTTTTCAAGATTGATGCCCGGACGTAGGGAAAATTTCACCGGCGTTGAGGTGTTTTCAGTTGGAAGGAAACAAAATAGACGGGCCTTGGACTCCCCACTAAATAAACTCCCATAGGAACCAATGCTAAATGATAAATACTCAAAAAATCGTGCAAGTCTCTCAGACCTTTGAAAACCAATCAAACATGTTTTCGGACGACTGAACTTCAGAATTCTTTTCAATTTTTGGCAGGTCAGCCGTTTGGAATTTTTTCCTAACTATACCCCAGAAAAAAGGGAAAAAACACGAACAAAAACAAATGGGTCTTTTCCCAAAACTGAGTTTGCGTGAAGCACTTCTCCACTTCCCCGGTCAAATAGGGCCAACTTTAACGCCTAAATTTATCAAGTCTCCTCAAAAGTTGAAGCACAGAACCCACGGGTTGTGATAGATTCTTATATTTACGCAATCTATTAATAGCATGACCCCAAAAACGTTATACCGTAATTCAAAATATACTGTTTCATTGGGTGTTTTTGGTTTGTTTTGATTTATTTAATTTTTTTTTGGGGGGGGGTCTCAACTTTTAAGATTAATCTTTTTTGTTTTTGGTTTGCTTCGTTTATTGAATTGTTTATTTATTCATTGATTGATTTGATTATATATTTTTTCTTTTTTCATTTAGTTATTTTTGTAGTCTACCTTCAAAATAGATACATGTTGCCGTCTGTTGTTTTCTCCCAGTCTGGTTGAGTGCACTCCTACGGTATGTGGATTCCAGTGAATACATTGTAAACTCTAGGGATTAAAGTACCAACACCTTACTAGCGCAGTGGGATAAGGTGCTGGGACTGTCTCACACTTGGACCGCCCGGTCGGTCCGGGTTCGATTGCCGTCTGCACTAATATAGGTTCAAGGCCTTTTGCTGTCTGTGGCAACAGTGTGATTGGGATCTGCCTTGCTCCCCCAAAGTGGTCAGGGCCTTATGTGGCTAGGAATCGGAGGCAGGGGAGGACATGCTGCTGGGTCAGCCGCCACGAACAAGGGAACTATATCGTTGTCGTAGAAGAGGGACCAGTGTGTGTCATTAAACCTCTCCGGCGCGTGAACGCCCGACACTACCAGCAGCGTAACTTTTTACCTTTTTTGAAAAGGTAGAGATTTTACTGTTATTCTTTTTTTGTTACTTTATTTGTTTATTTAGTATTTATTTATTGTTTAATTCCTATTCGGATGCAACTACGCAATAACAGATACATAAAATACTGCAAAAACATTTTATTAGAGAAACAATTGCAAAAAAGGAAACCAAAGCACCACGGAAACACATAATCCAAGCAAGCGCTCCAAAGATATCCCCTACCCCCTCCCCCGGAAAACAAAGGGGGAAACAAACAAACAAACAAACAACCCAACAACCCAACAAACAAACAAACAAACAAACTAAACAATATAAATATAAAGAAAAGAAACAAAATAAATATCTGCGCAATTATTTCTTTAAAATTATTTAATTCCCATATTTTAAGTATAAAGCAAAGAAGATATAGGCACAAAATGATAAATAATATTTACAACCTGTTGTGTAAGGCATGAGACCAAAAGTATTGCTTTCATCGCCGATAAGAAGTGTTACCTTTGACTGACTGTTATTCAACTTCAAAATTCACAAACATTTGGGGTAATACAAACAAAATCCCCAAATGAATCTACAACTCTTCAACTATTACATCTGCTACTATCATAACTAAAAGAAATTAAAAAGGAAGTATTATGAGAAATACATAAAGCTGCTTGGTTTTAATGCTGTTCTTTACCCCTCAACAAATACTATTTGCATAAAATTTGCATATTTATGGTGGATTAAAGTTCCCTGAAAACCGTTACAAAAATATAAATCAAAAATGGTAATTGCTTTTCCCAAAACTTTAGTAATAAGTTCAAATTTTTATTTTTGCAAACTATATTTTATGTTTAAATAACAACTAACAATAAATTGTTATTTCTATCAATGAATACACTTTGTAGACGAAGCTTCATGATCCTTTTTTATAATACGCCCCCCCCCCCCCACAAATGCAACAGCTTATTTTGGTTATTACAACCAAAAATAAGAACAGTTTGTTTGCTTGCTGAAAATTGTGCATGGTTTTTCACTATCCTTACTCACACACTGGGTTCTTTCACGTGCACTATCGATCCTAGAACACAGGCTTAGTGTCCCATCTGAAGGATAAAGTAATTATGATAAATCTTGCTCAAGGACACAAGTGCCACCACTGGGACTCGAAACCCACACTCTGCTGATCAGAAACACCAGATTATAGATTTAAAAAAATACTATTTTCAAAATAATCTTTAACAAATTTGAAAAACACTTCATCATAATGTCACACACCTTCAAAGCTTTAAAAAACACCAATAACTAAGAACACACTAAAAACACAACTCACAGCAATATTTTCTTCAGTAGATTAAATCATTCCTATCAGGGCATCTAGCTGAGAAAATATTGGCGTCATTAAGGCCCCTACCTACATCAACCTAACATTAAAGCTCATCAGCAAAATGGACAACTGTCTTTTTCTTCTTCAAGGGTTTAGACTCGGAGAGTAATTCATCAAAAGCCCAGAATGAGTTTGTCTTGTGTGCCATCAGCCTCTCCCTGGCTGCAAATGCCGAGAATGTGGATATGCAGTTACCAATGTAGTGATCAGACTTTGCTAGGATGGCTAACTCTACATGCGGCTCATGATCATCAAACTGTACCACCTTCACCTGTTTGAAAATAAATTTATTTTATAATTTTCACTTCAGATTAAATTCACTAAAATCATCAAAATAAAACCATTCAAGCAAAAATTTATTTCAAAAATGTATTTCATAAACAAACGAGAAGATTTGACAGAGCATGTGCGCGTTCACAATTAATTTGCGATGTAGCATCACTCATTAGCTTACAAGAACTGCTCGCAAGTTAGCAAGACTTTTGCTGTTACGGTTAGCAGTTTTATGAAAAACAACCTGTGCTAAGAGTCGCTCAGTAAGCATAAAACATCTGCTTACAGGCTTTATGAAACTGGCCAAAGATTAAAAATATTGTAAGTCCCACTATATAAAAAAATCAAGCAAATACTAGCCTTGTATGGTTCAAGCATCTTTGTGAGCTCCAGCATCATTGGGTCGGCATCAGCAGCCACAAACACCACCTTAGCTTTCATCTTCTTGACCCTCCTGCGCACCTGTTTCTTAACGAGGTCCCGAGGGGGGAAACACATCTCTTGAGTCACCTGACCATGCTCAAAGTGGTACCCTAGACACTGTGCTGAGCCAAACAGTTGTCGGTCTCTCTCCTTCCCAATGTGTTTGTCGCAGACATTTACCTGGGAGATATATGTTCAATAGCAGCATATGTTCAATAGCAGCATAATTTCAAACATCTATTTTGCACACCTTTTGAATACTATTGATGCAGATAGTTATCTGGAAAACAATACCTAATGTTTCACAAAGCCACCATCCTTGCATCAGTGCAAAAACATGTGGCATCTTTTTGAACATGACCTTCATTTTGACAGTTTTGGTCGAGGGGAACTAGGTCAAAACTCGTAGGAGGCACTTGTGGACGATGTTGCCTTCTTGGTACAAGCTATTTGAGGCCATTATGATCAATAAAGGGCTACTCTAAAAGGGAAATCAAAATTTCAACTGGAACATTTCAAGGGGCACCAAGGCAATGGGCCAATGGTATGGAGGCACTTACCTCCATTGCCTCCTTGAACTATCAGGCTGTGGGTATTTCAAGCTAGACAAGTACTCACCCAATCTACACCATTTCTCATATGCAGCCCAAGGAACGGTCCTTCAGGGATTTTCTTAGCGATGAAGTCGTTGGCCTGTTTCTCTATGTAGTTTGACCAGACAAGAAATCGATGAAGAGGAACATTTTGCTCTTGTACTGGGAAACTTGCTGGAGCACCACCAAAGGCGAGGACAGGGTACGACGAGGCAGGAAATCTGTGTCAAACAAGAGTGGACATATTCAATGGAAAGTTCAAGTACTAGTCAAGTTCAAGTACACTGTACGCTTCTCAAAACGTATTTGTTTAAATTTGTTCAAACCAGTGACTCAAAATTGAAGATGAAATAATTCCACGTTAAATTTTCATGAAATTGCCAACAAACTCTCCATGAGGACACTACAATTACTGGCTTTACTTTCGCTTACCGGTAATACAGAAATGTCTCCAACAATGATTAAAAATACAAGATTTTGGAATCTGTAAATGGCAGCAAGCTCACATATACCAAGTAACTACCTTATGCTTAAATTCAAATGCTCTGACACTATCATGCAAATGATGGAAATTCAACTAGTACGCCTGCTACCAGCTAGAATAAGAAAGTCTCTATTCCAATTCACATGGGCCCAATTTCATGGCTCTGCTTACCGTAAGCAAAAAAACAGCGCTTACAGAAGCAGGGAATTCCGCGCTTACATCAAGTATATTTCACGGGTTAGCAGGAAATGTTTGCTTGCTTGTGCGCGTGCATAGTCCATGTTACTGGGCATTCTATGCTTACACAGCTATCGCAGAAATTCGGCGCTTGCACAGTAAGCGGAGAATGGTGATCGCAAGCGTAGAATTCGGCAGTAAGCAGAGCCATGAAATTAGGCCAAGATTTCATCACCCATGATAAATTTTGGTTGTGCCACTTTGGGAGTCAGATTCCCCATTTCTGTGCAGTGTGCATTTTAGGTAATGTGTGTGGTAAGACATGCACTGTATAGGGTTGGGATGTTTAACCGGTTACCCGGTTACAGGTAAAACAATGTTAAAATCTGTTTCCAAAGAGCATTAACTGTTATACGAAGCTGACAGTAAATAGAAAAAAAGGAAAGGGTTGTGGTCAGTGGATCTCACCTTTATCGCACGGCCACGACCCTGCAAGGTTTGAAACAGCTGTTTAAGACCTCATCGCCAACTCTCTTTTTTTCCCCTTTTTAACAAGCCTTACCTCTCATTCCATTTTCTAGCATTTTGACTTGAAGGTTCATAATTGAGGCCAGCACCATACTCCACATAGGAATCAAAGTCCACGTTGAAATTATCCCAGAAAGGTCCAAAGGGGTTGCCTTCCTTCATCATGCAGGTGTCACCCTGGCGGTAGGTGTAACAAAATCCTTGTGGCAAAGAATTAACATAAACCAAGGACAATTACCCAAAAGAAATCACGTGGGCAGTATAGAGAGATATTGCAAATTGCACCATATCACCTTGTAGAACTTCGCAAGATGCTCTTTAATTAAGTTTTGTACATAATTTCTGTATACCTAATTTCTGTCATAAAGTCAGGAGTGCCTTGAGATGCCAGCAGATAAAGTGCTATATCAAAATTGTATATTACATTTATTATTGCAAAAAGCATCATTTTTCCCTCCTGTTTCGACCCTAGCCCAGTCTCTCTCACAGGCTAAAAAAAAAGGGAAACAAAAGAAGAATGTACAACAATGTACAATTCCCATTGAACATATCTTGATAGAAACACAGAAAGTAAATCTACAGCAGTACCAGTTTCCTCAACATTGCTGTATCTCAGCTCACCTTTTCTCTCCCCAACGGGCCAGACTTTGGGGGCAAGTTTCTTCATGAAGACTTCCATGGTAATCACCCTGTGGTATTCAGCCAAGGGTTCCACTTTAAAATATGTATTAAATGGAATCTGAAACTATCATATGTAAATAAAAAACACTGATTACTTGAAGAGGAAATGAGATGCATGGGGATTTTAATGTCACCTTGTTTACAGAACAGTTAACCGAGTATTCCAGGAAATTTTCTGGCAGGCAAGAGTAACATTTCGACCAGCAATTTACACATAAATCAAGTTTGTAAATTACTGCTAAATACTGTCATGGTGAGCCTCAATTTTTGTAAGTCTTAATATTTGTGTGTTGTGTAATGCACGTAAAAGAACCCAGTGCACTTATCGTATAGAGAAGGGGTTCGCCCAGGTGTTCCTGGTTTGATTAGCCGCATATTGCGCCACAGCACCTTGTAAACCATTACATGGTGCTATGTATTAAGGTAGGTATCATACTTCAACACATAACTCCACAAACCCCGCCAAGAAAAATACCGAATGCTTTGATACGCCCATCGGGAGTGATAAAGCGTTTTATAAGAACTGCGCATTATTATTACTATTTAAATTTGTCTTCCATTGAGCAGTGTACACTTTTTGCCTGCCCCAATTCCAAGTTTTGGGGGTCTTTTGTACACACAATGTACCGAGAACCCAACATGCATTCCCTATTAAACCAATTCACCTGGACATCATCCCCTGAAAAATCTTGCTTGCACCATTTTGAACTGATATAAATCATCTCGAGCAGATCCAAAAGAATGCTGCCAGATTTGTCTTTTCTGACTATCGAACTACAACTCATATCACACCGCTTGTAGAAAAATTAAACTGGGACCTACTTCACACTCGCCGTCTGATCCAACAATGCACTCTGTACTACAAAATTCACTACAACTTAGTCAATATTACACTTCCACAGTGCTTTCAGCATGCTACACATATCTCACAACGAATTGATCACCCACTCAAATACACCTCTTTAATCATCCCAACGATCAATGCATACAAGTTTGCTTTCTTCCCAAGAACTATGTCAGTTTGGAACAGGCTACCACCATCTGCTGTTCTGCACATAGCCCCATCCATACAGGCCTTTTTAACAGCAGCCAGCCCTGCCATCAGAGTAATGCAGCCTCTGTATGGCAACACTGTTCTCTGAACAAAAATACTTTTCCTTATTTCTGCACCTGTAAATAGTGCACTTTTCTCTTTTCTTTGGCACCTTATCCACCTGACTGTTGACGTCACTTTCCACAAACATCCCAGTTTAGCCCAAATTGGGCTGAAAGGGGATTATTATAACAAGTAACTGCATGTGCCGTGTTTAGTAATATAGGTAACGTGCAAGTGTGTATGGGCTCACCATATCTCTACATGAAATTTGACTCCCAAATGGGGTCGACGAGCTATTGGCCATTTCAGGATTAGCGGATATGGCTTCATTTGGATCACAACATGCATCGCAGCATGGGTTGCCCTTAACAACAGCCAAAGCCGCCAATTCGGCTATACTTACTGATGGAGGTCTTCCACCTGCCTTGGGGTATTCAACCCAAGGAGGTAACACCATGGTACGATCCAGACTCTTAATGAAAGCCAAAGCTCCTAGAAACTGGTCTGCCTGGTTACCAAAGCGCCCTGAAATAAAACAACTCCAATATTAACGACTGTAATACCATTTATTAATTTTTTTTATGAGATATCGCCTAACATCACAAGGCCACGGACGGCCGCTTCAAGGTGAGGGCTACACATAACTGATTTGGGCTATCGACCCAAATCAATTGACACCAGGGGCACGTTGCCACCTACTCCTGGGGCTGAAACAGGGTTACCCCCTTCACAGTCCTTAAGGATGTAGGCATGGGTATCATCCACTAGGAGCCTGTCTGGTAGAGCGGCAAGCTAGGGACAACTTTTTCAAAGCAACTATGGTTAAGTGCCTTGCTCAGGGGCACAAGTGTCATGACCAAGATTCAAACCCACACTCTGCTGCTGACTACACCAGAGCTTAGGTCCGGTGAACTAGACCGCTCGGCCACGACACGCCATATTAATTATTCCCTACTATGCCTGTCGGGTTGTTTTTCACAGGGCTTGGGAAAGTACCGAGTATACAGAGCTTGACACATATCAGAGTAAGGGTAAAACCAGATAAGTTTCTTTATCCCAGATGCAAATTTAACATAAATTGCTGCGGTACCCGCTGCTAAAATATAGGGTTCCAACTGCCTCTAGCTACCGGGCAATCTCGGTGGTCAAGTGGTAAGACATCTGCTCTAGAATGGCAAAGGTTGTGGTTTCGATTCCCAACCGAGTAACATGCCTGTGAATTGCTTTCAATGGATTCAGAAAAGTACTGAGTACACAGTGCTTTGCATACATCAGTGTATGGGTAAAGCCATATTCATTATTCCCTAGCTTGTCTATTTGCTTATTGTTCTACACAAAACTATTTAGACAAAACCCACACCATTCTGGTAGGCCAGGTACCCTGCCCTTAGCTACAACTCTACAACAGGGACGACAGGGAAGGGGCATTCTCTTAGAGCAGCCACTCACAGTCTTCTTCTGAATTTAAAGTCACAATTTTAACGACAGACCAAGAAGAGCAACATAGTAAATTTTCCTAAATTTTGAAAGTGCTCTTGGACGATTTTGCTTACTTCATCACTTTTTTCAAGAACAGGGTCTAATAACTCGAGCAGAGCAAACAACCAGTGAGGAACAATTATAGACATATTTGCCATCTTTTCTTGGGTAAACAACTTCTGCACTTGGGTGTTAATGTGTCTCTGTGAAATTAATAAAGTTATGTCGATTTCTATGAATTGAACTCACCCATGCAGGGGCAGTAGACAACATATCCCTTGGGGTCTATTGTCAAGTTACCAGCGTAACATCCCAACATGAAGACTACCAGAAACTGAATTAAAATGGCAACCCATCGAGGAAAACACACACTGACTTGTGTCATCGTATCTCTGTGCCTGCTAGAATATAGACAAAAGTTTAATATTCAAAACGTAAACAAGCTACACACACTTGATAATTCCTACAGTTTTACCAAGTTGGCTTAACATTTTAAATTGCTTACCAACCATGCTTAGTTACCAATTTTGAGCCTCCTCTCAGCTCTCTCCATGACAATGGATGATTTATAGCATGATTGATGGGAAAATTAATATAATTAGTATTTAGAATAGAAGATTCAAGATTTGTAAACTTAAGTTAAGTTAGGAATAGTTACTTATTTAATAGACCCAGATTACAGTAACTGGGACGCTGTACTCTAGGCTACATGTCTGTTTTAATTGAAGTTATCTAAAATATCAAGTACTATAGTATAGTGCTAGTTCTGCAAAAACAACAACACAAGGAAAGTTACTGTTATTGTTAACTAGCCTAGAAGAAAGTAGAACTTTAATGTGAGGTTCGTTCCGATTCCGTACTTCTACGTTCTAGAAGGCAGGGGAGGGAGCCTATAGTTTCTAAACTAAGTACTAAAAGTACCGCTTCCGGAGTGAAAAAACGGAAGTTATCTAATTTAACGTAGTCATTAATTTACTAAATGTAATATTAAACACACGAGGTACTACTGCTAGTGCTAAGGAGGAAGTAACTCCATGCAGTGTACTACTTTATTAATATGTGTTAGTCTCACCATGGAGGTAGAAATAGATTTCTACCTCCATGGTCTCACCATAGAGCAAGGACAGTCTCGATCTCACTCACACAGTCACAGTCCACTGTCATAGTTGAGTGAGTATATTAGTATTACATTCACATTTCTCAAATGCGTTTTACGGTTTAGTTTGTTCTGTTTAATGTTCGTGTTTTTTTGAGTTATTTCACAGAAAACTCAAATTTAAGTAACAGGTTGACATTTGCTTGTTAGAATTTTAAAATATGAATGAAAGCATTTTAATCAAAATGTTCACTCACCCCAAAGAAAATATGATGAAAAGGGTCCTTCGGTTGCTGGGAACTGATTGGGAAGAAGCATGTAGAGGTCAGCCGTGTTTGTACACGTTTCACAAGTGTGAACCCTCGATGTCACGTAAATGGCTGGAACCATTTCAAATGAGGGAACAATCTTCCATAATAAAGTTAATAAGAATGACAGAAACTTTGGTTGCAGTCATCCAGTACATTAAATTATAGTTTTAACTATTTTAAACTGTACATTTGTTTACATGTATTAAAAGTACGAATCAGATATTAAAAACATGACTTATTTTTTATGGGAATTTAAATCTACCCTTGAAATTAATTAAATGGTCCACACAGCGCGAGAAACAAACTTCTTCAAGTTCTTTGCATGCACGGCCTGCCAGGAATTTTGTGGGGTGCTTGGCAGACGTCAGAAATTGGGTTAAACAGCGAAGAGCAAGTCATATTTTGTTCACAAATACGGTGAGATTACTCTGTTTGTATTATCCGTTTAGAAAGGCCGTGCAATATCTGTGATAAACATGTCAGACCTGAGTGATGACTGATGAACCGTTTTCTGTCAAGTCTTTAGTTTACCTTTGTTCCCTTTACCAGTTGCGGTATGTCTACTCTTGGAAACTATGACTTGGGTGACAATGCTTGATGACTCTAGATTCAGTAACTGGGGCGCTGTACTCGGGTTTTTCTCGAAATTTTGACATCTGAGGTCTTACTAGCGCCCAAGCAAAAACTAAAAGATACGATGGAAAACCTAAATTTGCTCTGAATTTTTAAACCTCCAGGCTTCCAGGCACAAAAATGCCCCAGAATGACAAAAACTAAGAGTAAGACCCAACAAACATGACAAAATAGCTTGAAGTTGAATTGAAAACTGCCTACTGCCCTGGCACTGGCTTCTCGCTCGATATGTCAAAGATGCAACATCAAGCATTCAATTGTACCCTCGATCATTTTTTGTCGTTGCCGTGCAGCAGTAGATCGAAAGATTTTTTGGTCAACGACTGTTGAAGAAAGCACTGGTTACGGGCGCCGCAGCGAGTGCATGTAGTATGCCTGTTGACTATTAATTAAATGCCATTTTTGTTTTTTTGTCTACCAGATGTCGAGTACTAGTAGCAGTAAAAAGAGAAGTGAACGCAAAAAGAGAAGATCAAGTTTTGTAAGAGGGCGCTCTAGAAAGTCCTTACCTCCAACTGATATATCATGCGCAGGTAAAGATTCAGTGATTGGATGTATCAGAAGTCCAAAGTTTTTATTCACAAAGTTTAACATATTAATATTAATGATAATATTTTCATAAAATTACTCTAAAATGAGCTTGCACAAAATTGTTTTAATGTACTCGCCACAATACACCGATCCATTAAGCCACGCCCATTTCTCATTGACCAATCACAACCGCGAAATCTGATCACCATTTGAGCCGTTTGGTAATCTTTGCACTAATGGTGATCGGGTTTCACGGCTGTGATTGGTCAACTCGTAAGGAGGCGGGGCTTAATGGATCGATCTATTGCGATGTAGGTAATAATACTAAGCCATTCTTAAATGGCACTTTATAAAAATCACACCCTGACGGGCTTCTTAAAGTGCTTGTTATTTTATTAAGTTTGAATTATGAGACCCATTTATACAGCACTTTGTGAGGGTTTATTACAAGGTGATGCAACACAATCTGTAGTTAACCATGAAATACCAGTGCAAACCTCTTTGATAAGTGTACAGGATTCTTTTACATACATTACACAACACATGGGACCTACAGCTTTACATCCCTTCAGAAGGACTAAAAGCAAATTATGGTTAAAAGTGTCTTGCTCAAGGACTTTGGTCATACGACGACTTAAACCCACTCCCTGACAACTTTAGACTGCACCGCTCGGCCACAACACCGACTAAACAGGCACTTTCAAATTTCAGTTAAAAGGAAATTTTGATTATTGTGCGTGATTAAGATTTGTTGATAATTTTGACTGTTTTAGAATTGCACAAGAAAATCCCATCAGACATTCCAGAGGCCAAGAGGTTATACCAGCTGCAGGAAGCATGCTTTGAGGTAAAATTGTACACCATCAAAGTTATTATTTCAATCATTTTGAAATCGGGTAGTAAACCATCGCTTGATGTCACTTTTAACCGTTTGAAATCAAGATTATTTTGTACAATCTCTTCCATTTTGTGTACTTTTGTTGCTATGCCTATTCATTTAATCTAGATGTTGCTTGGTACTGTGCTACTGACAAAAAAGCTTTCATGGTTAGCGTTACATATGAAATTCTTGTACACAAATCACAATGTTAAAAAAAACACCTCTCTTGTGTTTAAGTCATCAAATCTTGACTCCTTGAGCCATTTGTGTCGAGTCAGAGCCAAAGTTTACCAGTCACAAAGTTTAAGTCTGGGGCACAAGTCACTTATGCAAGTTGAACAATATTTTGATTAAAAAAAACCCCACTAATCGAGTCATAATAATAGTAATAATAATATTACTTGGTTCTTTTATAGCACTTTATCACACCCCTAGGGGCGTATCAAAGCGCTCAGTATTTTTTCCTGCAAGGTATGTGGAGCTACGTTTTGGGAGTATGAGACCTTTTTCTTTTATAGCACCATGTAATGGTTTAAAAGGTGCTGTGGCGCAATATGCTGCCGATCAAACCAGGAACACCGGGGCGAACCCCTTCTCTTTACGAAAAGTGCATTGGGTTCTTTTATGTGCATTACACAACACACAGGACCAACCGCTTTACGTCCCATCCGAAGGATGCAGCAATAATGATTAAGTGTCTTGCTTAAGGACACAAGTGTCACGACCAGGACTCGAACCCACACTCTGTTGATCAGAAACACAGAGCTTGAGTCTGGTGACCAGTCATTCATTGACCATCGTGACTCAAGTCCAAGTCTTTACAAATTGACTCGAGTCGAGCTTGAGTTCGAGTCGAGCTTGAGTTCGAATCCAAGTCATGAGGCACACAACACTGAAAAACACTGGTGAAAATTTTACTTTTATAAGCTAAGATTCTTTGCCTTTTTTTGAACACCGTTACACATATCAAACTCTCACTTGTATTCAATGAATGTCCCAGTAATGGGATCTTCTTGCTTCCATTCCTGTGTGGACACCTCAGGAATCTGACATATTATGGCAACATTACTGATGAAGGTTTCAGTCCTTCAAACGCTGTGTGCATAAGCATTTTCTTTAATACATAAACCAGCAGAATGTTTACTGGATAACATGCTTCTTTGTTTTCTGTTATACTTGTCTAGCAACTCTGAGTTGCAGTAAACCATTTGATTAGCCCATCAGAGTTCTTTTTTAAGAGCCTTCAGTCTGATTCTAATTTGTATTCTGTTCATTGACCTGATTAATGTATGTTGGGCTATTGTTCACCTTTGCTCCTAATATATCGAACAAACAAAATAAATAACTAACTAACAGCATGTCATCTTTGATATTGTTTCTAGTTTACCATGCAGAAGGTAAGGATGGAGTGTCCAGCCATGGAAGGATGGGATGAGTTTGAAACAGAAGGTAAGGTGCTGGGAGAAACTGAAGGTCACAAAAGATCCAAACACTAGCAAGGTCATCAAACATGCTCTAACAAGTGTAGTGTCTCGAGCCAATTCAATCGGCCAAATTTAATTGCAGAGCCTATTAAAAACGGACCTAATTATAACAGATTTGCATTGGTTACAACACACCATGTTACCTTAAAGGGGCACATTCCCTGTGGATTGGGCGTTTTGTGCTGTAAAAAAAGTTTGTTTTGAAATCAACATGGTTGGAAAGATATTTTAAAAGTATAATATAATGATTCATGTAGTATATATCCCTTGAACTTGTGTGGCTTTGTGTAATTTTGTGACAAACACAGTCTGCTATGTTCTGCTGGTTGTATTTCCAGAAGCAAATTTATGTTTTTTTCACTAATTACAAAACACTGCAGGTGTTTTTGTGCATGTAAACAACTTTTGAAAAGTATAAGGAGAGATTCCAAATAGCACAAATTTGAAAGATTTTAAGGCAATATGCCTCTGACTGAACTTTTTGGTAAAAATAACTTTGTTTTGCAGCTTCTGAAGCACTCAAGAACACTTTAGATGCACTGGAGCAGGAAGGTGTTCTAGACAAAGCATGCAGTAGGAAGAATAGGTTAGTACTAAATAATAATAATAATAATACTCAGTTCTTATATAGTGCATTATAGGGGCGTATCAAAGCGCTCAGTATTTTTATCCATTCATGTATCCTTAAAAAATGCAATTTGTATACACATCATCTGTCGGTTAGTGGTTAGGTTAGATTAGAAACTTCATTTTGATATAATGGAGTATAAGATTATTTTGTGAAGTCCTAAGCGCTCAAGACCATTCACACTCCCAACAGCTATCTACCTAACCCTGAAAATGAGGCATTGGAAAAGACAATCACAGAGATCCGTCAACAAACAGAGAGACTAACACAGGAGAGTGAGAAGTGGGAGGAGCTACTACGAGGGAACACGGAGGAGGCTGAAGCTGCAGAGAGGTCAGTTACTTGAGTCTTGTAGTCTGAAGTCTGAAATGTGTTTACATCTAAACCGCCCTCTATTGAGATTTGCCTGCCATTGTTTTAATGGATTGTGTTTTGCATAAATTTGTTTGAGGAGTGACATCTAAGGTCAACAATTCAATGGGCGATCTGACCCCTGGCCTCCTAATTTTAAATTTATGCATAAAACTATGCACGTGAATACGACTGGGGAATAAGTTAGTGTTTTAGTTTTGCAGTGACAGCAGAGGGTTCATTATCTGTAGAAATCGAACCATTACCCAAGATTTGATCACAAAGGACACAATGCTGGGGTCTACATGTACATAAAGCTTTACATCCGACTTTGGCAAACAAAGCCCAATTTCATAGGGCTTTTTAGCACAAAATATAGCAACGCACACAAAAAACGTGCTAACCAAAAAGACGTTACCTCCCAATACCCTCCCAAAATGTACTTTTTGTGACTGGTTCCGTGCTTATTTTTGCTTAACAGAAAAATGTATCAGCACTCTTGTCTTCTTAGGCAGCTCTATGAAGTTGGGTCCTGGGCTCAAGATTCATCTTAAGATTCATCTTAAGAATTGTCAATATTGCCATAGTGATTTGTATTGTGACATCACACTTTGCTTAACAATTACGATTGATACCACAACTTAGGATCAGTCTTAGCTCTTTGTGAAATCAACCCCAGGACATACTTCTTTTGGGCTCCCAGTTTTCAGTTTGATGTATGTAAAAGTATTAGAAATGAACAATTTGAACTGCCATGTTTTTGAATTTTCAGCACATTTGAACTCCCAATTTCCAGATCCAGGCTTATACCTTGCATGAGGACAAAATATTATAATGTAGACTTTAAAGCACTTTACAGCTCAACGATACAAACAAACAAAAAACATGAAGGCTTTTTCAATAATATCAACAGAGACAATTAAGTAGAACTCGTCACTTTGTAATCTTAGAAAAAAAAGAGTAACCTTTTGCATTCCAGGGTCCAATTTCATAGAGCTGCTTAAGCAGAAAAAATTGCTTAACAATAGTCTGCTAAGCAGAAATGAGCAGGATACCAGTCACAAATTGTACATGTGACATGGTAGTTTGGCTGGTAACCTTATTCTGGTAAGTGTAATTTTGTTGTGCTTAGCTACTTTTTGTGCTTAAGCAGCTCTACAAAATTATGCTTACCTGAATAAGAATACCAGCCAAACTACCATGTCACATGTACAATTTGTGACCGGTATCCTGCTCATTTCTGCTAAGCAACAAATTGTTAACCAATATTTTCTGCTTTTAAAGCAGCTCTATGAAATTGGCCCAGGGCATTTCTTGGCAGGCAAGATACTGCACTGATCATATAAATCATTTTAGGCCATTTTTTTTTTATTACTTGGATTACGGAATCGCCGCC
Organism: Leptasterias polaris; assembly: GCA_037783415.1. NCBI lineage: Eukaryota > Metazoa > Echinodermata > Asteroidea > Forcipulatida > Asteriidae > Leptasterias > Leptasterias polaris. The sequence continues at coordinate 3,089,002 of JAZGTN010000089.1, forward strand.
CGAAAAAATCGTGTTTTGGAAAAAAAAATTAAAAATCCCTGCCCCAAAAATTCAATTTTGTGTTTAAAAACAAAACAAAAACAAAAAACGATCCAAAGGGCATTTCACATCTTATTTATGCACACCTTGTCCATTGGTACACACCAAATTAAAAAAATCCACTCGAAAAGTGCCGCGAAACGCTGACCACATTGCGATCACAATGTACACAACGCACGATCCCGCGTGCGACGCACACAAGCATAATTGTTTCCAATTTACAGGCTTGTAGTCTTCGCAATTTCGTTACTGTTCGTGCAACAATAAATGTAAGAAAATTTTAATGCTAGAGGGCGTTTCACAACAATGCAATAGAGCGAAAGCAATCGCCATCTATTTATGAAATTGCGCTATAGCATACAAAAACCAGTTACAAACGCCTTGAACAAATAATTAACCTATCTGCGCATGCTCAGCAAAAGCGGTTATTCCTCGACATTGCAATAACATTCTTCGCTGGTGTGCGCTTAACCTATCTAAACAGCATTGTTGTTGCAGGTACTCACGCACATTCCGTCGGCAGCATGGTCAAAACAGAGCACACTTCCGTGGAAATTTTAGCTTGTTTTACAAAAATACAGAACGTTCAGGCTTCATTCTACAAAAATGACCACTTTAGGATAGAGTATTTAACTGTATAATGTCAGATTTTCTCTTTCTAATTTGGTTTTGTTTTGTTGTATTTTGGGGGTTTTTTGCGGGTTGATTGCGCTCAGAATTTTGTTCTCGAATTTCCGGCTAGTGAAAAATTGTACGAGCTAGAAACGTACTGTTGTGTTGACGGTTTAGTCAAGTGAAAAAGTTAGCGCAAGGCCTTATATTTACATGAAGGTCTATATAGTTTACTTTCGTTTTAGAAGCCGCCCGCGTGCCTTTGTTTTTTCGGTGTTTTTTGTTTTGTTTCCCCCGCCCGCCCGATTTTGTGAGCTGGAAAATCCGTAATCCCGGCCATGTTTTTTTTTCCCCCGGTCCCCGCTCATATTTATAGCTTAGAAATCCGTAATCCAAGTATTCAAGAATAAATGGCCTTATATCATAATTGCCACAAAAAGTAACGAATTGTACAACAAATCCAGCTGAACCACTTTCAATAAGTGCCTCCTTTCTCCATGTCCATTACAAAAACTCTCTGATGCTGTTTCCATTGTGTAAGATTTAATGGTTTCCCCAATTCAGTTGTGTACTAATTGTGCCTGCTGGAAGTCAAGGCTGCTCTGTGGTGATGTCACTAGTCACATGGTATACATGTAAAGAAAGAATAGATCTTGATGGAGAAAACAAAGTTGGCAAGAAGGCGTACTGGTTTCACAACTGAAAATATTGATTTAAGTTATTAATATTATAATTTATGTCCCATGGTTTGGCTACTTCACTTGTCCAACATCAACACGTGTCTCTGCTACTCGGTCGTTTTGATGCTTAGTGGGTGTCAGTGATATCTTGGATGGAGTTTTGTTTACTGATCGGGAATGAAATCGACGGGGCTCCATGCAGAAACAACCACTGCTCATCTTTTTCACTGTATTCTTCAAGTTGATTCGCAGATAGCCGTATATGATTGGATTGATGGCTGCAGTGGTTGCATCTAAAACTGCTAAAATAAAGATCAGTTCCTGATTTTTGTCTTCGAGTACAAACAATAAAGTAAGACAAACAAATCTGGCGGCCTCGCTGACAAACATAGCAACTGAAGTTTTAAACAACTTGATCAAAACTCTTCGCTGAACAGTCGACGATGCCAGGGGATGCCTCAAAAGTCTTGTAAAAATGCACCAGTATAAGATGACGTGAACAGTAAGGAACAAGGGTGATTCGAACAGGAAAGCAGTATCGAATGCAGTGAGATTTTCTTGCGTAACTTTCACATCTGGTGTGAAATGTTCACATAGCCTCAGTAGTCCCCAAGACAATATGGCCAAGATGTAGGTTCCTGCACAGATTGCGGCTAAATGGCAATTTTTCCTGAAAAACAAAGAATATTTTTGTGCTGCACACGTGGCTAAGAGTTGCTCAATGGCAAGGAATGACACAAACAGGTCAGATGCAACATGATAAATTATAGCCAAATTTAAAGTATCTCTGTCGTAAGCTTTTATCTTCATCAGGTCATTCCAGGATGATGCAATAAAAACTACAGCTAGAGTCAGGATGTAGATACAGGCCACAGCAAGGTTACACAGGATGATGTTGAAGGGAGTCTGCAGTGACTTGATGCGTGCCACAATAAAGATGAAGATACTGTTTGTTAGAAAACCAAATATGCTGATCACAATGATGAGAACTTGCAATGTCAAAAGCCAGTCTGGGATCTCCATAATCCTTGTCTGAGTTGATGTCCTTGGTGTGTTTTTATAACTTTACTGACAGCACTGTTTTTAGAGGAGTGTTCACTTCACACACTTTCTACACTTCTAATTGAGTACTGAAAGAACCAACAGATATGATTTACCCAGCTAATGTTAAGGATGTACTCATATCAATTAGGTCATCATAAACCCTCTATTGATGTCAGCACTGGTGCATGTCCGAGAGAGAACTTTAGTAAAACCTCAAAATCATGATTTTATAATTAATATCAGAGCTATAATTTTACGACAGGATGGTAACTCTTAGCAGCTGTGCGTCTGAACTATGGAGAGAAAACCTAAATGTCCAAATACACTGAGATATAATCCTTCCTGCCAACAATTCTAAATTGGGTGGGGTACAGCTCTTGTCAAGAAGGCCCCCTCATAATCCCTTTACTTGTTGTCCCGTACCCCACCCTCTTGCTGGATCCAGTTTTATTCCTGCTATCTAGAAATTAATTTCCTAAATGTCAGCAGACACATTTTATTTTTAGTTGATCATTTATTGTTAGAGAAAACTTCCCCTAGGGAGACACATGACCAGTGATGTCGTTCTGCTTGTCAAGTTTTATGCTCCAATACTTGTTTTTTTAAAATTAATTTACTTTGGTAACTGAACACTTTTCAATTGAAGTACAAAGCAAAACAACTGATATTGATGTAACAATGTTATCCAACGTTGTCTAGTCAATTTTTCTTTGTTTAACCCCCAATTGTTTAAAATTTACCCAGTCAGTTTCCTCTTGAGATCTTTTTCTTGAAACTTGTTTAAATGATTGAAATACTTACTTAACTATTGTCTCCTGACAATGACTACATGTAGAGCAAGCTAGTCGAAACGTTGAGACCAATTAAGAACTCACTCCGCGGCAGTGTAGTTAATAACGAGAAGTCCTCTCGATCCACTATTAAGCGAAAGTAGTAGTCCCGGCCGATTTCATACCTTCCGCCCAGGTAGTAGTTATTAAGCAGGACAGTTCTTTTCAGAAATGAGAAGTCTCCTGAAGTCTCCCGAATTCCTAATAATCTACTCCGCGGCAATAGAATAAATAGTTCTCAAATAACAAAATCTACCTAGCAAGTAGATATACACATGGTATTACTGCAAACCAAATATACATTGATACCTCACCATGCAATGCCTCAAATCCCATATTAACTGTTGTCGTTTGCAGGGTGTTAGCTAACCCTGAGCCAAAGCAACCTCTCCTGAAGGCCCCTGACGGTCTCACCAAGGACCAGAAGAAAATGCTCTCCCAGCTACCAGATCTGAGTAAGATCACAACCTGGGCACGCCAAGCGTCCACCAAACTCCAACTACAGGGGGATCGTATTCATACAAACAGCCATCAAATGATGAGTTTTGCTCAGTGCGGTGATGAGTACTTGAGGAAACAGGTGGAGTTACTCGGTGAGTTGCTACAGGTGTTTTTAGCTCCCTGGTTTAAAGACGTCGTCAATCATTGTTCTATGAACCTAAATATTTCGCTTAAAGGGAAGGTATATGTTTGGTAATGACTCTTAAAGTTAATTGCAATAAAAACCTATTGGGTAGAAGCCTACAGCAGCTTGCGATAGTATAAAGCATTTTGAGAAACATTTCGCTTCAAAGAAATGTGGTTATGTAAAAAGCTATCAGTTTTTATGACCCAAAATTTGAATCTGAGAAACGTTTCTCAGATTGTCTATTCCTATCGGGGATTATTCTTCCTGCGTGGACTTATTCGCCTTGGAATTTCAGCGATATCTCAAAAATGCGACCACCTATTGAAATGAAATTTTCACAGGTTAGTTTTATTGTATATATCTACCTTTAAATAAGAACAAAACATTGCCTTTAAAGTGAGTTTTGAGAAATTTCCCAATGGGGTCCACCAATCTGATTATCCATTTACAGTCTCCTGACAACGGACAGAGTAGTCTCTCTGAAATGTTGAGTCCACTGGTTCCTTTCGTAACCAAATTTACTCAAAAGAGAGATTAACCTACATGGTGTCACCGCAAACAAATTCTTACTTTATTGTCTTTCCACCATGCAAACGTTCAAGTCTTATCCATTTGCACTTGTTCTTCATCAGCCAAAAAATCCATCCAATGTACCCTAGAAGAAGACCCCATGGAGTTGTTGAGACGGGCTGGAGGTGATGCAAGTACATCTCACTCCCAGTAAAGAATGACACCTTACATGGGAATCTTAAACAAGGTAATAGTCAAAGGCTGGAGTGGTCTACATGGTCTAGGTTATGTTGCAGTGGGATATACTGCTGTTCTACACGGCAAGGTGAAGTCGGTCATGAAGAGTTGGATCTTGACATCCAACTGCAGGTCACAGACAGGTTCTTCTCAAACCAACCAGGAAGACTTCAGTGTTATGCAAACCTTGCCATTGGTAACATTTCAGTTCACAGAACTGAGCTGGTTAAATTAATTCTGTTTTGGGGAGCAGTTTCAATACTTGAAAATACCCTACGGCGAACTTCTAATGGGAGATTTTGGGGGACGCTAGGTGGCAGCAGACTTACCTGGTGAATCCATTGTTCTCAGTAATGTGTGTATTCTTAGAACTACGTGAACAATGGAAATTTACTGTGAATCTTAAACAACGGTGTACTGCTGCATAGCAAGGGATCATGACCAGTTTAAAATACAGTTTACGGTTGTGTTACTTCTGACTGGCGCCCAACAAACAAAGATATTGAATTGGATGATCGCCAACTCAGGGCTAGATAGCTCAGTGGTCACGAGGGAAAACAAATTCACAAGTTATTCATGTGGGATTCAAACCCATGACTCATGCTTTCTAGAGCAGATGCCTTCACCATTAGACCAGCGAGATTACCAAGTGATGAGTAGGAATCTTGTAAATGGCAGTGAAATAAATAGATGTAATGATAACATACTAAACAAGTTAGGTTCGGCTTGCTTTTACATAGAGGGACATGGGGGATTTTTTTTATTTTTTAGTTTATTTATTTTATTTTATTTATGGAGGAACTGTTCTCTTTTTAAAAAGAAGTTTAGCCATGTTATGGTTTACCTTTTTAATTTTTTTTTTCAAATACCATTGTTTCACATGCCATTGTTTCACATGCCATTGTTTTTTGTTTTGTGGTGTCAGTGCAACAAGGTCCTAACTCAATTGTTGACAATGCCTGGTTCTAAATTCAGCTTCCCAAAGTGTTTTCATCTTTTGCTTTCTTCTTGTAGCCCCTTACCAAGAAGCAGCTTTTAGCCTTGTTTGGGGCATCCTTGCAAAAGCATAATAATGATAATAATAATTGTTTGACTGATTCCATGCAACATGTCATAAATCACACCTCTGTACATACATCCTGGAATATTTCATGACCTTGTTTGACCTTGTTTGACCTTGTTTGACCTTGTTTGACCTTGTTGCACGGATGATTGACCTTGCATGCAACAAGGTTGTATCAAGAGGGGTCGATTTCACAAAGCACTAAGATTTATCTTAAGATGAGCTGTCAGTATTACCATAGTGATTTGTTAAACATCACTCTTTGCTAAGCAACTACGATGGATTTGCACTTAAAATCAATCTTAACTCTTTGTGAAATCGAGCCCAGGGCCCAATTTCATAGAGCTGCTTAAGCACAAATATTGCTTAACAATTTCCTACTGAGCAGAATCGAGCAGGATACCAGTCATAAATTTCACATAAGACATTGTAGTTTTGCTGGTAACCTTATTCTGGCAAGCCTAATTTTGTTGTGCTTAGCTACTTTTTGTGCTTAAGCAGCTCTATGAAACTGGGACCAGACCTTGATGCACTGATGCAACATTTTGACATTTTACTACTTACTAGAACGGCCCTGCACACCAACAGTTTCATACATTTGTTTTTAGCTTCATGTCATCATTTCATTCATGTAACAATGTATTCATTTGTTGGTCATATTACTAACCTTGTCCTGATTTATAAAGTGGCTTAAGCACCAAAAATAGCTAAGCATAACAACAATTTGTGGTTACCAGGAAAATGTTAACGTCTAATAATGTAATGTACACAGGGCTCTGCTGAGTGCGGAGTTCTGTGCTTATACAGTCACCATTCCCAGCTTACAGGGTTAGCACCAATTTTCTGCACTAGCTTTGTAAATGGAGAATGTACAAGCAAACATTCCTTGCTAACCTATGAAATATGTTTATGTTAAACTTGCTGTTTTCAGCTTATGGTAAGCAGAGCCATGAAATGGAAAATTTTTGAACACTTGGTGGCAGCAGATATCGGGTCAACTCAAATTGTTTACATAGTTCTGAGCTACTTTGCACATTTCCAAGAACAGTGGATTTACTTGGTAAGTCTGCTGCCACCTAGTGTCGTTAACTGGAGAGTCTCCCATTGGGCCCTGGCTGTGAGTGCTTTCCTGATTATTTGCCATCTGCAGGAGTTTGTGAAGCATTGGTTGTTGCTTTAGCAGCTCTATGAAGTGGGACCGTAGACCAGTCTCAAAGATCTTCTTAGTATCAAATAATGCTTAAGCCGTGTCTGGGTTACCGGCTTGCAGTGGCTGTGGCTAGATTGCTGAAAACTCCCATTACTCAATGCTCTCGCTGCAGCCATTGACCAAAGCCATAGCCAAAGTCACTTGATTTGGATGTGGCCTTAGTTTAATTTACTACTTACAAAACTTTAGCAGTGAACAGTTCATCCAGTTTAGTTTAACATTGTAAATAATAATAATAATACAGAGCATTTATATAGCGCTATACTAAGAACAGAGCGCTTTACAGGAGACGAGAACAAAGAAATAACCTACAAAAACAAACGAATTATGATTGGTTGTGGAACAGGAATGTCTTCAGGAGACTTTTGAATACAGGCATCGAAATCGCTTCTCTCAGACCGGCAGGAAGCTCACTCCACAGACAATAGCTGGTCACCAGTTTTAGCTAAACAATAACTGTCTGTGATTAGCAAGTTTTAGCAGCACAGCCCTTGGGATCAAGTTCACAGAGCATGAAGATAGCAGAAAACAAATCAAGCATGAACAGCAACACTAAGCAACATGTGAGATTGTCCCATTATGGTGTAATTTCTTTTGTTGCTTTTTTCTTCTTCCGGTACTAGCAAGGTCATGTTGCTGGGAAAATAGGTCCATGAGTCTAGTTTCTTTAGGAATGTGTGGTTATGCTCCATATTATCCTGAACAAATTGAAAATTGTTTTATCGGGAATCATTCCCTGAAAAAACAAAAATTCTTCTGGCTGCTTTTGATCTTGGCTTAGGAAAAAAATCAATGACAATTTTGTATTACTCAATTATAATGATTGGCATCAACAAATTGAATACCATTTCCCATCGATCATTTTTTCGTTGAAAGAGATGTCATGGAGGAAGGAAAGGTGTTGTCTTGAAAGATCTTGCTTATCTTGCGTTACCCACTCAATTCCCAAATTCCCCATCCAACGTTATCGAGATACATGTAGTATGACAAGTGAATATTGAACGCCTTGTTACTAATTATGAATGACACAAGTTGTTCAGGCTAGGAAGCTGCCTAATAAAAACTCTCTACTCTTGGGAAGTTCTCCAGTGTTTAGTTGAAAACATTCTCAGCTATTTGTTTGATAAAATTGCAAAAATAATTGTGGTTTTCTAGCATTCATGGCAATGTTTGCGCTCAGTGGAACTGATAAAGTCAGCGCAAAAAACACACAACTGATGTTAATATGGTGGCCCACAGTCAAGACAGTGCCATTAATTGTTAAGTTCCTTCTTTGTTATCCTTTCATACGAAAAGAATTCTTCGGCCAGCTTCACAAAAGTTGAAGTCAGTTTTCAGTCGTGCTGCGATATACAAGGAACAGATTATTAAAAAGTCTGGCATACACTTGAGCTGTTGAATATGGAAACGCTCAAATGGTCTCTGGGAAATGGTCTCTGGTGTGCAAAGTACTTAGACCTCTCACTAACCACCGCGGAGGTCTATTTTGATGTAAATTCCTGCACCATTTTGATTTATTAATACTGACAGTAAGTTATTAAGCTGACAGTGGATGCTAAGCTTCTTGCTAGAAACCACTTAATCACTGAAATGTAGCTACTATTGTCACTAGTAACGGATAATTTCAGATTAGCTTTTCTTGTCGTTTTAGTGTCTGACAAGATGACGGATCGGTAGATAAGCGAAATGACATCATCTGCAATAAATGTAGCTGATTGGATCAAAAGATTACATTGAAATTTCTTTTGTTGTGACAACATTCTCAAACATAAGGATAAAGCAGACTCATGTTGTAGTATCTACTGAGAGTATCGTGAGTTGGTTGATAAAATGTGATTTCTAATGTTAGATGGAAGACTATGTTCAATCCACTCATGTTGTTTTCAATCGACAAACCATTCAACTTAGGAAAGTTTTATCAAAATAGGTAGCTCCTATTTTGTTAAGGTAAAGTCGTACTAAAGAGCAGGGGTCATACTTTGGTAGTGACCAGTGACCTCATTTTTGTGTGTGATTTCTATCCAAAAACCTTCTTGTTATAAACGTGGTAGTAAGCATCTTGCAAAATTAATTTGTCTGAAATGCTCCTCCGTTGATTAGAAGTCAATAACAGTATGTCGAAAACTTGACTCTCCATAACTCAGCTCAAGGCGAGTTTAGGAGATTCATAATTCTGTGGTGTCCATTTGTGAATGCTGCAGCCAGAGATGTAAGTTAGTACTTGCTGGCGCTTCTAGAAACGTGGACGATTCTACATTCAGGAAATTGTTAAGTAAACATTTCTGCTTGGAAGCTCTATGAAATTGTAGGGTGTCATGGCCGAGCGGTTAAGAGACGTTATTGTAAAATGCGCTATATAAGAACTTGTTATTATTATTATTATTATGATGATTAATTGGGCCCAGTAGTGTACAGTAGCATTCAGTTAACATGAGCTCTCCCCCCCCCCCATTGTTGCAGTCAATTTTACTTTGATTTGTTTTCATGTCTTGTTTACCATTGCATGACTATTTGTTTCATTTTATGTTTGAACCATTAACAGGATTATGGTGTGTAAGATCTTAACATATAGAATGTTTTAGGGGACTGTATACGTTAGGTAATCACGCTTAAAATTAATGGCAATAAAAACCTATTGGTCAGAAGCCTACAGCAGCTTTCGATGGTATAAAGCATTTTGAGAAACATTTCACTTCAAAGTTTTGTGGTTATGTAAATATATATCAGTTTTTATGCCCCTAAATTTGAATCTGAGAAACATTTCTTTCAGAAGTAACTATAACTATAAATGTAAATAGTAGTGAACTTGCGGGTACAACCATGTGTATAATCTCTTTTGGGAGGAGTGTTGGTTCTTTCAGAAATGCTTCTCAGGTTGTGTATTTCTATTAGGGATTACTCTTCCTACATGGACATTATTCACTCTGGATTTTCAGCGATATCTAAAAAACGCGACTACCTTTTGAAATGAAAATTTTCACAGGTTAGTTTTATTGTATATATATAAACATTTATAAAGGATTAAAACAATCGAATGCTTCCAAAAACCAAAGGTATACTTTGCCTTTAAAACATCACATCAAAACCATGGCTGATGTTTTGGTTGTCTTCACTTTGAATGCCATTTCACTATTTCCCTCTGAAGTGCCTGATTTTGGTATTATTAATTATTATCTGAGAGTTCAACAATTTGTATAACACCATTCACTTGTAACATCTTACTCACCATACTGAATAAAAAATCCAGCAGTTTGAAATGATCAATCCAGGCCTGGAATTACATGAATACCATAGAGGTCATGGCCTCTGTTGCCCCTGGTCTTGGCCTTGGTGCCCCTTCAAAAGTTTCCCATAGCCTTTAAGATTTTCCAATGGAAGTGCCCTTTGCAAAATGAAAATGGCTTTGCCCTCTCAAAGATGAAATTCCAGGCCTGTTAATCTACTAATCCACTTTGGTATACTTTGAAAAAGATTAACAATAAAAAGTTCACCTTTAGTTTTCTACACTCATTTCATACTAATTTATTTGTTGTGGAAATATACACATTTACACTGACAAATTATTGAAATTAAAATGTATCCAGCATTGCATAATTTTAAGTTTTTGGGGTCGTTCTTTCAGTTTTTTGTAGGTGTTTAACATATTGCCACCATCATGTTCCGTTCCATGTATTCAAATTCAATATTTGCATTTAAAAGAGTTGGATATACTATTTTCCCTCTCAGCCTCATTTTGACTACATTGATTTGAAAGGTTGAAAAACAAGATGGCGGCATTTGACCCAATTCATTAATGTCATCATCACAATAATGTATTCAAATTGAGTATTTGCTTTTAAAAGAGTTAGATATACTATTTTCCCTCTCCGCCTCATTTTGACTACATTGATTTGAATGGTTGAAAAACAAGATGGCGGCATTTGACCCAATTCACCAACGTCATCATCACAATAATTTGGTTGCGCCATTTTGGGAGTCAATAACCAGTAACCAGACTACAATACTTTTTCTAGTCATTGTTAAATCAGCGGTTAGCCTGGCAGGATTTGAACCCACAACCTTGTGATTGCATGTCTTGCAGTCTAACCACTGGACAACGGTGACATACCAATACAAAAAGTACCCATGTTTCTCTTGAAAAAGAGGTTTAAGTATTTTATTAAAAAGGGCAAATTTGTGCCAACCGATTTACACACACTTTGTGAAACTCGGCAAGGCCCGCTCCGACAAAATCAGTCTTCTGATTTTAATAACAGTATTTTCAGTAAATTCAAGGTGTTTTTCAAATATTTATTATCATGCACTGGTGACTTCTCAGAGTTTGCAAACCACTGTTGTGGGTACAGCTGTGATGGTGCAGGAGACAGGTCTATAAAGCCTTTGTTTTTGTGAATCCAATACTGACAACAGAGGGCGCTATTCCACTACCATATCAGCCAGCTCGGCTGGGCTGCTTAGTTCCGTTTTGTAACTAGTGACAGCAGTATATTTATCAATTATCATCAACAATGGCCATACTTATTATTTTTGACGTGCTCCTATAAAAACAAAGCGTAAATTGCCAAATGCTCTTGACATCTGTGACCCAACCTGTTAATAAATTTAAAGCTCATGACCATTTCAGGCTTCAAGAGATTTAAGTGACAACTGCAAAATGAGTGCTTGGAAATTTATGAATTATTATTGGTTAGGCCGACTGGAAGAGTGCAGATCATATCCGTCCTTTAATGAAAATAATTACCATGCAACAAATCTCTAAACATTTCGTCAAATTCAATGGTCAATGGTTTATGTGTTGCCGGTGATTCATGATAAGTTACGTGCTTATCTCTGTTTGGCAAATGGACATAAGGACCAATGGAAGACTTTCAGAAAACGCAAGGAGGCAGGAGATTTACAGGGGCACACGTTGGGGGCTGGAAATATATTTGAACATCGGTCATTGGTTAAGCATTTTCTCAAGTTTTGTGCTGCGATGACATGGCTGTCCTGCCGAAACTCAAACTGAGTTGTTGGCGTTGAAAGGCTTGGTTTGCAGATTGCAGATTTGACAAACTGAAAAAGTGGCTGCTGAATCTTCTAATAATGTACTAACACTGCAGCATACCCAATCCCATAATGTGAACAAAATTCTATAGACTAAGTTCCATTACTTGAAGATAAATTAAAGCCTGTACATTCTGAGAACATGAATTTTCAAGAGATGAACAACCATCACAAATTGTTTCTGGTCACCGACCCATTTTGGTAGCTCTTGAAAATTGTTTTGGTTTTGAGTTTTATGCCAGAAATTTGTTTCTGGTCAGGATTGCAAAAACACGATTCTGTGGAGTCAACAATTTGGTTCAACAGAATAGCAGACTGTGTTATTTCCATAGAAATAGAACCCGGAGAACGCTGAGCTCGACTGCCCTCTGTGCATGGCAAAATGATCATCACGTGACACACGTGTATGGCAAAATGGCAACGCACATAGACCGTTTCTACGTGTTTTCATTGGTCAATGTTCATGACGTCTACTGTATGGCAAAATATTATCACTGGCTTATCACTGACCACAGCCTCGCTACCATGGGCAGCGCGCCGTAACACCCGGCGTACGTCTCTAGCCATACACGCGTGAAAAAAAATGGCGTACGCGCGTCCATAAAAATGGTCTCACAACGAAATCGCACGCACAATGACACACTCAGCGTTCTCCGGGTTCTATTTCTATGGTTATTTCAGGAAGTAAAAGGAAAACCACACAATTTCAAGGGCTCTTCGTATGATTCATTATATTCTACTTTTAAAACATGTGTTCAACCATATTCAAATGCTTTTATAGCCCAGAGTATCAAACCTGAAGGCAATGTCCTTTTAAAGAGATGATGCCTTGAAAGTTTTCTTCTTCCAGCAATATTTTTGTCCGTTTGCAAGATGTGGACATTCCGCCTCATCTTCAACCACTTCTGTTTTATCCACCAATTTCTTTAGATTTCTCTTTCCTTGCTCCATGGTGGGGGGAAACCTTTTTTTCTTCCCACACTGAAGCAAACAAAAAACTTCTGAAGTAAAACTGTTTTAACTGTGTAGACACATTTCTCTTGACCAAGGCAAGTGTTGGTTAAGTGCAATTTATTTGGGTATCCGTGTGTACGCACACTATCAAAACTAACCATCAACTAGCAAGCAATCAACTAAAGATAAAACAACCACAAAAAACCGGTGCCCTCAAAGCGCAAAACAACCACAAAAAACCGGTGCCCTCCCAGCACACACTTGGTCAATTATTAATTAGAGACTGTGTACACAGACCCTTCAATTCAATTGGATAATGTTTACTTCCATTCTGTCTCCTGTACGTAGTATTTTTTTTATTCTGATTGCCTTGAGTGCTTTTCCTTGCTCATTTGCCCCTAAGTGGTTGGCAGCCAATACACTCGCAGTTACTTATTAACCCTACATCAAGATTTTAATTGAACATATTCCAATATTGACTATTTCTTTTCTTTCTAACCCCCCCCCCCCCTTACCCAGCCCACATGTTTGTTTGATTGTTTCTTAACATGAAGTATTAAAAGCATGACCAAACTGCATTGCTCCTTCGGCAAGCACATATCCCAACAGTTAGTTTTGTTAAGTGCCCATTAATAAAACAACTCTAAATGCTTTGAGGTAACTCATTAAATAGGGCAAGCTCCAACATTACCTGAGACAGTAGACGATGTTTGCTCTTCAATTTTGGAATTTTCCGTTCTTTTTCCTCCCCCCTCAAACCTTGCCAACTCTAGTCCTCTTTAACCTCCCCATCTCTTTCCCACCAAAGTTCAAAGTCTCAGGCATAAGTGTAGTTTTGATTGATGACACCCCTAAATGGAGACTCTATCATCAGACGGTCTCTTAGAAAGAAAGACAAAAAGACAGAAGGAATAAAGAAATCCTCCCTTCATTTTGGGATCATATGTCAAGAAGCCAGGAACACCACTCAGAGCGTTTTAAAAAATTAAGTTGACCCTTTCACTTCTTAGATGTTTCTCCCGAAGCTCCAAAAAATTAATTTGATAAAATCAAAATCACTTAAACCTGACTGTTGGAAATCTTCACATTTTGCATCACAGTCAATTTAAAAATTGTCCTTTTCCTTTTTATCTTTTTATTTCTATGACAGTTTTTCTTTCAGAAAAACAAATGGCAGCCTGAAGATCATATACAATAATTTATTTTGACTAATGTTAGTGAAATAACTTGTGTTATGATGTATATACATGATTGGTGAAATATACCTCTGTGTGATGACTTTGTAGTGGAGGTCAGAGATGGTAATCTCCTGTAATAGATACATTTTAAAGAAACTGGCCTTAAATCAATTTGGATTTATATGAATTATAAGGAAATTGATCAATGCAAATTTAACTCCCTTTTAGAAATATCAATCTTCATACAAAAATTGGCAGATGAAACTTAGATATTTTGTTGTGATACTTTGTTTCATTAACGAGCGGACACACTCAGACAATTTTACAATACCACATGTTTGTGGAACTCCATTGTTGCCTCCTTGTAATCCCATTATTGTTGGACTTTGATAAACTCTGTTGGTTTCATGTTTAATTAACTGGCTTTCAAAAAATGTCAAAGAACATGGCCGACGGTAATTAGTGAGGCATATTAAAGTCTTGTGTAAAAGGTTTTTGACTTTTAACATACAATTAAATTCAAACTTAGTTACTGTTTAAAACACTACAGCTGAGCTTGGTTCATTTGCTTAAGTTTTTGATACACGGATGAAGCTGCTAGTGACAGACATAAACCTCTTAAGGATTACTATAACTCAAAGGATTACTATAACTCAAGGGGTTACTATAACTCACAGGGTCACTGTAACTCAAAGGATTACTATAACTCAAGGGGTTACTATGACTAAAAGGGTTATTGTGACTCAAAGGGCTACTATAACTCACAGGGTTATTGTAACTCAAAGGGCTACTATAACTCAAGGGGTTACTATAACTCAAGGGGTTACTATGACTAAAAGGGTTATTGTGACTCAAAGGGCTACTATAACTCAAAGGATTACTATAACTCAAGGGGTTACTATAACTCAAGGGGTTACTATAACTCACAGGGTCACTGTAACTCAAAGGATTACTATAACTCAAGGGGTTACTATGACTAAAAGGGTTATTGTGACTCAAAGGGCTACTATAACTCACAGGGTTATTGTAACTCAAAGGGCTACTATAACTCAAGGGGTTACTATAACTCAAAGGGTTACTACAACTCATAGGGTTACTATAATTCACAGGGTTATTATATTAAAAGGATTACTATAACTCATAGGGTTACAATAACTCAAGGGGTTACTATAACTCACTGGGCTAGTGTAACTCAAAGGGTAACTTTAACTCAAAGAGTTACTATAACTCAAAGGGTTTCTATAACTCGCAGGGTTTCTATAACTCACAGGATTATTTTAAAACTCATAAAGAGTTACTATAACTCTAGGGGTCACTGTAACTCATAGGGTTACAATAACTCAATGAGTTACTGCGACTCAAATGATTACTATAAACAAAGGGTCACTATAACTTGACGGGTTACTGTAACTCGACAGTTACTGCAACTCAAAAGGTCACTATAAGTTATAACTCACAGATTATTATAGCTCAAATAATTACTATAACCCAAAGGGTAACTGTAACTCAATGAGTTATTATAACTCAAAGGGTTACTATAACTAAGAAAAATTACCAATACTATAACTGAAAATGTTACTATAACTCAAATGGTTGCTTTAACTGGAAGAGTTACTATACCTCAAATGATTACTGTAACTCAAAGGGCTATATATAATTCTAACGTTACTATAACTCAAATGGTTGCTCATCACTGAAGGGTTGCTCATAACTCAAAGATTTATTGTAATTCCAAATATTACTACATCTCAACTGATTACTTAACATAACTCACAATTTGTTAATGACAAGACAAATAGAATGATTGAACCAGTGGATACAAATAACAAAACTGTTACGCTGTTTTCAACAACAAAAAAGTACTGTTTCCTTTTTAATGGTTAGTTTATGACTCTAATTTCAAATAATTTTTTTCCAACCAAGCAAATAACTGATGAATTTCCCTTTAAGACAATTTTTGTCAAAAACTTCTCCTCATTGAATTCCTGAGAAATCCTTGTCCAACTGGGGATAGGAAATGTACATCCTTATCAGTTATAACAGTTGTAGTATCAATTCTTGGATAATCTTCACACTTTACTGTCAGGCCTCGGAACTCAAAAGGAGGATTTATCCAACGAAGCATGAGACTTTACCCAGCATCAATGTAATTATATTCCCAAATTGACAAGCTGTCACTCACAATTAATGTTCATGTTTACTGTCATATTAAAAGAAAGATTCGCTGTGTCTTCCCTTAGAGACTTGAGTGCGGTGTCCAAGGCCAAATCCCCACAGACTGCAGAGCGGTTGGAGAAGGGGGGGGGGGGGGGGGGTGTTACTCATCTTTATGGGAGATTGAACCATAAAGAGATTCACATTTACTGAGTACAGAATTAAGGAAGATCAATTATTGACTTTCCATCCTTTCTATATATATTGTTTGGGAGTTTCTCCTGTAATTAGAATTGGCAGGCTACGCCACCATGCAGAAGGTATTTCGTCTCCAGTGCTGATTTTACTTTTCTTTTGTTAAAAAGAGCCCAGTGTTTTGTGGTATCGTACCACGAGAAGCGGTGTTTTTAATTTTAGCATTGGAAACTAATTAGGCTCAGTTTGTATAGTATAAAAGCACATCCTGGCTGATATTTATAACTGGTGGTGGTATATTGAAATGGTTTCAATATAATGCTTATTTGGTGTTGTTCATTTGGGTCAAAACCTTGAAGGAAATGACCTTCAATTCACCTGTTTATAAGCCTTTACACTTCATGGCTGCTAAAAGGGATACTTCAAAATCTAAATGATAAGGCACTCCGATTCTTCAGTTCTAGTGCCCTTAACTAACCCTTAACCCCCACAAATATCCCTGGCATGTTAAAAGCAATATGCTGCCACAGGAAAACAATGCACAGCCTGTAAAGAGATCCACCTGCAAGAATTTGTTTTGCCTTTTGTTCTCTTAATCCAAGATCTAGCAGCTTTTGTTCTCTGCAACATAAAGAACACAAGCTGTTTTCTGCATGGTACAAAAGCATTTCCATCAGCTTAAAATAAGGTTTCTTTGTTCTCTCCTGAGTGCACACAAATTAATAGCTAGAACAAAGGTTCTCTTTTATAGTGCTCAACAGATTTTATAGCTAGAACAAAGGTCTCTTTGTTTCTTTGATGGGTTTTAAAGGGAAATATAACTAGAACAAAGGGTCTTTTATTTGTGGAGTGCTTAAATAATTATAATAATAGCTATGTCCCAGCAAAGGTTGTTTTGTTCTCTGTGGAGGGCTCCTAGAGTTAATAGCTAGAACAATTGTTTTTTTCATTCTCTTTAGAGTGCTCAAAAGAATTAATAGCTCGAACAAAGGTTCTTTTGTTCTCTGTGGAGTGCTCAAAAGAGTTAATAGCTACAATAAAGGTTCTTTTTCTGCTGTTTATTCAAGGGAGTTAAAACTAGAACAAAGGGAGTTAACAGCTCGAACAAAAGCTCTTTGTTCTTTGTGGAGTGCTCAAAAGAGTTTATAGCTAAAACAAAGGTTCTTTGTTTCTTTGCTGGGTTCTCAAGGGAGTTACAACTAGAACAACGTTTTTTTTATTAAATTGTGGAGTGCTCAAAGAGTTAATAATAGCTAGAACAAAGGTTTCTCTTTTTTCTCTGCGGGTGCTCAAGGAGTTATTAGCTAGTACAAAGGTTCCTTTGTTAAAATAATGTTGGGGAGAAAAAATGATAAACAAGTCCAAGGCGACCACAGGCAACAGGAATCGTCGGACTAAAAATAAAAAAAAAATCTTCCACACAAAAATCACAAAAGTTTATTTGGTTTCTCTGACTGCTCAAAGAGTTAATAGCTAGAACAAAGGTTCTTTTGTTCTCTTGAGTGAAGGAGTTCCAAAGGTGTATTTTTTTGTCTTCTGAGTGGAAGTTGTTCAAGCTGAAAGAAGGATTCTTTACTTTGTTGAGCGCAAGAAGAGATCCAACAACTTGTTATAATTTGTGTCTTGTTACCTGGAGTAAATTTTTTTTGTTTGTTGGTTTTTGGTGTTTTTTTTGTACGATGGTTCATATTGCCTATGGACTGTTTGGTCTTTTTACTCCCGGACATAATTCAAAATCCCATCGCCATACCCATGGACCTGCTATTTCTTGGCAAATTTTAAATTAAAGGGAAATTTCATGTTGTATATCTATAAAATAAATAGCATTTAAGTCCCCTGTTTGTGGTTAAAATCAATACCCACATCCTGTACAGATCAAAATGTCTTTGTACCATGTCAATTTCTTGAAAAATATAGCATTTCTGCAAGGTGTGAAATATTTCAGGGTGGTTTGATTTTAAAATATATATATGTATGCATTAAAATCAAGGCCTCATTTCATGGTACTGTTTACTGCAGAACTCTGCGCTTACCGACCGCAGAATCACAATTTATACAGAGCACTGTTAGTGCACAAGTCTGTGCCATGAAACCTGGCTCTGTTTAAAATAATGAGATGGTTACCTGGACCTTCTCTTGGAGAAAGAAATGATCGATATTTTGTTAGCCATAAGATGAGACGGTACACTTTGTATCACACAATAAAGACAAATCCAAGCATTGCCCATTTTTAGGATGTTACATTTGTGATGGTGGAAGTTATCTGGTTCACTTAATTTTGTTGTTGTAAATGACGAGGGGAAATAGAATGAGCCCCATGGGAGATGTGCATAACAAATGGTCTTGCAGTTCTTATGTGATGACTCTGTATACAACCCATTATCAAAATTATCGCCGCTTCAAGTTGAAACAGTAACCGCTTTCTAGCGCCGGTCTCGTTTCCATTTGGCTACAGTTGCATTGTTTATCCGAGCCATTGTGTGCGTTCTTACGCAAACATAACTTACTCTATCCCCCCCCCCTCAAGCACTTCACAGCACGCATGGCTTGTTGGAGTGAAAATAATTCTCTAAAAGGCAGGGAAACCATTAGATTGTTCTCGTCTGTCAATCATTGACCAAATGAGCCGCGTACACAGATTTCATTATAATCTTTTTGGCTAATACTATTGACATTTATTATTATCAGTATTCAAGTAATATTGGCAGAGACCGTGGCGCTACGGTTGACAAATTACATGCCGCTGTGAATCTTCAGTGAAAATAGTGACATTTTTATTGGAAGGAGGAGATCTCTCCGATCGATTTTCAGACTAGTCTGACTAACAAACCAGAGAAGAAGGAAACAAATAAATAAAACTCAAGAGCTTCTTTCAGGCAAGGGGTGATATCTTGAAACTCAGATGGCTACTTGGGGGCAATTTCTTAAGGAAGCGATGAATGAACTCTTCAAGGAAGACAAATTTAAGGTTAACTTTCAAAAAAAGGGAGTTGTGACTTGAAGTGGGTGGTAGTTTGTTGGATTTGTCATATTCTCTCCAATGTTTTGGTTTAAAAAATTCAAATATTTAGGTGCAGACAGGAGCACTCCTGACAATGACACTGACAGATTATTTTTTATAAATTTATAAATAAATAAATCAACAAAATAATAGCTTTATTTGCAAAAAGTGAATAAATATATAACACTGAAAGTAAATTTTTCAATGAATTTGAAAGAGTTTTGTTGTATATTGTATTTTTTGTTTTGTTTTATAACTTTGCTAGAAAAAAACACTTTACACAATACCATTGTTGTTTATTTTAACCACTCTAACAGCTCATGTTTTTGAAACATTTGAAATCAGTTATTCTTTACCCCTCAATTGCTTCCCACAAAATTAACAATTTAATAAATAAATAAATAAAATAAACTTAAAATAGATAAAAAAGTATAGGTAAAAAAAGAAAAAAGCCTGTAAGGATATATCAAACCAACTTCTTTTAACTGTCCCTAATACAACCACTTCCAACGGCGTTCGCGCTTTTTCTGTATCTGCACCCACTCTCTGGAACTCTCTTCCTTTACATATCCGAGCTACAAAGTCTCTGGACATTTTCAAAACATTGCTAAAAACTCACCTGTTCAATATTTATTATGATTGACTATCTGTTTGTTATTTTTTCCACTTGTTTTTGCCGACACATTTATGTAAATCTGTTTTATTCAATGTGCTCTTATTTCTTTCTAAGCTACGTAATTTGTAATCTTTTTGGTTACTCTTTCTGTTTTTTGTTTTTGTTTGGTTTTTTATGCGCCTCGGAATAAGTTTAGTCTTAGATAGATGGCGCTTTACAAGTTTTAATTATTATTATTTTTTATTATTATATCCAATAAATGTTGTTTTTGTGATGCAATAATAACTTTACAAAAGATCTTTCTTGTTTTACAAAAGTATAGCTTTGTTTCCCATCAAAGGAAGAAAAACAAATCTTAAAGGCACTGTACACGTTTGGAAATTACTCAAAATATATATTAGCATAAAAACTTACTTGGTAACGAGCAACGGAGAGCTGTTGATAGTATAAAACATTGTGAGAAACCACTCCCTCTGAAGTAATGTAGTTTTTGAGAAAGAGGTAATTTCTCACTCAAATAATAAAAGACTTCTGGCCAGAAGCCTTTTATTCCTATCTGAAAGCACACTAATTTGTACAACAAGGGTGTTTCTTCTTTCATCATTTTCTTGCAACTTCAATGACCAATTGAGTCCAAATGTTCATAGGTTTGTTATTTTATGCATATGTTGGGATACACCAAGTGAGAATACTGGTCTTTGATAATTACAAAACGTGTTCAGTGCCTTTAAGCTCATACTTAGATGTTAATTTTGCATGGGGGATTATGAATACAATTTGGTTTTTACCCATACATCGGATTTATTGAATTAAGCACTGTATACTCAATACTTTTTTTCACAGAGCTCGGGTAAGTACTGAGTATACAGTGCTTAACACACATCGGTGTAAGGGTAAAAACCAAATTATAAGCTCATACTTGTTTCACTCATTCTGACTTCCATCCAGCAAAACTCATCATTAACTTGAATGTCGCCCTCTACTGTCCAATGGAGGTCATTATATTTATTTTGTTGATATTTTTTTTATCTGTATGACTCGTGGCCAGAACAAAACTAAACCACACAAGAGAAACAAACTGGTCAATCACTGTCATATGTGTAGAGTGGTAAAATCCTCAATCATTTTACCCTCAATGGAAATGACTTCTAAAAGATGGATGATCAGTTGTCGGTGACGGTTTGTTCAATAAGGGGTTTGTTTGCTGATGATTTTGAGCTGTTTCAATTCAATAGTTTCTGGCAGTGAACAGAGGGAGTTTACCTGGTGAAGTTAACTGAAAGAAGTGGAAGGTGTGATACATCATTGGTTTTAGAAGAGTACATTCATTCTTAGCCAGTTTTCAATAAACTCACGACTGTGCAAATAACCTGTGAGTTTTTCACCAAATGTGGTGGAACGCCTTTGACTTCATTTCAAATAGTGTAGTGTTTTTTAGGGATTCTGTGCATTGCCATAATTGCATGCTTGTTTTGATTTTTCAAATCAAAATAAAAAACCTAGTGTTTCCAACACCCCTATCCGACACCCCTATGTTCCAACAACCTTAGTGTACTTTACTAACCCAAACAAATAAATCATGTTGTCAGAACATAGGGGTGTTGGAATATAGAGCAGTCACCATTGAAAATAAAGATGATTCACCATAACAGGATAAAATTGATAGCTTTTTTAACTAAATGATTTGATTGATTGTACTGTTCCGTAAGATAATTGTTAGAGTCAAGTTTAAAGAGTTGGGCTATTGAGATAGTCAAGTCCCTGCCTTTTACTTGTGGACCTTGGTTCGAATCCTGCTTCGGACTGGAGCCTTGCATGTGGATTAAGTGTTCAGCTACCTGATGGGTGGTTTTCCCTATTTCAGGTTTTCCTCCCACATCTAAAACTGACACTTCGTCACAGGTCTCTTCAGGCGTACGGGTCAAAGTGCAAGACACTTTAGTAAAGATTCCTTGGTTTCATTGCCAGAAAGATGTGATCAATCTTTGAAATGTATTGTCTGTCTCTGGGATTTTGCCTTAATGTGACAGCGTTCTTTTCTGACATTCAGAAATAAGAAGTTTAGAGTAGGGATCTGACAAAGAATGTCACACACAGCAATTTTTCAGGCAACGTAGAGACAACCACTTCCACTGTATGCAAAAGGAACACTTTGGCAGCACAAGAGACACTTTTGTTTTGTAACTGACACTATCCACAAGAATATAATGAAAAACTGAATTATGTATGAATTTTCTTCTTGGAGATTGCCTGGAGCTGGTTGTCTGTCAATTTGCCTAGTGTGACATGGCCTTTAGTGATGTTAAAGGGATATTACATTTTTGGAAGAATTGATGAACTCCCAACCTGTGGTTTTCAGTCAACACAACATACCAACCAGGGCCCAACAATTTCATAGAGCTGCTTAAGCTTTTAGACTGAAACTGATTCCCCCCCCCCCCGCCACAAAAAACCCCACAAATAATATTAATAGGCCCTAATAGGCTAATAATTTAAATTTTTATTTTTATTTGTATTTTTTTATTTTTTTTAATCATACTTATAACAATACAAATATTAATTACACAAGTTGAAAACCCCAAGTAGATATTTATTGTTTTTAATATAAGTCTCTGACTTCTAGTAACCTTACCCATTTCAGAATTTAAACCAATCTCTCATCATTTGGCACAATTTCTCCTTTGAATAACCTGCTATCAGTATCATTACCCAAGGTTGTTGTTGAAAATGCTGGTCTGACATCAATTTTATGTCTCTATCTCTTGTTTCTCCCTTCCAATGGTTTTATCCCATGATTGATACAAATGGGTTGATTTTGCTGTAATTGGGAAGAAATACGTCAGCAGTAATTGCTTTTTTTGATAATTAATTGATGAACAAACCTTTTAGAAGTCAGATGACATACTTAAGTTTGATGACCAAGTTTTATATGCAAGGTTAAGTGGCCTTATCACATTGAGAAGCTTTTTAATAGGCTATTAAAGCACTCTTTGATTTATCTGATCATTTGTCCCAGAAGAAAACTGCAAGGGTTTTTACTAAAGACTTTGCCAAAACATTCAGTGAGTGTTGCAATTGTTGTCAAATTAGATGAAAGTGACTGTAATGAATATTTAACACTGACTGTGATTACCAATTTAAAAAAGAATTTAAATTTTTTATTTTTTTATTTGCTGTTTCATTTCAACAAGGAAACCCCCATTGGCTCAAAACTGCTTTCTGTGGGGGACATTTATTCAAAGTTGAATCCAGCCTTACAATAAAATTTGACCAACACTAAATAAAAGTAAGACAAAGACAATGAAATAAACAAAATAACCTAAATAAAAACCATAAAAATTATCAATTATTGGATGACATAAAAACTGAACATTGTCTTGAATGATCACTAACTTTAAAGCATTGGGAAATTATTATTGAAACAGATGATTAGAACAGCAACTAGCTAGATATTGAAAAAGTAGGCACACCACATATGAAAAAATGATTTGTGGGTTCACATCCCACTTGTGTTGTTCCCCACGGAACTTGGAAAGTACTGATAGGCCTACAGTGCTTAGCACTCATCGGTGTAAGGGTAAAAAGGAAAATAAAATAATATCCTTTATACTCAATGCAATTATTGCAGTAACTAAACCAAACTATTAAAAAGCTATATTTTAGCAATACATGGTAAAAGTATTATTGGAGTTCTGTTATCAAATCAATACATGGTAAATATAAATGCAATATCTAAAACAATTTTGCAGACATTTCACTCATATTACTACTACATTTTGCTATTTTAAAGTTCCTGACATGAGAAACCCTAGGAAACATCATTAAAGTAGTATATGACAACTGGATTTAGACAAATTTTTTCAAATATCACAAGATCAAAGTAATGTTTGACAAAGAAATTGAAACATCCTCAATTTGAGAAATGCCATAAAAACTGTAGGTAACACTGCAACAAAATTAACATATCTATTGATCTGCAAATTATCTTGACTTGTTCTGTTGGTTACATTTGTATATTCCGACACCCTTATGTTCTGACACCCCTAGTGTATTGTCCTAAAACCCTAGCATGTAAATCACGAGGAGGTTGTCAGAACATAGGGGTGTGAGAACATAGAGCAGTCACTGTTCTTTCTTTTCATTCTTTAAACAAAATATATAATAAATTCACAACATGAGTATTGATCTAAATATGTACAAGAAAATTTCAGATACTCAAGCAGCTGCTTGACATGATAAACATTTTAGATGAAACTATAAATTACACCAATATACTCTGCTGTGATAAGAAATACCATAAAATTGAAAGCAAAACTGTTTATGCACAAATCTTTATATTGATCAGTGAATTTTCTTCACTAGTTTAGTTTTTTGTTTTTTTGACAACATTGTTCCAAAAAAATGAATAGTTTTTTTCTATTCATTGTTTTCGAGTGATGTTATCGGACCTGAGTAGAAGAAAGATCATCACATAATGAGAGTAAAATCTAGAACTTAACAACCTGCCAACGATAACTCAACTCAAAGTCACATCTGTCAGTGAATTATTTGAAGTATCAAACAGCAATTCAAAAAGATAAATTGGCGTTTTCTATTTCACAGGCCACTTTGATATGTTATCCTCTTGAAGGTCAGCTCAACGTTTACATCACACCTTTATCATCAATGTATCCCCATCAAAGTCAGAAAATGAATCCAGGTAAGAAACTAAAATTGTCAGATTTGAAATACTTGGGAATAATATTGTCCCCTTGGATTTAACTCACACATTTCATCCCCCTAAAGGTTATGCTCAATCCCTCCCTCAGGAAGAACTACCCGATCTTCTTTTACTTTTAGCTCCTTAAAAACATTTGTCATCAGAATGAATCTGTTTCTTAATTTGAAAATTGCACGATAATATCCCCAATCCGTCCTTGGTAATCCAGTGCTTTTCTTCACCAATTTCGGCTGCTGTGAGCCGAGAGATGTGATTTACTCCCTCCCAACTCTGACCAGATCTGTCGAGCTGTTTGTCGTGGGCTGTCAGGAGCAATTTTGCGGCCTGGTTACTGGCTTTGACAGAGGAGGGCTGCCTGCCCAGTGGATTAACAGGTCTGGGATATGAACAGGGTTTTGTGATGAGTTCTATCAACGTGAGGCTTGAGTTATTGTGTGCCGTGTTGTTGTCATGTCATCTACTCGGGGCCTCCCTGAAATTTGAGTTTTGCGGTGCTGGATGATATTCCAGACAAACTAATTGGCTTTGTGAACAGCAAAGAAATGATTTTCATTTAGTCTGCTTGGGTGTATCCTCTACAGACAGTCGGTATAATAGGCACTACATCAGGAAATAAGGCATGGTCATTGTTTGCGGATACTGGTTTTATCAAACAAAATGTTGCATGTTGCTTAAAATGTAAGTTGATTGTTTTTAAAGACCTAACTGTTTCATTTGTGTTTACATCTTTTTTTTCAAATAATTGTTGTGTATTTACTATTACTCAATTCTCCTTTTGTGTGAACAAATTTAATTTCCAAATGCTTGGAGGAATAGAACAACTTTGCTGTTCAGATTTGCAAATATGTTTTACTGTGGTTTATGTGCATATAGGCTACGGTTCCTATCTTGGGTACACTCAATAGCCTTTCATTACAAACAACAGAATGAAAACCAAAAATGTAATTTTAAGAAAATTATGAATTACCCAGCTCTTCTTTCAAATTTGTCAAGATCAAGATCTGCAAAGGGTTTTTCTATATTTTTCTCTTAATCACAAGGATTTCTTTGTAACAAGAGATGTTTCTATGATAAAGGCAATTTAGGAAGTAAATGGAAAATCACAACAATCTTTATTGGGATGTTTGGATCTTTTGGATTTAGAAAGATGTGAGCTTAGGATTTAAGACGTCCATGAGCAATTTACAAACTTGTAAAGATTTCTTATATATTAATTCTTAATTTTAATCTAACATGTCATTTGTAGGAAAAAAATTTACATGTACATGTACATGAAAATCTCTCACACCTGTGAGTTGTGGTGGTTTTGAAATAAACGAAACAAACAGTGGTGTACCAAGTCAACATTTCGATCAGTGTGGATTCAATCAGAGGATTGTCTTCAGGAAAAACGGTCATTTATGCATGGGGGAATTCAGATTTGGAATTCCACACAGATAAATAATTAATGATTCATGGTAACAAACAACGGAATCTATTATTGTTTTATTTGAAAGCCTTTATAATTTTGGTACCTGACCAATTACCCCAAGAAATGTTGATGTATACAAATTTCTTTTTGTGAAAGAAAACTACCATCAAAACTTACTTTGATTTGACTAATTTAAATAAACAGATGAATGAACATTCAAAATGCAAACCAACTGAATTGGCTCAATAATCAATGCTCTGTGTTTACTTTCAAAATTATAAGGTTCTGGTGAACAAAGAACTGAAATATATTTGTTGCCGTTTTTATGATGATGGCAAAATCGAACGGTCTGAAATCTGCGATTTTGAATATAACTCAGATGTGTAGATCCATTTGCAAACATTTGAGAGAATGTGTACACCAACTTTAATCATTGACACTTCCACACTTTTAAGATATTTTAATATGACTTGTTTTATCAGCAGGGGGAATTTGGGGAGGTACCGTTGGATTTTAGGCTAAGCTTCAGGGCCCACGTTTAGAAGAAGAAAAAAAACGTTTTTTATGTCAGTATTAAAATTCCGGATTTCTTGTTGAAACACACATGACTTAGCCGTCCAAATACAGAGTTTCCTTCGTATTATTGTATCACCAACGACAAGCTTGTCATGCTGAGCCTAAAGCTAAACAGGGGGGAAACGCTAACCACGATAGAGGAATAGAAGTGGGGCGTGATAGCGGGCTTAAATGAGTTAAGAAAACAACGTCATTTATTGGTTCTGTCATCACACCGATCATAAGCTAACACCTATCAGGGTTTCTATTCCTACCAATGGTTTCCTTCCCTTTGAAAACTCCTCTGAGGTGTCTTGAGCCTTGCTTGAGAGATTGTTTTCCCGTTTGTCGATTTAGCAAACTGCTGTTAGATGATGAAAGCTCTAATTTTGTAAAGCTGCTTAGCAGTGACAAAATACGCTTGCTGAGAAAATCTTTGCAGAAATCTGGGTTTAATGGGAGACTTTTGGGGATACTATTACTAGGTAGCAGCAGACTTACTGGGTAAACCTCCTTTCTCGGAAATGAGCGCATGCTCAGAATAATAATAATAATAATAATAATAACTAGTTCTTATATAGTTCTTATATAGCGCATTTCACAATAACGCATCAATGCGCTGTACATTAGTGCCCTGGTCATTGGGCCAATAACATTCCTTTAATCTTTCTCAGCTCCCTGGGGAGTATACAACCCTGGACTGCCGTGGCGCTCCGAAGGCTTTTTCAAACACAAATTCAACCTCTACCCTTGCAGGTACCCATTTATACCCCTGGGTGAAGAGAAGCAATTATAGCGAAGTGTCTTGCTCAAGGACACAAGCGTCATGACCGGGACTCGAACCCACATCCCGATGACTAAACCACCAGAACTTGAATCCGATGCTCTTAACCACTCGGCCATGACACGTCAATTGCCACCTAACATTCCGAATTCTACTATTTCATGGCTCTGCTACCATTAATGAAAACGGTTGCAGAAAAACTCAAGAAACATCAGCATATTTCACTGGTTAAGATAGACTGTTTGCTTGTATGTATGTGTAATAGGCATTGATAAGCATGCAAAGAAATTCTGGGCTTACCATGTTACAAGCAGAAAATGGCAAGCATAAGTGCAGAATTTCGTGCCAAGCAGACTGATGAAATTGGGCTCGAGTCTCAAACTGATAAACCTGTCATTTGAGGTTTTGAATAATATACTTTTCTTTGAATTGAATGATTTTGTGCTAAGCGAATGTTGTTCCTTGTGGCATTGTGAAACCATCTTTTGGGCTAAACTTTTCAAAACTGCTTAAGCAGAAAAGAGCCAATCGAACCAGTATTTATTAAGAATTGTAGAATATCTTTCTGGTAACTAATGAAACCAAAGGACCCTCAAAAGTCACCTGTAGGCCTGAAGATATCTGTGTAAAAAAGATGTTGAAGAAGTCTTAGTTGTAGTTGTGGAAGGAAAACCCCAAATGGGGGAAAAAGACCCATACATACAAGTAGGGACTAAAAACCCAATCAACATGCAAGAGTCAGGTCTGAAGCAGGATTCTAACCAAGGTCCACAGAGATGAAAGGGGGTTAACAAACCACTAAGCCATCAATGGTTTATCATTTGTGTATATTGTCATTGTATTTTGGCTGGTGATTAGTTTCTGCCTAGCTTGATGGGTTTAGGCTTATACATATCTCATAGATCAACTGTCCCCAAGCCACAGTGTGAATAATATGGATCAATTTGTGGTAAACCATGTTTTCAGTATGAAGAAAGAATGCTGGATATATTTTCAGGTAAAATTAAAAATGAAATGATTGGCTCTACAGTCTTATGTCACATGTTCACAGAGCATTAAAAAATGGGTTATCAGCTCAATCAGGAAAAACCATAGAGGACATTTTGTTTCTCCATTGTGAAACGACACTAAAAAGGTCTGACAATATCTGGGTATCCCCAAAATACTGTTGGTGTCATTATTGCATGTCTTCCGTGTACAAAAAGTGATATTATTGTAACTGTTTTATGGTGCAGAATTCTTTGTATGATAAGGTGGCCTACAAAGTGCGTGATTCTATGAGGGTTGCCCTTAACTTTTTCAGTGACTAGCCATCAAGAACAGTTAGCTTGTCATTTTACTAGTCCGTCAGCTTGTCCACTAGCCCATACTTTACATGAATAGATGCCTTTCAAAACTGAACTAGCCAGGCAGACTACTTAGAGTGAAGTTTGACTGGTCCTCTGTTGTTTTAACTGGCAAATGGCCAGCGGTGCGTTCCTTGGTAAGCAGTGCAATGAATTTGGGCCTTGGACAGATGTAATAATTTTGAAATTAGGTCGTAACCAATGTTGTACCATTCCTTTAATAGTAATCCCACATCTGTCCAAACTAGGCTAGTCCAAACCAGATTTTTCTCATAAGCTTCCCAGACTAGCCATGTCCCAGGTCCCCTGTCCCACTGGTAGCCATGGTGGCATGTTGCTTGACCTTGCTGAGGTCTCCCTTAAGGTCACCTCGAGGTCACCCAAGCCTTTCTCTGTTTTCATTACAAGATACTTTTTTCAGTTTAGGAAGGCCTCATGGGAGTGATTAGCTAGAGCCCAAGCAAAACTAACAGCAGTAATAGTAATCAAGGAGTTGGGGTATGGTTTGGGGTATATGGTGGACCATGGGTAATAGATCATTGGTGTAATTGCCTCATTGTTGTCCCTGATTTGAATATTTCCTCCATGTTTTGAAGGGCTGGTCCTCTGGGTCCATACCCTGTCAGTCAGACAAGGCTGGGCCGTATTTCAACTTCAAAGATTTTAGTTGAACCAGAATTTCCTTAAGCTAGAATTAAGAAAAAAACTTGGGAACCTTTTTGATAATTTTTTTTTCCCGAAGAGATGTTACTCTTCAAATAAAACTGAGTAAGCTGATTATCATTTCATTTTACTTGCTCCTTAGCCGAGATTTTTATTCAGCTTACATTTGTTTTCTTCTACGAATTCCCATCTTCCATTTTCCTGCCAGTTCCAACCTTCCCTCAACCATGTTTCCATTACTCTTCTCTTTCTACCATCATCCCATTTTTTTTTATTACTACAATGTTTTTGTAATCCTTTACTTGTACATTGATTTTTTGTTACCACAGTGTTTTACATTTTCAACTTTGTTACTTTGAATAGTGTCAGCTTTTTGGTTGTTTTAATTAAGATAAAATAATGATGTCCATCTATCTATTTATCTTGTTCATGTTATAACCATTTGACTTTTCCCTCTGAAGGCAGCGAGAATACAATGATCAAATTGTCCTTAAAGGCAATGTATACCTTTAGTTTTTGGAACCGTTCGATTGTTTCAATCCTAATGTAGATCATATACAATGAAACTAACCTGTGAGAATTTCATTCCAAATAGGTTGTCGCGTTTGCTGAAAATCCGGAGCGAATATCTCCATGCAGGAAGAATAATCCCTAATAGACTGTGCAAGTCTCGCGCGTATCCAAACGAGAAAACACGTCAAACGAAGAACATTTTTATTTCTGACATTAAATCTTTGTTTTAAATTATATCTCATGACAAAATCTGAACAACAACAATAAATCATTACAATTTTATGAAATTAGTAAATTAGTTTTAGCTTTTGAAAAAAATACACAAAAGTGTGTTAATTATTATTGGAAACAAATTAAAACTCTGGGACAAGGATGCTTTTTGATGTTAACTTTTTAGAAACCCCTCACGCGGATTCGTGATGATCAAACGGGTTTTAAATTGACCCGTATCGCAGTTTAAAGAGGAATGCTGACACCTCAACACCATAGACTGCAATGAAAAGGGTTTGCTTTGCAATTACAGCATCTGGCGATTATAATCACGAATCCAAAACAAGCGTTTACATAAGTTTTATGATCGGAGGCGAGCACAAAATTCTTAATTTTGGGCAATAACCGGAAGCTGGGGTCAAGTTTAATTCTCGGGTTTTCTTCGTTATATTGTTGAATTAGTTTTACTTTCATATTTTGTTATCACTTATTATTACATTCCAACAACATGTATAATTTTCTAGGTCATAAACTACGTTAAATAAAAATAATTGACGAAACAAAATCTTGCCCACGTAAAACTCCATATGGTTGGGACCACTATGGTCCCGGAAGTTCGAATGCGCGCGACACTTGCACAGTCTATGAATACACCATCTGAGAAGTGTTTCTGACAGAAAAACGTTTCTCAGATTCAAATCTTGGAGCATAAAATCTGCTATCTTTTTCCATAACCACACTACTTCGAAGTGAAATGTTTCTCAAAATGCTTTATACTATTGTAAGCTGCTGTAGGCTTCTGACCAATAAGTTTTTACTGTCAGTAATTTTAAGAGTGATTACAAATTTTCACAGATGCTGCAGCTAGATTGACTATAGAGAGAGAATATATACCTTGTGGTAATTTCTTCATCAAATCAGGAGCAGTCACCACAAGAATGACATAATTCAGTACCTAGTAAACTGTCTATTTATCAATGTCAGCTATTGCCACAAATATCAGATCCTAAAGCATCCTGAGGTTCCTCATTAAAAATCCAACTGCTGTACCTTGTTTTTAAAGTATCCTTTTTGCAAACCTATGGATTTATGACCCAGCCCTCTCCCTTTATTTACAGTCTCCTTGAAGAATTTGTCCTATATTTTTTTGTTGAATGAGTGTATCAGAAATACTTGTAATTCATGAATTCCCTTGTGGTGTGGTGTGGTCACTTGGTCAGCTGCAGAGTAGGATACAGACAATTGATTTATGCACTGTTTTTACCAGCTGTGTTGCCGAGAGCAAACTGATTTGGCCAGGGTGTTGACACCTCAGTTCAGTTCTGATTTGGGGTTGGATGGGGAAGCTGCTCGGAGAATTACTTGGGACAGAAGTGGTGTATTTCATGTACATGTAGGTCAATGTGTTAGAGCTGTTTGGGCCCTTGATGAGGGGAAAGAGAGAAGTGATTCATATTTGATGACGATTGTTTTAAAACCGTTCTGGGTAGGGTGGTGTTTATGATTATGGTTGGGTGGAAGGTACATATATCTTGGAATAGCAAAGGCATGTTGGTGCCTTGCTCCAGGGGTTTGTGGTGGGGCGTCTGGTGGTGGTAGGGGGGGGGGGGGGGGGGGTGCAGGATGCCATGAGGTAGAAAAGGGTTAGTGGGTTAGGAAACTGAGAGAGGGAAGAAAATATTGGCTAGATTAAAAATATATAAATTTATTTATGATTTGTGTTTGGAAACAGCCTAACTAAGCGCTTGGTATGATAATGCTTTGGGTGGTCTCACCATGGTTTCACAGCTGCACAATGAACAGTTGTTACAAATATCATCATCAAGAGAAAAAAAAATTGCTGCATAAAAGGGAACCATATGGTAAGCCTGCTTGTATAAAGCCATATTATACCCGACCATCCCACCCACCCAGGGTCAGTGCTCGGGTCATATTTTATTTGAGTTCCATCAATAACCTTGACGGTGAATCTGAAACTTCTACTGTGGGTGATGGTGGTTGGTGGTTGGAGGGACCTATAGACACAGGTTAGATGGAAGAAAAGGGTCAACCACTGCATTGGTAAGGTTGACAATTCATAAATATGCAAAGATTTAATAACTTTTATAATTTGGAAATTATAAAAATTGTACTCATTGACTATGTCTCATTATCAAAGACGCTTAAAGTTGTTTTGAAAGTCAAGTTCTTCATCATCATCACCATCCCATTAAAGTTGGGAAGGTAGTGCATTCTGCTCTACCAGACAGGCTCCTAGTGGATGATACCCATGCCTACATCCTTAAGGACTGTAAAGGGGGTAACCCTGTTTCAGCCCCAGGAGTAGGAGGCAACAGTACGTGCCCCTGGTTTCAATTGATTTGGGTCGATAGCCCAAATCAGTTATGTGTAGCCCTCACCTTGAAGTGGCAGTCTGTAGCCTTGTGAGTTAGGCGATATCTCATTAAAAAAATATATATAAAAATCCTTTGTGTACAGGTCTCTTCTTAGAAGCTAAACGCTCCCAAGGGTCGTCCTACAGTGAGGAGCTGCAGTCAAGACTTTAAAGTGTAAAAAGTACACCACTAATTTACATTAAATCCTGGCACTTTTAAAAATATTACACTTGACAATTGGTTCCGTGATTAATAGCTCAAAGTGGTTTTACAAGCAGCAAAAACCAACAACCATGGATTGGTTAGATTGAGATGGGTAAACTGCCCTTGTAGATTCATGTTGTGCCTGACGCCAACTTGATGAAAGATTATTGAGCTGCAAGCAGCTGTAAAAGCCTGTGATAAATCCAGTCCAATTACTCCAATACACTGTAATCAGAAGCATAATGATCGCACTCCATAAGACACTGAAGTGTGATTTGCGATTGGCACATAATGTTCATCAAACCTGAGACGCCCTGCTGCCGACCCTAAGCGTTGCATTAACTCATAACATCGTTAAAACATAACAAGACAATTTACAACTTCCAAAACGAAAGTCCACAAAAGGAATTTGCGAAACCGTGGCTCAGTGCTGGCCTTTGAGAGGGCAAGGCCATTTTCATTTTGCAAAGGGCACTTCCATTGGAAATTATTTAAGTCTATGGGAAATTTTAGAAGGGGCACTCAGGCCAAGACCAGGGCAACAGAGGCCTCCCTGTGGCCTCCAGATAATCCCTGGCAGTGACTAAAGACTGGTTCAACTTGCAAAGGCACGCATCCTGCAATGTGTCGTAAGTTGTGACAGATCATACTTCAACAAAATACAAAATCTCAATCCGCTGAAGGAAATGCATATGCAAATTTAAGTTCATTCTTTTTTAGACTGCCTCAACCCATGAAACAAATGTTTTTTACAATTTTAATCAGTGACTTCATTCAACCACCGTCATTTTTTTCTCTATGCACATTCTTGTATACCATCTGATGTCCCTTTCCATCAATGTAACATGCATACCGTAATTTCCGGAATATAAACCGCGGTTTATACGTTGATTTTGACTTTTTTTTTACTCCTGCGGTTTATTCTCCGGGCGGCTTATACGCCGACGTATAAATATGGAAGAGAAAAAATAAAGCATTTTTATAAAGAAAGATCGTTTGTAAAATGTTCTAAATAAAAACAATGTTCTTAAACGATAAAAAATCCTGCAAAACATGCCTGTGTGGTGACAAAATCCTGTTGAAAATGCCTGTTGAAAATCCCGCCTCATTTGTATTCCGTGTTGCCTTTATAAAACGTTTATCAACCGCCCTATTGTTAGAGTTCAGTCACCCCTCAGAGATGAACAATCAGCGAAACTCGAGTTAGACTAGACTGGTCCCCTGTCTATTTATCCCAGCGATCTCCATATGCTGATATATCTCCGAACAGACGGTCTCATACAGACCAACATCAAACAAACGAAAACTGTGCGGTATTACTCACGCACGTACATGTATAAAAACGTTCCTCCGACCACGAGGTGCATGATTTCTCACAAAGGGAATTTCCCTTGCCTTTTCGTTCCCACAGCTACACGCCGCCATTCCTTCACCCCCTAACTATAAAGTTTACCACGTTAGGAGCATGCAAGCACATCTGCGGGATCGAGGTGATGAATACTATGGCAGTGCTGCGAGAAGCACTACGTCATAATTATTCACGCGATCTGCCAATCGGAAAGCTGTGAGAAGCACTACGTCATAATTATTCACGCGATCGGCCAATCCGAAAGCTGTGAGAAGCAATACGTCATAATTATTCGCGCGATCGGCCAATCGGAAAGCGGCCGGTCAGGAATCAGCCAATCAGCCTGTGCCAATTGCGCTCGTGGTGCTTCGGGTAACATGAAGAATAAAACCATGGCTAGAATGGAGAGCCTTACAGCCTTTATCAAATTTCCTTACATCAATAACCAATTCGCGGCACTTCAGTTTTAACACTATTTTTAAATCTGAAGTGGGTTCCCTCATCAACTCACGTCACAAATTAACCGCGATATCATCGAATATCGCGATATATTTTTGACGATGTATCGTGAATGAAAAAAAGCAATATCGCCAAAGCTTACCATACGCAGTTTTGCGAACTTCACTTCCGTGTTTTGAGGTTAGTTTTTTAAAACATTTTGGCCGCGGTTTATACGCCCGCGCGGTTTATACGCTGACACCTAAATATTTTTTCCATATTTTGGAGCATTGCGGTTTATACGCCGGGCGGTTTATATTCCGGAAATTACGGTATATGCGAGTTTTGATTACACAGTTTGCGCATATTTACACACCATCAACATTAAAACATAGCTTTGACTGTATAAAACGCCTTTAGACTCCCTCTGTCTGTTTGAAAAGTGGCCTTTATATCTACATCTCAACAAAGCCTCTTTGGATACAGCTGTCACTAATGCCTGCAACATATTGACAGATGCACTGCATTAGCCACAGCCAGAGCTATAACCAAAGCCACTGTAACTAAGAAAGAAGTCCATTGGTATTGACAGCTGCTATATACACACACCTGAGAGGAACAAGTCTGGTTCATCCCACTGCCTGATTGTACTACTCCTATGCCGTATGAAGTCTTGCTCAGTAGACCCTGATGATGTGATGCATCCCCACAGCAGCCCACTTAACTGAAAGATGACTTCATAATGTCAGAGAGTTTACACAATACCACCTGGTTGTGTTCTTGCCCACTGATGAAAGACCATTTTGTCACTTTTCAGGAAAGGGGTCTGTGGTTTAATAAATATTCCTGTGGAGAGTAAATCAAATGTGATTTGGGAGAGGGTTTAAACATCCACAATGATAAGGTCTAGACTGATGATTCTTAAACGCCAAGGTGAAGCCAACAGCCCATTTTGTGGCTACAATTTAAAAATTGCACTTGATTAAAAAACAGTGTTTGTACAAAGTGTTAAATTGACCCTTGATGAAATGTGAAGTATTTAGTGGATCCAGATATAATCTAAACGGAACTTGAGTGTCATACAATTTGAATAAAGAATGGATTACTCATAAAGGCAAATCTTAAATTCCCAAATGCCCCAGATTTGTTTTTCTTCTAAATGAGGTTTTGTCTGAGGTCATTCAGAAACTACAAATTACTTGTAATTGATACGAGATTGTGAGAGTAATTGCCCTACCATATCATTTTACCACAACCTCTTTCAAAGAAATCAAGGTCAAAATACATACAGATCAATTTAATCTTAATTGCACCTCATGGTACTGACAAACAAGCCATAATCAAGAGCTGATGAAATTTACTGTCTATTTATTATTATTTATACAAACCGTGAACCTTCGTAGTTTGCATGAGATCTGTAAAGTGAACTTGAAACTGTTCCAAACTCAGTTGAAAATATGTAAGATATTTCTGCAGAAGGTGGATTATCATCCCGTGAGCCAGTTTTTCTATTTTTCGGGGGTCCGGAACCTATGCCTTAATGACTCCCTGCATACCTTAAGTCTCTGCTAATATAAACCAAGCGGCCACGGAAGAATGTTTATGAGGTGCCAATTGGTTACAAGATCCTGGGTCGTATACAACGTCCCTATGAATAACGAGACAAGGGTCAAGGGGTCACCAATGCCACATCGTTTGCGTCTGTCAGCGCTGCGATGGTCCAGTGTGATGGCTTGTTGACGTTAAGAATGAAATATGCAAACGGGAACTGTCGGTCATACTTCAGTGTCATTGCCAGGGTGGAAGAACAGTTTTTGAGATAATAAACTTCGCGAGTATTTTTGGGGGAACCTGGGGATTCCTCTGGCACATGGCATGCAGCTGGACAAATTGTCATACTGGTAGTTCTAGTAGAGGGGCACTTTCCTTAAAAGTCTGTCTCGATGTGGTTGCTGTTTAACCTGGAGGTTGGTGTAATCTTTGTGTGTATGTTTACAGCTTGATTGCCTTGTGAAACAGTCTTTAGGTTGAGTACAGTTTACACAAAAATGGTAATTCCCTCCTGGTCAAATTAATCATAGAACTGATAATCAATGTGAAAAGAATCCAGTCTGATTTTGAAGATGGCTCTGGTTTTCTCATCATTACAAGAAAAACACTCCCAAGATTCAGAGAGAAGAAATTGAACGGCACAACAAATCTTCTCTGTATGTTGTTATTCTCATTCCATTTTCGTGTCATGTCAATGTTCTGTCATCTTTAACCATCTGCTACTCCTCATAATTTTCTGCATTTTCGGTTACCCGATCCCGCCTTTTGTCTCACCATCTCAACCCTCTCTCCTCCTAGCCATCGCTGTGTGTAATTCGTTCATATCAGTCACCCTCCTCTTCCTTCACTCCTACTACTCATTTTCTTCATCTCCCTTCCTCTAGCTCCTCCTGAACTGATTTCTCTGCTCCTCTTCCCCCCACCCTCTAGTTGGCCAAGATCCCCATTGTCAGATTATGATCACAACCGTCATCACATTCTAATCAAAATACAAACTAATCAGCTTATTCATTACATCTTCTAAAATCATTCTTCATTCCCGTAGACCACCCTCCTCCTCCCGCCTCTTCCCACCCTCAAAAGAAAATGTTTTGATAATGCAAATGGCATCAACTACTCTGAAGTCCCCTGTATCTCTATGACTCTATTCCAGTAGTTCCATCCAGCCCAAGAAGAATCCTACACCAGACTCTTCCTTGTTTATGTACACAAGAAACTAGCCATGGAAAGCCCAAGCGCCCAGACACCCAACCCAAGTTGTTTTTCCATGGGCTCTACAGAGTACACAAATTAACCCCAAAGGAGGATCGGTTTTACAGGGTCACCCAGGACCCTTCTAAGTGCCATTAATCTCTGTCAGATCTTTGTCATTTTCTTCTTCAATTCTCACCTTGTGTACATTTTCGCCTCAATGTTAGTCTACCAGACTATAATGTTGCCAATATACCCTGGGGCCTTAAGGCTCAGTAACATTTTATTGTCTGTAAGGCGTCCAGAAATTGAATATCAATGTGATTGGATTTCAAGTTCGTTGCCAGAATCTTAGTCCTGGTTAGATTTTCACACTGGCCAAGCTTGCCAAGGGGGGATGGAACAAAAATGGATTTATAATGTCCCATCTGGCTGTAGTTTTTGCGCCAAAGAAATTACGCTACAAAAATAGTCATAATAAGTACAGAGGATACTAAATTTAGCTGATTTTGTTTCTCCAGGTTTGGTGGTGCATGGATGCGTATAAAATTGACAAATTGCCACTCATTGTGTATGCTCCTTTTAGTGCCTGTTTGTATCAAATTGTCATTAGTTTTTACAAGATCTCTTCTCAAGAAATTTAACATCTCATTTAAAAATCAGCCAAGTTTAGATCTATCATCCGTTTCTTTCTTCAACACTTTAATGCAGTGTCCGAATTGGTTGCTATGGCTGTGGCTGCAGCTTGATCACCATGGTAACATGGGTTAAAGCAAACTGGCTACCTCTACAAGCAGCCACAGCCGCCAGTTTGGACACAGCCATAATTTACTTCATGTCCCAAAGTCTATAATGTATCGTCCTTTGAGATGTTTTAGTCACCCTTGTTTTTATGGGAATGGCTCTAGCTTGTGTTTTGGCTCTGTCATTGCTTGATTATCCTTCAAAATTTATAGCCAATTCAAACTTGGCCTAAATGCCAAATTATTTCGCCCCCGTTGATTAAAAATCAATAAAAGACATTTGAGTCTGAAAAAAGATTCATGCATAAATTGTTTCTCAGGTTTCTTTGTGTTTGCGTGTGTTGCGGCCAGAGATGCGATTGGTACCAACTATTAAAATTGTGGATAGGTTCAACGTTCTTGTTAAGTACCCTGACTGTTTTGTTGTTGCTGTTTTCACGTCAAGTAGACATTTTATGTAGCTGAAACTTTCACATATTACTTTTGTTGATTTGTCTTTATATTTTGCATAAGTAGGTATTATGTTGACAAAACCAATCAATGACCCAACCTTTAAATGATGTAAAATGTTAACCAGATTCACAGTTTGTAAGAAAAATTATAAATCAGAAGCCAACCCCCTAAACAAAAAAATGTGAATAAGGAAAGGAGAATTACTCATCCAGTTAGCTGTTAGAAAAGTAATTCCTTCTGAAGTGTTGACAACTCTGCTCAAATACAAGCCAGCATTCCCCCCCTTCCACCTTCCCCCTGCCTCTTTCCTTCCACCGTGTTGCATCCAAATTAGCAAATTTCCTCACCCATCACACGGACTGTTTGATGTTTTCCCACTTGCAGCGACAACTGTGAAATTTAATTTGGGGGACGTTTGTGGCCTAGGAGGAGTAAAGCCAGAGAGTGGGCGGCCCAGTTTTTTGGGGGACAACTAATTTGACTGCGGACACGTGTAAATTTGTTTGTCAAGAGACAGGCAAAACAGAGAGGAGATTCCCATTCTCAATGCGCTTACACGTATTGCTACACGGCCGGCAGGCATGGCAACTGTTAACACAAGACCAAATCTAGGGAATCACAGTTTGTAGTTTTGGACAGAGAGATTACTGTAAGCATAATTGTTATACAGTGACCAACCCCAGGTTTGCTTCTGGCCATTGTGTTGATATCCACCATGATTTTTTTATTATTTTAAGAATACCATTATGGAGCGCCGGTACATCACCTCTTTGCTGCATCTTTTGGAAGGGATCGTTATAGGTGCGTTTAAATTAAGAAATCAAACCTTTCTCCTTTGAGTTGTAGCTTAATGTGTATTTGTTATGGAGATTTATCTGTGATTTTGATGATTTTGTTTTAAATCTCCTTTTAGTTTTCTAGTTCCACAGGATAAAATCGGGTAAAAGATGTTAAAGGTATTATACAGGATTGGCAGAGCTGACAAAATAATCACAGACAGTGTTCATGTTTTGGGTAATCAACCACATACATGAAATAACAAACCTGTGAAAAATTGAGCTCAATTGGTCATCGAGGTCACGAGAAAATAGTGAATAGAGACCTTATGTGTTTTCTGTTTTTCAAACATCGAGTTTATTATCGCGCGCGATAAAATCTATTGTTTTACTCATTTCTCAGAAACGATAGCATTTTAGGCAGAAATATTTTAAGGAACCCTTTCTACCATTACTTACTTTAAATCATGTAAGTTATGTGTGAATCTGTGAACA
This sequence comes from Leptasterias polaris, assembly GCA_037783415.1. Lineage (NCBI taxonomy): Eukaryota > Metazoa > Echinodermata > Asteroidea > Forcipulatida > Asteriidae > Leptasterias > Leptasterias polaris. The sequence goes on from JAZGTN010000089.1 coordinate 3,128,775, forward strand.
TTTGTGTTTTTCGATCTTACCAATCGTGTACAGGGCCTTTAAAACAAAAATACATATAAAATGTAAATTAATATTTCATTCGAAGTGCAGCATTGTGGTGAATTTCGTTGCCATTTTATAATGATATCAGTCTCTGAGTGAAGATTAGACATGAAGAAGATACTGTTGCCGAGATTTTGCCACATTCAAAACTAAAACAAGTTCAGGTTTACGCATTTCAGAATGAAACAAGAAAATTCTTTATTCCTACGTACTCAGACTCTAATCCTCTCCGCTTCATCAACGCACACAATGAGTGCCCAAAACCCCCCAAATCAACCCCCCAGGGGGCCGGCCGCGAAAGAGATACATGCGGACGGCGCCACTTTCTGACAGTCTGTCATCTTTCATTCACACGCTTGCGCCCTTTTGCAGGGATTTTTGTTGATTGCTTAATGAGGCAAAATGTGCCCCCGCATAAAGGGGACAAAAAGGTTCCACAGACGCATCCGCGGACCGGAAGCAACCATATTACTCCTAAACACCCCCAAAATGCAAAGTTATCTTTCTTGCTTTTTTCCCACTCTGTTTTCACCTTACTCAGTTTTCGTGGCTGGAGGTGTGCAGGGGGGAAAAATGTGGGGGATAAATGAAGGTGTTTTTATTTGTGGTTTATCAGGCCCAGATTTGGGTTGTGAAAACACTTGTGATGGATTTATGGTGACGTCTGGTGGATAGTATTCAAGTCTCTATTTTCACTTGGAGTAGGGTAGGGGAGAAGGTAGAAACGTGATTGTCATTTTGAGTGCTTTAGCCAGATTAGTTTCCATGCAAAATGCGATGGTCTGTAACCTGGACTTAGAAAAATGTTGTGATAATAACATAAACAATACTAAATTTAAACGTTATTGTCATTTGGAGTTCTTTGCCAAGATTATGTGGTGGTCTGTTAACTGGACTTAGAAAAATGGTGTAATATTGACAGAAACAATCATAGTTTTTATGTATAATAATTAATACAATTTAATACCAATCATAAAAACGTATAGACCATGTTACCTTTGTTTACAGAGTAGTGACCTTGTACATTCTAATGCATTTCCTGACAGGCAAGATACTACACAGGCCATATGGGAAAACTTACATTTTGTGTCATAATTTTCACATCAATTCAAAATTTACAAAAGCAACTCTCTGTACAGCTTTTGAGATGTCCCCCCTTTCTTCATATCAAAAGTTGAGAAAAATCAGACAGTGCAATCTCCATAAAACATAAGATTTATTGTATTCTTCCATTGATCTGTGTACAAACTGTGCCTGCAGGAAGTCCAGGCTCTGTGGCTCTTTTGTAAACATGTGATGTCACAGGTCACATGGTCTATACTTAGATTCACTGATCTTGAAAAAGCAAAGTCTGTGAATTCATCAAAGTAAATCAAAAGCAAAAAAGAAGAGACACATCTTGTCATAAGACTTGGATCATTGCTCTGATATGTTGCAGCACTAAACAAAAACCCTGAAATTGTTACATTTGTTTGCAAATAAACTCATTCAGTATCAATGCAGTACTACTCCTATCCTAATGCAGTGCTGCATATGTGATGCCCCGTGCCAAAACCAGGCACTACCTGCCAAAGCTGGAAAAACCCAGCTTTGTTTGCTCATCAAATTGATGAGAATATGAGCTTTCAAATAACATGTAATTAGGGCTAAGAGGTACGTATTTTTTAACCTATAACATTCAAAACCACACGTCACTCTGATATCAAGGCTGATGTTTTGATTGTTTTCACTTTTGATGCCATTTCACTTTTTTTCTCTTCATATTATATTATGAGAATACATTTTGTACGGTCTCTAATATCTACACCAGATTGTAAGCAAATTACGTAAAAATCGTTTATTATCCAGCACTTGGTTATTATCGAAAAAGAAACAAAGAAACTCAAATTTGTCAGTCAAATACGAAGTCTTCATATTTCTCAATTGTCCAAAATGCTGTATTTGTAAGAAAAGGAGTAGGCCTAATAATAATAATTTTAGGCATTTATTAGGAGTTTTTAAATATTGCTGCAAAGCGCCTTACCCAACAATTACCTGTGTTTTTATTGGGCTGAAGCATTCCTGAAACCATCTCAACTTCTTTGGAGCATGCAGCACCGGCAGCCAAATTGGCGCACAGGTTGCTAATCATTCACACCAACAATCTCTGCCCTTGCAGGTACCCATTTACTCTTGGGTAATGAGAAGCAAATCTAGTTTTAAAAGCATCTTGCCCAAGAACACTAGCGTCACAACCAGGATTCGAACCCACACTCAGACTCAGCCATCAGAACTTGAATTTGATTCTCTAGACCGCTCAGCCCCAAAATTGACCTATTTTTGTTGCTGTATACAAACAGAAATGATAAGTACATGTATTCTGGTTGCATTTTGATTTATTTGCCTATCAGATCATTGTCCTTTACTTAGCAGATGCCACTCACCTAACTGACCCATTTTCTAAGAGAAATTGGGTTAGCTTTCGGGTTCTCCAACGATGCCTATTTATTCCAATCAGCCAAGGTTTATCCCGGGATGTTATTCAAAGCAATCAAGTATTAATGAGTCTGCAATTTCCGAAAATCAAACCCAGAATCCATCAAAATGTCCGCAATCGGATAGGCAAAGAAGATAAATTAGAGGATGGGAAAAGCATCCAAAGAGGGAACTTTGATCAGGGAAGGGTTGCCATGGCGACGATGTAGCAATGCTAACTGGAAATGATAGATAAGGACAGTGTCATTAGAACAGTCGCTGCTTTGATATTGAGGGAATTAATTGTGAATAAATTAGCTTACAGTGAAGTGGAATTATGGGATAATAATGATAAATTGTTTGATGCAGTACTTGGGACATTTTGACTCTCTGTGGTTTGTTGATTTGATCAGTACCTTTAAAGTAAGTGGGTTTTATGCTCCTGCTTCATCTCTGGTTTCAAATGTTCAGGTTCTAATTCAAATTCAAGGGAATGGACTCGTAAAAAAATATCTCAATGTCGTTTAGACTTTTTGTCAAACGCTGGAGCTATTAGATTGTATGGATAATGATAGATTTGAACACAGAGGCTGTTTGCCATATATGCAGATATATCACTCTTCTTCTTAACCTTATATGACCCACATTCACCCATCTGGGGGTAACCCTGTTTCAGCCCCAGTGGCAACGTGCCCCTGGTGGCAGTTGATTTGGGTGGACAGCCCAAATTAGTTAAGTGTAGCCCTAACCTTGAAGTGGCCGTCCTTGTGACGTTAGGCGAACTCTCATTACAAAAAATAATGAATAAAATCTGGGCCCAATTTGATGGCTCTGCTTATCACAGAATTCTGTGCTTGCCTTACTCTGTAATACTCTGTAAAGTGTGTGATTCTATAGGCTGTAAGTGCAGAATTCTGCAGTAAGCAGGGCCATGAAACTGGATCTTGATTACTGCTTCGTTAGGTTAGTAATTAAGATGTATAGGCCTAGACTCATGTTAATTAAGACGAATCAAGGTTTTAGGGAAGACTGCAATCATTCATAACCTCTAGTTCTTAATAAACAACAAACCTGTGAAAATTGTATTGAATTAAGTGGACTTGTTAAAGAGAATGGATGAGAAAGTGTAGATTCATGCTTAGAATGTACAAGTCAAAGGGGAGTACAAGAATCTAAACCTGTCAGACTATTTCCTGAGCCTGACTTAAACTATTTCCTCAAAGCAAATTCATCCGCTCATTTATGTCCTGTTGACGCATTTTTTACAAAATAACTTTTTATACAAATGATCCTTTTTCTCATTAAATGTATTTTTATATTCCTTGCAATTTTATTGCTTCAAACTCTGCCCATATTTTTACATTTTAGCCTTCGAGAAAGACTCTGCTAGGGTCGAAACGTCAGGCCACTAACAAATTTTGTGCATTAATACCACAGGTCCTTTTGGTTGGTAAGCAGTTTGCAACAGCTAATTCTATTTTCTCATATTTTTTATATATAACGTGTTTCCTTTAGTGTACAAAAGTCTTTTCACCTTGAACTCTGCACATTTATAACAAATCCCCAGCGAACTAACAACCTACAGCAAACTGTAAATTTGTAACAAATCTACAGTCTACTATAACAAATCTACAGCATAGATTCATAATGAATCTTCTGCAAGCAAGTGTAGATTCGTTAAGATTTGTTAAGAATTGTAACAATAAATCTACAACAAACTGTAGGTTCGTAACGAACCTACAGCAGGCAAAGAAACTATAGTAAACTAACAAATCTACAACAAACTGTAGATTCGTAACGAACCTACAGCAGGCAAAGAAACTATAGTAAATTAACAAATCTACAACAAACTGTAGATTCGTAACGAACTTACAGCAGGCAAAGAAACTATAGTAAACTAACAAATCTACAGCAAACTGTAGATTCGTAACGAACCTACAGCAGGCAAAGAAACTACAGTAAACTAACAAATCTACAACAAACTGTAGATTCGTAACGAACCTACAGCAGGCAAAGAAACTATAGTAAACTAACAAATCTACAGCAAACTGTAGGTTCGTAACGAACTTACAGCAGGCAAAGAAACTATAGTAAACTAACAAATGTACAGCAAACTGTAGGTTCGTAACGAACCTACAGCAGGCAAAGAAACTACAGTAAACTAACAAATCTACAACAAACTGTAGATTCGTAACGAACCTACAGCAGGCAAAGAAACTACAGTAAACTAACAAATCTACAACAAACTGTAGATTCGTAACGAACCTACAGCAGGCAAAGAAACTACAGTAAACTAACAAATCTACAACAAACTGTAGATTCGTAACGAACCTACAGCAGGCAAAGAAACTACAGTAAACTAACAAATCTACAACAAACTGTAGATTCGTAACGAACCTACAGCAGGCAAAGAAACTATAGTAAATTAACAAATCTACAACAAACTGTAGATTCGTAACGAACTTACAGCAGGCAAAGAAACTACAGTAAACTAACAAATCTACAACAAACTGTAGATTCGTAACGAACCTACAGCAGGCAAAGAAACTACAGTAAACTAACAAATCTACAACAAACTGTAGATTCGTAACGAACCTACAGCAGGCAAAGAAACTACAGTAAACTAACAAATCTACAACAAACTGTAGATTCGTAACGAACCTACAGCAGGCAAAGAAACTACAGTAAACTAACAAATCTACAACAAACTGTAGATTCGTAACGAACCTACAGCAGGCAAAGAAACTACAGTAAACTAACAAATCTACAACAAACTGTAGATTCGTAACGAACCTACAGCAGGCAAAGAAACTATAGTAAACTAACAAATCTACAACAAACTGTAGATTCGTAACGAACCTACAGCAGGCAAAGAAACTATAGTAAACTAACAAATCTACAACAAACTGTAGATTCGTAACGAACCTACAGCAGGCAAAGAAACTACAGTAAACTAACAAATCTACAACAAACTGTAGATTCGTAACGAACCTACAGCAGGCAAAGAAACTATACAGTAAATTAAATGTCAACAAAAGACCTAACAATGTTCAACGTTTGTCAGGGATTTTGTGCATGTTTATATTGGTGGTTATTTTGAGTTAGGCAACTGAAATAAAACCACAATGTTTGGGACAATTTTCTCACATGTGGCAGTTTAACAGATGGAAATGTTACATTGGACACTTGGAGATCTGGTATCAAATTAAGACAAAGTAATTGCCTTTTGATTAAAAGTCATCAATTTTTTATGTTACAATCTTACATTACGCCTGTAGTAATCTGTGAGAATAGGTGGTGGAGAAAAACAAACCAGAGCATAAAATATTTCAAAGTCAACTAAAGCTAGCTTTATTTTAATAAAACCCTTGGTGGTGAAATACACGATACAAACACAGTAAAATAACAAGAAATAAATGTAGGTGTAGTTGCTTTTGATACACAAAACAAGGAGTTCTTTAATTCAGTGTGTGTTTTAATCTGATGAGAATGGCAGCAATATTTGTGTGTCATGCTGCACCAATCTAGGAGCCCCATTTTGCAAGTTTCTCCAGCTACCATTCAATTTCAACTGAATGTCCAAACCCAACCTACACTAACTACAAGACAAACCAGAATGCCTGGATTGGAGATGTTTATCTTTTTTCAATTTTGCGCTGATTAAGCCACCCTTTCACACCGTGATTAGTTTGCCTCTTAGCAATTTGTCTGAGCAGTCATACCCGGGGCTTCATTTAGCTCCAGAGCATTGTTGCCGATCACACATAACAGCTCCCTCATTGTGCGCGCAAATAACAATAAACTACTGTAGCGGCTTTTTGGGGGGACACAAAAGCCGTTGCTACATGGAGCTAAAGAGCAAATCCCCCCCCCCTTCTACCGAGTCCCGACAGAGCCAATGAAACAGAGAGGACAAGAAAGGAATCCAAGAAAAGAAGAAGGTCACTAAAGCTGTATATGGGTCACACAAGCGGGAATATCCATCAAAGTCACTTGCAATTTCATGGGGCATTTATTCCCAATCAGCTCTCTTGTGAAGTCTCTTAATCCCACTTTAGTTGTATCTGAAGCTTCCAGGTGCTTTACCCCTGCTGCTGCAACCCCAAAAAGGGAGAGAGAAAAAAAAAAAGGGGACATTTTCCGAATTAGAATCCTGCTCCAAGCTACAAAAGCTTTAAAAATAATTTAGAATTGCAATCAGTGTGTTTTCTGTCTTGCTTGTGAGATTTTTTTTTTTTTTATGAGCGTGGATGTATTTCTCTTCATTTTTCCCCCTCTTGGTGTATATGAAAGGCAAGCGGCATGTTGCATCATCGGTTGATATGAAGTGACTTCGCCGAACACCCGCAGGCGCTAGTCTTCTTAGTATCCATTCAGACTTAAATGCGGGTGCCCGCCAATGTGCCAATTCTGTTTCAATTTCAATTTAGCACTCCAGAGCTCCAGAGCTCCGGACTTCGTGCATATAATTCCAAACGTTAGCCATTTTTTTCTGTTTTTCCTTCTTAAGCTTCATTTGATTTTTTGTTCTGACTGCAGCAGGTGTTGGCTATTTAGAGTTGCTAAAGAACAGTCATTCCTATTGTACCAATTTTGTTCTTACTCATTTTTGTATAAGTAGCTTTAATTTTGATCAACAGTAAGGTTTGTAGCTGGCAAATGTTTTCGTTGACTTTATAATTCTACTAATGAGACAAGAGCTACATTTATTTGTTGTTTTCCTTGGTGCTGTTTAAGAGAAAAGGAAATATATTTCCAGGTTTAGCAAGGTGGGGTAAAAATTAGTGTTTGGATCTAATGAATAATTCACTAGTGTTTGGATCTGATGAATAATTCACCATTGTTTGAGTCTGTTAACTAAATAATTAAATTGTATTAATTGCTCAGCATAAAAGTATGAACAACATAGGTCTACATTTAAGGCATCGACTTAAGATTGAATTAAGTTCAATTTAAAACAAAAAGAACTTAAGATTGGATTTAGTTCTTTTTTTATAAATATTTGTAATATTGTTAAGTAGCCTTCTATGTTAGAAGAACTCCCTGTTTTAATAGATGCATTCTTTAAGAACTAAAAACTGGACTGCTATTTAATGGGAAGTTAATTTAGTTATACTGCCTTCAAGAGTTAGAAGTATTATTTGAAATTGTATTGAATTTCTTGGGAGCATGATGACTGTATGATACTTTTTAAGGATGGTTGTAGGCCAATATCTCTTACATGAAGGGAGTTTGTTGCCACCAGAAGGTCTTTAAAGAAATTGAAAACAATTGTTAAGTACTTTTTCCCCTTTCCCCTTTCCCCTTTTCCCTTCCCCTTCCCCACCCCCCTTCCCCACCCCCCTTCCCCACCCCCCTTCCCCACCCGCCAACGGAGAAGTAAACAAAAATAGAAAGAGAGGACAAAAATCACCAAATGGGCATTCAAAAAGCTCCTCTTCTAAAAAGAGAGAGAAGAACTTTGAAACCAGCAAACATACACAACATAACTACTCAACACAATAGCTCACCCTCCTGAATAAAAAAAACCCATCTCCTATTTTGCGTTGGTCATGCATTATGGTTTATCTTTCACAGATTTAACAGGCCGAGATTTCCTCTTGTGACTGTCTGTAAAGTCACAATTACTGATCATCGCAGCTACTTAAATTTTAATAACCTAGCAATCAATAACCTGTTCCTTTGATCTGGATAACTCGCATGGTGTCAGCTGAAACCCCCCCCCCCCCCCCCCACCTCTCAGATTTTGTGATTGAACTGGTTCTGCATTATTTATCACGGAGCATGGACCAGCGGAGACTACCATTATCATTACACTCTGTTCGACTTCTGTTCCATGTAATTTTTTTGGCAGCAGTGATACCAGATGAAAATTGTGTTCAGCAACAGAGGGCAGGAAAGAATCAAGGGTAGTAAAGAACGGAGGTTTGCTTGTCTAAATCTATGGGATGTAAAATGGTCTGGACATCTGAGAGTGAAGGGGTTACATGGTCAAATGATTTGATTTTCAATTTTTGCGATGTTGTTGCCGTCCCTACTTGACAACCCGGCTACATTCTTAGTAAACACAAGGCCTACCTGGAAGAAAGGAGTTAAAAGAATTATACTTCTTTGGAAATTCAAAGGGAGGTAGCAAATGTTATTATGAAACTAAATAAATAATAAATCATCTATGGAACAAGTGGACAAGTGCTCTTTTGGGCTACTTCCTTACACTGTAGGACATACATGTACTTATTTGCATACATTTATTTATTGGAGAATGATCCCAAATGTGTATCAAGAAAAAGTGTTAAACATACTTTGTCTGCTCTTGTGTTTCTGGTTTCATTCACAGACTGATTTGCAATTTCTTCGCGAATTACGTTCAAATCCAAGTCTTCAGGAAGTCTAAATCAAAATATACCCAGCCTATTTTTGTAGTCACTGATGCTTGAAATTTCATTTGTGATTCATTCCTCATGAAACAGCCATTACAGACACCTCAATTTATCAATTTTGTTTCCACCCTACAACTTTGAAACCCGATCCCAGGGTAATAGAGGCACAGCTCCTAGCTTGATTAGGTAGATATGCTCCAATCTTCATCCCCCCTCACCACATCCTGCAATCTTAAATCGGATGATCCGGGGTGTAAAAGAAAGATGAGAAGGCATTCATTACACCCTTCATGATCAAATCTAGCATCTTAATGAAGTTGAAGTTACACCATCACAATCAAGTCAGGATTTCACTGCTTCGAGCCTAACCATGCTCTTTCTCTGTGCAATTTTTAATTACAAGCTGGGCATTTTTTTTGTCTTTAAAAGAGAACTATGGATTGAAGAAGACATCTAGTTGTTCTCTTGAAACGTACCATAAAATGAACCTGTCAAAATGTCATTGTAATAAACTTGTGGTTTTTCAGCAATTACCAGTCAGTAGACTTTCACATTAATTTTGCCTGAGTACATCTGAACATGATTTCATTGTGTGCCCATAAGAAGGCCTAATGAAAAGAGCGTTAGCAATTAATGTGCAAAATTGTGTTTCAAAATAACTGAGCATGAAAGTTTGATTGGTTTTCTGCCCTTAAAAAGTCATTAAATGAAGGTAAAATTCTGAATGGGAACGGGAAAGCATGTCTGTGGGGTAATTGTAGCAACCAAAATGTGACAGTAATGACATATTTTTTTGTCAGGAGCCACTTTTACTGCCTACGACCTTACTGGGACAAAATACTTTGTGTGCCTTTTGCGCGGGCACACAACAATTTATTGCTACACAAACAGCACTGTGTGCAACCTTGAGCTTTAGGTGTTTTTATGTTTGAGGGATAAATTTTTGCTAAATAATAAATTAGCACAACAATTCATTAATAAACCAATTAATAATAAATTGTAGATGTCCAGTGTTTTTTCCGCCACTACTTGAATGCAAATATGCCCATCACAGACATCTCTGACCAATGATGATGATGCAACAATACAACACGCCATTATTAGGCAAGTTACACCTTGCGTGCTTCGTGTACACAATCATAAATGCGTACCAGTAATGGCCAAAGACATGGGACATATGAAATTGACTTTAAATAGATTGGTCTTTATGTAACTTGGCGCAGTAGGCATCACATTCTTCCTATTTTAATCAGTTTATTGATTTTTTTAGCTCTCAGAAAATCAGTAAAATTATTACTGAATATAGTCTTATCAAAAACCTATCACTGAGCTCTTTACTCTGTAAAGATTTGTCTACTTTTTTTCTTAGGTTAAAATATCACGCCTGGCATACACTTGATACATATGGGGGTGTATAATTTCTATATTTTTCTGTATTCCTTAGGGATTTGTAGGATAACTAAATTAGATCGTTTCTTTTAGTTACCGGTGTCAGATTTACATAATCACAATTATCTGAAGGGTCCTCAATCTTGCAAAGAACATATTTTTCATGGGACTCTTAATTTTGATTTGGGGTTGAACAAAGACAAATTGACTAGAATGGGATTTCAACCAACATCTCTGGAATAACGTGCCGGCGCTCTCCTCACTGAGATATCTAGCTTGGTGATCCCCTGGCTGCCGCTTCCCAGCGCTCTCCTCACTGAGATATCTAGCTTGGTGATCCCCTGGCTGCCGCTTCCCAGCGCTCTCCTCACTGAGATATCTAGCTTGGTGATCCCCTGGCTGCCGCTTCCCAGCGCTCTCCTCACTGAGGTATCTAGCTTGGTGATCCCCTGGCTGCTGCTTCCCAGCGCTCTCCTCACTGAGGTATCTAGCTTGGTGATCCCCTGGCTGCCGCTTCCCAGCGCTCTCCTCACTGAGGTATCTAGCTTGGTGATCCCCTGGCTGCCGCTTCCCAGCGCTCTCCTCACTGAGATATCTAGCTTGGTGATCCCCTGGCTGCCGCTTCCCAGCGCTCTCCTCACTGAGATATCTAGCTTGGTGATCCCCTGGCTGCCGCTTCCCAGCGCTCTCCTCACTGAGGTATCTAGCTTGGTGATCCCCTGGCTGCTGCTTCCCAGCGCTCTCCTCACTGAGGTATCTAGCTTGGTGATCCCCTGGCTGCCGCTTCCCAGCGCTCTCCTCACTGAGGTATCTAGCTTGGTGATCCCCTGGCTGCCGCTTCCCAGCGCTCTCCTCACTGAGATATCTAGCTTGGTGATCCCCTGGCTGCCGCTTCCCAGCGCTCTCCTCACTGAGGTATCTAGCTTGGTGATCCCCTGGCTGCCGCTTCCCAGCGCTCTCCTCACTGAGGTATCTAGCTTGGTGATCCCCTGGCTGCCGCTTCCCAGGTTGTATCGTAACCTAGGGTGTGATCCCTGGCTACACGGAAGTTAACCGGTTATATGGCTTCTGACTGGCACCCCCCGAACAAAGGTATTGACAAAATAGGGAGACTGCCGACATAGGGCTAGATAGCTCAGTTGGTAGAGTGTCGGCACGTTAATCTGGAGGTCGTTGGTTCAAATCTCGCTCTACTCAAGTTTTCTTTGATTAACCCCACATCATTTAAAATGTACCCAGTCAGTTTCCCTTGTATTTTATTATTGTAAACACACTTGGAAAGGAGACAGGTTTTGTTTTGATTTTATTTACCACCGTTTTGTTGTACAATGGTGCTTCACAAAGTGAACACTATTGAGAACATCAGTGACATTGTTGTTCACCACCTAGTTTTGTTACAAGATTAAGCTGTATAAACTTATTTTTACACGTCTCAACATTCAAGTTCAACAGCATTCACACTGAAACTAAAATACCTAAGCAGTATGATCAATAATGGTGAGTCATTCAGTCCACCTCATCTTTCAAAATCACTAGCTAATATGGCATTTTAATGGCCATTTACAAGTGGATTTGATCAACAAAATAATTGATGTTCATTACAGAAAATCCCTCTCATTAAGCGTCACGGATTGGTTGAATCCAAAGACCCTGGAATGGCCATTAAATTGCCGCGCGATTATTTGATAATTAAAGCCCTCATTAGCAGTGAATTTGATGAAGTGTTTACTCATGTGGAACAGCGATGTTTGTGATGCGTATTGCCCACTGGTTTGTGTTGCGGTTTCCTTCTAGTGTTTTAGTTTTAATGCTTTGTGTTTTAATGTTGCGTAGGTCTGTTTGGTTGACAGTGTTTGAGTCCTGCTGCTCTGCAGTGTATTAGTGTTTCATTTTGAATTTTACAAGAGTTCCTATGACCCACCCCACACCCACTGAATGTAGGATTTTTATCTGTAACCCCCTCCTTAGGTATTTTCTGGGTGCTCCAATGATGGTGAACCCCTACTTAGACAAGTAAGCAGTTTTTAATTAGACAGAAACTTTGTTTCTTTTAGGGAGTTTATTGGGCTCAGCTGGTTCAATGACCTCTTCCTTTGTGTTTTTGTTGTTTTTGTAGTTTTCTTTTAATGTTTTTGAAAGTATATGTGACTTTATTTATGATTGCCTAAGAAAATAAATATGATAAACAAATAAATACATTTAAGAACAATGAGTAACGGTTACCTAGATTGCTCAATGCAGGAGCATCTGTCAACAAACATTGAAATCGTCACTAAAAACCTTTTAAAAAATAAAAGCAGAAGAAGATGACATTGGCTAAAGAATATGTTAATAATATGTTATTAATCGTCCAAAAGTTACATGAAAATGTACTCGGTTAACTGCTGAAAATCAAAGTGTCTCCGAAAAGATTTTATATCTAAATTGCTATCATTTGAAAGACAAATAGAATGGTGTCTAAGAAAAGTAAGAAAATTTCTACTTTTTGACCGAACTAATGTTGTACTTTGTCTCTAAAAATGAAACCATGTCAAATATGATAGTCCCCGAAAAAAGTTGATTGGAAAATTCATGTCGGGTCCCTGTGGACTACTTTGACTTTGAGTGAGATTTGCTGTTAATTAACAAGACTTGGTCCAAGCGTCCACTTCCAATTTCAAGCTTAACTACCCTCCCAGCTGGTTCAAGGTACATAATTCATAATTCATGATTCTTTCAAGAATCTAGGTTCTTATAAATAGTGCAAGTATTTACTTCTTTATTCCCACCTGCCAAGGGCACTTGTCCTAATAAACAGTTTATTTATAATAATTTTTTTCCGCCAGATTTATTTTATTTTTTTTGTGGGGGGGAAACGTTCCTGTATTCCTCATTTTGTTCCTTTTCCCCTGCGTCCGTCCCATCTGTCAACCTGGATGTGACCAGCCAGAGTTGACATCAGAGGGGGAGATTTTCAGCTGCAGACCCACGGACTGCGAGAGGGAAATAGGCCAGAAATAATTTATTCATTGTACAGCAGATCCAGCGGCACTCGGATCTGAACGAGTATTTGATTGGAAAGATAGGCACATACTACCAGGTACCAACTGTTGGCATTGGTGTGGAAATTGTGCAAGGGTGCTCAGACCTTTTTTTCACGATGTTCGGCAGCTAAATACCGTATGAAATTTCATTTTAAAAAGACCTTTTTATATCGGTAACTCAGATTCTTATCCGTGTGTTTAAACCACGGTCACTGGAGGCAGATACCTTTGTTCATCGTGAAAAGCTCAGATAAAATATTGTTTAACCGAGGTTATAATTGCTCAGCCCTTGACAATAAAGATCTCACTTCAAGTTTTTCCAAGAACCGTAGAACAAAGACATTTGATTGTGAAACAAGGCTGCTAGTGGAGAGTGATGGAAGTTGTTCTAAAAGAGCTGGATGAGAGGAGGGCTCACGTTACAGATACCACAGGAATTGTTACTCACATTACGGGTACCACAAGAATTGTTACTCACGCTACAGATACCACAGGAATTTGATTTTCTGAATTGATTTATTTGATTTGGTATGATGACATTTGCCATTGACAATGACAAATTTCAGAAAATGAAGCCTCAATAATCATTCAGATTTTTTTTTTTTTTAGATTCCTGCAGTCGGTGTGATTTTCCCCTTTGAATTTTTTGTGAGCGTAAATTTTCTGTCTTAATGTAGATTATTGAAAACTTTCCTTTTTTAATAGTTAATTGCGTGTTGTTCATTATGAGAGGAAAATGTCTTTCTTCTTGATCCAACTTTTTATATTGGACTTTTTAGTTTTTTTTAAAGTCATGTCGTTTGAGACTGACACTTCACATCATTGTTGTTGTGCGTTTTAATTTTTCTATTGCATTTAAAAAATCTGTTTACCTTAAATTCGTCACCGACGCCACGAAGTAGCACAGACCTAGATACCAGTTAAAAGTAACAATTAGAGAAAACAGCGTTTAAAGGTGAACGCTTTTTAAAATCAAGATTTCTTACAAAATGTCAGGGTATTTTCAACTAGATTTCTTACAGTGGAGACTTGATGCATTGAACTTCCTTTTTACGTTGCTTTTTCCTGCTTTTCGTCCTAAATTATTAAGCAATAAAGTAAGAAAGATGTGTGCTACTTCGTGGAATCGAAAATTAACGACAATAGACATTTTCCGTTTTCACGAAGTAGCACCCTCCAATGTATTACTATGCGTGTTTGTCAGTTGGTGAAATGTAGGTCACGCGCGCGCGCTACACACAAGATTGCAGTGCTACTTCGTGAAAACGTTTTTATCACACTTGAGGTTGGTGTGCGCCGTGTGTTTCAATGGTAAATTTAACTCGGGTGCTTACTTCGTGAAATTTAACTCGGGTGCTTACTTCGTGGTGTCAAAAATTGTCAGTTTCGGTGAAAAGTTGTATCACTAATTACCGTAATTAAGAAAGTATAGCTCCTGAAGCGTTGAAACTCCATGAAATTGTAGGCCTCGGTTAACATTGTTTCAAATGTAAAAAAACTGAAAACTGAAAAAAAAAGTGGTTTAGTACTATGCGTGCTACTTCGTGAAAATGCTGACGAATTGTTCAGTATTTCTTAAATTGTTCAATTTTTTTAAATTTAAATTTGTTTAACCTTTGTAAAGCGCCTCGGGACCCTTTTTGGGTTAAGGGCGCTATATGAAAGCCGTTTATTATTATTAGTATTATTGACACAGTTTCCAATCTTACGAGGGCATTCAATGTATCCGTGCTAACCCTTGCTCTAAATATATCCAACATTTAGAAATCTACCCTAAAATAAATAAGTTATAAGATCAGCTATTTCAAACCTCCGAGATCAGTTGTAAAGAAGTGACTCATTTACCTCTGGAGATCACGTCATTTTGTGGTGACAAAAAAGCCGCACCTAAATACAGCCTCTATGAATACAATTTTCTCAGCAAATATTACAGGTATAGGTCATAGATTGGTTTTTGTAATCATAATGCTTAGTTATAGGCAAAATTATAAAGAAAGATACAATAAAAGTGAAAGTTTCAAGAGAATAAAGTGTCTACTTTCTGAGGAAACAGCAAAAAACTGTCACAGTATTTTCATAAGATCGGCAAATCTATCCATGTTGAGGTGACAGCGGGTGCCAACCACATCTCTGACCGCAGCATTCGCAAATGGACACCAACCCTCAGAAACTGAGAAAAGATTCATTCAAGTTCCAAATGTTTTTGGGTGAAAAATTATCAAAACCATATTACTGTGCAGGGAAAACCACTGAGCCAACCTGATCCTCTGTTTTCTGTTGGTGTACATAGTCGCTATTTTCACTGGTATGCATAGAAAGAACGTTTTGAAATTAAAAATACACATTTTGAAGTGTGCATCAATTCAAACTAAAAAATCTGCAGTTTTATACATTTGTTCGGCAGTTTTATTAGCTCTCAGTTCTTTATGAGTTAGAATTAATCATTAATCTTATGAAAAAACAACAATAACAAGACACTGGTTAATTAAACACACTAATTAGTTAAACGTATCCATCCCTTTGTATACATCTCTAGTGGCTGTCATGTGATCATGCTGATGTGATCATGCCTGTCTCTTTGTGAAAACACAAATACAATTCAACTGCTTGCACTCCCACTTTTGATACAATGTACTGTTTTGGGATGCCTGTCTCCTTCTGAAAATGGAAATCCAGATTTGATATAAATGCCCATTAACTAATTGTGTTACTTACATAAGTTAGTTTTTGAGCGAGCAACAACTTGGGATGGTTCATACAATCATGTTTTAAGCTAAAGTGAAAAAAAAAAACTAAAAAATACAGAAACATTATTTTTGGACTGTATCACTGATAAATCAATTTGTAATACCTAACACAAACAGCACACTTAATCTTCATGTAAAAAAAAGGTTTACAAGTTTTACTAAAAAGGTAAATTTTTTGCCAATCCAGTCAGACATTTTGTGATACTTAAGCCGCAACTCAGGATGGTTAACACAATCACGTTCATAGACAAAAAGTTTAAAACAATTTTTTTTTTTTTTAATACGGAAAACAAGATTTTTTTGACATGGTCGTCTTTTCATAACGGACAGTGACAATTTGTCTTACTAGGAAGGCCATATTGAGTAAAGATAATTACATACCTGGTCTTCTTGTTATGTGCATCACTCATGTAATCCAGATGTTCATCTTTATAATCAATCATTATTACTTTCCGTTATGAAGACATCATAACAAACATTAATTATTAAAACGTGTGAAATTAAAGTGAGGCACACCAATGTTAGAACTTATGCATGTACTGTTTCAATTCGATTCAATTTGTTTTGCACATCAAAGTACATGTAGAGTTATAAACACAGTAGGAAGATAAGGAAATGCCATACATGAGAAAACAATTAAATTAACAAGTTCAAACAAAATGTCTGAGATACTTGTCAAGTATTGCCATTGTTGGTTGGCAAAAAGTAGGGTGGCCCTCAATTGCGGAAAAAACCCCCAACAATTTATCGTTTAATACATTGATGCTATCAAATCAAATTACCCATATCACTGATAAATCAATTGTGATATCCAAAACAAACAGCACACTTTTTAAAGGGTTTACAAGTTTTACTAAAAAAAGGAAAATTTTGTTCCATCCCAGTCAGACATTTTGTGATGCTCACTGCCACCCATACAAATTGGTGGTCCTCGTTTGCAATGTCTTATGTAATAATCAAAAGGAGCTTAAATCTAAGAAAACCAAAAACATGACCCTTGTGGTTTATAACTTGATATTTGAAATAAAAAAATTGCATTCCCTTAAAGTGATTCCCTGGCTGCCGCTTCCCAGGTTGTATCTTAAACATGGGTGTGATCTCTGGCTACATGGCAGCTAACGGTTGTATGGCTTCTGACTGGCAGCCCCCCCCCCCCCCGAACACAAAGATGTTGACAAAATAGGGAGAATGCCAACATAGGACTATTAGCTCAAGTGGTAGAGCGCCGCGTTAAACTGGAGGTCTTTGGTTCAAATCCCGCTCTAATAAAGTTTTCTTTGTTCAACCCCAAATTAAAACAACCAAACACAACACATAAATGTTTTCCTGACAAACTCATTTTTATCTTTGCTGAGGAAGATCTTTGTGGGAATGATATATCACCAATAAACACACTTTACCTAACGCCAAACTAACTTCATGACATTCGTACAAGACCGTAACTGGCAAATGGTAAGTACGTTTCATTATGAAACAGGTTAACCTTTCCTGAAGACCATTGTTTTGTGTTTTGTGGTAAACACAAAGATCTATTGAATTAATTCCATTAAGTCAGAGATGGCCACACCCATTGCTAAATAGGTTAACTTTCCCTTGCTCTATAGGTGGTAAATCCATCTATAGGTGATAAATCCACCTACGTCATACTGTGCCAAGATTGAAAACATATATAAAAGAGGGTGGTGGGGGGGGGGGGGGTGTGGGAAGGGGCCAAAGAACGAGCACTAAAATGTCAAGGGAAATGCTCCAAGATGGATTACAAGCTCATCGGCTCACTAATCACTTCCTCCATCAATTACAATTAATTAAAGTCTCCCAGTCCTCCAGCTCATCCCTTTTTTATCGGGTTCTGTGAATCAGACAGACTAGTCCATCATCAGGTGGTTGTCACTCAGTGCCCCCCATTCCTCCCCTCTGTTTCTGTCTCTCTCTCCCGTTACGGATTAAGAGTCTCAAGGCACGTCCCCATCCTCCAGGCCAGTCAGGGCGGATATTATTGTCTCATTCATTTTAGCAAATCTCCCGTGAGTTTAAAATGGCAAGACCATTCCAGCAGTCGAATTTTTTGTGTGGCGGGCTGACTTTGTACACTTACAGTCACTGTAAGTACAGTGAGCAACGCATTTTGAACTAAGCCACACACGTATACAAAGCCAACAAAATCATTGAGCGATTATCCTTATGCCATTTTCAAAAACTCTCTAAACTTGTATACAACTTACTTCTGGATGTGCTTGCTGGCAGTCACTAGCTTTGTTCCTGTCACATTTCTCACCAAAGCTGCGGTTTTTAATTTAATAGTTCAACTACAGTGTATACTTATTTAAAAAACAGTTTGATGTGCAGGACATTTTTATTATGTGGCTTTGAAATTACATCTGCAATTTTCCTGGCATCCAAGAAAGCCTATGATTATGGGAATAGGCCTTTGTGTTGTCAAGTTGTGAAGAGAACTGCAAAGACTGTATTACAACAACATGTAGTGCCTGTTGCTAAAGATAGACTCATACTTTTAGTTCATAGACACTGTATTAATACTATAAGGGTTTGGGGCTTTGTTTTTATTTACACTGGGTCTATTGTTGACACATAGGTCATAATGTCACAGATTCTTTAATGCTTTCTACATGGGATGTGATAGAAAGATTGTATGAATCAGTGAAGTAAATTACTAATGCCTTGTGTTCTCTAACTACTGCCTTGAAAATAGATTTTTAGGTTCAGTTTAAATGAGGATTAGTAGATTTGATTGCTTAAAACAAATCAAACATACTGACCTCTCACCGGAAACCTTTCACCAACGCCATCTCCCCCAAATGAAAGAAAATATAGGAATCCTAGCACCGATGCCTTTTCCCCCAAATAGGAGAATAGGAATCCTTTTACCAACTCCATCTCCCCCAAATGGGAAAATAGGAATCCTTTTACCAGCACCATCTCCCCCAAATAGGAGAATAGCAATCCTTTTACCAACTCCATCTCCCCCAAATGGGAGAATAGGAATCCTTTTACCAACTCCATCTCCCCCAAATAGGAGAATAGCAATCCTTTTACCAACTCCATCTCCCCCAAATGGGAGAATAGGAATCCTTTTACCAACTCCATCTCCCCCAAATGGGAGAATAGGAATCCTTTTACCAACTCCATCTCCCCCAAATGGGAGAATAGGAATCCTATCTCCACTGCCATCTCCCCCATTAGGAGAACAGGAATCCTTTCACCAACACTGTCACCCCCGAATGGGAGAACAAGAATCCTTTCACCAAAGCAATCTCCCCCAAATGGGAAAATAGGAATCCTTTCAGCAACTCCACCTCTCCCAAATAGGAGAACAAGAATCCTTTCTCCAACGCCATTTCCCCCGAATGGGAGAACAGGAATCCTTTCTCCAACACCATCTCCCCCGAAAGGGAGAACAGGAACTCCATCTCTCCCCCAAATAAAAAGGAATCCTTCCACTGAATGCCATTTCCACCAATTATTAATAGGAGAATAGGAAATAATAACAAAAAGAGGAAAAAACTTCACGATTTAATTATGTTTTTTGTTATTAAGCTTTCAAAATACACATGTGCCTAATTGATCAGCAAGAAGATATAAATAAAATCAGGTAAACATTATGAGTATCATTAATCACATACATTTAAAATTGTTACATATTGTCAGATGTTGGATACCTCTTAGCAGAAACTTTTTATCATGACCCTATCATTTGACCTAGTTTGGTTTTTTTCTTTTGTCCCCAGCACATTTTGTTCCAGCATACCTTGAAGCTCATACACAGGAAGTTGTAATCAGTATAGAATAGTTACGTATTGGTTGGCCTTGGCTGGTTTGGTCTTCCCTTTCTACATCACCATCTTTTCTAGATGTCAAATTTAAGGGGAAAGTTCTAGTTCGGTGTGGGAGAGTGAGCGTTCATTTAGTCATATACAGTTTCAGTAGTCATTCTTATGTTTATGGGTAATAAGAGTGGTAAATGATAATATTGATACCCCCTGCCTTCTCTGAATGCTTTCTGCTTTTCTCCCTCCACTCTCTCTATTCATGTATTTCCACTTGACTACTCTTGCAACTCTTGTCTGCTTGTATGTGTGTTGTGTGTTGTCATTTAGCCTTCGAGAAAGACTCTGCTAGGGTCGAAACGTCAGGCCACTAACTTATTTTTTGCAATATTAATACTCCACAGTTTATAATAAACCTTTATCTCAAAGTGCTCATTATTTTTATAGCAAGTTTGCAGAGCTATATTTGATCTAGTCCTCAATTATCAAATAATATCTGAAACCTGTTATTAGAATATCTCATAACAGTGAGTAAAAATGCTATTAAAAAAGTTAACAAAAATTGATAACACGTTCTTTTGAACAAATTGAACTGCATGAATCACTTTCCCAGATGGTCTTTTTTTGCTTTGGTATATTCCAAACTTCTTAAGTGTCACCTTAAGGATTTTAAGCAGATGCATGTACGCTTAACATTCAGTGAACTTACTAACAAATGATAGTGGAAGTAAATTTGGGGTGAACTTGTACCGTCCCTTTAAGATACTAAGTCTTTTGACACCCAGATTAGTCATCCAATACAAACAATGGTCATAAGGTCAGAAAATGTCACTGCCGTCAGCTGATACATGCTGTGATAGTGTATAAACTTTGTGGATTTGGGTATATTGATCAAATGTGGTGCTTTTCAACAAATTTGTCTCCTCTATGGACAGAGTTTTCCCAATTGTTGATGTATGAAAAGGATTGTATGTGGTTGGTTGGTTGGTCACTTGAGTGTTAGTAAATAAATCCATGGTGTAAGGGACTGGTATAAAGAAACCCACCGAGGTTGTCCCTTATTTTATTATTTGAGATGGATCGCAATCATAGGTAGACATAGATGTGTCGCTGGTGACTGCTCTATATTTCAACACCCCTATGTTCCCACAACCCCCTCATGATTTACATGCTAGGGTTAAGGTTAGGAATAGGAAAATACACTATGGACAACTTCTTTTATGGATAATATTAGGGTGTTGTTGTTTTTTTGGTTTTTTAAAGTGTGTTTATTACCGTTTGCTTTTTTCCTTAAATTTGCCCATTTCACTTAAATTTTTAAATTAGGTTTTTACTCAATGTTTTACTGTAAAGCGCTTTGAGGCTTGCATAAAATCCATTATTATTATTATTATTATTATTATTATTATTATTATGGGTGTAGGAACTGATAGGGGTGTCAGAACATAGGTGTGTAACCGTGTGCCCTGCTAGGAATGTTAGACTGGAAACATCTCATGTACTGTTGCAGTTATTACTAATCATTTATCCAGTCTTGATCAATGAATAAAAGGTAGTTAGTTTTGTCAAATACAAGATTTGCAATAAGAGTTACTATACACACTACTCCTTTCCCTTCATAACTTAAACCTGAAGGTCCCAGGTTCAAATCCCACTCAAGTCAATTTTTCTTTGTTCACCATTTTGTATTCAACATAACACCCCCCCCTCCCAATTTCCAAGCCACACCTCTTCATGCACTAAAGGCTTTCTTTCTAGGTGCTCCACTTTGTATAATATCCCCATCAGGAGAGATAGTCCTATCATGTATCCTGATTGATACCATTTTTCATCATTCAGGGTGTGAGCTTGATAAATGTGAAGTACACAAAAAAGCATTCATCAAAATTATGGACGTCTAGAAAGCTTCCTCTAAGAGGAATAAAAAAAGGATATCAGTTTTATCAATAGCTGAAAATATTTTGAGCTATGAATTTTAAAGCTGAAAAAGGGTTTCCAGCAATGAGAGCTGAAATGTACACATTGTCTCTAGTCAAATTCCAGAATTGAGCAAGTGTTAAAGGCACTGAACACGTTTGGTAATTGTCAAAGACCAGTATTCTCACTTGTGTGAGTTTTTATGGTAATTCATTTTTGGAGTATTTACCAATCTATGACTCTTGCTGATTTTGCTGATATCGTCACCGTTTTCACAAAGAGCCACTTATGTCAAAACGCTTGATTGAGATTTACATTTGTAGCTATTTTTGGCTTAAAACTGCAAAATCTGCAATACTAAAGCCACGGTTTGCAGTTAAAAACCTCTCATATGATTCTGTATAAGTTTAACCTCTCCATTGACTAACTAATTTCTTTAGATATATTGGCTAATTGCCATAGTAATTAGTAAAAGATACGTGTCTCTTCGTGAAACCTAAAAAGTGAGATGACCTACTTAAAAACACCCAACTGGATAACGTATTTTTACACAGGAAAGGGGCGCGCGTGTAACGTGATCACGCGCACACCGACATAGGTGGCTCTTGTGAAACCTGAAAAACAAGTTTTGCTACATTTTTTGCTCTTCTGTTACAACGTATTACAATGCATTTTCGGGGCAATGGCTCTTTGTGAAAACGCAAAATGCATCTATAGAGATAAAGGCCCCTTCCTGTATTAATCAATAATTTGTCATTTTATGGTATGTGGCTCTTCGTGAAAACAGTGACGATATGTGGTGGATTTAGCATCCTGAGAAGCGTATGTCTACACAATGGAACTTTCTTTATTTTACCACAGTGTGGCTCCATTTCCAACCTGAGACACTTTAGCTGAATAAGTAACTGGGATGTTCCCATGAGTTTAACTACAGCTATTACTCATTGGTTGAATAGGATGAGTAGGCCTCCAATTCCAGCTCTGTCAAGTTCATATCCAAACCTCATGAGCTGAAAGTCATTTTCTTGTGTATCACTGTAACTCTTTGTCAATTCTGAGATTCGTGGCATGCTGGAATACATATTAAACAAGGGGATGCTTGTAGATTGAACGAGACTTGCAGAAAGTGCATCCCAAACTCACTATATCAGGGCCCAATTTTACAGAGCTGCCTAAGCGCAAAAAGTAGCTAAGCATAATAGCAACATGCTTCCCAGAATAAGGTTACCGGCTGAAATAGCATCCCACATGTACCATTTATGACTGGTATCCTGCTTCTTTTTGCTTAGCAAATAATTTCTAAGCAATGTTTGCTGCCTAAGCAGCTCTATGAAGTAGGGCCCTGGGGGTTCCATTCAACTCTACCCATGATCTTTAGGGGTAATTCTCTGTGGTGCGATTCAATTTACACTTTCACCAGATTTTTGTTACTGCAAATGATTTTATTATAGTCAGTACAAAAGATTAACATATGTAATAAGGTATAGTGCTTCATGCATAACACCCCAATCAGGCACTGTGTGATGAAACTATGACCCGGTCCACACGCTCAGAACAATCACTGTTAACGTCTTATTCCCTATCCACGCGCAGAAAGCTCGGTGGCACTAGTTGCCCCTTCTCCACCAACCAAGTGCAGTTGACCCCTCTCCGTATCCACGTACAATGATGATGACTCTTGCAGTGACTGGGGATGTCTCACATTCCCACTACCGATTCCCTCGTGGGGTTGTCTAATTTTGAATTTCCTTCTTAAATGTTTGCTCTTCATTCTTCCCAGCTGTGTGCACTTTCCCTGTACCTTCATCATCAAGTCCCAGTTTTCTTTCTCTGAACTCACGAAATGCTCGGATAAAATTGAAATTTTATGAAGTTGAAAACAGAAACGAGTGTGATTCAATATTATGATTGACTGAATAGCGACTATGCCCATACGGTGCATAAGTAGCTAGTTGTCCTAAAAAGTGTGAGGGAAATTTGTTTGGCATTGAGTAAAGTTGACCGAGTTGTGGGACTGCCCATCTGTCTGACAGTTCTACTTAGTAAATTTGTTGTATTTGTTAAAGGAAATCAATCTTGAAATGGATTCAGTTGAAGTATATTATATCTGTCAGTTGGCTTCACATTCAAGGGCACCCGCTGACATGTTCAAATTATCATCCTTAATTTGCTGTAGAAAATTGATACGTTTTCTTTTGACTGACAACAAACTTTGCTGCGAGCACTTCCTAAGATGTCAGGCTTAATCTTACTAGGTCTAGGCCTTGCAACAAGTTTCAGTCAAAAAACGTAAGTTGTAACCCCGAAAAGAAAGTTCTAGGTGATTCCGATTGCTCCTCACGGACGAGCTCTGAACATGCACTTTCTGTCAAATCTGGTTCGGTATCAAAAACTTGTAAATGAACTTCAACGATCGTGACATAAGAGTACTGTTGAAGTTTAGCAGGAAATAGGATCAGTAGAAACATATGGGGGAATTATAAATTGGAACAGTACTTCTAATGCCAGCAATTATAAAAGATAGTGTCATCTTCATTAGGGGAAAATTAAGCGGGGAAGAAAAAGCTTAGGGCAAGCCAGATTGCGTGAGGTCTTTACAGTCCCACGGGACATGGATGTGATATTTGTGGCAAAGACTTTCAATCATTGCTGTCTAATACAATGAAGGAATTTGGGCTCAGACATGTTTGAGCAGCAACAGAAGTCTATCAAATTAGAATACTACTATTTGTAAACAGTGACCAATCAAAAAAAACCATCAAAAACAGGAATAGAGAGAAAGGAGAAATGGTAAGAACGAAAATGGTTTGGGTGGTAGAAGAAAGGGAGAATCCACATTGTGTCTGGCAGTTAACATTTATGTTTGAACACACAAACCTGAATACATTTTGTTTCGTTTTTGGGGTTTGTGGTCATACAGCCTCGCTGACACCATGAACTGACACAATGTGTAAAAAACTTATAACATATTCATCAAGGCCTACAATTTCATGAAGTTTCAAAGCTTCAAGAGCTTTACTTTTTAATTGACAATAGTTATGCATAGCAACCTTTGCCTGAAAGTGAAATTTTTTGTTTGCACAAACTGACACAAAGGTTCCATTTACCATTGTAATGCACTGCGCCCACTATGCGCAAATGTGAACAAAAATTATTTCACAAACTAACACACACCTTATGTGTGGTGGGCGCGTGTGTGCGTGCTGTCCTCTATTTTCATGATTTGACACACATGTAATGTTGAAACACATTGAAATGTGTCACTTTGTGAAAACAGAACTCATCTGTTTTGCTTTTGCAGGATATTTATCAAGCATCAAGAACCCACAGTAAGAAAACCAGTTGAAAACACCCTGACAATTTAGAAGGCTAGTGGTTTCTTAAAAGCGTTTCACCTAGAGGCCATTTTCATTTCAGTGTAGTTCACATAATGTAGGGGCTTTAAACACTATGTGGACTCACACATGTCCACACAGTGTTTTTCACAGTATCTACATGTGTGCCAGTTTGTGGCACCAGTGACAATGAACATGTTAAAAAGCAGTCTTTGGGCTAAGTAATTCAGAGGAAAATTAAGAGAAAAGAAGTCAAAGATCCATTCTTAGATTCTTGTACAAATAAAAGGAAAACCCGTTGTGTGCATACAGTTGTTAACGCATGTCTAATTATTTTAGAATATCTCATTAAGTGGCATACATGTATGACAAATCCTTAATGTAATAAGATAAAACAAATAGCCACAAGGGTTAAAATCAGGATAAAACCAATTGCATTTTGGTTATAATCTTCTACATGTAAGCAGGTGCGATGGGGGGGGGGGGGGGGGGGGGGGGGGGGCAAGACCTAAAAGGGTGTTGTCTGGTTTCATGCCCATGTGCAAATGCAGTCTCTATGTCATGCATCAAAAAAACTTGTTTGTAAGTAATTTCTAGCATTACAATGCAAAACTTGCAAGCATGTTCCGAATTTGGTGTGGACCATGCCAGATTCCATGACAAATGTCCCCACTTAATGACAACACGGGAAAACTATAATTTGTTGTCTCCGAAGTTGTAAATCCTGGTGGAACTGCAGAGATAAGATAACAAGGCAACCGATGAAATATGCCAAGAGAGATTAAAAAATCTCTCCATTTATGGGTGAGCAGCTATTGATAAACAACCAGTTATACATCACGTTAAGCTGTTTTCATTTGGGAATTCCTCGGGGAGGATTTGAACCATATAAAAGAAGAACATGAATGTTTCCCACTAGTGTAAGATGGGATTCTTTAAGACATTTACTCTCTTAGGGGTTCCATAAGGCAAATCCCTAGAGGGGTTCAATATTCTTGAGGGACACCCCATCTTTCGCATCGAGCCAAATAAACTAGCAAAACAGGTTTTATCTTAATTTGTTGCAAGAATGTTCCGCCTTGTAATAATTACAATAATTCTAAATCATACACCTCTCTAAGTATCTCCTAGTGTTAAGAAATATAAAAATAGCATGCAGTGCATCTGCGTGTAATTCCTATGTCCGCTTGTCCGACCAAAGAGCAGGGAGTAACATCCAGCCCCCCTTCCTGTTTACTACAGAGCCTCAACCAAACACACTAGCAGCCTGCTGTAATTGTATTCTTTATCGGAATACAAGTTCTGTTGACCTAGTTTTTTAATCTGAAGGTTCGAATCCAGGCATGCTTATTCTGAGGGCTTGTGTGTCCAAGTGACATACATCAGTTTTGTTCCCTTAAGTTTTAAAGACTTTTGCCAAAGAGCGCCAAGGCCCGAGACTGGAGCTCTATCCATTGTTGTAATGTGTAATATACATGACCGCCATTTCAGCAAGCAAATGGTTTGTTATTCGACGCTCTGTAATCTTTTGTTTTTACTTCAAGTTTGAATCTTGGATATCTTGGTTTTAAAGCACATGGAAAACATGATAATTATCAAAGACCAACATCAGCCCTTTTATGTGACCCAAGTTGAAGCTCAATTTGTCATCAGAGTCACAAGAATAGTGAAAGACACCAGTATTTGTCTTCAGTTTTCAAACATCAAGTTTTGGTCTTGCAAGATCAAAACTAATTGTTTTACTAATTTTTCCAAAACTTATCATTTCAGGCAAAAATGTTTTAAAGGGGAGTCTTCCACCATGAGTATCTTCATACCATGTAAGTTATTTGCAAATCTGTGAACATCTATTTTTTTGACCTAAACAATAAAACAAAACTATAAAATACTTTTTTATACGCCATGCACAATGCACAAAATACTCGTAACATGCAAATTGTTTATACATGGCTGCTGTTATAGGGTGAGATAATGTTGGTTCTGGACAACAACTCTCTTGTATCTTTCAATTACTTGATGGATTTTGTTTGTTCAGTGTCTCAGATGAAAGTGTAGAACTTCCTTGACTAAAAAAAAGTAGCTATCTAACAATCATATCAATTATTTTTAACATCAATTTGGCAAAAAAACAAGTGCTGTATATAAAGTGAGTTTCTGTATAGGATCACTGTTGACCGTACATGACAGGTTATTGCTAACACACTCCCTCTGGTAATTATACAAGCTGATCAGCACAACAGATCTACATGAGTAATTCACCATAGAGTGGGCTACAGTTATTACGGCTGTAGTCGACATCACTGAGGTCAAACAATGAAATATGCGTGTGTGTGCGTACTCTCCATGCACACCCCCCAACTATTGATTGCGCTTCCTTTGACCGTAGAGAGGGCGCTGTTTGAGCTTGTGACATCATAGCCAAGGGGTGCATGAGAAAACATTTGGATCTCAGCCAGTGGTTTTGTTTGAATTTTAGTAAATTTGGTTTCCAACTTAAAGAGAGGTTAATCAGTTAATAATATTTTTTTGCGATGGACAGAAAAGACCCCAGTTCTCATCTAGCCTAGGAAGATCGATTTGAGCCTTATCAAAGACCGAGAAGCAGGGTGACATGACCACAAATGCAACCAAAACCTTGACTTTAGGGAACAAGCGGTGTTAAACCATGTAGTAGTAGTAGTAGCCTGATTGAACACGAGTTTGAAGTAAACTTTAGTACATGTGTAATATTGGTAATTGCCAAAGACCTGTATCCACACTTAACGTGACCCAACATATACATGAAATAACAAACCTGTGAAAGTTTAAGCTCAATCAGTCATTGGGGTCACGAGAAAAAAGTTTAAAAAAATCCTAAAATATTCTCACTGTTTTCAAACATTGAGTTCTGGACTTGCAAGATCAAAACTAATTGTTTTACTCATTTCCCAAAAACTGTTACATTTCGAGCAAAAGTTTTTCAAAGGGAGTTTCCCACCATGTAAGTTATTTGCAAATATGTGAACATTTATCATTTCACTCTTACCCAATTTTATGCACACCCTTCAAAGGAAATTGCATCATTGTTATTAGGAAGAGTTAATTAATTACCATCCTCTACTAATCTATAACCAAATCGTACCGGTACTTTCCCTTGAACATCAGGCAATACAAATGCAAAGATACAAGAACAGACAGCCACTCAAACAATAATTTCTTTTTTTCTTGGTCTTTAATGAACAGAATATCTGTATTTGTTTATATTCATATTAATCTATTATTGTACTTGTGAACATTTCAGTTTAAGATCACATCTTGACTTAATAAGTCCATGATTCCATATAAATTAAATAAACTTATTAAACAATAATAATTCAGTTTGGAATATACCGAAACCGTCCTATACAGGCCTGTGAGTGGACCCTAAAAAAAAGAGCTGAAACACTACATGATGTAACGCATTTACGCTGGTCTAATTGGGGCACCCCATTGATCCAGTAACTAGGCTTATTTCACATTATTGTAGTTGTACATTATTGTTGCCAAGCATATATACATGATATAAGGCCAAAAAATCGGCAAAAAAACCCCCCAAAAACGGATATCCGCTTTAAAGCGGAGATCTCACAGGCCTGTCTATACAATATTTTTTGAATGAGTCGTATATATATCTGCCCTGAGTGAATTACAATTCCATGAAAGGTCATTCTTCAAACACTGAAGTTGTTTAAAGGCACTGGACACGTTTGGTAATTGTCAAAGACCAGTATTCTCACTTGGTGTATCCCAACATACGCATAAAATAACATACCTGTACAAATTTGGGCTGAATTGGTCATTGAAGTTGAAAGAAAAAACACCCTTGTTGCAAACAGTGCTTTCAGATGCCTGAAAAAAGCTTCAGGCCTGAAGTCTTTTTCAGATTCAAATATTTAAGTGAGAAATTACCTCTTTCTCAAAAACTATGTTACTTCAGAGAAATCGTTTCTCACAATGTTTTATACTATCAACAGCTCTCCGTTGCTCGTTACCAAGTAAGTTTTTATGCTAATATATATTTTGAGTAATTACCAAATGTTTCCAGTGCCTTTAAGATAAAAACAAAAACATTGACAAAAATTTGGTCTCCAGATTTTCAAATGGCAACTCAGTTTTGAATAAAAAATTCTTGTTATTGGCATTTATCGTGCCTCTCTCTCTATTAAATTACAATCTCTTAGAAACTAAACATGCAATTTGACAATTATTTTGACCTATATTTGGTTTTTGCTTTATAGGTTTAGGTACCATACATTAGACAACACACAAGCATCACATGAACAACAAATAGACTGGTGCCTTTGACCATCATATCGCAGTATTTTTTACTGTGCCATTTTATGAGTGATGCCATGGTGGCTGCAGTGTTGCTGTGGCAGTTGCTAACAGCAGTCTATGGTTCAAGCCATTATTCAGAAACTATTTCAGACATGGCGCTACAAAAACATTACATATTTTTTCTTCTTTATATATCCCACTTTTTACGAACAGTAAGCAAAGTTGAACTTATTTGGAGTTCCTTTTAACAAATGATTTTCCTGTTGTTGTACAAATGGACAGGCTGCCACCTTTGTTTGTCATTATATTCGGCTCAATGGGAGGTAAGTTTGAGCTTTCAAAGATTCCAGCATAACATGGCAGATTATCGGCCATGGCTCACAGCTGAGATTCTGCGAACCACGTTGAGTGCCTACTCAATTTCTTCACACGACAACATCAAATCCCGAAGCTAATTATGAAAACCTTTTTTGTCTTTCATTTGTTAAGTCAGGGTTTCATTGTGAAAATGAGAAAATTATTACTCAAGAAGCTCCATTTCAACAAGAACTCCATTTCAACAAGTACAGTCGGTCAGGGTTTCATTGTGAAAATGTGAACATTTTCGAAAGAAAATTATTACTCAAGAAGCTCCATTTCAACAAGAACAAAATACAGTCATACAATTGGTCCAGTTTACGCTCTCTGTAAACAGACAGAAGTGTCTCCATTGTTTGAGTTAACAAGTTGCTTGATTTACTGACTCATGGATGTGTATTAAGGACTTTAATCAACCTTAAATGATACTAGAGATGGCAAATCTTGCTGAGTCATTTACCATACACTAATTGTTAACAGTAGCTTTCTATGCGAGTCCATGCAGCATACAGGAGAAAGGTAAATTAACAAAATCAAAATTTGTAAATCAAGTTGAACATTTGGTAATATAAGTTGATATTTCATACATTGGGCTGACCCTTACCCCCGCCCACTATCTTTCAAAATCCCCCACATGTTTGGATGAGTATGTTATACATGGCTTATTCTGGCCTGCAGTACCAGATCCAACAAAGTGAGACGGATTTGGTGCCAATGGGGATAAACATTGCTTCTTCATGTTTGTCCCTTGTTAAGTCTTAGTCTATTTCCAAATTAGCGGCTACGGCTAGATCACCTGGTTAGCATAATATGTTAACCAGGTGATCTAGCCGCTAATTCCGATATTGAAGCATAAGCTTCCCTTAGTAACAGCCACAGCTGTAGCCGCAAATTCAGACATCTGCTATGGAACAAAGGTCAGAGGTAACCTTTGTATTTTTCAACAGAACTTAGAAAGGGTACAAGTAGAGCAACATTGTTACTTGGTCCCTCAGTTTTGCAATTGGGGCTAGTTTCGCAGGTAACAGCGAGACTCCTTTATTCCAGCTTTAATATACGCCTCCCTACAAGCAAATCATGTGATCTCTTCCCACACATTTCTCCGAGTCAGGCCATCATAATGATATGGTAACATTTTGATATTTCTTGAAATTGTATTCTAGCTACCACTGGAATGCCTCAAAGCTTTGGATAGTTCCAAGATCATTTGGCACAATTCCACTTTGAAATTTACAAGTGAAATCGTGTGCTTCTAGACTTCATTTTGCAGGAGTAGATCATAATGTACCATTAAGCCCTCAATGTTTAAGATATTAAGGATGATAAGTGAAAAAGGTATAATGATTTCTGCTGAGTTGTGTGAAAACAGGTCAAGTAACTGCAATATGTTTTGCTTTCCTACGTCTCCAAGGAATGCCGTCCGATCCTCACTTATCGTTATGTCGTTTGGTACTGTGTCTCCTATCCTTCCATATCGTGTAATCGTTGCGTACAGCGCTTGCTCGCAGCTCAAGGATCTGGTTGATTTTGGATACGATCTGCTTGGCAGATGAATGGTCCGTCTCAAAGTCTCTGTGCTTGAATTCATGACTGACGCTCTTGTAGGTTAAACGGAAAGCTGTCTTACCTTTAGAGGAAAACAAAACAAAAAATGCTACTATTAGAGGGACTTTTCCAATCTTGTTGATCGATAATTGGTTTCTGGAATGCCTTTTAAAAAATCATTTAAATATTTCTTTAACCATTCTTCATTGTTTCTGGAAAGAATATTTGCGAGAATTTCATGATAAAACTATCGCATAGTTAGCTCAAAGAAATAGTACTTTTGAATTGAATAGACTTTCAGCTTTCAATCTGGAAAACATTTATTATATTTTTAATAAACAATTATCAACAAATAATTAATTCATTTTAGGTATTACTTGTTGGCAATCATCCTGAGAACTAATATCACCTGATTTTTTTATTTTATAGAAAACTTTGATTGAAAATGATACACAAATAAAAAACCAAACAACAAAAAAACAATTTTTTAAGATTATCACATTTTGGGGGGGTATATTTCTTAATGGTTGAAATTAATACTTTCCAAAACTCATGATGTACAATCTCTTGACAGATGTTCATGAATTCCCACCACTGTATGTAACACATCTAGGACTTAATTTTGCATGCCAACCTATATGATAATAGGTGGGAAACAACATGCTAGATAAAAAGCTTAAGTTTCTTTTGGTTTTAGCAAACAACACAGCTTTCAGGCAAGCCTGTCATGTAGAAGAAAAAAAAGTTGGCTTCAAATAATGTCAGCCATCTCATCAAGAGACAACTTGTCAAACTTTAATTGTGTTTGTAACCACTGTTCTAGATTTGATCAAGACAGAGAAGGGAAAACAAAACACGCCGATAACTCCCCCCTCCTCCACCCTCCAAACTCCTCCCCCTGAGGGAAAGATGATCGCTCAATAAACTGATGTTTTGATAATAAAAGTAATATTTTCATGTGTTTTGTAGGTCGGGCAAAACTCATCATTTTCCCCCCAATTCTGCTGGAAATCATAACATTGCTTGCTTGCAACTGCCTAATTCCTCCGGCCAAATATTTGCTTTGCACTTCAGGTGTATCGGCGGGCAAAAATGGCAGGCTTCGGAATGCGATACGCCGAGCGACAGTCACAGTGTTTATCATAGGAGTGGCTGTCTCCAGAGAACGAGGTGCCGTGTGTCAAAAAGTGAGGATCGCCTCGTAATGGGCATCGGAGGAAATGAAGAAGGTGCCCAGTTAATATTGGACAGAGGAGTTGATGAGTCGTGGGTAAAGGGGGACGGGAAGGGGGAAATGTCATCCAACCATCTCTGAAAAGCATGTTTCTCATCACAACTCCACATCAGATTTTCCAAGAAAAGCCACTTCCCAAAAGCAAAACAAATTAATTCATTTAAAGCAGGAGTTATTTCACCATGGTCAATGCTAATAGATGTACAACCGGTATTATTATGGGCATAACAACTGGTTAAAAGTGTCTTCAAAAATATCAAACTTTGAAACAAGATAAACAAAACAATAATTACAAATTTAAGATAAAAGAGTCCTTTTTATCAAAAATGATGAGCGTTTTTGAAAATATGTACTGCATAGAGTACATGAAACCTAATTTTGTTGTAGAAGTAAATGACCTTTTCTTAAAGACAAAGACAAAGAGAAAGTGTTTGACTAAGGTTGAACTCCCTCACTGCTCATCCAGGACGCTGGCTGCAACGGGAAGTAAGCATTGTGTACACCTGTCAAGCTCTGGATTTACTCATTCTCCATACTGTAAATCATTACCGTGGTGATCAGACCGGTATGCCGCTTGATTAGTTTGAGCGTTTACCAATGACCGGGAGTGAAGATGACGCAACTAGTGGGCAACGGCTGAGGGATTCTTGAATCAAAAGTGAACCACCATACAGGAAAAACACAACAGTACATAAATCAATCGAAGCATTCTGCAGACCCATTCAGTATCTTCTTGTTTACCTCCTCCAACCTACAATCATTTCACTTTGAGGAGGAATAATAGCTCAATATCTGGGACAATGTACTTTCTAGCTTCCCTTCTTTTATATTAAAAAACTGTTTCCACATTCTTTATTTTCTTTTGCCTTGTCCCTAAATACTCTTAGTGTCAATGCTCCCAAGCAATGGTGTGCAATATTTGTTACTTTTGCAGCCCCTGACCCGCAAAATAGTAATTTTTATCTTGATGTTTTTTTTTAATCAGAGCCCTATAAAAATGTGCACTCTAATTTTTTTGTAAAATTTTGTGTTTTTTAAAAGTATTTTTTGTTGTAGTGTTTTCTTGTTAATAAGTCACCATTGTTTACTGTTGACATTGATTTCGTATAACAATGTTTGATGTTTGTCTTGGTCAAATGAACAACAATCTGGCAGCTTAACTAGCCCTATTTTGATAAACACGTGAGCATATTCAGTACTTTTCTAAAAGCACACTGTCATTACAAATTGCCAATTCGCTCTATTAAGTCTGAACAGCACATAAAGCAGAAGTGCTTGCTGTAGCTCTTTGTTCTTGATTAAGTATTTAGAACAATTGCTAAACGTTTATTGAAAAGGAAACAAATTAGGCAGAAAACCCAGTTTCCAACTTTCTGTCTTTCATTAAAGACACCACACCCCGCACTCTCTGCATTCAGCATTTCAGATGATGTAAAATAAGGGTTAGCTGGCATCGATCAGCTTACCCAGTCAAACACTCCACCAGTGTTTGCACTTGTCACTCTATCTCACACCAAGTGCAACTTAATTTGTTTTGATATCTGAATATTTTGCCTGTGAAGCGTCGGTTAGATTGAGAATCAGAACTCCAATTGGAGGCTAGACTACCCTTTCAAGATACCCCTCAATAACAGTGGACACCGTCCTTGTAATTTGAGCTAAAGACAATGTTTACTTTCATTCTAAATCACTGGTGGTTAAATTTTCCATTAAAAAAAATAAAAAAATATGTTGCTTTTTTGTATCGTCATTTTCTCCTCCCCCCCCCTGTATGCAATTTTTGAGATTAAAATCTTTCATTTGTGAAGAGGAACGCCGGCATGGATGTTTACTTTTGAAGCATTCCGTTTCACGATTGCAAGCTCATGCACTCTCAGCAAAACAGAAGAGGCTGCCATTTTGATTGCCTTCAGTGAACTCACTGTAAACGCCAAGAAATTGTTTACAAAGATTTGGTCCAGGAAATACCTGGAACAACCAGCTAAATTTCATATTAAAGGGTGTGTACAACATTGGTAATTGCCAAAGACCTGTATCCACACTTGATGTGACCCAACATATACATGAAATAACAAACCTGTGAAAGTTTCAGCTAAATCGGTTTTCGGAGTCATGAGAAAACAGTGAAAAACACCATTATATGTTTTCACTGTTTTTCAAACATCGGATTTTATCCTGCAGGATAAAGACTATTGTTTTACTCATTTCCTAAAAACTATGGCATTTCAAGCAAAACTATTTCAAGGGAAGTTTTCCACCATGACCATCTTTATACCATGTAAGTTATGTGCAAATCTGTGAACATTTATATTTTCAATCTTACCAATGTTGTACACACCCTTTAACAAACGTCGCCTTAAGCTTGTATTAGATTTAATTTTCTTTTTTTTATGCTGAATCTAAAATTGAAGTAGTTCGTCCTCCTACGTTCAAAACAGGAAGTCTATTGTATTAAACACTAGACATTACAGATACTTTGAAAAATTAATCTTGTCATTTTTTTACTTTCTCAGACAGTCATAATTCAATTTTTATTTAAATTCACCCATTTTATTATTTCCACAGTCAAAAAAATGAAAGAATTTTGTCACCTTTAAAAAAACTGAGATTGTATTGCCTTGCAACTATCATTTCGAGATAATTTCTTGCACTACAATTACTTTCCCTATTTATTGAAAAGGGAATTTCAGAAATGGGCGCCACTTTTTTTCTGAGAGAGGAAATTAAAAGCAGTCCTCTAGCTTGGAGCTTGTAAATTTGCTGTCAGACAACAAGCTGCAGGGGTTTGGGTAGTCCAATGAGCTAATTATAAAACCGAAACAAAATCAGTTCAATTGGATCAAAGCATGATTTCGGCATAAAAAAACAGCCAGTCTCTTACCTAAGTCAAAATATCAGACGCATTTAAAAAAATATATATATAAACTTCAACTGTGATTTAATAGCATGAGCAATGGACTATAAGTTAACCATAGAGCAAGCCTTGCTCTATGGTTATATTGTAATATGAGTGATCAAATAATATCTTTATATTTATAGCAAATTTAATTCGCTCTTATTTTGGGGCAAACTAAGTTCAACAAACCAGCATGTAAGGGATTGCGCAATACCACATCCCATTTTAGTCACTTTTTCTTTTGTTTATTTATTCAGGACTACTAATCAGACATGATCGACTGGTAAAATCTGGCAGTAAGGCCAAGTAAAATAAATAACATGTTGCTCGTCCAGACTTTTAAAAAAATTGGTGAGGGAGGTCCTTGTTATTTGTTATTTTCAAAAATTGTGTTATTTTTTTCAAGATGGCCACCATGTCTAAGATGGCCGCCATAACATATTTGAAGATGGTTTTATGGTTTTATGAGCATGTTCTGTATGTCCTCAAATTCTGTTTAAAGTTGCCATGTGTGTTTCTGTGTCCATTTTGATACATATTGTTATTCTTTCCAAGAGTTCTTCTTGCTTTTGCTCCAAAATTATTCTGTCTGTGTGGCATCACGTCCTGGTGCAAAGATCTCGTTCAAAAAAGAACTGTGGCATGCAAACGTGAAGGGCAAAACGTTTTGAAGAAAATGAGGATTTTCTCACGATTGCGTTGTGGTAATAGCATTTTTTGTAGGCCTACATGCAAGAAAGGTGATGAAATTGCTCAATAAAAATGAAGGATACATCATTTGAAAAATGGAAAGAGAGTATGGGTTCCGATATATAAATATAAAAATTAATTTCAGAGTTTTATTTATTTTTTAATAACAAATAACAAAAAAATGTGTTTTTTATTTTACTTGGCCTAACGCTTCCTGTGGACTATCGTACAAATCAAGTTACTTTCCAGCCCTGTAAAAAACATATCAAACATGTTCCAGTCCAACTCACCTGACGGCTTCTCATCTGTGAGGGCGCATGCTGCCAACCGATCGGTATCTATGGAAACAGCTTTCTGTTTACTGCTCCAGAACTTGGCTGCAGTCGTTTTGGGCTGGGAGACAGGGTCTATCTCGATCTTGTCACCAGAAACCCCTGTGATCAAAACGATGGCAAATACAGAATATTACATTTATAAAAGTTATACTAAAATTGTAAAGCAATTAACTATTAAAAACAATTCTTGTACTTTTTTTTGGTACATTTTATAGTCTTACATTTTTATCAACTCCATTGTTTACTTGAAACAAATAAATATAGTTTTTTGTGGTAGGTTGATACAGTGAAGGTGGATAATCCATGTGTAAGAGATTGGTTGTCTCTTGTCTGTCACCACAGCATGAGCTCAGAGAGGACTAGTAACATTTCTAAAGAACTCTCTACCCCCCCAC
This sequence comes from Leptasterias polaris, assembly GCA_037783415.1. NCBI lineage: Eukaryota > Metazoa > Echinodermata > Asteroidea > Forcipulatida > Asteriidae > Leptasterias > Leptasterias polaris. The sequence continues at coordinate 3,165,595 of JAZGTN010000089.1, forward strand.
CACCACCCCCCCCCCCCCCCCCCCCCCCGAACTCCGCTCACCTAACTGAATCTCAGTCGTTGGTCTCAATCTATGCAACATGTTAATTCTATAGGACTTGTACTGAGTGCTGAGTACCAGTGGTGGTTCAGCTGTAGATACATGCCTTGTTCTTTCTGGCTTGGGATATTCTCGTTTGCCTGGAGGAAAAAAGAAAGAATTTGTTTAATGGAAATGATATTTTATGGAGTGTTAAACCAGCAGGGTTATTTGGGGTCACAAGCCTTGCTTCAACATGTGGCCTTTTTCCTTGATATGATCAGTGTGGTAAGCACTTCATTTGGTTTTGTTCACACCTTACAGCCTTGAATGATTTTCCTTGCCACAAATCCACCTGAAGTCATCATCACAATAGTTTTAGTTACGCCATTTTGGGAGTCATTCTAAGAAGTCAACTTCACGTCTTAAGACAACTTTGGGGACAAATTAAGTTTCTGGACAGCATGTTTCCTGAAAAGAAACTCAACATATATTTGTGTGTCTTGTTTTTCGGGGTGTATTTTTTACAACTTGTGTTTTCAAGCTAGTTAGGTTTGCAGTGAAACCATTTTTCTGTAAAAGTTTCGATCAGTATGTTTGGATTGTCTTCAGGAGAGTGCTGGACTCGAATGATGTAGATTGTATTCCCACCATGCAAAGTTTCCAATCCCACTTTAACTTGTGTTTGGATAAAAACTTCAAGAAAGACTCTGCTAGTGTGAAACTTCAGGCCATTGACTATTTTTTGCATTTATACCATAGGTCCGTTTGGTTGGTAAGCAGTTTGCAACAGCTAATTATATTTTCTTATTAATAAAAACTTTTGCAATTCTTTTAACAAAAACTTTCTGGTAATGAAACCAAGGAATCCTCGAAAAGCGACAAGCCCACTGTAATCCATAGACCTGAAGATACCTTTGTTGTACTACAATGAAGAAATGCTCAGTTTAAGAGATTGGGGGGGGGGGGGGGAAATGGGGAAAACCAACATAAAATCAGGTTGGGACTGAAAACTCCATCCACATGTCAAGCTGTATCTGAAATAGAATTCAAACCAGGATCCATTGAGGTGAAAGGCAGGCAAGATACCACTACGCCGAGCAAATTCATGTAGGTGTTCCTTTCTTAAAAATTGGGATTAAGCGTTAAGTTGAAGTTTCAGAACCATTCCATTGGCTTGACACCTGACTCATTCCAGCGCTGCCAAAATGTGTCTGTTTAGCTTTAACATTACTAGTATTCCAGAAAGAATTAATGAATAATGAAGCACATATGTGCTGAAACATCTCGGAAATCTTATTTGCAGAGAGAGAGAGAGAGAGAGAGAGAGAGAGTCGCCCGAGTTTTTCTTCTCATGGTCCATGGGTACCATGGGTTAATCCCAGTGCATGCGTGTTGGGATCACACCAGAGACAATCATAAATCATTCCACCTGGGCCAAAATCTGCCAGGGAATTTTCATACTTAATGACGGGTAATCCAAAACCCAGTGAGTCCAGTGTGGTAATTCGTCACGGAACCACGATGCGAAACATTTCCTCTATTCCCTGGGGGGGAACTTTTATTATGGGGGGGGTCATCCGTTGGGAATAGCAAGACAAAATTGGAAAGGTAGAAATTAAGTAGCATGGATTGTGGTTCGTGAGAAAGGTGAAGCATACACTCTGATTGCAAATACCACAAATTTCCGAATCTCAAATCTTATTACAAAAAGCTCTACATTGTTAAGAGGAACAAAGTCATATTCAAGAGGGTATCTGTTACCGTCCCCAGGCCCCTATAGCTTAGTGTTATGTTAATGAATTCCATTGCAAACAACCCTTGAAATCTTTAACTTGGAGAGTTATGGGGATTATGCCAAGTTATTGTCACTCTAAAATCAAAACAGTCTCCTGTACCACTACATCTAAATATAGGCCGATTGTGACAAACTGCAGATAATCTTTTATCATTTCCTGTTGCGGGATTGGCAACCTCCCGAGTGCGATGAAAAACACCTCGGAATCCTTCTCCAATCAGCATCCATCACTGCGGGACGAGACAATCAATGTATAACCCTTTAGAATCAGGCATCGTCCTGCAGACAGCTAACCTGGATCAAATCTAACCAACATGACGGATCACACAAGTACACCAACCCACTAAATACCTTCACTCTAAATCATCAAATTGTCTTCTTTTTTAGTCAAGCTCACACACTCGCTCTCTTTGTCTTTCGACTTCGTTCAACCCCTTTACCCGCCTCCATCATCCGCTCTTCTGACCAACGAAGGACTTTTACAACATTGCAGGGCCATATATCACCGCGACTAGTACGGCCTGGGCACGTCTGGTAACAGCCTCTCCGAGACGTGTACATTAAAGTACACGTGGAACTTTGCCAGTTCACTAATTTATTAGCACCCTGTTTCATTAAGAGTAATAAATGGTAGATAGATAAAGTGGGTACTGCTAGATTATTCCTATCATTTTGATTAACAGTCGCGCCAAAAATGTCAAAGAAGTGGGCTAGATAAATTGAAAAATGGACGGTCCTGAGTGGTTTTTTAAAATGTGAGGACACAAATTGTTGATTTCATTCTTTATTGAAGTTAAATTTAGTCACTTGTTTTTTTTATTGAGAGTTATAACCTTTAGGGTTAAGATTCATAAATTTAAAAATTTTGATTTAATTCAAGGTTATTTGACGCTGTATTATCCCAGTAAAGATGTTTTTTCTTAAAATATGCTTAATTTGGAGTTATTGGGTTTTAAGACATTCAGTTCTTGAATCAAATGCTATTACTATCGTTTATTCTTGACATTAATTCTGAATTATAAAGTTCAATCATTTTATCTCCCATTCACTTCTCCAACCATATTAAAAACAACATAATGTAAAAATAACATTGTGACAAATAAACCTGAGAGATTAATGTTTTAAGCTTCATAAATTCCTCAACTACAAAACCCCATCCTCCATCAACCCTCCTGACGATGGACTAAAACAAAAAACAGCATCCCACGCCACACTCTTCGCCCTCAATCCCTTGTCTCTGGGATTATGGACATGGAGAGGTTTGTCCAGAAGCTCGCTTGACATAATCCCATCCCGCTAAAGGGTACTTCACCGCCACTTGGCATTTCAAAAAACCTTGACTGGGTTGACGACATACCTGCGCTGAGTGACAGTTTTCACTGCTGAGCTAGCTTTACTTCTACTTGATGACCCACTGTATTGGCAATGGCTTCTTCACCAACGATGGAGGGAAGACCTCAAGGAATATTGAACAGGAACTTCAAATACTCCTAGATTACAGCCAGGGAAATGCTCTCTTAATGCTTCTACTACTTCAGACGATCAAATGTCTTATAAAGTGCTCACTATTTGACACTTCATAAATATTGTAATCCATAAAAATAAATATTTGTAATTTAGTGCGGATGTTCAGACACAATTCAAGGTGCACTACGATGTGCGAGTCCAAGTAATCCAGAAATACTGACACTTGAATTAAAATTGACCCAGTTAGTTTATCTTGTGGTTTATTACTTGATATTTGAATTGAAAGTCGCATCCCCTGGCTGCCGCTTCCCATGTTTTATCGTAAACTTTGGTGTGATCCCTGGCTGTATGGCAGTTGCAGGTTGAATGGCTTCTGACTGGCACCCCCAAACAAAATAGGTAGACTGCCAACATTAGGACTAGATAGCTCAGTTGGCGGAGCCCCAGCACATTAATCTAGAGGTTGCAGCTTCAAATCCCACTCTAGCCAATTTTTCTATGTTCAACCCCAAATCAACTGTGATAGCAATACGTATGTTTAAAGAATAAACTTTAAAAAGAATGTTCACAAACAAAACCAACAAATTAAGGTAAACCAAAAAAGTAGTCCTTAAACGATCTTTAACAATCTTCAACGAAAACAATGTGTAGTACTTGAACGAAATCCACAATTAAAGATAACATGCAAACATAATTTGCCCTCTAATAATAATACCTATAAATGGTTTTGCACCATAGAGCGCTTGCCTCAAGTTTGTATACAGTGAGTGAAATTCTAGACAAATAAATATGAGACTTACTGTGTTCTCGCACCATGACGAGGTCAAATGAGGTCATGTCAGCTAGCCTGGTGTCCAGATCTAGGGGCACACCTGGTTGGTTATCTCTCTCCAATATGTAGTCAGGTCCTGAAAAATAGATTGAAAGAAGAAAAAATGAGTTAACAATAGTTTCTACCCTAAGAGTTACCACTCCTGCTAATTGTCATCCACCGTGTCACCAATGGGGGAATAGTTATATCCTTTTTGGGTGATGACGGCTCCAAACAAGGTACTGAACTACCTCGATGGGGTAACTTATAGACAAAGTACACAATTGATAATCATAAAATAAAAATGATATTCCAAATCTGAGAGCTCATTGTTAATAAAGTTCATACTAATATGAACAAATATTTCCATGTCAAATACTGTCAAAGTTTTAAAAAGTAGCAGTTGAAAACCTCCAAAATATCTGTAGGTTATTTTGATTTCAGCAATCAATATAAAGCCTGTATAGACCCATTGCACAACGCGCTAACACGTGTACCATCCTTTGTGCACGTTTCGACACCCAAAATGGCGGACAGGAGTCGCGCGTGTATGCGCGCTGCGCGTTGTGCAATGGGTCTATATGAACCTGAACAATACCGACCCAAAGTGGTTTAAAAAAAACCTAGTACGCAAGTAATGTTAATAAGGTTCTATTGTAGCCTAGTTGAATGTGCAATGGAATGCTTTGACAGTAATGTTTACTCCAGTCTCTATGAATGAATAAGGAACTAGCTGGTCTGGGTACTGTCATGTTTACACCTGTCTCGGAGTATGAATAAGGAACTAGCTGGTCTGGGTACTGTAATGACTTGACTGAGATGGATGCATACTGTGTGGAAAATCTCACATTCTCTCATTCTTCGGATATGAAACTTCAAGCCATAGGTCCCTTGTGCAAAGATGTATTAGTTAAAAGAAACCAATGCACATTGTGGAAAAACAGTAAGAGCAATATTAGTTTTTTTCAAGCTGGATATAATTGCACTCTTCAAAATAGCAACTCACGTTTTTACTTTAAAAATAAAAAACAGCACCTCTGACAAAAAATATTTGTAAAGCTGATTGATACTATCATCTGCTTTTTATCAAGTTAGTTAACATTCACTTAGGCCATGTTTGAAAAGCATAGCATCCCCGCATGACCAGCAAAAAAGGCCTGACCTATTTCTTATTTAGTTCAATTTTGGGTCAAAATATCTTGAACAACTTTCCTACATAATCAAAATGCGCGGCACTGCACCGTAAGGCGTACATTGACTGTTTACATGTCAAGTCTGTCGCCCGCAGTTGTTGCAGTGATATCCTTAAAACCTTGACTTGCAAGTAGCATGGTGCTCATTGTGCGCTGCCAGTTGGTCTGCAATGGACTACCCTTTTCTTTCTGTTGTGGTAGTCTGGGTGCCAGCCTGTTTTTGCAAAGCGCTATTTGTACATGCAGGATGAGTGCAGGCAATGCAGTTGATGGTGTTTTATATAATTAAGCACTGACTGATTGGAGAGGAAAACAAATAAATAAATAAACAAAATAACCCCAGTCCTGCCGAAATTGAAAAGTGGGATGCTACATCGCCTTAGTGTCACATGACTAGCCCAATGGGTCAAAAGTTACCAAAGTCCGATAGTTTTGAAAATTTCTCTTACAACATTGAAAACTAAATGTTCTCACATTGAATTCATTTATTGTATGCCCTTTTTAAACACACATCAGTGTATGGATAAAACTTAAATAATAAGAAATCATGTTGATTATGCTGATTTGGGGGGTGGGGTGCTTCTATGAATAATATATTAAATCACATTAATATTCATTATATACAAAATGTTGATTAGTACCACTTTGGATGGAGAAAGTGGTGCCTTAAAATATAGTACTTTCTGTAGGACCTTAAAAAGTGTTAACAACTTTAGACGACCCCTTAAGGTTTACAAGAATATTTCACACACACCTCAGTTCTACCGCCACTCTTAAAAACCTTTCCCATTTTCATTAGAAGTTTGTTTAAGAGCTAATTTGTTTTCCCGGGGCAAACTCTTTGATGTTCTCCTTCGTTTTGAAACAGTAAACCACATACTAAAAATACTTCCTTTGAAAACACCGTGGCCATGACTTTTGAGTTGGGCACAGGAATCTCCATTCTCAGGTCCAAATTCAACTTGCACCTTGCACACATTAATTTTAATACAATTCTTTTTTTCCCCCATTACAATAATTACCAACTAATCTTGGTAAAATATATAATCAGCAATTCGTGTTTTTCTCTCCATATAAACAAATCCACGACATGATGTCAAAAAGAATGATTAAATTGGTGTTATTATTACATTTTCAGCGACTACTGCTTGAGATTTCATTCCCGACTGATTAAGTTGCAAGCACGACACTTGGGTTGACTTAAGCCATAGGGTACAAAGAGCATTGCCAATTCTTGCCTTGTCCCTTTGTACTGCATCACTCTCAATATCAAATAATATCAAGTATGAAAATAAAAAAACCACCACCCAAAGTGCAATCGTACTTTTCAATAAAAACACTGATGACATTTGAACAACAAGAGGAAACTTATTGTATACACAATTATTAATGTGAAACACATGGTGTTCTTGTGATGTAACAATTTAATATCTTATTACAGCTTGGACATAACACGATAAAGTTTTTAATTTTATTATCCTGTGTTATTCAGTGAAAATAAAGTCCAGTCAACCCTTCCCTTTGGCAGTTGCACTAAGCCCAGTTGACAAAGCATGTTAGTGTTAAGCAATAAACTTGTAAGATAAAAGTCTACTAAGCAACATTCGAATCTGCTTAACAAGTTTGACAGCTAAGAAACTTTGTAAACCTGTGAATACATCATACTCGGGTTAGACACAATACAGAAATATGAAATTAAAATAATCCATGGAGTATTTGACACCATTGTAAACCCAGAAGCTTAACTCCTGTATATTGGTGTTTGTTATACAAACGTTGTCTGTGGTTATTTTCAATGTAAATGATGATTTGGCATCAAGCATGAGACTATGAGAGACCAGAGAGAGAGAGACTGGAGTCGTCGCTTTCTATCAGACTTAGGATAGATGCAGTCTAGAGTTAGTGATGATGATGATGATGATGATGATGATGTAGGGTCGTAGTCTTACACAATCCCGACACTAGGCATCAGCTGAGCCGAGCCCCCCCCCCCCCAATACTGACATATCATAAACAAACACAAAGTGGAAGCAGTGTGTCGCCTGGACTAATCCCAACTGAAACAGGCTTGCATTTCTCTGCAGACAGTGCACTTTACCATGGCATGACCTATGATAGTATTTACGCGTAGTTACCAAACTATACAGTTGAATATTATCGGTATGTATATACACACCGGTCCCCTGTTGGAGTTTCATTGATTTCCAGTGTAATAATTCACCAGATTCGGTCAACCAGGGATGACATAAGTAGACTTAACAAACAACTTTGTCAAATTGAACACACACAAGAAATCCAAGTCATGTCTCAACACCAACCTTTCCACACACTAAACCACTATCACCACATATATCGAGGAAAACAGAGGGGGGGAAAAAATCTTTGGGTTGTGACACATTGATTGATCACGACTAGTCATTTAGATGCCATAACGGTGTTTGCGCCGCACTAATTGCACACACTATTGATTGCGGTCGGCACCACGCTTACCGTTTGCCTTTCTCTTCAGCGCTCATGTTAGGATGATTGCCTGCGAGTTTATGATGTCAGAAATTTCAGACTTTTGGACAGGAACGAGACGAGTGGGTAAAGTTGAACGCGATAATTGGAATCACAACTCATTGCTCTTTCAGTGGGTTCAACATTTGGCATTTTGTTGGAAATGTCACTTAGTGCATTTGTAGTTCAGAAGAAATAGAATACCCATTGAAACCGACCTGCCATGCGAACCCAAAGTTTTATGGGTGCTTAAAATATCAATACACACAAAAGGTACTGTGGATCAAAAGTAACTGAGGAAAGTGTCAACACAAGTGGTTTAATTCTGTCAACATTGAAATAATTGACCAAAATAACGTAGAGTAATAGAGTAAGTTGGGTGTTTTGTGAGTTTGAGCACTTGGTACCCAATTTCACAGAACTGCTTGTGTTTTTATTGAACAAATCATCACTATTTTCCTGGGGAGAGCATTTTCCAAAATTGTGATTTTGTTTTATGATGATTTTGGTGTTTTCATTGACATCAACATGAACAAGGCTGGAATGGCGCAATAGAGTGATCCCTTTTTGGTATGATGGGAATCAGTATTCATTCATGTGTCTCGCAGACGGGGAATAGACAATGATAAAGCTCTTTTGGAGCTATACACATACACACACCTCCTGAATCTAAAAAAAGTACTGACACATCATAGTTTGACCAAAATGCATCCTCATTTTTCAATATCATCTTCATGATGACCTCTTTTCCCCATGCACCTCGCTGATACACATCAACCCTGCTCTTACAACACTCCACTAATTCTAACCCAACCCCTAATTGCTCCCGGCTTCCACCAGAAAATCTGAAGACGCAAAACAAAAGACAGCAAAAGATCATTTGGATGCATGGTAATCAGGACTATCAGTCACGCAAATCACAGAGCTTACCTGCAGTCGGTATTACCCCTTTTCTTTTCCGTAATGCGCGCACCAGGATCTCCCGTAACGTGGTGTTAAGGTTGTCAACAGCCACTTTGGATTCACCGTCAGAGGATTTTCTGTTGAGGAGGGGGAAACAAGGCAGAGGTGGAGATTAGTGGGAGATGGCGACAGACAGCTGGGCAAAAATATCAAATCAGAATATCATAGTTCTTTTTTTTGTTTCCCTATCTGAAGTTTGGTTATGAATCAGAAAGAGCATAGAATTTTCAATATTAAACTTGGTGAAGAAGTTAGTTTTCTTTCATACCTAGGTACACAGGACAGTTGGAGTTAGGCTCAACAGTATTTTGTCATACCACATTGCAGAATGATATCCTAGGCTTAAGCTGAGGGATGGTAGACCTGGTCCTAAGCTATAAGGGACTGTAAGATCTGATCCGATGGAAATATTTTGTCAAAAGTTGACGGGTGGTAAGACATGGTCCTAAGCTGAGGGATGGTAAGACTTGTTCCTAAGCTGAGGGATGGTAAGACTTGTTCCTAAGTAGAAGGATGGTAAGACTTGTTCCTAAGCTGAGGGATGGTAAGACTTGTTCCTAAGTAGAGGGATGGTAAGACTTGTTCCTAAGTAGAGGGATGGTAAGACTTGTTCCTAAGCTGAGGGATGGTAAGACTTGTTCCTAAGCTGAGGGATGGTAAGACTTGTTCCTAAGCTGAGGGATGGTAAGACTTGTTCCTAAGCTGAGGGATGGTAAGACTTGGTCTTAAGCTGAGGGATGGTAAGACTTGTTCCTAGGCTGAGGGATGGTAAGACTTGTTCCTAAGCTGAGGGATGGATAAGACTTGGTCCTAAGCTGAGTGATGGTAAGACTTGGTCCTAAGCTGAGGGATGATACTAAAGACTAAGTATTATGTTGAGGGATGGTAAGACTTGGTCCTAAGTTGAACGATGGTCAGACTTGGTCTTCATCTGAGAGGTGATCAGACTTAGTCCTAATAGATAAAGGATGCTGAGACTTAGTCCCGGTCTATCAGGGAAGTAAAAGGAAAGCATGTATAAGGGATAGTAAGACTTGGTCCTCTGCTAAAGGATGAACAAGTCTTAAGCTCAGGGATTGCAATAATTTATCATATGCTCAAGGGTGGTGAGACTCGGTGACAGACGATGGGACAGTAAAAACTTCAAACTAAAGGATAGTAACATCCCAAGAAGATATTCCATCTGACAACTCATCATATTTGAGGAAATGTGAAATGTATATATTTTCCTAAATGGATTATTAGTTGATGATCCATTTCCATGATACAAAATCCTGACATCAAATTGCATTTCCATTTTTTCCAGTTGAGGCCACACCAAACTTCTCTGCTATTTTTGGCGTTTGGGCAAAAATACATATTGCGTTTCCTTTAATTAGCGTCATGCCTGATGCATATTTTGGTTCAACAAAACATTGCTTTAGATTTTGTGTCATGATTCAAAATACTTTTAATGCCTTCTGTTTGACTGGTAGGTCAAATAACAATAATAATGGTATTTTTGCACAACAAAAAACATAAATTATAAACATAATTTTTGACAAATTTCCAACTCAAGTGCTAACATTATCTTACTCTTTGAATTCAAAAAGTTAACACGAATCAAACAAAACATTGTTTAGTATAAGATCTCTTCTAGAAGTTGGATCAATATCTTGAACTTGAAAAGCAACCCTTGACACCCCAAAAATATCCCTCCCCAAACTTCAAATGAAAGCTTGATGTTTATTTTACAAATTTAATTCAAGTTTAGTATTGTTTTCATTTTTGTTCACTGTAAACCCGAAACACTGTGATTACATCAAGTTATCAAAATTAAATGATTGCAAACTATTACCAAACAAACAGACTAATCATCTATACTATAATTGACCACTTTGTTCAACTTCAAATAAGTTGCTCAGTAACAAACACAGGCCTGGGGTATAAATGTAGCTACTTGGCTAAAAGGTGATGAAACTGCAACAGCGCTAAAAAGGTGAACCTGTTCCGTAGTCTTTGAAAAGAAGAGACCAAAATATTCATGACACAATGTCTTTGGGTCAAATGAGGACACAAGACAAAGAGGTCAAGTCCCAGTATGTTACTTTGATTAACCTCTTTGTTCCACTTTCCATTACACCTGTTACCTCTCATTAACTCCAAATAACACACAAGTTCCCTCAAAAGTCACCAACATCTACCCCTACATACCCAAGGCAACGGAGACACTGCCTCTAGCAACTCAAACCTGACCTGTGCATGTTTGCCAAACCAGAGTTCCCAATCAGACCGAAAGAAAACACAAAAATAAGGTTGTAATACAATTCTTTCCCTGCCAGAAACCCTTGTCCGTTAATTAAGAAAGAGAGGTCAAACTCTGGTGGGCTGTACTATAGATTCAGGTCAGGATATGTATGATTCAGTGTGTTTTGTTTCCCTTGATGAATCACCCATCAGTGGGTGGAGTTTGGAAGGAGGGAGTGCTAGGTGTCAATAACCTTTATGTTGTCCCACCCATGGTTAAAAAACATTTTGTCCGCAACATTGCACGGTGCATACATTATAAGAATTACATGCTCATGGATGGAACGTTACAAATTCTGTTTCTAAATAATATTTAAGAAGTATGTGAAGCCACAGGAAGAGCCGAGACCAATCTGAAAAAGATTACTTCAAAGTGAAATGGCAAGCCTTCAACATTCCTTGTAAACTTTTAAATCCTGCATGTCCCTTTTAAAGGGTGAGTGAATTTTTCTTCTTCCTACTTTGGGCCCTCCCCTCCTCCTTGAGAGTAAGGTTCCAAATCAAGAAAGGGTCAAGAACTGAGTATAAGTTTCTCTCAATTGGATAAAGGACAATATGGAGATCTACGTAATATCTCTTGTTTGTGAAACAGTCCCAATCAGGTGACATTGAGTCCCAATCGGGTGATACAGGGTACCAATCGGGTGAAATTGAGTCCCAATCGGGTGAAATGGAGTCCCAATCGGATGAAATAGTGTCCCAATCGGGTGATACAGTGTCCCAATCAGGTGATATAGAGTCCCAATCAGGTGATATATAGAGTTCCAATCAGGTGATATAGCGTCCTAATCAAGTGAAATGGAGTCCCAATCGGATGAAATAGAATCACAATAGGGTGATACAGAGTCCCAATCAGGTGATATAGAGTCACTTTCAGGTGAAATGGAGTCCCAATCAGATAAAATAGAGTCCCAGTCTGGTGATACAGAGTCCCAATCAGGCAATATAGAGTCCCAATTGGGTAAAATGGAGTCCCAATCGGGTGAAATAGAGTCCCAATCGGGTGATATAGAGTCCTAATCAGGTGATATAGAGTCCCAGTTTGGTGTAAAAGTTCACCCAGTCATGTACTCTTGAAGAGTGCATAGACATATGATTCGAAGAAGACAATAACAAATGTATTTTTACACGATGACTAAACAATGCATTTCCTACATCATTGGTGAGGTATGAAAGACGTTGTGAATGGAAGAGGGGTAAAGTTTGATTGTTTCATCCCTTGAGGCAAGACGTGATGGGTAGTCTTTCCATCCGGCAATGCCTTCCTGCCACCATCTCCCACCTCCTATGCTGTCTATTCCAAGGAACTATCGCTTCCAACAATTATCAATGTTTTTGGACATGAAAATAAACACAGCCCTTTGAGAAACCACGGCTTTGCTCCTTCTCAGGCTCTGTCTGCCTGTTTGAAACCTTATACCAAAAGCACACATTTACAAAAATAACTGACAGAGCGCTAGAGAAAAGCCAATGTCTTCAATAGACTAGACCAGACCAATGTTTCAATGTGTGACCAAGAAGAACATGACAAAGACCACGGCCCCATTTCATAAAGCTGTTACACAGATAATACTGCTTACAGAGTTTCTTTACTCAGCCAAATATTAGTGGGGAACCAGTTGAAACAACATAAACTTCATTACATTTTGCCTGGTAAACTATTTCTACTTTATATGTATGGTTGTTTCTGTGCTTAGCATTTTTATTCTGGTGCTCAAAGGCTTTAAGAATTTAGGTCCTGAGGACTTTGATTTTATTTTTTATTTTTTTTCTAAGTAAAAAATTGACTTCTCATTATCAAACTTTGTCAGCTCTCAGGGGAGTCTAATGATGTGTACAGGTCTGGAAAGTACCTCCAGACTTCTGAGATTTCTGTTTTTTTTTAAAGAACCTGATTACTAAAGTTGTGTTAAACTCAAACCGTTTGTCTCCTTCACACTACTCAACCATTTTGGTCACAAACCTTTATCTCAAAATGTCTTTAGTACACAAGGGACAGGACCTATAACCCCAGTAGCTGGAAAAGTTCACATTTTCTGTGAAAGAACACAAGGAAAATGAGGGCTCCCATGTTTCTAACAGTGTTAAATATGTGCTTCGCATTACTTGTATTGTATTTTGGGTATGTGTATTTTTATAGCAGTATTTAATTTGATAATTGGGTGCGGGGACCTTCGAGACGTCTACGTTAACAAGAGTCCTATGTTTTTAGTTTTGCTTCACGGTAAACTAAACCGGGCAAGTTTTTTCTGGCAAAGGCCCCGCTGGAAGGGTATGGCCCAGATTACCCATATTCATCACCCGACCTTTAGGAATAAGAGCGCAATGCACTGATACAACCTTTCAACTTCCATGACACGTCCGCCGGCTTGTGATCGTAGGATGAAGTAGTTAGGAGCCAGCGCCGGAGGGTAGGGAAGGAGAGGGCATATATACCCCCGGGCTACCGTTGAGGGACCCGAGTGAGAACAGGTTAGGTGGCGTACTGGACGCAGGGAGGTGGTGTGGGCAGGAAGCACAGCCACATCTCAAACTGAATATAGCCGGAGCATTGCCGCGGGGAAAGGATACTAGTTTCTATCGGGGAAGGATCTGGAGGGGGAGATTAAGAAGCCGTTGAAAGAAAGTCCGGTTGAAGGAAAAAAGTGCAACGAGCTTCAAGTTCATCATCACAAGGGGTGGATTTCTCTACACTTTTGCCAGGGGGCAGGGGTTGCAAGGGGTAAATTTAGTGACAAAAGTGGCGGCATGAAATTGAGTCTTGAATACATAGAGCAGATACACAAGGGATACTCAGCTATAACCATATACAGTCACTTGTGACTGACTACCTTGTGTTTTTCATTCATACAGCATTTATTATGCAGGTGCTAGTACTTTTTCTTCCAATATTTGTCTAACAATAGCGTTGGACTTTTCTCAATATTATGTACGTAGACAAACATGCAATTGAGTCTCTATTACTTAGTAGGTGGGGGATTTTATAAGGAAAAAAGGAGACCCAGGACACTAGTCTTGTGGGAATTTCACCAGTTCCTACAGTATTTCTGGTTCTAAGATTGTGCTTGAATTCGCGGCTGCGGCTTAATTACTATGTTAACATGGGTTGAAGCATAGACTGCCCTTCGCTATAATAATAACTAGTTCTTATATAGCGCTTTACATTAGTGCCCTGGTCATTGGGCCAATAACATTCCTGTAATCTTTCTCAGCTCCCTGGGGAGTGAGTATACAGCCCTGGGCTGCCTGGCTCTGAAGGCTTTTTCAAACACAATATCAACCTCTACCATCGCAGGTATCCATTTATACCCCTGGGTGAAGAGAAGCAATTATAGCAAAGTGTCTTGCTCAAGGACACAAGGGTCATGACCAGGATTCGAACCCACAACCCGATGACTAAACCAACAGAACTTGAACTCGATGCTCTAAACCGCTCGGCCATGACACCCAACATCCTTACCAACAGCTGCAACCGCCAATTTGGACACGGCCTAAGAATTTCACAATCACAATGTACATTGGCTTCCACTTAACCATACAAAATGCCTGTGTACGTTATACATTGGATTGCTAAATAGAATGACAGTACCTTTGGCTTTACCACTTGATATTATTTTGAAAATGTCCACACTGGCTTTGTTCTATCTGAACATATCAACCAATCACAAATGTTTACCATCAATACCGCCAAAATGGACAAAGATGTCCATATAAAAGGGGGCTATCGTTCCTCTTCTTCCACCTCTGGGACCCTGGTTCGAATCCTCCTGGGGGCATTATGTGGATTGGGTTTTCAGTCCCTACCTGATTGCGTGGGTTTTTCCTGGAATCATTCTCTGGGGTTTTCCTCCCACATCTTAAACTGAAACTTCCTTCTTTGTCTTCTCTCCATGGGGTTCTTGGCTAGTACAGTGATTAAGTTCGCTTTTCTGAGAGTCCTTGGCTTCACAACCCGAATTAATTAACACATGAAAGTGGCTACCTCTAAATACAAGTTCCAACTATCCTTAAAAAGCACAAATCTAACAAAAATAGCAAGGAGCAGCAACAGCTGTTTGGTAAAGCATTCAAAAACCTCTATCTTACAAATGGACATTCCCTTTAACTAGCTGTTTGACTTCCCAATGGTGAATCCTTCACAATCCTGAATAATCAACCCTACCCACATGTATGTTGTGTCCAGAAAGATAAAGACAATTCAGTAATAAGACACGGAACTGGCCTGGATAAAGATAGAGTGAAAAAAAAGGTCCTTCCAGATTTATGGCACATCTTTGGACGTGCGAAAGTGGAGATGATACGTTCATCCATGACTCTGATTAAGAAGCCTCCCCCCTTTCTTGTCTTGAACCCCCACAACAGGTGATGTTCCCCCCTCAGTGCCAATCACCACCAAGGTGTAAATAGAGTGGGACACTCTAATTCCATGCCAAGACTTGAGGTAATTAAACGGCGCTTCAACCCATCCCAAGAACAAAATAAATATCAGCATCACCGGGGCTAGTCTCGGACACACTAGGATTTGTGTGCGTGCCAACCCCCAAGATAGAAGCTCTCTCCCCCCCCCCTTTCTAAGTAGGTGGTCATAAGATATCTAGCAAAGAGGGTTTTTCCTCTCTTTTTTTTAGGGAAAGGATTTCTGACCAAATGAAACAGATTTATTCATGACACGACAAAGTTGTCACAAGAAATTAATCAGGAGGTGTTCGGCTGATTCAGCCAGGAGCACTCCTTTTCGCCACTTTTGTCTGGAAATACGAAGATGAATTTATGTTACTTGACGTTTTAATGGACATGCATGTATTACGGGCAGTTCTTTTATCCCATAGTTTAAGTCGGTGGAAATAAAAGTATGGAGAAGTTATCCCGCTCCATAATTTCCTCAAAATGGATATTCACAGTAGAGTTTCTTTGGGAATAAGATTGAATTGTTCATGCTTAACCCTTTAGAGACCATAGCGGCCACAAGCGGCTTGTACCAAAAATGCCCATAGAGGCCGCAAATGGCGGCAAAGTTTAACTTACTTCTATTTACATAAAGAGGTCAAAGTAAAGGTCATGTCCACATATGAAATTTTCCGATGTAGTATGTTGACATAGTATCCCAATTTCTAAACGCGAAAACCAATATTTTCTCTTTCATTTTATTTATGTTGACATTTTTTCTGACAAAATTTCAATAAAGAAATGAACAATATTAGCAATATCCTAGGCATTTTGTGATGACTATACAGAAATGAACGGTCTCTAAAGGGTTAAACAAAAGAAAGTAAATGCATTGTGTATTTGATGGACCTTATAACCAGGGGTTAAAGTCACTGCTGACAACAAGTCTGAAACTAGGATCTAAACTTGAGGAGGTATTTTGAAATGATGGCATTTCAACCTTTTGGTAGCCCCAGGAGTTCTAGATTGCAAGCAGCTTCTAAAACCAGTATCCTCTGCACAAGTAGATCAAAGAGAATGAAGCTGTTTTTTCAACAATGCAGGCATAACAACTTTGAATACAGACAAAAGTCTGAAGATTCACTTCCCTGTTTAATGAAAAAGCAATCTCAATATAAATGACAAAAGTTCCCACAAACTGGAGCAAGAAATCAATAATACATCAACCTATCAGTGAAAACTTTCAGCATAAATGTAACATATGAGACAATTACATGTAAAACAGAAACAATTTGTAAACTCAATACGTCCTTGGGGATGGTAGAAATCTCTTCTTGCACTTGAACAAATCCTGCAAAACTTGTGCAATCTGATCTCCTGCACACACAAAATAACCTCATGTTTGGCAAACATTTACTTCAAAATATATATTTTGTATTCAGTGTTTCTCTTATAACTAATTCAACTGTTTATGTAGAGGACAGAGTGACAAAAGTGGACATGTAGTTGACTGTAGATTTAGACTACTATGAATGGCAGCTTAGCTATCTACTATCTTTCTTATCTAATCCTTAAATTGTTAGCTCTGGGAAGTTTCTCTTTGGGGCACATGTCAGAATTATCCATCTGTCCATTACCAACATCTCTTTTAAAAGCAGAAATGTGTACAACTTCTAAATAATGTATTCTTATTTTATTTTTTTCTGTTGAACAAAGACAAATTTACTATAGACCTTATGCATTGACGTCACCAATCCTCCATCTTAGAGGTAAACTGATGATGAAACAATGGAAACGCGCTGATTTGTACACGCGGCGCACAAGACTGGCCAATGAGCATCTTCCTTTTGACCTCTAGGTGAGGGCGCCCTACTCAAATGACGTCATATGCATAAGGTCTATAGCAGGACTTGAGCCTGCGACCATCAGATTAAAGTGCAGTGCTCAACCAACTGAAATATCTAGCCATATGTTGGCGTCTTCCTATTTTGTCAATATCTTTGTTCGGGGGTGCCAGTCAGAAGCCATAGAACCTGTAACTGCCGTGTAGCCAGGGATCACACCCAAGTTAACAATACAACCTGGCAAGCCGCAGCCAAGGGATCACATTAAGGGGAAGCCACTTTTTATTTCACATATCATATAAACCACAGTGAAACCGACTGGGTACAATTTAAACAATTTTGAACAAAGAAAAATTGACCAGTGCTGGATTTGACCCAACGACCTCCGGATTAACGTGCCGGAGGTCGTTGGTTCAAATCCCGCTCTAGTCAATTTTTCTTTGTTCAACCCAAAATCATTTTAAAATTTACCCAGTCAGTTTCCCTTGTGGTTTATTATTTGATATCTATTTTCTTTTTGTAAGATGCTTTCGCGGCATGGTTGGTGTATAGACCTTTCTTTTGTTGATAAACAAAGTGCGCCGGTTGGCATGGACGGCCGAATGTTAGCAAAACATTCAATCGTGTTAAAAAATGTTGTGACCAAATTCAACATTTTCTGCAAAAAGATTCATGAACTGAAATACCTTCCATGATTGGTTGATTTAAATTCAACACTATTTTTGAATATTTTGTGTAACATTGCTACAAACTATGGCCATCTGTTTTTGATTTGCAGTTATGGCTTTCCAATAGAAAGGTCTATACTTGCAACTAATATAGTCTGGTACTCACATGTTGATGACACATCCATCTGGCTTGGAGTCTTCACTGTTGTCATCCTCAGGCATGTCAAGGGGTACCAGAGCCAGCGTGTTGAAGCCAAACTTAGAGAAGGCTTCTCTGTTATCGAGAGCTGGAAAGTCTGTATCCACCTCACCGTCTTCCTCTGCGATCATCATGCAATACGATTCCACATTCTCTCTGGAAACATATTGAAATACAACATTTGTATTTTTAATCCTTTAGTCTCAGACTTGTTTTCCAAGACGGCATTTTGACAATGAGAATGTAATAGTGTATTATTTGGTTTGTGGTAACACCATGTGTATATCTACTTGCTATGTAGATTTTGTTCTTTGAGAACTTGTCTTGCTATTTATTCTACTGCCTCGGAGCAGATTATTCGGGAGACTTCCAGAGACTTCTTAGTTCTGAAAAGAACTGTCCTGCTTATTAAAGGCACTGAACACGTTTTGTAATTGTCAAAGACCAGTATTCTCACTTGGTGTATCCAAACATATGCATAAAATAACAAGCCTGTGAAAATTTGGACTCAATTGGTCATTGAAGTTGCAAGAAAATGATGAAAGAAAAAACACCCTTGTTGTACAAATTAGTGTGCTTTCAGATAGGAATAAAAGGCTTCTGGCTAGAAGTCTTTTATTATTTTAGTGAGAAATTACCTCTTTCTCAAAAACTACGTTACTTCAGAGGGAGTGGTTTCTCACAATGTTTTATACTATCAACAGCTCTCCGTTGCTCGTTACCAAGTAAGTTTTTATGCTAATATATATTTTGAGTAATTACCAAACGTGTACAGTGCCTTTAACTACTACCTGGACGGAAGGTAGGAAATCGGCCGGACATTGACACTATTTGGTTTGGGTAAATTTGTCTGTGTACACCCAAACCGAACAGTGCACTCCTATTGACCCCTTGCACAACGCGGAACGCAACTCCGCACACGATGCGCGTCTACCATTTTGGGAGTCAACTCTATGATTCTTGTGTACATTTTGACTCCCAAAATGGCGAACAGGACAGGCGCATAAACGTGCGTTCCGCGTTGTGCAAGGGGTCTAGAGTGTCCACTATACATGTATCTATAATATAAAAAAACTGATTCATATTTGTTTTAGTTGACTGAGCTATTTCCGTCTAATCTTCATCCCCTAATGGGAAACATTCTCTCTCCAGAAAGGATTCTCCTGTGAGAAAATTTGTATTATCTACTTGACAATTTCAAGGGGCAGCAAGTCAATGTAAAGAGGCACTGCAGATGCAATTGCCTCTGTTGCCGCAATGGTGTTCAAAGTCCTATTAAATTGGGTTTCAGTATCATGAGCTGGGCTACCATGAATGTTAAGGGTGTTTGACCGCTACCGCACGTACAGCCCACCTATTGGTCGATCTTTATCGCATGATTGACAGGTCAAATCAATGTATAATTGCACAGTCATGATAAACAATAAAAGGTCAATCCATCCAATCAAATAATAAAAAAATACTTGTTCATCGGGAATCGTTTTTTCCCCACAACGCAGAGCGGTACTCACCTTAGCTGTGGCTGGTAGCCGTCATTGGTGTAGTGCCAGCATATAAGACCGATGAGGTCAAGCACCTTGGCGTTACCCATGATGTAAATAGTAAGCGGAAACTCACGGGCGTCTCCTTCACACATTGCTAAGTAGATATCAATCTTCTTAATATTTGAGCTTCCAGAATGAGCCTGGAAATAGAGATGAGGAAATATAGGAGAAAAGCTTTCTTATAATAATAATAATAATAATAACGGCTTCTTATACAGCACTCATATCTGTCACTCAGTGACACTCAAGGCGCTTCAACAGTCAGTATTTTCCTGAAAGGTATGTGGAGCTATGAAGTTTGAGACCTATTCCTTTACATAGCACCATGTAATGGTTTATAAGGTGCTGTGGCACAATATGCTGCCAATCAAACCAGGAACACCGGGGCGAACCCCTTCTCTTTTCGATAAGAGCACTGGGTTCTTTTATGTGCATTACACAACACACGGGACCAACGGCTTTACATCCCATCCGAAGGACGAAGCAATTATGGTTAAGTGTCTTGCTTAAGGACACAAGTGTCACGACCAGGACTCGAACCCACACTCTGCTGAACAGAAACACCAGAGCTTTTTTCCAATGCTCTTATCCGCTCGGCCACGACGTCAACCACTGATGTCCCTTTTTGGGGATAGAAATTGTAGTGTGAATGTATCAACTGCATGCACCTCAAATGGAATTTTCACCAATGTGTTTACCAGAGGATCATCTTGGTTTCTTTGTTAACACACTATGTCGGATTTAGACATCTAACTTGTCTTTCATTAACAGGTTAAAATATCAAAAATTAGCAAACTTGACACCAGTTTTCCAAATAGATTCATACAAAGTCATTGGTAGGAACAGGAATATGTAAACAAAAACAGCATGGGTGAAAAAGACATCGTTCTTCTCCTGTGGGTGCATCTTAAAAGTCTTAAAATCCTCACCTTGCCATCAAACTTTGAAAACTCCGAAAAGGGATTGTTGGCTTGATTTGGATTCTGCTCCAGCTGTGCGGACAGAATCGATCTACGCCGATCAGAAAGGTCTACCCTCTTCTTCAGGAGTTTCTTTTTGGAGAACAACTCGTCAAGGTCTTCCTCTGAAACCAGGAAAGAGAAAAGAAAAAGCTTCAAGATTTTGTAATGGTAGTCATGGCCCGAGGATTGAATCCTAGCATAGTCTGAACAATTGCTAAATGGAACTTTACAAAACACACAGTACCAGCTGTTTTGTTAGTCCATTAGATGGTCTTATGGGGACTAATTTACAGACTTCTTTTCTACGATATTAGGCTGAAAACAGTCAGACTAATTTCCCCTTGGAGCTTTTTAGCTAATTATTGCGAATGGAAGAAAATGCTTACAAACAAACAGCCTTGTAACTTGACTAATCAACCCACATTTGTTCTTCTCTTTGACATTTTGACTGGAGGAGTATTACGTTTTAAAGCAAATCTCTGTCTGTCATGTCAGTTTTTAATGAAAACAAAAATTTACAAGTAAACATTGTAGACGAGAGACAATAAGACATATTAAAAATGGTACGGAAGTCAACACAAGTTTGATTGAAAGCTCTGAATATGGCATTTTCGAGTTCAATTTGAATAATGTCTGGTACAATGCCTCGCTCGGTTACAAGTGAATGCTCAAATCAAATTTCCTCAGACTAAATCCAGCAGAACCAATCAAACTTGTTGATGGATTTTGGTGGGGAATGGTAAGGGTTAATGTTAACCAAACCAGCATACATAATGTGTACACTTTGTATGGGATTTGAGGCATTGCATGGTGAGGCATTGCATGGTGAGGTATCAATGTATATTTGGTTTGCGGTAACACCTTGTGTATATCTACTTGCTAGGTAGATTTTGTTCTTTGAGAACTTGTCTTGCTATTTATTCTACTGCCGCGGAGTAGATTATTCGGAATTCGGGAGACATCTCAGTTCTGAAAAGAACTGTCCTGCTTATTAACTACTACCTGGGCAGGAGGTAGGAAATCGGCCGGGACTACTACTTTCGCTTTGTGGATCGAGGGGACTTCTCGTTATTAACTACACTGCCGCGGAGTGAGTTCTTAATAGGTCTCAACGTTTTGACTAGCTTGCTCTATTTATCGTCATGAAAACGTATCAATGGTGATAAGCACAAGTAACTGCCAAGCCAAGTTCTTTACTGATGTCCCTGAACAGACCACAGGCTTTTCCAAACCTAGACTTAGGCTCCGTTTGACGCTGGAAACACCATACAAAATATACACAGCTCCAAAATTGATGATTGGGCCCAAGCCAGAGTCCGAGCCCACGCCCAGGTTTGAAAAAAGGCCCAGCTAGCAGACACAGGTGGTCAGAACGCACAGAGGTCTTCTTGATTAAATGGCAAGGATAAACATTCTTTAATGAGAACAGATATTCCTGCGAGCAAGCAGAGAGTGAGGGGGAGAAATTACCCAGATTAGAGATTACAACTGCCCTAAGGCGCCCGATTTATCAAGGAAAAAAAGAGGAGACAATTACAGGTGGGAAGAACGGAGAATATTAATCAGATAGTTTAGGTCGTCTGGATGCCACTCAGAGGACATCAGAGAGGATGGCCTGAATCAAGGTCCTGGTAGATGGGACAAACATTGTTCAAATGAGATGTGATTCTTATTATTGTGTTTTATGAAAAGAATGAATTAACACCAATGGAGGGAAATATGAGGTAATAAAAGCACAATCAAGATGATTAACTCTCAGGATTGTAACACGATCATGACAAATCGGACAAGCTTGGGATAACGGCAACCCAAAAGGCATCCAATTCAAATGACAAAGTAATACTTTAAATAAGGCAAAGTGAAAAGCTTGTTGACCAGTGAAAAGCTTGTTGACCAGTGAAAAGCTTGCAGACCAGTGAAAAAGCTTGCAGACCAGTGAAAAGGCTTGCAGACCAGTGAAAAAGCTTGCAGACCAGTGAAAAGGCTTGCAGACCAGTGAAAAAGCTTGCAGACCAGTGAAAAGGCTTGCAGACCAGTGAAAAAGCTTGCAGACCAGTGAAAAGGCTTGCAGACCAGTGAAAAAGCTTGCAGACCAGTGAAAAGGCTTGCAGACCAGTGAAAAAGCTTGCAGACCAGTGAAAAAGCTTGCAGACCAGTGAAAAAGCTTGCAGACGAGTGAAAAAGCTTGCAGACCAGTGAAAAGGCTTGCAGACCAGTGAAAAAGCTTGCAGACCAGTGAAAAAGCTTGCAGACCAGTGAAAAAGCTTGCAGACCAGTGAAAAAGCTTGCAGACCAGTGAAAAAGCTTGCAGACCAGTGAAAAAGCTTGCAGACCAGTGAAAAAGCTTGCAGACCAGTGAAAAAGCTTGCAGACCAGTGAAAAAGCTTGCAGACCAGTGAAAAGGCTTGCAGACCAGTGAAAAAGCTTGCAGACCAGTGAAAAAGCTTGCAGACCAGTGAAAAAGCTTGCAGACCAGTGAAAAAGCTTGCAAGAGCAAGTGAAAATCTTGTAGACCGGTGAAAAAGCTTGCAGACCAGTGAAAAAGCTTGCAGACCAGTGAAAAAGCTTGCAAGAGCAAGTGAAAATCTTGCAGACCAGTGAAAAAGCTTGCAGACCAGTGAAAAGGCTTGCAGACCAGTGAAAAAGCTTGCAGACCAGTGAAAAAGCTTGCAGACCAGTGAAAAGGCTTGCAGACCAGTGAAAAAGCTTGCAGACCGGTGAAAAAGCTTGCTGACCAGTGAAAAAGCTTGCAGACCAGTGAAAAAGCTCGCTGACCCGTGAACAGGCTTAAGACCAGTGAAAAAGATTGTGGAACAGTTTAAAAGCTTAAAGATAAGTGAAAAGGTTTTTAGACAAGTGGAAAAGTATGTGAACCAGTGATAATTATTGCAGGCCAGTGAAAAAGCTCGCGGACCAGTCAAAAAGATTTGGGAACAGTGAAAAAGCTTGCAGACCAGTGAACAAGTATGCGGACAAGTGATAAAGCTTGCAGTCCAAACAGAACAGTTTACAGACCATTGAAAAAGCTTGCCGACCAGGGAAAAAGCTTGCAGACTAGTGAAACAGATATTTATTTTTTCCTAATCTCACTAAAAAACTTAATGTCACACTCTACATTTACCGAACATAACTTCTGTAAAAACTATGGGGGATAAATAAAATGATATGTTTACATGTAGAGGGGAGACTGATTCATCTGAAAAGGTCTTTGTAATTTATACTCCTTAAGAAACAGACCCTTCGCCGTTATTATCACGAACGCTGTTACACAGGTGCACCACCACTTGAAGGCATAATTTCTAAACCTTCCAAAACAACATTAATTTACACGTGTGTTTGCCCCTAAAGCCTTGGCAAGGCGTGACTCTGAGTCTCATTAAACAAGGAGAGACTGGTACACCTGCTGACCGGCTAATTAGCAGGCGTGCAATCAGCAGGAAATGGATAAAAACAATAGCAGTCTGGAGGTTGGCAGTCAAAAGTCAAAATGTTCACCCACAGTAATTGGCACCTACTCATGACACAGGTGAGGGCCTCGTACAAAAAACAGTCTAGAAGCAGTGTGCTAGGCATGTCCCTCAATTTGTCAGTCGCCTCACATAACCAGAACCTGAATTTGTTTACAAATTCACATTTTTATGTTACTTTAATAAACATGTGCTTAATAATCTACAACTTGACAAAATATGGAACTTTGGCTGGTAACCTTACTCTGGTAAGCAAAATTGTTTTGTGCTCAGCTTCTTTTTGTGTTTAAGCAGCTCTCCAATTGGGTTTAGGTCTCAAATTACACCCATTCAAAGTTATTGGGGTTTTTAATGATCAGAAATGTCTTAAGAAATCAAGCAACATTTGTACAAAATATTACCCAATCTGATCTTGATTTCTTGTCCAAAAGGGAAGTTAAAAGTGGAAAAAAATAATATAAAATCTTGTTTTGAGGTCTGTATCCAACATTGAATAAAACTGATGCTAAATGACCCCTGTCCGCTTCATTTTTATGTGGAATTTGGGATCTCCCTTTCTACTCGGTACAACTGTGACCTCATAATCACATGAAAGGTTGTGGATCTCAGCCCACGTCTCTGGAGTGATGGCCCCACTCAGCTGAAACAGTCATTGCTAATAAATTGGTTCTATTCCTCGTTCTTACATACTAGTGTTGGTCATGGTTGGAAAACAACTATTCTTTAGAGTATAATCTAGTTAATTTTGACATCAGTAAACCATGTCTTGTATGGTCGATTAACTGATTAAGAATTCAGCAGGGAAGTCATTAGGATGAACTTGATTAGGATCTAGACACAGGCTGATGCCCTTCAGAATGGTTAATACCTCTATGTTATAACAAATTAAACACTGCCAAAACGGTCTAGAAAGGCGCAAAATACAGAGGTTCAAAAACATATGTAAGATTGCCTCAAACAAAACTAAATGCCACTCTTGGTAAAGGGCCGCAAGAAGAAAAATATTAAAGATGAAAATAACTCAGGAGCGCTTAAGGCAAGATTTGCTTGTGGATTTCTTTTTCACAGAACTCGGGGAAAGTACTGAGTATACAGTGCTTAACACACATTGGTGAAAGGGTATAAACCAACTTAAATTAATTATCCCCTGGCAGGCAAGATGTTTCAAGTCCAGGTCACATGAGAAATTTAGAACCCTTCCCCCCCAAAAAAATATATTAATTAAAAAATTCAAAAAACTGAGATTCAAAGGAAAAACTATTGTGTGGGATTGCATAAAATCCTATCGCAACTTTTATTCAAATCAGCCTAGTGACCTACATGTTAGCACAACAAATGGAAACAATTCGCAAGCAATCGGATTTTCCAAAGTTTCTGGTTTGTGAGTGCTGCGATGAGGCATACTTACAAAGGTAACATAGATGTTGTTTATCTAGACCATCAATCATATCGGTAATGAATAATGCATCAACTAATACACATTGTAATTAACTTAAAACATATAAAGCCCCCCCCCCCCAAAAAAAAAAAACCAGAAGAGAACCACACACAAAAATCCTTCGTCACCAACAGCCCCCTCCCCCATGAATATGTCTAGTTGTGCCCCCTACATGTACTTTATCCCCCATTTACATGTACCATACCCAGCCCGTAAAAAACACCTCAAAGTTACAATTATATCTCAGTTGGGAGAACTTGGGGCATGACATGACATACATGTACTCTACTGCAGCACTGTCTTCATTGCTCAGTGTATGGTGCACCTGAAATCCTTACACATAATCTATTGTACACTTCAACTTTTTACAACGTACGTTTTGCAAAATAATTAGTTCACGTCAGTTATTCAAAGTCTAAAAAGTTTAACAAATTTTTAATCCCTTCTTTTACTGACAATTTCCCACAGTGTCATCTTTCTAAATTTGTTTTAAAAATATGAGTTAAAATTTCGTTTATTATATTCCAAGTGAACAAATCTGGCGACATTCTTCAAAACCAGAATTTTGTCCTAAAAACTCACCAGGAAATTCCATGTATGCTTCTCCCTTCCACTGAATACGTTTGCATTTTTTCTGCGCCATTCGGTCACTACGGAGCTTCTCCAAACGGACAGCGGTGTTGGATCGCTGACGGAATCCATACTCAGAGCTTGCCTCAATCTCGTATGATTCACCAAAAATGTCTAGATCTTCTGTTACAGGCCAAGAGAATAGAAGAAAAGAAGGAAATTTAATTGAAAAGTAGGATAAGAATGGATAATAATGGATAATTATATGGAGCCGGCATTCTCAATGTTTGATGCTCATGGCACAGTGGCAGTAGGCCACTTATTCCTTAAACCTTCTCAGCTCCCTGGGGAGCATGCAGTCTGCACTGCAAAGTATATAGCGCACCAAGCATAGGTACCAATTTACTCCTGGGTGATGAGAAGCAATCATAGTTTAGTGCATTATCCAAGGACACAAGTGTTGTTACTGTTGTTCGAACCCACACCCTGATGACTCAGCCATTTAAACAAACGGGAGTCCCATGCACCAGCCTAATCAGCCACAACATTCCAAGTAGCAAAAAGATTTTATTTAATCAGTATTCGAAAACATTTTTCCAATGGACATTTATATACATGTAGCACCAACGTCTGCAAATTTTAATGACGATGGCGCACGAACATTACAATAACAGTCATATTATGTTGATAAGGAACACAATGGTTGAGAGTCAATCAAAAAAATGCATTAGACTGCTCAAAAATTATTTTTATTTTTGGAGAAACAAATTTAATTTAGAAACTGAGCATTTCAGTTTGGTTTGCTTAAGCTACAACTATTTATCTCTTTATACATAGTAAGTGGTATAAGGGGGGACATGCAACTGTTTTGTATAAATTCACAGATGATAGTAATTCAATTAAAACAATTGAGAGTGTAATAGGTAATGGCATTATGGTATACTTTATGTGAAAAGAATGCACTTAATAATGCTTCGAAACTAATTGTAAATTTATAAAATTTGATAAGAATTGTGTGAGGTAAAGCCTTATGGTAGAGACTTATTATCATTATTGAATTATGTGGGCCAGCGGCAAACCCAAATTATTTTATTTCCTTGTTGCTTCGCACCTCATTTTCACTAGCAGTTTTGTCAGTGCTTTCTGCACTCCCTCAAAATGTGTCAGCCCTTCAACCCCCCCTTTTTTTTAATTTGTTGCAAGAGCGAAAAAGAGCGAAATTCTCATTGTCACTGATGAGCATGACAAGAAGTTGCAGCACGTCTGATGAGATAGGTGAACTCGGCAAGATCAGCCACCGGATCACCTTACAAATTAGCCTCACAGAAGAAGAGCAGGAACAAGGCTTATGATAGGCCTCTCTCTTGGGCCAAACAACGGCCGCATCGCACATGTCGGGTGTCTCCCGTTACAGCTGTTTGCCTGCCGTGGTGTGAATTTCACCAGGCCGGCTCGACCGTGTTGGATCAAGCGCTGTTCCAGGGCTCTGATTCGTGTGACTTTCGATACGGACAATCGTTGAGTGGGAAGGGAGTGGACTCCATGCACAATTTGAGTGAAACCATTTTCTGTGGGATGTACGACAGTGACTGGTGGTGTGTATAACTTGTGATAGGATCCTCATAATGGGGCCACCTGCAGGGAGCGTAATTAATTCCGAGGGGGGCAATCCACTGGGTATAAGAAGGACAATATAACTGGGTCACAATAAATTTTTACTGATCGAGTGATGTTCACAACAAGGACAAAGTCTGACATTTCTGAAGAGTTTCTGTAAATGTTCTACACGAGTCAAGATAAAGAAGAGCAAATATGTTTCCCTGACATTTTAGAGAATTGTTCTCATTTATGAAAGGAGGGATACATGTAGCCCAAAAGGGCTGTGACCACCTCTTAAGTGTCATTGTACTAGAGATTTAACAACCCCAGTAGTACAACACCCCTCTTGCCTTTTTGTCAGTGTCTAACACCAGAGATCAACCATCGAATGAAGATCCCCTATTCGCTGCTTGCACGGATCTGCCATGTGCGTGTAAAGCCTCGACTTTATACTTCATTTATACTGTATTTATGTATCTGTTTGGATGAACGCGACAATACAGAGTTATATAATGCTTCTATCCACTGCTGTTCCCAATTCGAGGCTCTATCATGCAAATAGCTGACCGTGCAAAGGGTCAATATGGGCTCATTGGTTCCTGAAGCCATTGAGGCAACCAATCACAGCTCCTCTCCACTTTTGAATGTTCTGAATAAAAAAAAACATTAAAAACGCCAACCAAATCACTTGATTCTCAACGTTCACTACTCACTAGCATCTTTCGACACCCTTCCCTTGAATGAGTTATCCCAATTTCTTGTCTCCAAGATTATTGACTGGACCTAAGAGAAGTACTTTCGCCTCTCGGCTCTATGAGAATGCAGAGATCAATCAGCAAACATCATCAAGGAAAAACAGCCGGCAACTGGTGCCATTAATTAATGAACAACTTTCGCTCGTGCGGCTTCTGCCCCATGATGGATAAGCTGTAAGCGACGACACCAAGTTTTCTCTCTTAAGAAATCTTACACACAACAACCCCATAGAAACTGGGTCCCTTTTTCCTCAATACAAACACGCATCCAAACTATGCTAATGGATTACTGGTGAGACACTGCTGCACCTTGGACTGTCCGTGTTTGGCGGAGGAAGTGGAAAATTTTACCCCCCCCCCAAAAAAAAATCTGTAGGGCACGCAGCGATTCAGCCAAATTATGGTATTTAATATGATTTTCACAGGATGTCGAGTGTGCCGGTTGGTTCATCTTGCAGGTTTATTAATCAAATCGCTATTTCAGCCTCTTTTATAGTATCTTAAGGGGCTTTATCTGGCGCTTATTCCATCATTCTCAGTCTCTTTCATTTCCTGCAGCTTGCCCCAAAGCGTCTCTCATCAGTTATAGTATTGAAATCAGATTTTGGTCTTGTCTTACATAATTTGGCCACCATCCAAAGGTCCTAACTTCTTTCAAGTTTTCCCGCGCTGAATGTTTCAAAACTGTAACTACTTGGCTGGGTGAGGCTAGAGGAACGTTTTCCCCCGAGAGTGCAAATCAAATTCCCGGCATAAATAAATATAGGAACCCCCCCCCCTCCTTCACTAGTGTCCGAGTGTGTAACAACCTGGGGGGGGGGAACAAGGGGGCGTGGACAAAATCTATTTTCTTTCACTTTGGAAAAATAGACCACTCCGGGGATCACTGAGGGTTTCATAGTTTTAACCATAGTATGAGTAAATGCAGTCAATATTTGTTTTATAACATCCATGCATATTGATACAAAGAAGCTGCTGTTGCTGTGGGTGTGGTACATTGGTTGCTATGGGATAGTACAGTGGTTGCTACGGGTGTAGGACATTGTTTGCTGCATGTATAGGACATTTTTTGCCGCATGTGTAGTGCGCTGCGTTCGCGTGGCTTTCGCGTGGCTTTCTAGAAAGTGGCTTTCTAAAAATAAGACATATCATGTGACAGGCTCTAAACCAATCCAAAGACAGAATCTTCGAAAGGGGAGTTACAATTAACAATAAACACACTACACAACGAACTTTTGAAAATTTCATCAAATTCAGAGGCCACATTTTAGTGACAATGGAAAATGGTTATGTTTTCTAAGGAAATGTTGGCATTAAAAAAACTGATTTGTAGGAGCTCCATTTGCCGTTCTCTTGACTCTGACAATATTTCAGATGGAAATCGTTTTCTGGAAGACTAGTGCTGGTCTGAACATTACCTTTTAGATTGAAACTGATCAAAAACAATAGCACTCTGCACTAATGACACCATTTTGTTCAAAATACCCAAATGTCAAGCAAACATTTCACCACTAGCTCTCACAAGATCACCCCATTGGCACGCCAGTAGTAGTCGGTAAAATGCGAGTTACACATAAAGCTTGGATATATGTAAATGCACGTACATTAGTGAACTTTGACACGTCAGAGATCTGGGTACTGAGCTTCTATTTTTAGCATTAGTGCGGAGTGCTTTGTTCTTGAAGGTCAGGTGTTTTGAAAGGACAAGACAACTCTTGAGACAAAGGACACCAAGTCCAAACACTGCATGAAGGGCACGACTTCTGTCTAAAATTCTGGACACTTTTCTGTCCCTTGCATTTGCTGTGGGACATTTGCTGTGGGAATTTTTGTTGTTTCTTTTCTCAAATTGGGGCTGATAAGTTTCCAGGATCAGGTCAGAAGGCTTCCCAATTGGTTTTTGGTTTACGGCCACCATTTTGGAGAGTTATCAAAGACTTGTTGTGTAAAATGTTATGAAATATACTAAAGAAGATGAGAATGCTTGAACCTAACCCCTCCCGCAAGTCTGCCCAACCCCCATCCCAGAGAACCAACTGTTTAATTTCCCCTTGAAACTCATAATGTCTCTTTGGCTTGTATGGCGGTTTTGATCGGGGTGCAATTTGGTGCAATATGCATTAGCAGTGGGACATGGGTGACACATCAAGTGAGACGAATTACACCTGAGCCGGGTCATAGAAAATTTGTTTGTAGAAGACTCCTCTTTACACAAACGGAGACATGGCGTTGTCTCACCAGAGATAGAGGTAATCGATAGGCCTGGCCAAATGTTTGCGCGACAAAATGATTTGGCTGGGCAGATCGCTGGCTTTGTGTACACTGGAACCTGCCCAGGCCACGGCCATGCAATCTTGGGGAACTCATCCTAGGTTTAGAACGTATACAAAAAAAGGGAGAAAAGTGAAGATGAGAAGGGGGAAAAAAAAAAACTCAGTGTCCCTGGTTTGTTTGGATGGCGGTGTTAATTTGCGGAGGAAATCAGCCTGATTGGTAAGCTACGGAGGTGAAAGTCTGTTTACACAATGGGAAATGAACTGCTTGCAAGGGCGCGTGTGTTTCCAGCGGAGACAATTTTCTTTGTCTTAATAATAACGTCTTCGTTTGGCAAATTGCTCGTGCTCGCCGCGTGAAGTGCACGTGTCCCTGACAGTGTTAGCTTTCTCCCATCCGATCAGTTTGTGTATTTTTATTCCTCCCACGAGGAAAATCCACGAGCCGGAGAGAAAATTGGTTTCTCCAGAGGATTTATTTTCTTTGTGCTATTGGTTCGGTTTTGCAATGTATACACACACTAAACAGAAAGAGAAAAAAAAGCAAACTAATAGTATTAATGCCCTGATGGTTTTTATGTGTCCTCTATAAAAAAAAAAATTAATGTAGGGACTTTTTGGATGAAGCTTTTGCAGATTAACTATTACTGGATGTTTATGTTCAGCTTCATTTGTGGCTCAGCTATAGGTTTTTTTCTTTTAAAAGGAATTTACAAGATATTTACAATGGAAACAAAAAATGAAATTACAACAACTTATTTAACAGACAAAACATAGTTCCTGATATATGTCATTTTTGTAAGCAACTTGAGTTTTGGCTTTGAACTGTGTCAAGCCCTCTACTTTTTTAACCAAGTAGTTCACCGACTCAACATCAACAAATTTAACATAACTCCTGCGTGCAGTTTTGCACAAAACAGAATTTTGCATTCAAAATATGATGTAGCCTTGCCCACATGTGACATCAAGTGGGAACAAGCCTTGCTACCATGGGCAGCTGTATCGATACCTCTCGTCACTAACCCCTGGAAGGAAAGTGGCGAAAAACAACGCTGATTGGTTCCCGAAAGTGAGCATGCTTCTTAAAAACTTCTTAGTGCTTGTATGGTGCTTGCTGGACGTTTAATGCGCGCATGTCAAAATGCAAGTATTTTTACACGATTTCATTTCAAATGAATCATTTTTTTACACCGTCACCCTAAACTGCATAGAGTTAGACATGTCACAAGACCAAAGAAGAATCAGAGGGGACCAGTTACTCTCTGACTTGGTGCCTCTTTTACGGGCTACCATACTTGAGTGGGTGCGTAGAGTGGATCGGCCACAGGCCTTATTAAAAATGTGCAAGATGCTGGCACACCTTAATGAACCAACTCTTGGGGTTATGAGCGGAGAAGGCATGCTGGGGAAAAATGGCGCGGCGAGATCAATCGCCCCTGGGAGCAAGGTTGAGTGGGAACTACAAGCGACCTGTGGGTATATGGATTACTTTTCCCAAATGTTTAATTATTTCTCCCTGTTTCAAGAAGTATTTTATTTATGTATTACAAACAACTGGAAATATGCGCAGGCCATGGAGGCAATGACCTCTGTTGCCCAGGGCCCAATTTCATAGAGCTGCTTAAGCAGAAAATAATGCTTAAACTTTTCAGCTAAGCAAAAATAAGCAGGATACCAGTTACAAATTGTACATGTAATATGGTTTATTGGCTGGTAACCTTATTCTGGTAAGCATAATTTTGTTGTGCTTAGCATCTTTTTGTGCTTAAGCAGCTCTATGAAATTGGGCCCATTGGTTACGAATACATGACAAAAAGAAAGGACAATGTTGAAAACGGAGTATAGCAGTCGAAATAGGCAATAGTGAATTTGTGTTGCAAATGCTATTTCTCTGGAGGATTGGTAGTATGAACTTTATAATCAGTGAGCCTTTACTTTAAAATCTAATCAACTTTTGTTTTCTTGATAATTACCAATGATGTACGTTGTCTATGAAACAATGATGCTTTCACAGGCCGGCTCTTTAATGGTGCAAACATAACAGCGACATACAGCATTCAATCCAGAATTTGACAGAAAGTCTACAGCTTAATGCGCCATATATCATACTCACAGATTACAACATTCTCTATGTATTTGTACTGCATCATTAAATGCCAATATCTAGACACCATTAATGCCAATGTAGTATTTGTACGAACATGAAAGGTCCGTGACCGGCAAATGGGACATCAACCATGAGTTGTAGACCTAAAGACAATATTTTGGGAACTGGCACCAATGCCTATGAATACTTGATAACACAAAGTATAATATAGTCTGTATAACCCGACTGATCTTCCACACTCAATATGTCTCTAACGTTGACGACAACCTGAATCTTATATGAGAGTGTCACACTGTTTTATGAGAAGAGAAAGACTCGTCAAATTATGATGTAAAGTGTGTCACTGTAGTAATAATATTATTTACCCATTATTCGCTTTTTCAGCCCCTCAAAGTAGGCCTCTCAAAGCACTTTACACTATTACCAAAAAGGATAATAAAAACTAGTTTCTATAGACCATGTGACCTGTGACATCACATGTTTACAAAAGAGCCACAGAGCCTGGACTTCCTGCAGGCACAGTTTGTACGCAGCTCAATGGAAGAAAACAACAAATCATATGCTTTATGGAGATTGCACTGTCTGATTTTTTTTCAATTTTTTCATATGAAGAAAGGGGGGACATCTCAAAAGCTGTACAGCTGTTGCTTTTGTAAATTTTGAATATATGTGAAAATTATGACACCAAATGTAAAATTTCCCATATGGCCTGTGTAGTATCTTGCCCGTCAGGAAATGCATTAGAATGTACATGTACAAGGTCACCACTCTGTAAACAAAGGTAACATGGTCTATATAGCGCAGTTTACAATAACGTAACAAATCCTTTTTGTGCAAATTTGGGTGCTTATGCTTTTTAATCAGGATGCCCTTGTTTTACTTGATCTAAGGCTCCAATTTAGCCAACTCAGGGGGTGGGGTGTCATACCCACCCCCCTGCAAAACACCCCTGGTTGCCTCACTCTTGTGGCTACCTCAAATCCCAAACCATCTCCCCGAAAGTTCTCACCGATTTCTTGCACCATTTCATGTGCAAAGGGAGTGTGGCGCTCTCAACAAGTACAATGTTCCGCACATGTGTGCATCATCTGTTGATTACAGTAGAAGCCTCGCATTGAAACTCTTACACTAGCGCTAAGGTATTAAGTAATATGGCTTCAATTTGACTTCCAATGCCTTAAGTTGCCGTTTGTTTTTTCAGTGTACACAGAAACCGCGTTAAACAAAATTAGCCAGAGTTTTTGTACACAAATCCATCATATTTGATGAAGTAAAAGCCTGTAGACATTTGTCAGACACAACGTGTGTAAAGAAGAGTAATAAAGTGGAAAAAGGGTGTAATCATTCTCAAGAGAATTGGGAATATTGTAACCATTGCGTGACCAAATATTTTTCTGATTTTACAGTCCCCTGACCTTGAATCTGCAGGACCTACACACTGTTACAATTTACGTGAAGGAAATTAAAAAACGATGTCGGCATGGGCTTCACCAAATCGCGTTAGTGCACGGCACCAGTGATGAGTCAATCTAGGACTTGGTTATCCGTGATTCTTTTATACAGACCAGATGATCGCGCAGAGCCGTGCGGCAACGCTCGCCTCTCTCTATCTGGGTTCCTCTGTGGATCATGCTTGACCTATATCACAGGCCAGGGGAGTTTGGGGGATCAGGGAGGAAACTCTGCAACGTATCTTACAGATCAAGAATGTGGCGGAGGGGAAAAGGGAGCATTAGAGAAATCTTACCAAGGTGATAAACTTTATGTGATATCAGACGATCCAGAAGTGCAAAATGAATATAGCTTCACACTGTGAAGTGATTTCAGACCAAGGATCATTGATTTGGATACCATGGATAACAGGAGAACTTCGTTCTTTGCAAAACTAGTCAAACCTAAAGTAGAAATTCAGACTTTTTTTTTTTTTTTTTGGCAATGCTCAAGTTAACACAAAACAATACAACATACTACAAATTACATACCAAGGAAAAACAAAGAGGGAAAAACAGACAATTCGGTATCCTGGTATCTTATTTAAACAAAGGTCATTTTTAAGAGCAGTCCATTTATTATCAAATTTGTACGGGTTGCTGTTGTCCAAAGCTATTTTTTTCTCCAATGTGTAGTGAAGCTCAACCAAGTTCAAAGAGGAGGTCATATTAGGCTTCTTGTTCTTGAATCTACAGCTATAATTCAGACTAGGTTGCATTTGATTCCACAGGATTTGGTCTACAGGTTCATGTATAATGAAAACTCATGTGTAGGAGCCAGTGAGGGGTACACCGGTGTCCTGTTTACAACTTCTACCATGATTGCAAGTCATGTTTGATTCAATATCCGCACCCCCCCCCCCCCCCCTTGAGCTGAAATTGGTAGACTTCAAAACAACACAGCACATAGATTTTGCATTGTCAGTCTATTATGCGTTCTTTTTAGTAAAAACTTAGCCATAGAAGCTACAAACAAAGTGGTCAGGACAATACCTTACTTGGTGGTATGTTCTTCTTAGATAAATTGGCAACTCTAATTACTTGTTTAGAAGTAAGAAATATGAACACTGGCGAGGGTACAAAAAGGATACAATAATGTGAACTTGTACAGAGGGGGAGTATGTGTGGTCTTCTGTACTTCTAGGGTCAGGCAGGGGGGTCACTCATTACACAGTAATTAACCTTTAATTGGTAACAATGATATGGCAAAACTACAAACACCTGTAAGACCATGAAGACACTAGAGACAGGTGCATCAGTGACAAAAGGAGAGCCTTCATCAACATCCAACAATATTATGTTAACTCTAGAACAATACCACATCTTACTGTAAATTGAAGGTAGTTAAGAACTCTGAAGTGGAACATTGAGGCAGAAGGCCAGACTAAATGGGAAAAATTACACCTCTTTAGCCGCCGCTAATTTACTTCCAATGTCTAGATAATGGTTTTATTTAATTGAGCGCTAAGTAATTTGTCTTTTAATGAAATTTGCAGAGCGGCCTTCGGACGCAAAGCATTTACATCATCAGATAGAAAGATAAGGGGTTAATGAGTTATGAAATGTTAAAGGAATACTTCTGTAAGTTGTTACTTCTTAAAGTAACAAGTTAATGAGCAATTCTATGGATACACGTGTTACATTGACTACCCCAATCAGAATGGTTTTCTTAATTTGGCATGCTGATTAGCTAATTATTGATAACAAACCTTGTCTAAAAAAAATATTTATTTAGGAAACTAGATGTAATGTGAGTAAAACCATGGTTATATTTTTGAAAAACTTTGAAAATACTGGTAGGTAATTCTCAGACGCTTTGCAGTAACGTAATGTAAATGAGTATTTATCTCTCTATAAGTTGTGGTTGTTCTAAAAAGAACTGGTGGTGTAACAACCCCACCTTTCAATCAGTAGGCTCTGGAATAACTCAAAGCTTCACTTGTATACTCCGATTGTCTTCAATCAAGAACAACTTGATGTTTCACTCTCTTTATCTTCAGAAGACGGTCAGAGCAGACTGATTGAAACATGGAGCTCTTAACACCACAAGTTCTTTTCAGAACCACTCCTACACCACTGTTCTTTTCAGAACCACTCCTACAACACTAGTTCTTTCAGAGCCACTCCTACACCACTGTTCTTTTCAAAACCACTCCTGCACCACTGTTCTTTTCAGAACAACTCTTACACCACTGTTCTTTTCAAAACCACTCCTACACCACTTGTTTTTTCAGAGCCACTCCT
The DNA here is from genome assembly GCA_037783415.1 of Leptasterias polaris. NCBI lineage: Eukaryota > Metazoa > Echinodermata > Asteroidea > Forcipulatida > Asteriidae > Leptasterias > Leptasterias polaris. The sequence goes on from JAZGTN010000089.1 coordinate 3,202,176, forward strand.
ACACCACTGTTCTTTTCAGAACCACTCCTATACCACTGTTCTATTCAAAACCACTCCTACACCACTGTTCTTTTCAGAGCCACTCCTACACCACTGTTCTTTTCAAAACCACTCCTACACCACTGTTCTTTTCAGAACCACTCCTACAACACTAGTTCTTTTCAGAACCACTCCTACACCACTGTTCTTTTCAGAACCACTCCTACACCACTTGTTTTTTCAGAGCCACTCCTACACCACCGTTCTTTTCAAAACCACTCCTGCACCACTGTTCTTTTCAGAACAACTCTTACACCACTGTTCTTTTCAAAACCACTCCTACACCACTTGTTTTTTCAGAGCCACTCCTACACCACTGTTCTTTTCAGAACCACTCCTATACCACTGTTCTTTTCAGAACCACTCCTACACCACTGTTCTTTTCAGAACCACTCCTACACCACTGTTCTATTCAAAACCACTCCTACACCACTTGTTTTTTCAGAGCCACTCCTACACCACCGTTCTTTTCAAAACCACTCCTGCACCACTGTTCTTTTCAGAACAACTCTTACACCACTGTTCTTTTCAAAACCACTCCTACACCACTTGTTTTTTCAGAGCCACTCCTACACCACTGTTCTTTTCAGAACCACTCCTATACCACTGTTCTATTCAAAACCACTCCTACACCACTGTTCTTTTCAGAACCACTCCTACACCACTGTTCTTTTCAGAACAACTCTTACACCACTGTTCTTTTCAAAACCACTCCTACACCACTTGTTTTTTCAGAGCCACTCCTACACCACCGTTCTTTTCAAAACCACTCCTACACCACTTGTTTTTTCAGAGCCACTCCTACACCACTGGTTCTTTTCAGAACCACTCCTTTACCACTAGTTCTTTTCAGAACCCCAATAACTCAAAGAGAGATTATGTTTAGGTTTATGGTGAATACCACAACCCTTTACTATCTCCACCATGCATGCAAAGTTTCAAATCCTCCTGAAAAATAAGTCCATATTATCATGTCCATATTATCATTCTCATGGATGTGAATGTTATAAAGATACAAAAGTATACAATGTAAATATAGCACACTCAAATAAAACGTACGATATCAATAGATTTGAGAAGTCTCACCTCTCATTATGAGCAAGATACCAGACTGTGTCATGACCACAGAGTCATGATGCCCTTCATATTAATATTAGCTCCCTTGACATTGTAAGTACTGTAATGCGCAAAATCTTTATAAAATCCCCGACGCAAAAAAAAGTCAGGGATAGCTGCTATTTATGTGAGTAACTGTTACACTTGATCACCGTGTAGCCTGGCACTAGACATTGTTGAGCCCGAAGCAAGCTAAGACCCAAAGCAGATGTTATGTTGTATACGGATTTCTAGGCTATTTTTCTTCATCCCCGAGAGGACTTGTGTAACTCTTTGTAAATGAGCATAACTCCAATATCTTTGTTAACGGAGTCAGCTTTTTTGGCAGCCCCTTTGGGTGATCCTCATAATGTGTAATGTGTGCCTTACTATTATTCTTAATTTCCAACAGCTTGCTAAATTGGATTCGAGTGTTGATCCAAACCTCCGCGGTCCATATGCCATCTGCCAGCTAAATACATAATGTGTTTCAGTAGCGAGTCCCTGTGCACATTATTTGTCAGCCGTTTTAGAAGAATCCATTGCAGCGTTTCTTTTTGTTTTTTCGCCATTTTTTTTTTCTCTCTACTTGCAGGCTCTGTTTTGAATTGGGTAGGCGTTATCCATCTTAACTGTCTTGTCATTTTGGTAAATACACATCAACAAGCTCTCTCTCTCGCTCTGTCTCCATGTCTCCATCTCCCACCCTCCCACTTAAGCTTCTGTTGAAATGTGGTATCGTTTTAACGAAACCATCTGCAGCTTGAGCAAATTTGACTTTCCTTGTTCTGACTGATTGATGCCAACCTCTCCATCGCTAATATCCAAACAAAGTCATTTTATTGGACTTTAAAGATGACATCCTTGTTTTCATTGGGCCCAGATTTGGAACACTGAAGCAATACTAGATGGAAAATCAGAAAATAACCGTCCCATCATCGAGCTGACAGTGGAATCGCTCACTTTCTCAGTCCAACAATTGAGATTGGTTCTTATCAAAAAACAGTGTTTGGTCATCTATTCTAAACTCACTTTCTGTATTTGTACTCTGGGCTGCCTAAATGGATCAAAACACAGGATGGGGGGAATTAAACATGGTGATAACAATTCAGAGAAATGAAGTGTTTTTTCCCTACCTCTACCGTTGGTAATAAATTATTCATTATCTCAAGTGAAGGAAAGTGACCACAAACAAACTGGCACGGCCTCCTTATGTTATACAAACTTATGGCTACAAATTAAAGAGAGGGGAATTAAAACGTACAACGAGTAAGGGTTTGACAATGATTCTGCTGCTTGAATTATTTCAGTTAGTTTCAACTTGATTGATAGTGAATGAATGGTTTTAGAATGATCTCTTTTCTCCCTTCTGTGTTTAGAACAATTAGTTCCAGTGTTGTCAGCAGAAGAGTGTGGGTTCGAATCCTGGTTATGGCATGTGCATCCTTGAGCAAGGCATTTAACCATACCTGCTTCGTCCATTGGATGTCATGTAAAGCTGTATGACCCATGTGTTGTAGGGTGTCATGGCCGAGCGGTTTAGAGCATCGAATTCAAGTTCTGGTGGTTAAGTCATCAGAGTCATGATACTCGTTGAGCAAGATGCTTTACTATAATTGCTTCTCTTCACCCAGGTGTATAAATGGGTACCTGTGATGGTAGAGGTTGATATTGTGTATGAAAAAGCTTCCGAACGCCACAGCAGCTTGGGCTGTATACTCCCCAGGGAGCTCAGAAAGATTAAAGGAATGTTATTGGCCCAATGACCAGGCACTAATGTAAAGCGCATTGATAGGTTATTGTAAAATGCGCTATATAAGAACTAGTTATTTATTATTATTGTATAATGCATGTTAAAGACCCAGAACACTCATCGTGAAAGAGAAGGGGCTTGCCTCGGTGTTTCTAGTTCGGTTTGGCAGCAAGTTGCGCCACCGCACTTCCCTAGTGGGTGCTTTGACGGTACAAAGAATCATTCCTTAACAAATCCTTCACTCTTTGTTCCAGCACCTTGACTACCTTATTGGTAGATACGTGTGCTACATAAGACTCTGGCATTCTATCTTTTTGGAAAGTATTGGGACCCTTTTAAATGAGCCACACGCTGCGAAGAAAACACAGTCACATCCTCCAGCTTCAGCGCATTGAAGTTTTTGAATACTCCCATGGGCTGGCACAATCTTTACATTAAAGCATAATGTGTTTCACAATCAGTCAGTCAAGAAATAAACCCCAAGAAAAGTCCTGTGTAAACAGTCTGTTTCTTGACATTTAACCTAAGGGTGTCTTAACCCAATGGCCTTTTGGGATCCCAAGAGCAATCCACACACAAAGTTTGGAGTTGATTCGCCAAGTCCTTCTCATGGCTGGGCATTGTCTGCAACTCTCCCAGATCCACTAAATACACTAGCTTGTGCATGGAGGGAACCCTAAGCCATACTCCAGAATCATTCCATAACTTTGATCTCAAAAAGAACGGTCTGGGCATGTTCACGGACTGGCTGATACCTAATTATCTTTCCCTGATATCAGTTTGGGAATTGTTCATCTGGACTCGACTCCAAATCCAAATTCATTAATTTATGTATTTGTCTTTTGAAAAGTGAATATTTGCCTTGAGATAAAGTGACAAAAAGAGTGTGAATTTTTTTTTTATATGAAATGATTGACATGTGTATTTGGCGAACAGTTCATTGGGCGATATGAAGTACAATTCTACAGCTAATCAATTTTTTGAGAACAATCTCTGGGAGCTTTTAGTAGACATTATTATCTCTGGTTTTTGAGTCAACATCTTGCTGAAAACCTTTTCCGTTGAAGTCAGTTCTCTGAGGAGAGTACAGATTAACTGCAACCCGTGTTTGTTTCCTTTCCATCCGTGCACAACATCTTCAGGTTAAGAGCGTTGACCTAACAAGGAGTGACTGATCTGTTGTATTGGAACAAAATGGGAATCATCTTCTCAAGCTTGCCGTTTTAAAGAAGAAAAGATCTCCCCTGAAGCAAGACAAACAATTAGACATCCATCCCTTTTAGGGGCACAAATATGAAAAGCGGGCTATTGCCCCCACAAAAAAGCACCAATGACGACCCAAGAGTGAAATAGGGTCATAGATGGGTGATGACATCTTCAATGAATGTTTCATGTTAAGCGTTGATACCGATCTATACTAAAAGCCAACAACTAAAACAACAAGACAACACCACAGCCATCAAATTACCACAACCACCATCAACATCACCACCACCACTCACATCACCACCTATACCACAACTGTCACCTACAGCAGATCACAACCACCAACACCACCACTACCACCACCATCAACACCCACATCCCCACCACCACCACCACAAACATCCCAACCAACACCACCACCACCACCACCACAACCACTATCAAAATCACCATCACCACTACTACCCAGTATTAACACCAATACCACCACCAGCACCACCACCACCTACATCAACACCTCTATCACCAAAAACAAAACCAGCAACTGCAGATCACCACCACCATCACAATCATCACCACCACCCAACATCCCCAACACCACCACCGCCAACCAAACCTCCAGTACATATACCCATGAGGAGTCCTATAGAAAGTTTTCAAATACAACCACTATCATCATCACCATCATCACTATCACCACCAGTATCACCATCACCACCACTATCACCACCACCAGATCACCTTTATGGCCACTACCACCAAATGATAACAACCACCAAGTAATAACAACAGCCTAATTACCAACCAAACCAACAACCACAAAAAACATTTCTACCACCAACATCAGCATTAACTATTACTGCCACTAACAACAGTCTGAGAGTCATTTGAGATTCATGACAACAACTCAGTTTACACACAGTGTGTCAGTGTACTATTTAATATCTGCACTCGGGCATTTCTCAAGTTACATTTTCTGGAAAGAAATCTAATTTAAATTAATTGTTTGTAATATCAAATTTTAATACTCATTCTTAGGTTTAAAAAAACACACATAAACATTTACTGCTAACAATATCATTATTATTGTTTTTGCGCCAATAACATTGTGCACAATGGCTTTTAAATATTCATTTCCTCATGGCTTATTCCAAGTTTTTCTATTTTGTGTACATAGTAGGGTTGGGAAGAACCACCAGCAAACTTTTCAGAAACTTTCCTTCCCCTAGGAGATTCACATCAGAATCAGACAAACTCAATTCTTTTCTTTCCTAAAGTCAGAGCAGGGCTTGTAGCTCAAAATGTTTACTGAACCAGAATTTATTTTACCAGACAAGAACTATGAGAAAGAGCTTTCTACAAAGTTTAACTTGTTAAAGGGTGTGTACAACATTGGTAAGATTGAAAATATAAATGTTCACAGATTTGCACATAACTTACATGGTATAAAGATGGTCATGGTGGAAAACTTCCCTTGAAATAGTTTTGCTTGAAATTGAAATGCAATAGTTTTTAGGAAATGAGTAAAACAATAGTCTTTATCATGCAGGATAAAATCCGATGTTTGAAAAAAAGGTAAAACATATAATGGTGTTTTTCACTGTTTTCTCATGACTCCGAAGACCGATTGAGCTTAAACTTTCACAGGTTTGTTATTTCATGTAAATGTTGGGTCCCATCAAGTTTGGATACAGGTCTTTGGCAATTACCAATGTTGTACACACCCTTTAAGGGAAGAGCTATCTCATTTGTCTTATGGATAAGTCTTCTTTGATACTCAACAGAAGCAAAAGTTATTTACCAGACCAGACTCAGAGCTAACTTCTGAACATAATTTCTATAAAATAAAATAAAATCACAGTGAGATATTATAATTCAATTGAAAACCCAAGACCGTCGAACTCGTCAGGGCCCAATTTCATAGAGCTATATTGCTTAACCATTTTCTGCTTAGCCGAAATGAGCGGGATACCAGTCACAAATTGTACACTTGACATGGTAGTTTGGTTGGTTACCTTATTCTGGTAAGCATAATTTTGTTGTGCTTAGCTACTTTTTGTGCTTAAAATAGCTCTATGAAATTGGCCCCTGGTCATGAGTTTACTGGCCCAGCACTAAAACCACTGGTCTTGTGCCTGGGATTCCAGTGTAAAATTTGAGCCCTGTGCAAGCAGCAACCCCTTGCAAATAATCGTCACCACTGACTAGCAACTGCTTAACCCTTTCAATGCAACTTCTTCACGCATTTTAAGTCATATGCATAAGATTGGAACCACTGATGTAATCTTATCCCTAATATTGCGGACATGGTAGATGCATGACGCGTAAGAAATAGTTTCACAAAGTATTAGTAAAGATCCAAATCCGAAATTGAACAGTACAATTAAGTATTCACAATTACGTTTTTAGTCATTCTGCTTAAGTGACAATATCTTGCAATCAGCACATATTTGAAGATATCTTTTTAAGAGAATCTTTTAAGATTAGTGTTTGACAAATCAATCCATGTTTGATTCTGTGAGAGGCAGAAAGGGCAACAGTACTGATCGGCACTTGGAGGAAGAGCACTGTCATGATTTGGGTTCATAGTTGGACAGCAGGCAATAGCGTGCAATAGAATCAGCATCTCCCTTTTGTGGTGCTTCACCAACATCTCTCCACATTCATCTTTTGAGTGAACATGAGGCCCTCAAGTGGTTAACTTGCATGTTGGGGATCAAGCTTGGTAGAACAGTATACAAATATAACACGGTTTGAGGGTGGACAGTCGATATTGGCTCCCAGAGGGGGGGCTAGTATCCAATTGTTAGTTGACAAACTTCATTGAGGGAACATGTTTGTCAACTTCCGATGCTAGTTTCGATTGTCCGCCCAAAATAAACCATGTTAGATTTGATTATACCTCATACATATTCAATTGTCCACAATTTTCTCTAGTTCAGCAGCATTGAGCTCTGGAAAATGGGGAGTGACATTTACGTATGCCGCCATACATCTTGATGTAGCTAGGGCGATGTTCGCGTGTGCGTACTTCAACCATGCAACAGCTTTACGATTACTTTGTAAAGTGCATGCATAGTAGACTGACTGTTGCACACGCGACTGTCAGAATTTAACCTCATGAACTCTTGTGAATTTAGAATTTTCCTCTTCAGTAGTTGTGAGTTTAGTTAAAGTTTTGTTGTGCCTCATGAATATTTTATCAGCCAGCTCCCCAGTAGGTAAGTATTCATTCTCTTTGTTATTATGTTAATGATTCACCTTATTTGGTCTGCAGTGGTAAGTTATTCCCCAGAAATTCCTTAGGGTATTATGTTCCGTTCATGTATGAAGTTTTGAAAAGGGAGAAAGTTGATGTATGTTGGGTAGAAGGGTGCGGTCAGTGGAGTAAGATTATTCTAGCACCATCTTAGCTAGAGAGAGGTTGTGAACAAATTGTGAGTGATCCAGAGTCAGGCATTTTGCGCTGGGTGTTGGTCTCTGCTTCGTGATTGTACTGCCATTGCTAAAATCAGAGTAGATTTACAGGCTACTGTTTTAAGGCAAATTGGTTTGTGAGACAACATTGTACTGGGATCTGAACTTCAAGGTTGGAAACAGGAGGAAAATCGTAAGTTTAATTTGCTTGTTGTATTGGTTTTAATTAAGCAGAATTCCTATAACTAATAATTTACTTTAAAGTGTATACTTCATGTGGTTTTGTTAAAGCATTGGATTCAAAAGCCCTGTAGTGTGAATACTCTGAATTTTTAGTTCACATTGTGGAACGAAATTAGATAAAGAAATTGTTTGAGAAGTGTGTATTTAAACAAGGAGAGCATCAAGCATTATTGTATTTGTTCAAATAACTATTTTTATAGATGGCCATGATGCGGGTATCCATCCCCCTCCTAGAAGTACGAGGTGCTAACCCTCACAGAGTGTGATGTAATCGGTCTGAGACGAATGTGGTAGACTGGAGAATATATATATATATATATATATATATATGTCATAAGGACGGACAACAAAAGGACGTAGTAGGCGTCACTTCCAGTTGCTCCGCGCCGGAAGGACAGGTTTAACCTTCGAACATTTGCACGGTGGGCCAATTTTATTCGTATAATGTTTTGGCATTTGGTTTGAATTGGAGTGGAAATGGAGGCAAGATGCCAGACCACCGAGTGACTTTTAATTTAAGTGAAGTTTCGTTAAACGTTTGATTTATACGATCTAAAACCTTGAAATGGTCTTTTGAGTATTAACTAGTGTATTTTAATATGTACAATGCAAGAAGCTAAGCGTTTTAGGAAGTCTGACCAGCATTGTTGAAAAAGTGCTTTTGTTTAAAGAGTTGAATCCAGGGAGACTTACCCTTTGGGGTTGATTAGAATTTTATTGTGACGTCACAAAAGTTAAGGTGAAATAACTGAACGTATTTAAATCTATGCGCATAGGTCTACATCATATTGTCGACTATAGACTAATAATTGTTATTTTTGAAGGGATTAAAATGAATCCAGCCGATATTAGTTGTGTTTAATTCAATTTATAATTTCATTATAACTTGATATAAATAATTGTACAGACGCCTGAAATGGGGCAGTATCCCCAGCAGTTGTAAATAAATGTAAAGAAATTGTAAATACAATACTTTTGTCAAAGAGACTTTCCATTCATTGTTTGTTATTTTCTTTCGCTGCACAGTTATCCCAGCTTGACTGTGACAGCGACAGTCTGCTTCTAAGCATCTACCCTGTGCGTACACTTGCGCACGCTTGATGAAAACAGTGCTCAACAATAGTACCTGGTATGTAATGCCAAATGGACCAGTGAAAATTCAGCTCTCGTCATGAATATACATGAGGTATACAAGTAGTAACAAGCATGTAATGATCAACACATGTTTAGAATGAGTAATAAATAGCATTCAAGCAAATATCCTCTGACATTGTCTTCCTTCATTGATAAATTATTACCACAAAACATTTGCTTATGAATTCTATCGTATGAACTTTATAGTATAAGACCCCCCAAAAATCAGAATTACGTGTAAATTTTGCAGCTGTGAGCAACATTTGACGAGTGTATTTTGTAGACTGCAAATAAAACCATGTTATCTTAAAAATTGCTACACCATAACTTCTTAAGAGAAACTAGAACATCATTCAAGACTTTACTAAACTAGATCACATCTGATACTTAGTTTTTGTAAGGCAATGCAGTTTTCATCAGTAAACAGCAACTCTATGAGGAAAATAAAAGCTTGTATGATCTTTATAAAGGGCAACAAGGCAATGACCAGGGGCATAAAACTTTACAAAGGGCAACAAGGCAATGACCGGGGCATAGAGGCAATTGCCTCCATGAAGTATCACACTGTCAGGCCTGAATGTACAATCTTACATTGACATTTCAAGAAAGGTTGGATCCAGTACATTCATTGTAAAAAATGAGATTTTTTTTTTACACTGGTTGCTGGGGACCATTTGACTTGAAACTGTGTTGAAAGTGAAACTTGACATTTAGGCACACAATGAACAATAAGCCAAGTATAGCACTAAGAGTTCATAGGTCTGGGTGTTGAGGTAGGTGGTTGGACTGGGTTAGATTTAGGAAGATCCTTTGTAAACATTCCCAGAGGTTTAAAGGGAGTGTCCACCGTTGGTGAAATGTGTCTAGTTTTTAACCAACTCCAGGCAGAGGTGCAAACCCCTGGCTATTGAAAAATATGGTCATTTGGGATATTTTACATTTTGTAACATAATTATCTCATAAAATCAAGAATTGTAACAAAACAACAGCTGAACAAATTTTGAGATGTGCCCGCTTTCATGAATCAAAAGTTGATAAAAAGGTGCAGTGCGTTTTTCATAAAATGTCAGATTTGATGGGTTTTTTTCCATTGAGCTGTATACAAATTGTATTTGCAGGAAGTCCAGGCTCAGTGACTTTTTGTGAACATATGATGCCAGAAGTTACATGTCTATAAACATAGGTTTTGCTGTAATAAATTAAATGGTTTTGTTAGGCAACTGTGGATAGCAGGTATTTATACACATATGGAAATCTTTTTCAAGATATATGTGGTATGTTAACCCTCATAATACAATGGCCAATGCAACCCCGATCGTACATCTCCAGGCACTTGGTAGGTCTTCAATGGTTGGAAGGCTAGTTTCTCAAAAATTTGCCTTGTACCTTAGATAATAGAGCCTGGCGAATGCCGTAACCACAGCAGGCAACTCAGTTTTGAAACCATTTTATAGACATGTGCGGCTGTTTTATACGGCAAAATGATCCCGCTACACATGACAAGATACAGATCCTTTGTCATTTAAAACCGACCAATAAAAAAACGAGGAAAAAAATGCTCAATAAGCATGGCTATTTTGCCATACATGCTTTGTCACGTGACATCATTTTGCTATAAAAGTATGTGATGTGGTATCGATACGCTGCGTCCACAACAGGGTTCAATTTCATAGAGCTACTCATCAGCACAAGTAGCTAAGCAAAACAAAATTATGCTTACCAGAATAAGGTTACCAGCCAAACTACCATGTCACATGTACAATTTGTGACCGATATCCTGCTCATGTCTGCTAAGCAGACAATTGTTAAGCAATGAAATTGGGCCCAGGACACAGTGTGCGACCAAGCTAAGCATTCTCCATTGTTTCATTTCTGTGAACACATTGCACTAAAACCATTAATTAGAGAAGTATGAAAACAAGTTTTGCACGCTACATACCTTGGTCAGGGTCTGCGCTGTAATACTGTGACCAGGGTTTCTTCCTCCGTTCTAGGGCTTCCTGTTTCCGCTCCTTCCAGTCCAAGTCCTCATTCATGATGGCCATCTCACACATTCCTGTGTCATCACTGGTGATGAATGAATGGCGAAGGTGTGAGATGATAAACGCTGGATCATCAAGAAGAGCCATCTTGATAACGAGGGCAGGTAGGAGCAACTTCCTTTAGAAGCATGAGTGAATTTTCCTCGGTAAACGTGTCACTCTCTGTTGAAGCCCTTATGCTCTAGATAGAGTTGGTGAGGATAATGCCGGTTCCTTTGACACAACAGATGGCAAGAAACGCATTTGAAAGTTGTCTGCAGTTTTCGTGTTTAGTTTTAATGCAGAGTTACAACACCAAGGGGTCCTGTGAATGTAAAGTTGTCGTTTTTGTACTCTATTACAACTGGATGGTTTCCAAACTCCTCGAGAATCAATCTTGGTGGAAGTGAAGTGAGTTGATATGTTGCAGGTACATGTCGGCTTAAGACTAAGTCAGTCTTGCTTGATATTAAGCAGCGACACTACCGTCACAGATTCCATTACACCTTGTACTGAATGAAAATGATGAGTGAAGTTTCACTTTTGTTCAAGGATGAATTCTGAAGAAGAAAAAACGAGAAAACACCTTTGATTAATTTTTTTCATTAAAGCATTGTGAAAAATCTGTACTCAATCTAGACCTTGCGGTTTTGACGTAAACAGGAAGCCATTTTTGTTGGTTGAAGGCTTTCAAATTTTGAGGGGGGGGGGGGGGGGGAAACAGTCCAGTATAAAAAACAACAAATCATGAAACAGGTGTTCTTTTGTTATTCCCAAAAATATGAGGTTACATTAAAACTGTAAAATATTTAATGACAACATTTTTCCCCGCTCGTGGCATATTAATTTCCTTTGTAATCTCATATGAGAATGCTGGTACAGGTCCCTACACCAAATAGGCTTGATATTAAATTAAGAATTTTGAAATAATTCATTGCCTACTTCAGTGTTAATGATTTATAAAAGTGATAAAACTGGTAGACTTTCTACAGCTGCTTCCCAATGTACCAATGGTAAGCTCTCAGTTGTTGACCCAGTTCTCTTGATGTCAATGGTTGAGCCATTTTGGGAGTCCGATTTCCTGTGTATTACTGTGCAGTGCACATTATATATTTTATTATTTTAGGTCATGCATGCACAATAAGTGTTCTGGGTTCTCTTTTTTTTTTTACGTGCACAACCAATCCTAGTACACGAGACCTAGGGCTTAATGTCCCATCAGAAGGACAAATCAATTGTGGTAAAGTATCTTGCTCAAGGATACAAGTGTCATGACCGGGGCTCGAACCCACACCCTGCTGATCAGAATCACCAGAGCTTCAGTCCGGTGCTCTTAACCGCTCGGCCACGACACGCCACAAGAATTCTAGGATTTAAGTAACATTATGAAAAGACTTGACCGGTGAAAAGTTGGACCTATGGGAGTAAAAAAAGTGTCATATTATGTCATGTTTCCTTTTATTACAAATAGAAATAGCCTCAATATTACAATACATTTGCAAACCAAAAACTGTTAGTGTTACATAAACTGACTTATGACTGACAGAATTTTGAGGCCTTGAGTTGAATCGATCCACAAAGACTACTCCTAGAACTATGAGGTTCGATCCGCTATCATCTCCACGAGATAGCGGATCAAACCTCATACTCATAGTTCTAGGAGTACACAAAGACCATCACACAATGGTCCTTATTCACAAGATTGTCATCTTAAGTTTTACTCCCTAAAAACATTTCCTTGGTCTTCAACTCAACTTATTACACCAGACTCGCAATAATTCATTGGATACAACATAAAGTATGGAGAATTTAACTTTGATCCAGAGAGGTTCCCCTGACTGACACAGTGACAGTGACACTGACAGTACATGCATGCAACACACAGTGACAAAGCTGCCCGACATAATTGCGATAATTGTAACCCTCCATCCTCCCCACAGTCGGGAGGAAAAGCTTCCGTGTGTGTGACCCTCTGGGTGACCCTTTTTGCCAACACCAACACTGACGCATACCAAGAAGGAATCTCACTCCAGTCTCAGAGTATTAGCAAACTGAATATTTAAAACTAACTAAAGTTTAAATAAAAACAACTGCAACTTTATTTTGTTTTTCAAGAGTTGTGTAGAGTAGGCCTAGGCCTACTGCTATTTTAATTTTTATTTATAATTTAGTTTTTTCTTGACTTTGACATCAGTCATTACTTCTGATGGGAAATAATTCTCTTGAGTATCAGAACTGGTATGCGCTTATATATTTTTTTCAAACAATATTAACAATCGTTTTATTATTACTATTAGTATTAGACTTTGCTTTGCATCAACAAAAATGATCAAAACACAACGAATTTGATAAACATTCACTTCACTTTCAGCAAGCTCCGACTATCCACCGTTTCGTAAACCTAGAACAGCAGCAAAAACTCATCAAATAACCCAATACGTAATTCTTATGTTTATAAAATTATTGAAACGTGCCCATTCAACTATTAAATATGATTCCGACAACACAGTGACAGATAATAACCCACTTTGTAAATAAAATAAAGCGAAATAGTGTTTTCGTGACCTACCGTGAGCTGCCATTTTGCATCCCAGCATGCACCATCTAATTAATAATGCCGAAGAACTATTCCATTTCAAGCTAAGGGGGGATAGATTTTTCTGACTCAGTGGGTGATGCGCTCGCACCCGTTCATCATGGCCGTACTGTGGTTGTGCCTGGTCGAGTCAGGGCGGAGGTAACAGTTTTATATATTAAACAAATTCTTATCGCGAAAAAATGTTTTTGACTGATGTCTTCGAAGCGACAAGTTAGTAAAAAGGTCTTCTGAATCGATGTAACCATTTTTATAGACCAACACGAAAGAACTCAACTGTCTGTAAAGAAAGGGAAACAACTTCGTTTCTTTTGCCAACATTCTAAACAGTAATTGAGTGGTATTTTTTGTTTGTTTTTGTTTAATGGACTATTTAATGGATCGAACCATTTTTTGTGCATTAATTTTTTCGATCTCATTTGCGGGGGGCGGGGGCAAGGATTCTGAGCGGGGGGGCTCATGCCCCTCCCCCTGGTTACGTCACTGTAAACAAGAGAGCAAGTTTCCAATGACACCCCACCCTCCGTGGAAAGTTGTTCAATACATCAGAAGTATACCCAATTTGTTGTGGACGTTGTAGATTCAGCCCCACCCCCTCTTCCGCACACACTTAAATCACGCACACTCTGTATTTCTAGATTTGACAATTTGCTAGTCATTGCTTTATGCCCGGCTAACTTGCCGCCTTGAACGGTCTCAGTGAAAAACGTTTTGCCCACAAAACCGATCAAAGTGAGTCTCATAGACCGCCTAACAACACTAATCTGAGGATTTCATTTTCGTCTATATTTGTATATTTTATTAAGTCTTTTCTTCCCCTTCTCTAACCCGTGGTGCGGGTCTAATACCTGTATTCCTGCCATGTAGGAAGAGACGGATCATGTAGTATGTTGGACTCGACAGTTCAAAGAGACCTATCTTCCGGCATGTGGGATGCACACAAGGCTTGGGAGCACAATTTACATCGTCTTACATTATAACCCACATGCTCCTGCCCAGATGGATAAGAGAAGAACAAATCTAAAAAGAAGTTAAAAAAATGGTAGAAAAAAGAAAGAAAAAAAGAAGAAAACAAAGAAAACAAACCACACACAAAACACTGACTGTTTTCAATTATTGACACATGTTGCGCTGCTATTTTCAGAAATCGTGTAAACCTCACGACTGTGTAAATTTTGTGCACAAAACAATAGCTAATAATAGCTCTAACGGTAATTTTGCAATGCGGTTGAAAAGAGAAGAGAGGCACCATGCTTGAAGTATTGGTTTCACGCCGATGTACACACGATTCTGAATTCAGGAAAATTTGTCAGTAATACATCCAACGTGAGCTCTGAGAACGAAGAACAAAATTGCTTACCAAAATAATCTTGGCTTATTTGTATCTAAATGTGCATACAGTAAATGTAAAGATTGCTGTTTATGACTCAATTGTTAGGTATACGAACTATTTATTTTAGTCAAGATAATACATTGTTGTATGACAGGTTAAACTAAAATTAGAAATCGTTGATGCAGATGCAGGCAAAAGTTAACTGACCCCTTTCAAAACTACTTTTATAAAAAATGTAAAAGAAATATTAATTTTAACTTTGAGAACTGAATGAGCAACTTCCTTATTTTCTCTACTTTGATTTTCTCTCCCTTGTTAAAGATTGATGGGTGATAGTAAAACAAAATTAATGTTATTAAAACAAATGGTCTTCGCGGCTCGAAAGGGCTGCCATGTCGCATTGAATATTATTCGGATGGCACTGAATTTAATTGAACGGCGGGATCTAACGGTACAGACAAATGATTTTCCAATCATATCTATTAATTAGCCATTACTAATGTTTTATCTTAAAGGCAAATCAGGGTCCCGCGAATCTGCATTATGCAGGACGGACGTTTCAACTTTGAATTAGGGGTGTTGATATGTCACGTAACGAGTTAGCGAGTCTGTATATTTTCATGTAGTGGTTCTTTTATTATTTTTAAAATTCCTGACTGATGTAGCACTATAATAAGTTACTATATAAAATCTAATTTCGATCTAAGGGGCTGTTTTGTAATTTTAAAGGAAAAGATATGCTGCCACTTAATCCCTCCGCATTGCGAGGGAACATTGACTTTACCTACTACAGAATAGAGCCCCACGTGGTCGTCCTTGGCAACCGTCATTTACGTATTAGGGCGGGGCATGACGGCTTGGGTTTTGACACGTCTGCAGATTTGAGTGGCATTTATTGTGTGGCCGTCAAGCCGTGTTCATCCCACCTCCACACATCACAGCAGAATAAAAACATTTCATCAGCTCCTTTCTTTACTACGTTTACGTCCGTACATTGTGAATCCCCCGTTCATCCACGTGCTTGAGCTGTCAACCTAAAGGATCCACAAAATCTCGGCGCTGAAACCGATTGAGCAAGACGGGTCCGACGTGAGCCTTGTATGGTGCTACGATCGTGTAACGTAGCTGTCTTTTCCTTCTCGTTCTTTTTTGGGACATGGACGATCAACAAAGGTCCCTAATGCAACACCAGGGAGCCCTAGTGCCTAGCATGCACTCCGTGTCGGCGGGCCATGTGGTGCATTCGCCCCATCACCAGCAATCCATGGCGAGCTTGGCGAACCTCCACCATGGCATGCAACCGCCACCCGTAACCAGCCACGGCACGGTGGACCAACAGCAGGGTCAGCATGCCGAGCACACGCACTCGCAGGAGGCGAGAAAGCAGGAAATCGGAGATATTCTACAGCAAATCATGACCATAACCGATCAGAGTTTAGACGAAGCCCAAGCAAGGTGAGTGTCATTTACAATACAATGTAACGAGAATCCATTGCACTGGTTGTGTTCAATGAATGTTGTCGTTTTGTTGTGTATTCTTTCGTGTGTCGTGTTTGTGCGTGTTACATGTCGCAGTTGACAACTCAAGTTCAAGGGAGATCATGTAACATTAGCCGGTGCAACTTGAGGAGCAGAAAGCAGTCCGATTCCCATGTTTTTCTGTAGCTTCTCCTACCACCATGGATACACACCATGTCCCAGCGATCGCGGAGCTGAGCGAGCAATGTTGTGATTGTGCACGGCACACCATGTCGTGGTGTCGACTTCCAGTCTTTCTCGCTCTGCTAAACCCCCTGTCGTCCTTCCGGATTTCTCGCTGCCCTGATGATTTATCCTCGGCCTAACTCGCCATGTCACCTCTCTCATTCACCCACAGAAAACACGCACTCAACTGTCATCGGATGAAGCCTGCTTTATTCAGCGTGCTTTGCGAAATCAAGGAAAAAACAGGTAAGGTTTTACGGACCAAGTCATTCCCCGACCATGTCTGGTATTGTACCACCGTGGGCCGCACGACCCCGCACCAGCCATATTGGCCGATTGTCGGTCACTTTAGAGCTTGATCACGCGGGCCGAAGTTCTAGGTTTAAAACGCATAGTCAACCGTCTTGTCAAATGTTTATTACATTTGACACAGCAGGAATGCCCCAGATTTGTTGTCATGTGTGACATTAATGATACAAGATTGTCATCAATCCATCAGTTTTGCACGTTGTCAGTTTTCTTTAGATTGATAACTTTATGGTTTTACTTGTCACTTTGAAAACGCGCGCTTTGTGAACAGGAACACGGACATTACCGCGGCAACAATAATTTCTTGATTTCTTCCTTTCTGGTTGGAATTCTATTTTCAGTGTTTATTTGTCAGTATCTACTCATATTTTTTGTGGTTACTTATTAATTTTAAAATTCAAGCGAGAATATAGATGGTTCTGTTTCTCTTTTACTTTTTTTTTTTTTTTTAATTCGATTGCAACTCATGTTATTCATTGTCCGTGACCAATTTATTTCCCTCCAAGATTTAGTAACTATACTTAAGGTGTGACATTACATTAGTTTGATAAATAGTAACACTTCAATGGCTTTGATGATGTTTTGTTACAAGATCTGTTACAGTGAAGTCAGTGTTATGTGTTCCTATTGTCTTGTGCATTTAGCTGGTTATATTGTGATATGATTTTGCGCTTGAACGGCCATTTTGCGGTTTCCCGAAGGGAACAATGCCCTTTATAAAACGGCTTTTCGCCTAATCATTAAGTCAAGTTTAACAAAAGGCTTAAATTTATTCAGTAGCTAGCTCCATTAAAAAGTCTAGATGGCCTTCCCATTTAGCTTTTTCCCCCAGATATTTATTAGGCATGACAATTTGGCCCTTAATGTTTGTTGTTGATAGTTTCCAGGAATATTTTCCCAGAAGCAGAAGGAATACTTTGAAATACAATTTTGTTACAATGAATTGTAGCAATAACTTTAAAAGAATGTATCAAAATGTGAGATGGGAAGGTGCTACTGTGCACTTCCTGTTGATGCTGTAGTGTAGTTTTTTAGTTCTACATTAAAATTGTAAATACAGTGAACAAAGCTAGACCCTTTTCATTTGATTGAATTTTTTAATACAACATTTAGAAGATAAATGAGGGCAGGAAATGTGGATGTGATGTTGATTGTTGTTTTATTAATATACCTTCCAATGTTTGCATTTCAGTCAAAAAAAGTAAATTTGAATTAAGTTATAATCACATTTTTCATTTTCAAAATGTACTATTTGGACAATATTGGACAATTTCAGATTTTAGCAAAAATGAACAGCTATATTGAGGAAAGCTTATACTGTTGTATCAAATCAACTGAACAAATGGAAAAGGAAAACAATTGCAGATACCTTGTGATCAAAAATGTTAAACTTGAATATCAATCATTGTTGTGTGGAAAACTAAAAAAGTGAAATATACACATTTAGTTTGTTTCGATTGTACAAATAGATCATAAATATTCATGTCAAGTTTTGTTTCTGAACATGATTTTACCAACCTCTATGTTAATACTATTCAATACCCATGACTTGATAATCCTCAAACTGACAAAGTGCTAAAAGATGCCAGTCCATGTGGTGTAATTTTATCGACAGCCACTCATATTGTGAATGCTCTGTGATTCATACTCCCATACTGGAGTGCCAGTACTTGTTAACGTTTCTACCGCTTGTGCATATCTGTCTGTGATTGAGAGCACACACACACACACAGATACAGTCAAGTCGCACACAAAAATGGATCCTCATGTAGCATTGCATTGTATTGCACTTCAGTGCTATGGCCATAGAGTGGCGGCTTTGTATAAAGAAACAAGCCCACATGGCTACAGATTTCACAGCATCAAAGTTGAAAATCACAAGTGTAAGAGAGGCATTAAGGCAAAAGCACAAACCAAGCTTACTGCTCCGCCGACAACCATAATGGGCTGAGCACTACTGACGGCCTTACCGCCTCCATGTCAGGTCAAATGAGGACAGTGTTTGCACAGCAAACCGATATAATTTTAAGACGGTCTCTATTTATGCAGACTTCATCTGACATAGTACATACATGTGGAAACGTACACATTGATTGTGACCGTTTGGCCAGCATCTGTTGCCAGGCATTGCTTGATGTAACAGATTAATTTCACCCGCTCTGTACTCGTGCTACCGATAAAAAAAATCTACCCTTTTTTTATCTGTTTAGATGGGCTTGACTCAATAGGTTGTATTTTGATCCCAGTTTGGGCTGTAAGACACACACAAGAGGGCCTGTGAGTGCATACCAAACAAGGCTAGGTTTTTTTTGAAAGAATGTTCCGATTTTTATCTTGTTCTATAGTTGCAGGGCACGGAGTATTGTTGTCGAAACCGTTGAATTGTACAATGGATGAATAGGCATGGCCCAATAGTAGTTAAGCATTTGAAAATGAAAAGGGAAGCGGTATCATGCCAGTTTCAGTTTAGATCCAGCAAAAAAAAGAAAGATTATAAAATGTAATTTAACACACACAAAAAGAACAACTTGACTTTCAGTTATTTTTAAACCACCTACCAGAATCAGTTGTATTCACTTGAACATTTAAAACATAATTTAGAAACAATACTTGTTTTGTAGTTTGCATGTGCTGACGACTGTTTCACTTTTTGTGATGCCCAGTGGTGCAGTTAGTTTAAACAAAATCTAGCTTTTAGCAACAGTTTTTAGTTCAGAATCTTGATCTGTCTTTGCTCTATGCTCTAACACTCCATGTTTTTTTTTAACTTCCAAAAGGTTTCCATTCCAGTTCTACCACATTGGATTAACATGTACTAAGATTATAACAAGGAAGACTCTCTATCTTAATCCAGAAATAATCTGGAGATTAGACCCAACGGATTAAGCAACAATTGTCCTGAATGGGGTATTGTTGAATGTTACCTTGGTAAACACATTGCAGTAATGATCACTTTGCTAATCCTGTTACAAGCTTGAAGTAAAATTCCAATTTATCTACATTTTTATAAACTATCATTATACCGATCCAATGCTGTTTACTGGCAGATATTTTCTGTTAAAATATCATTGGTTCATTTAGATTTTTCCAATTAGTTGGTTGTAACTTGTGAGTGGAGCAGATGATGTGAGTAGAATAAAACGTCTAAATGAGCAGGATTTTTTCCCTAATTTAATTTAAATTGTAATGAAAGATCTTGAAATGGATGTCATTTCTTTGTTCAACTTCTTAGAAGCGTCCCACATGAGAATTGGAACCATCATCCATGTTTGAAGTCAGTTCAGTTTCTTCTAAAAATTGCTTTTAAATTGAAAAAAAGATCATCACTTTTACAGTAAATTTAATTGTGACTTTAGTCACTGACTTTCTAGTGTCGGAGAATTTTGTTTCTGTGATTGTAGAGTCACCACACCGTGTGATCCAGCATTTGTGACCTGCATAATTTTCCCATTTTCTTTTGAAGTTGAGCGTATTAAACTTTAACTTCGTTGGGAATTTATGATGCAAAACATGTGCAGCGCTCTTGCCAGGCGCTGCTGTAGAACATGCAGTTCCAATCTGTTCACAATGCGAGAGATGTCCTGGTCCTAATTATGTTCACAAGCTCAACCTGAGGGGGATAAGGGGCCAAACATTCAATTCCTACAGGATTGGCTGTGACTTTGGATTGGTAGTAATCCCCTAGAAGTGCAAATGGAACAGGGTCAGGAGAAATCTATCTTGCCACAAATTGCTCTCTGTTTGCCTCTTGTTTTTTGGGCACTAGATACTTGGAACAGTTCAGTCACAAATGTATATGCATACTTTTATGTTTGTTTTAAAATTTTGGGGGGAGTTCCATGTGAACAAATTCTTACACATTTAACCAAGTCAGGAGTTCAAGCACAAAATTAAACTTTCTCCGCCTTTTTATAGAGAAGAACCTTACAATTTGCAAAAGGGTCCAATCTGTGAAGCATACACATAAGTACATTTACAAGTATCAAGTTTTCTTTTCAAGTTCAAATTGTTACCAATACAGAACAACTTAAAATTGTTCGGGCCAAGTTAAACGGTTTTTGTAATTTTTCAACCACAGGTTTTTGGGGGCATGTGTTTACACACTGCGCCGACCTAATTGTTAACAATATGATGCAGAGTGATTTTTGTATTTACTTGTTTGCTCAAAGCCAGAAGCCTTGCAATAAATACATGCAAGTACCTATTAAGAAACCGTTTTTGTGTACAAAGTACAGATAATGATTTATGAAGCTTTTCTAAGCTTGACGCCATGCCAGTCAATTGTAACATAAAGATAACATTACTACAAAAAAATGCCTGGTTGGCTTATTTCTTTCATCACAGTATAGTTTTTGATCTATCGAACTTTGAACCCCTGACCTTTGCACCACGCTTGTGCTGAAGTTTACCCAATTTGAAACAACTGTGCATTGTGTAGTTGTGTTCATAAACAGACGTGTACTTTTGTCTGGGTTATTTTATGTTTAACATGCTTGTATATTACTGAAGCCAAACCTGGCCTTTTTTTACTCACTGGTATAATCATGAAATCAGCTGCAGCGGCAGCCAGGGCGGACATTTTTCCATATATCAAGTTGGGGGTTACCTCTGTGCCAGTATACACAATGCACAGTTCCTGAACCCACATATAAATCATCCTGATCTTACAGTAAACTCATAACTAGTGCCTGACGTACCTTGGGGCACTTTGAACTATGGAGGCACTACTTAAAGGGAAGGTAACTGTACTGGTATTTCGACTCTAACCAGTTTCAATAAGTAAATAATTTTCTGAACCTTTGGAAAATGTCTAACAAAGTATTTCTATCTCTTTTTTTTAAGAAAAAAGAAAAAGAAAGAAAAGTAAGTTTGATGCCAATTTGTTCTATTCAAAACTTTTTGTTAACTGGTTTTCAGAAGTCAGACAGCTTAGACCAATACACAAAAAAAGAACTGTTCTGAAAAGAAGCTGTAATTGTTAACAGAACCCAAACAAACATGAACAGAAGTTGCTCCATTTGACATGGTTCATTTTTACAAAGACATGAAAGTGCATGCAGTTTTCAAAAGTGTATTACTGGGCCATTTCCACAAAAGCACAAAATAAAAATCATTCTGAGCACATTTGACTGATTACACATTAACAAAATATATTCTATGTCAGTTTATGTGGTATTTTGTTTTTGGGGGGGGGGGAGTTTTGGAGAAAAGGAAGTGAAGGATAAATTAGGTTGAAGTCCCAGGTGTTTTTTTTGTGGCAATCTTTATTTTATATTGATACTGTCTTTTAGTGACATATACCAACTACCAAAATATACACAGTGCCTTTAATGTCAGGAATTTGGGCTTTATAGTAAGGGCTGTAACTAATCCAATTTACCTTTTATATGCTATCTGCTGTATCAACTCAGACACCAGGTCTTTCGAAAATTTGAAGAAGAAAAAAAATGCAAGGCAATCGGGACACAATGAAAGGCAACGTTCTGCCCCAAAATTCACACAACAGAGGATCTGTCGTTGAGAGTTGTATCTATGGGCGCCTCTTTTTGGAGTGGACCCAACGAGTTTTGAATGGCTTTCAATTGTCATCAAGAAATACTAGTTTTTTATAAATGCCTGTTGTGATGACGGTTGATGCGTATTTTTGATTTGACAAGAGATGAAAAGAAACACTAACTTTATACTTTTTATTGGATCAGCTGACATTAATCTTTTGAGCTAGACTGTAAAAAAAAAATTGGTTTGACGAAATCGGAGGTCAATTTTGAAATGACATTTTTCCTCCTTAAAACAAGTTTGCATAATCGCCAACACCAAGCTATGTGGATTAATTTGAATGAGACCATTTATTTGGGTTTTGATTAACGCCTGAACTTCAATTAACTGCCCATCTTTGTAAGGCGCAAGTTGTTATTGCTGTACCACGTCGCAGGCAAATTGATGATCCGCTTGTATCACATCCGTAATCTTGAAATTGCACAGCGTAAATTGACAGTCCGTTATTAGTGGATGGCAAGTTAAGAGTGAAGGTTAGAATGCAAGAAGGCTTCATTATCAGCATGCACAAGGCAAGCCCATCACTTCCATTCTCAAGGAGGGGCAAATCTTTAACACATGCCTCGTATGATATTGAAGATCGCATCCAGCACATTTTAAACTAATTTAAAAGTGTAGCCTGCACCATGCTAAGCTGAAATCGTGTTCTAATTCATGTCAGGTTTTTTGGGGGCACAGATGTGAAAAACACTCTGATGGGCATCGCTCACCAGAACACCAATTTAAACAAACAAATATTCAAACAAATCACAGATTTCAACCACCTTGTTTTTTGTTTGTTTTTCCTTCAAATTCTTAGTATCCCATTTTGCAGGGACAATCAAAACTCAATTAAAACCTTAAAAGGGACGTTTGCAAAGCTCCCATTGTTGTTTTTGTTCTGCATGGATTGAAAGAATTTAAGATTCGAGCAATTCACATTTTTTAAATAGTTGAAACCTTTTTTTGAAATCGTTGCTTTGATTTAAGCGACTGTGGATTGTTCAAATACCAGCAGGGGGGGAGTCACAAAGGAACAAGCACTTCAAAATTTGTGATTGCAAACCATTGCATTGGACTTCACAATAGTCATCTAATAGAGTGTGTCCTATGCATGGGTGAACACACAGGTTATCTGTTGGCCAAGTTTTTACTATTTCAAATCACAGATTACATCGTTTACAGTATTTACTAAACCATTAATAGTAATCTGTTTTGGTGATAACATGAGGGAGCATTTCGTCACGAGGCAGCATGGACAAAGGAACGAAGCGAACCCCTTTTCGTTCTATCATATTTGGGAAAAATATGCCGTTTATGTGATATGGGATATCTATTGTACTGCTCCAGTTGCGTGTCACTTATTCCACTTTGCGCGTGATAAAATATTTAGGGTATTGAATTAATGATAAAGAATCCAGACAGTTCTAGATGATGTTAAGGTGGCAGTTTTTATTGACTCGGCTGCTTCCTGATCGAAGAGAAGAAGTTGTTTCATCAACATAACAACATGACTTGTTTGAAAAGATATCTTTGAAATGTCCTTGATTCCAGCATTTTGTGGAATAGTTTTTATATAGTACACAGAGCTTGTCTATCTGTACATTTTTCTACTTAACTGAGCATGACATGTACAATTTTGCTTTTGGTTTTATATTTTTCTGAACGAAATTGTGGAGGGAATGGTGTTGTATTCAATGGAGGCAAATTGATGCACAATTTTTGTAACATTGTTTGCACAGACAGTTATTGGTAATCACAATTGCATAAAATGTATTTTTAAGCGCACCACTTTTTAAAAAGCCTACCAAAAACCAAGAAACATTTTAAGCCAAAAAAGGGTAATCGTAATTGAGGAATAATATCTCTGTTTTCCATTTTGAGGTAGAAAAGTATACATTTAATTTTTGTGGATGCTTGTGGCACAGTGTTTTTTGTTTGTTAAAATAGCGCAATTAAAGCAGTGCAGGAACTTATATACCAAATTTAGAAGAAAAGAAAAAACCCAACAAGATTCACCAAAAGATTTCAAGCTCTTTATTTTCTAAAGATTTGTTTTCTCCTGGAGATGTATCGTACATGTAGTAATAGATAAGCTCATATTCTCCATCCTCCGATCTCAGACACACAGCCAACAAAGGCCATTAAGACTCCCTACCCAAGGGAGGACAGCAGTATCCCCTTCAGTTTCTGTCTTCTTCTTCCCCCCACGCTTGCTGGACGCTGCTAGATCCCATGATTAATAAAGTGATCAGAGAGCATCTCATTGCGTCCTACGTCAGCGTCGCCGCACATCTCGGTGTCTGTAATTTGCTCTGATTGGGGGACTTGCATTGAGTCGTGCTAACGTTTCATTACATCATGAGAGTGGTAGAGACTGGGGACATACCGAGTGAGGTTCCCGTAATGCTCAACTTACCCATACACTTTACTGCTAATAAGTGAACAACCGCTGGTTCAATCAGCCCGTTATTAACTGAATGGGGACCCAGAAAGTTGGGAACCCTTTGCTCTTTCGGAGCGGGTCACCTGGGGAAACTTGGATAATGCCGGCAGTGAGCTGACACGGAATGACCCTTCGTGGCTCTTTGGCTAAACAACGAAAGTGATTTTATGAAAATTAATATGGATGATAAACACGTCTTGCTGTAGCTAGTCATATTTCCAGTTTTCAAAAAAGACATTGAACATTAAGAGGAATTCCACTAATTAATCTATTTTACAGGGTTTGGTTATTGTGGATTTATTTAATAAAAAGCGAAGAGGCTAAACATTGATAAAGAGTATTATAGTCGGAAGTTGTGCTCATCTTCCAACATTGGTACAGAAATTAAATCACATGAGATGAAATAGATTTTAAATTGTAACCCCTCCGCTCAACGAAAAGCAAAACAAAAACCAATCACTTCAAACGCCCCGCTCCTGTGTCGTACAGTAAGATTCAAGAAAAGCAAAGATCTGCCTACCCCTTTAATATTTAAAGAGTTCACCCAGATTGACCTTGCAGGAGATAGCAGGGAGAATTAAAGGTTTCCGCAGCCAGGATTTAGCCCATTCACTGCACTTCCAATTTAGCTGCCTGACTCATGTTTTTGTTTTCTTGGGGTCTTGGTGTGTCCTAACTGTTGAATGTTGACACTAGCGGCGGGATGTTTCGGAGGAAATTTACGCAGGTTTGTCGGCTAAGGCTCAGCTGATATCTTCCCTGTTATTCTAAGATTGGGGGCCCTAATGCCCACTGAGGAAGAATTTAATGGAGGCATTTTTTCCGGGCGGGTTAGTATCTAGAGCGACAAAGAGCTGGAGTGTCAATGACTCCATCTGAGTTACATTTGGGGCATAACAAGAATTCAAATTACTTGTGTGTTACAGGTCTTTACAGGGTAAAACCTGTTTAGAAATTATATTTTTTAAGTTGTGTTTTATTATGCACGTTAGCATTATGATTTTTTCAGAGTACTGTTTGTTGACCATTACATATGAGTCAAATAGCTCTAAATTTATTGCATTTTGCAAAGATTTAAAAGAAACAAAACTGTAAAGATTGAATCTATTTTTGTTTTGTAGAAAACATGAAAGTGTATTCAAATTACTCTGATTTGCTCTGATGTGGTAGTAGATTCACAAAATGCCTAACTTACTAGGTAAAATGTGCAAACAGTCATTAATTTTCTGCTATTAAATTGAAGAATTTTGACAAAATTTGGTCCAGTTAATCATTATTTTGATTAAAATGTTTTGGGTAATTTAGTTTGTGGAAGGCAGTTAAAGGCAGAACCATGTGTGTGTCATTCAAAATGAAATGAAATTATTTTGTCAAGTTAAACCGCTTTTATTAATTCAAGTACACTCAAAAAGTGTTTCCTTTATAAACTCTTTGCTGTTTGTAACAAGTAAACTATTGTTTTTATTTCCCCTTCTCTAAAATGTTTCAAATTCTCAAAAAATACCACCTCGTTCCTCTTTCCTGCACCCTTCTGGTGCCATTTGCCCTCAGATTTCACCCCCGGATTAACCATTCTTGACACTTAATGAGCTCACATCTACCCTGACCAACCCATCAGGCTTTAAGCCCCCTAGTGATAATTGGCCTGGGCAGGCCAGCCATCTATGCGCAACCGTGGCCAGCAGATCACGACCCCAACCTCACAAGAAATTAATTTGTAACTCATACCCTTTTCCCGATACTCAACTCTCTCCTCCAGAAGAGTTTGTAGAGAGTGAAATTGTCAATTAATTAAATTGCCAAGTGTTCAGTGCAACACAGTCTCGCGCAGATAATAACAAATGTATAAAACCTTATAATCACTTGTTTTGTATGGAAAGTTGTAGCTCGTGTCTCAGTGAAGAATAAGTTGTTTTAAATTCGTTTGTTGGCACTGAATTTGAAGTGAAGGACAGGAGGATAAAATCGGTTAACTCCATTCTAAAGAAAATCCCTCATTAATAATAAAGGGGTAAACTTCAAAGAGAATGTTGATAATGGCGTGTAAAGAAGTATGCCACATATGGTCACCTTGAGTTACTTTGTTGCATTTCAAATGGTCAACGAACCCACCATGGTTATTATTGCAGAGCTATGGTCAGTGGACATAAAAAGGTCCATTGCTTCAGTGAGGAACAGGTCCCTGGTTGAGTGAATGAGCAAACGATGGTGCTGTTTTGGTCCAGTTTGTGCAGTCATGCCTTCTTGGTGCAGTGTTCATGTAGAATTCACTGTCAGTTGTGAAAGGAAGTACTTGTACATCATTCACTTGAGGAAGTTATTTTAGCAATTCATAATCTCAAGTGTTGGGATAAGTTTCTGGATCCACATGTACAGGGTTCCCATTGCAGGCATGCAATGCTGAGCTCAATGGACCTGCTAAGGGCACAGATGTGCTATACACAGATCAACCTTGCTTAGCAGACGAGCAGGACACCAGACAAAAAGGCCCTTGGGGTAGATATACTGTATTTCGACTGGTTTCCTGCTAACATTGTGCTAAGCAATTTAAATTCTTGGGAACCATTGTCTTGGATGCTGAAGAAAAGAACCAGGCTCAGTCAACATTTTATTACCTGTCCTAAGTTGGCAGCCCTTAATTTCCCGAAAGGAGAAATTTTTGGAATTGTTTTGAAATCACCAGAGGAGGAACTTTCTCTTTCAGTCTGATCATGTTACCTTAGCATAACATGGCTAAGCTGTGTAAAACCAGTCTCTATTCTCTACACCCATGCTTAAACGAACACGTAGTAGGATCATAATATGTTGGCTTTTGTCAACGTAATGCTGATTTGTGACAATGTTTATGCACCACCTAATTAGCAATTCTACCAGTATGTATGTTCACTCAAAATATTTTCACGAATTATTCCTTTAATAACGTCAACAGAAATTGATTCACTTCAAATGTTTTGTTTTGTTTTTTTACTACATACTGATAATCCATTCTAGTAGGGGTCACGACCCCCACCAAGAAGAGCCAGGAAAACAAGGCCAAAGTTTACTGAGGCTGTCTTTTGAGTAGTGTATGGCACAATGCATTTTTTCTTCTATTATACAGTATGCAGAGCTCAATGTGAATGAAAAGGGGTAATTTTATCTTCACTACAGATACGAGTCAGAAACTTTTGACTTTTTGGTCCTTTGTCTTTTGCTTGGTTTTTTTTCCCCCCTCTTACAAACCAATTCTGACAGTTGTTCATAATCTTCAAACAACTTTCAGTGGCAAGAAATAATTCTTCAATTTTTTCCTTCCCTTAATTTTAGTCGGATAACTATTTATGATATGAATTGCTAAACATAAGGGAGTGTGTACTATTTCACTTTAATTAGCAACATTTATAGTATAGCTTATATTTGTGCAAAATAATTTTAGAAAAACTGGGGGTTTTGGGTCAAAATATTAAAATTGTGTTGCCATTTTTATTTGTGTGGTCACATCACCTCTTCCTGCAGTTTCCAATAAAAAGAACGTTACTATTTAAGAACAGGTAACTTTACCGTTTGGTAAATAAATATCTGCTGCCATCCTATCCTATGAAAAAGTGTTCACAAAAATTGATAACATTTGTAGGAACAATGTAATTTACTTGAAACCCAGAGTAATATGTTGAGAACAAAATTTTAGGGTGAGCTTTTAGGGCAGGTTGTACTGTATAATTGATTGTGAACATAAATCAGCTGCTATTGTTTTCAAAATTGCTGCTTAGAATGTTGGAGATTATCTTAATGCAGAATCACATTAAAATAAAAAATATGGGTTTATGATTGAGTTTTTGAAATCATGTCTGAAATATGAAACTTTTTATTTTTTTAATTTTTATCAAGCAGTGAAATGAGAACATTCCAAAATTGGATGTTACTTTAACTAATTAGTGACAATGACTCGACTTTCTTTGGAATAATGAAAATTTAGTACGCACTGATTGTTTCATCATGCAGCAAATATCCAATTATTTCAGGTCAACTTGGAATTAGATAAACAAGCTAAAAAAGGCAAACATTCAATGGTTTTTATTAACTTATAAAGTCTAGATCCACACATAGATATTTGAACCAATAGATTTATCTATCCGATACACATTGCCTTAAAATTATTGCTGCTATACCTGTGCACATGACCATAGATATGACATGTACAGATTGCAAAGGTTAACTATGTGCTGTTTCGCACATGAATATTTGATGTGCATGAACACATTTGATTTAAGGGAGTAGACTGAAAACAAAGAACATGTTTAAATATGCAAGTTGTAGATTTTCTTGTTGTTAAAAAACCTCCGCTGTTTTGATAGACCTTTTATGAAACAAACTTTGCAAATTAAAGTATTTATTCAAATCTGCATTAAAGACGACGCACAGGTTTAATAATTAGGTTTGGTTAGTTTCAATCTAAAAGCCCTTTGATTGTTCTGCTCATTAGTTCATGTTTAGATCTACCTCAGACAAGTTTCCACCTGTTAAAGTTGTCAAAGACAGAAAAATATTAGATAAAGACTCCGCAAATTATCAATGATTGTGCAGAAAATCCCTGACAATAGAGGGTTCATTGATTTCTTTTAAAATGTGATAATTGGATTAAAATTGGATGATGGGAATAAGTTTACTCTCCCAAGTAAAAAAAAAAAATGTACTGTACTTTCCCTTTAATTTTCATCAAGATCAACCAATGAGGTACTTCTAGCTAGTTATCATGTATTAATTTAGACACGCATGGATAAGGATGTACATTGCAAACATCATACTGGAGTACAAACAAGGCTTTACTCTTTCTGTTGCTGTTGTTACAATATAAATTGTCTCAGCTGGCCAAGCGTCCCTTCAATTTTGACCCCTGACCTGTAGCAAGAGAAATTATGTGAATTTGGATGCTGGACCTTCTTTCCCTGACCCAGCATCCCTTTCACCTCTGACCTCTGACATGATGCAAAGGGAAATCTGCGTTATTTGTGAGTGTCTCCGCTCGTTCTCCTTGACACAAATTCCTCGTCATGCGAGGAAACGGCGTGCCCCCACGATGGTAACCAAAGGGGAAGACAGTACTTAACCGTCCAATTGGAGCCTTCCTCGTCTCTTCACAGCGTAGAACCAGTTTCTACCAATGGGGAGAGAAAGTCTGGGAAGGGTAAGAAGGTTGTCTGTGGAACTTGGACAACTACTTAACTGATAAAACAGTGTCACTTACATGATGTGGCGCCTGGCACAACCGTGGCAGACTACTGTATCACATTTAAAGAGGATGCTGGGTTCTTTGCTTGTTTTGTTTTTTGGGAGGTTTCGTTTAGTTAATCAAATGATATGCATGGTTTATAGGGTGACCTTTCCATTCATGATGTGATCATGCTCAGAAGGTCAAAGAAATGTCTGCAAGTGTTGGGATTTATTTTAAGCATTGACTTTTACAATGTGATCAAACTCAATGTGGTATTTAAATCATGCCCACAGATTAACACATTGTACACTGTCCATTTTACTATGAATTTTTTAGGTGGCAAATCAATATTTGGTTACCTTTTTTTGTGTGTGATGGTTGGTCCCAGTGTCTAGTTGGAGTGCAGTTGTTAATGTGCATTCTGTGATACATTTGTGACATTCAAGGTAATCTGAATGTGGTGAAATTGCAATGAAATATTTAACACTAGATAAAAGCCAAGCGTAATCTGTCAAAAATGTCAACAAGTACCATTATAAATGCATTATAAGTAGTCGTCAGTGTGTGTGCATGCAAACCCCTCATCTCATTTTCCTGTGGCTTTCAAAGCTTGTATTAATGCAATAATTCCCTCCATTTTTCCGTCGCAAATCCAATTTGATGAGCACTCCCCGATTGATAGTGGAGCCTAATGCCTCCGTAGGCACAGCCAACAATGGCTGGAAACGGACTCCGAAAGTCGATCCGCTGACGTGTTCGGAGGCCTCAATCTCTAGGAACGAAGGGATGGATTACATGTATCAAGAGCGTGTTTATTCTATCAAACATGTCCATTGACCGGGGAGCGGTGCCGCAGTCCGCTGTAACATTAGTCCAAATCGTAGCTAATGACCGGCGTTCCGTACCGTGCGTCCATTTACTTGGCTCCTCACGATGTGTAAATTTGGCAAGGGGGGGGGGGGGGGGATGAAATTGGGATGCGGGGCTGAGGCGAACTGTACGCGGTAGAGTTGCCAGCACTGGGACTGGTGTCGCCTTACCTGACCTGGCCAGGTCGCTAATCAGGGAAAATCAAGAGAACGTGCTGGCAGCATTGTATCACCAGGAAGACTCAACCAGCGCAGTGTAAACATAGATGGGCAGGCTGATTCTTATGGGTTTGCTGGCATCCTTTCTTTCTCCATCAGATCATATTCACAGCACTCTCTCTCTCTCTCACTCACTCTCTCTCTTATAGTAAAAGCCCCCATAAAAACTACTGAATGAAAAAAGCTCAGTCCAGGAGCCTTGCTAGTTCTTGGAAGGTGAACATAAACTCTTGATAGAAACTTTACAATGTGTGGGGAATTAATTGGCACATAAACTTCACATTGACATTTTGTTGTGTTGCATATAAAGTGAAGAATGTGTCATCTGGAGAGTGTGGCTGCTCCTATTGTGGCTGGAAAAACTATCCCCCACTTTGATTGTTATTTCAAGCGAAAGTTGTTTCTTGCCGGATTTTCATAACAACATTACAGTAAACTATTTCCCAAAAGGAAGAGTTTGTTGTTGTGAAGTGGTTCTCACATTTATAGATAATGCATCCAACAGACTATGAATATGATTTTCAATTTATTTTTTTTCTTTTTTTTTTTTCTTGACTTATTTGTGTAAGAGTAAAACCAACCAAACGTAAACAATTTTTAACAGTACTTTTCATGAAAGGTAGCCTACCATGTAATCATGGCTCTCTTCCCTATAAAAGTAAGTTAGTAATTTCTGTTAATTGTAAAATGCTTTCTGATATGAAAGTTTGTTCACTCTCCAAGGCAGAATCTTTGTTGTACCACCACAAAAAGTCTTCTGAAGTGACTTAAAGATTTAAAAAACATGTCTCCTCATATGTGTTTTTCTCGTAAAACCCCCAGCAGCAAGAATTGTAATGAAAATTGTATCTTTCTTCTTCCACTGTGTAGTCAGCATTGTCTGCACTTCCAGAATTTCCTGTAGCTAAACCACCCCCCCGAGTCCAAACCAATGAAAAGAGAAAAGGGTCCACTTATTATCCACGATTTGCTCCAGTTTGTTTTCTTTTTCCTTCTTTTTTTGTGTATCTTCCCGGGGAAGAGACACGAATCCTTTGGGACATTGCACACGCCGGCTTGTTTTGAAGCAGCTTCCGTGATGCACGCTACCTGTCTATACAACTCTCCAATCAGCTGGAGTATAATGGCCACACCTGGCTTGAATAGATGACCAAATGAATGGGCGGTTAATTAAATCCTCTTGACAGAACAGGCTTGTAGAAGATGACAGAAGAAAAAGTCCAGTCCAAACTTTAGGCTCAGAGAGAAAAAAAAGAGTTCCATTTAATGAGAGCAAAAGTTGTATTAGGGCGCTAATATATGGACCTTCCAATTAGTGGAGTCTCTGTGAATCCATTTGGTAATCTGATGAAGTGGAGTTAGACACCACACTAAAGACTACTCTGGTCAGGAGGGTAAATCCTTGAGATCTAATGATAACACTTTGCCCCTTGGTTAGTTAAAAAGTGTAGGACCCAGGACATAATGTTGATGTTGGGTGGTCTCAAAGTGGGGAAAGGGGAACAATTTAAAAATTCCTCAAATTTCTGAGATCATTTCCACCAACTCTTAACGGAAAAGGTCTTAGGATAAAAGTTGTTGGTGAAGCAGAATTCCATCAGTTGGGATGTAGGAACTGTTGCCTGCTGCTGCGGAGATGAAGGAATTTGCCCTGAAATACTTGAGAACTATGATTACATACTAGAGATAACTCCCTTTTATCACTCTGTTGAAAAGGAAAGGGGGCAATGTGGGTTGTCTAATTTAGGCTCATATTCAGTAATATTCACCAATCTTTGCGATTGTCTGGCCAGGGACAAGCGAGTATAAAACCCCATTGTGGGCTTAGCCAGGTAAGCTGAATAGGACCCAACGCCTGTAGTACAATAGACCCCCAAAGCAAATAATTAGACAGGGGATGGTTGGCCCATCAACAATGGTTGGTGTGCCAGCGCAGGGTTTTTTCATGCAGGCAGTTTCTAGGCCAGGGGG
The DNA here is from genome assembly GCA_037783415.1 of Leptasterias polaris. NCBI lineage: Eukaryota > Metazoa > Echinodermata > Asteroidea > Forcipulatida > Asteriidae > Leptasterias > Leptasterias polaris. The sequence goes on from JAZGTN010000089.1 coordinate 3,235,257, forward strand.
TGTTTATGTGGCCCATGCTGAATGAAAGAAATCCTGACTTCTTGAAACATATTCAACCATTTTTCCCCCCTTGATTGTTCATGGAAGAGGGGGGGGGGGGGTGGTTAAATTGTTTTCATAATTTGTATGGCAATTGTGTTTTGAAAAACAGGGACATACAGAGGGAGTCTGTTCGGAAAAAACAATCGTGATGCTGGAAGGATGTGTTTGAATTGGTTTAGGCACAAATCCAGACTATGAGAAAAAATGTTTTTGTAAACACCCTCGGTGGAACAGTCTACTTATCTTGTGAACGGTACGGGGTGTAATAACACCGGGAGTAAACAAGAACCTGCAGACTGTGGTTTCCAAGACTTGTATTCATAAAGTGTATACGCTTCTAATGAGGCATAAACATGTGCCGTAGATTAATTGATGTAGGAATTGTGTTGACAACTCTCATTTGGTTTGTAAGTGATTAGGCACTTTTCCCGTGTTTTTCACCAAATTCATTTTGAGAGGCTATCTGCCGTAAAAAGTAAAACTTGTATGGAGACAAGAAACCCATAGGTGAGATGTACAATCGGAGTGGTAGACATATAGTTGTCGAGTCTCCAACAGATTCACATGTAGTGTTACAGGATTCAATTTGGTATAACAAACATGTGAAACTGTGTTTTCCAGATCTCATGGTGTTGAAGAAGGGACAGTACATCAGTGGTATTTGAAGAGTAAATTGATTCACTTCAGACTGTTTTTTGCAGGGTTGTTATAGCCCTTTATGTTTATATCGGGCTTATTTCGGTTGTGACATTTGAAATAAGTAACAGTGATTTTAGAGATTGCTATTTTCTTGATTTTGACAGTATTTAGAAATATTTTTCTTGAAGATTGATACTGATATGAACTTAAAAATCAGTGAGCTTTCAGATTGTAACTTATCAATTTGTTTATGTACTTCAACCCTAGACATAATTCCATTTGATTTTCCGTCTGTAATCAGGTTTCGCTGTGGCGAAAAAAGCATCAACCGAAAGTTGCTTGATTTCTACTTTTTAGTGTTGAATAATAGAAATATCAAAACTCAAATGTTGTCTTCAGAATGTTCATTCCATTGCTAGGAAACTTTCTCAGTTTATTTTAGTGATAAGATTTATTGAGACTATAGGATTGGAATCTTAAGTGTAAGCCAGAGGGGTGATGGTGTCTTTGGACACCCCATTTTGAATTTAAACACCCTGTTTTATCGGTCATTTTAAATATGCAACTGTATTGTAAAGTGAACAATTTGGACACCCAAGTTTATAAATTTCCAGCAAATTTGGACACCCTTTTAGTTTTACAAAATCCTGGCTTAAACCTTGATTGGAATGAAAGTACTCCTCAACAATCCAATCGGTACGTTTAAAGGACAACTTGTCCTACTGTCTCCCGATATTTGCCCTGGCCATGTCAACCCAAGACCTTATACAGTCTGTATACACAGCCATTGTGATGTATGTGTTTGCTTACCACCACTTTGTACACAGTGGAGACAATTCTTAAGTCCACTACAGCATTCTTGTAGAGGGGCTTAGACTGTCATTCCCGTAAAGAAGTTAGACAGGGAAGAATGAAGCCTACTTGACCCATAAAAAAAAACTGCTACCTTGCAAAGGACTGTTTGGTAGGTTAAACATATTTAGACTGTCATCTGTAAAAAGGTGGCGTGTGATTGACATTTGGCTGGGGGAAAAAAAACGCTTTGAGATATGTTTCTTGTTATTTAGGTCATGACATTGTGTTATTGGCATGTGTTCATTCCATGAAATCAAGAAATATGAGTGCAAGGTACTGTGAAAAAACACCTTGTTGTGTTTTGGTCCAAAGAGATGATCAATTTTGGATTTTTATTTACAAACAGTATACATTATTCTCATCGAAACAACGAGACCTACATAACCGTAAATATTTATTAACTTGTTTTTGTGTCTTTTTATGTATTTTTTCCCCTTTTTTTCTTTTCTTTTTTTGTGTCTCACAATCAAAAATCCTAAGATATGTCCTCTTTGATCATGATAAAAGAAGTGGTATCTCAAATAAATATGCTGAAAAGAAAGGCAATGGAAATAACTGGAATCCCATTTGATGGCGACTTTTGAAATCAACTTATATTTTGATAAATATACAGGGCTATATTCCCGTCCAATCACATAAATTAAGTTATACCAAAATTTGCTGTCAGAAGTCTGTAAGGCTGGCTTGTCCGAAGTCATACATCATCTATGATTTCTGCATTGAATGCTCAATCAATTACTTTCCCTAAGACATCCCCGACAAGTACACCGTAGAAATAGCCCTAATGTCATTACAAATGTTACAATCCGTCCCAAGTTAGTAAATCCGATTCCGATGGCTAAATTCCTCCGTTGCTCCCCCTTTCCCAAAAGCATCACAAACTTAATAAGGATTTGTCGTGGTCCCAATTTGTGTTGCTTTGAGAAAGTTGTTTGCACAAACCGATCATAACCCATACAGGTTCCATGTGCCCTATTTATTATTATTATTCAATAGCTCAGGCTGCTTAATCCTGCATTCAATCAAGGTTTTTTTCTCTCTTGTCATTTATTTTGGTTCTCTCTCCTCATCCGTCCCCAAAGTGACAAGGTGTGGGGATGATGTGGCTGGTCACAAGACTCAGTTATATTGTAATGAGCCGTAAGCCCCATCATAAAAGGCAGTTTGCATAGACTGCCTCCTGACAATAGATGGGTACAGGTTAATTCTCTTGGTAATTAGGTTACCCATGCTTGTTGTCACCAATGGCTGACTACAGCAGACAAATGGCTTAGGTTGGGGCTGCATGGGACTGGGACTTTGAAGGTTACTGGATGGAAGAGATTGCAAATGCTGGGTGCCTTGTTGATGTATCACATAATACAGCAACACAAGGTTTGCATAATTTGTGTAAATTTGTTGAATCGCCCTATGGGTCTTGTGGCACTAAACCAACTGCACAGTCAAAAGTCTACCCCCCCCCCTCCCCCCCCCCAATATTTTGACCTATCTAACTGTAAATGTTGTTCAACAGCAAAGTGTAGTCAGCCAATGGCCTGACTGCAAGCAAAATTGTACAGAGAAAACAACAATATAAATTTTAACTTGGCAGCTACTTGGAAATATTGTGATCTTTTGACAGTTTGGTGCATGCTTGGCAGATGTATGTCGTGTACATTGCTCAACTTGTAACCAAGTTAACTTCGGTAAGAATACGCTAAATTTATTTGAAGAAGTGCATGACCGAGAGCTGAAACTAAACTCTTAACACAGTCCAATCAGAATAGCAAGAATTGTTTTTTATTATTGATTTTTTACAATTTTGCTATTGGAACATAAAGCAATACCAGTGTATAAATTGGCTAGTCTTTGTCCTACAGAACCATCTGATGGGAATGCAAATTTTCGCCCCAACAGAACTTTCTTATCACGACTTAATTGCAGAAAAAAAGAATTTAAAAACTTGAACAAACAGTTTTCATGACACACATTTGGACATGAGTTGCAAATGACTGATTTGCAGGGAACACTTTTCTTACAACCTTCTAACAGTCTCGATCGAGATTTGTTGTCAGAGCAACAAATATCAAACACACTGTCATCATCATCATCATCCTACCAGAACATCTCATTCCTTGATTGCATCTTATTTCCTCAGTTTAGTTATCTAAGATGGTTCAGGTCTATGTAGTTCAAAGACCGGCAAGAGGTACGCTACCTTTGTTAAGGATCATACACCGTACTTACACCAATCTCATTTCCCCCCCATCCCCTTCACAGATCAAACCCAGAAAGCTTTATAAGGGGCAAGTGCAAGGGCCCTGGCTATGGTCCTGAGACTGATGATGGATGCAATCTTTCACCTTGCACTCGAAAAAAGTCCGCAATCATGCCAAAGTAAATACTGACACATTTGTCTGAAATGCCTTAATCAATGCTGGGCCCTACTATTGTGCCGGAGAAACGGGCAGCATCGCTGAGCCACAAATGTCATCATCGTTACAACTTCTAGCTGATTGCACCCATGTAGTCTTCCCTCCCCCCCCCCCCCCCCCCCCCCAATCACTAAACGAATGCACAAGGAAAGACACAACCCCCCAAAAAGACCGTCACTCAGGCGGAATTTGACTCATCTTTGGTACTGGAAAATTATCTGTTTATTCCCTCCACTTCCTTGCTGTCTCGGTGTGGCATCTTCTGTCGATATCGTACCCCGTTCCTCTCTACTCCTCGATGCTCCCTTCACTTTATCAACAGTTTCGGATGAGCTGAATTGCATCTTGCTTGATAAAACATCGGCCACGGAACGTTTGCTAATCTTTGATTTTCCAGCGTGGTGCTGTCAATCCAGGCTGGGATGGGGTGCTTGTGGATGTCAGTGCACATCAACAAAACCAAGTACACCACGCATTCTTCATGCTTATCAGTTTTTCTGAACAGGTTCATTGGCCCTGAGTGTTAAAAGGGGCCAATAGCATTGACCAGGCAGACACAAGGGGCCATGGATGGGTGTAGCTATTGTTGTTTTCTACCAGCCCTGTAAAGCTACACCTAATAATACTGTATTGTGTACAACAACACAAGGTCAATAGTCAGAAATCAATTCCTGAATATACCCCATCTTATCTAACATTTGTGCGCTCTCCACTTGGAGTGCAGATGTAGATTTTACGGTTTCATTTAAAGAGATGATTCGGTGTTTGATGGCAACCTGATTGTAGAACAACTGGAATCAATCAGAATGAAGTCTCCGTGCTCGTACAGCCTGTATATAAGAGCAATCCCCTTGAGAAATTATACCCTGTATGTGGATTTATCAAATGGTTTCAATTATTAATATTATAAGTTTTGGGGCTTTGCATGGTGAGATTCGATATTTTTTGTACTTCTTAGTCGTACAAACATACATCTCTGTTTGGACGGAGTGTTGGCTTTTTGAAGAACCATTTGATTTGTTCATCGACATTTTGACTAGCAAGCTTTATAATCATCTTCTGGAGACTACTATCATTATTTATTCCACAAAACAATGCAATTTTCCACAAAACAATACATTTTTTTTTTTTTTTTTTTTTTTTTTTTACTGTTTAGTTTAATAATATAATTACATTGGGATAAAGAATATTTGTTAGATTTAAACAACTGTGTATTCAGTGCTTTCGGAGTTCTGCGCGGAAAACAAAATGTGTAAAATAAACCAACAAGATGAAAAATACAATGAAAAATGCAATGAAAAATACAAAAACCTAAAAATACAAACCCAGAACGGATTAACGGGTAAATAACATGCACAGTGTTAATGAAAGAAGGGTAATACAAAGAGCATGCAGATTAAATGTGTCAGGGGTCACAACATTAAATTAACTGCCATTACCTGCTGGTATGTTACCTACTACACAAAAGCAAGAAACAAAACCAGAAACAAAGTACTGCCAAATAAAAAAATTACGTGAGAAAAAAAAGCATTAATTAAGTAGATGCATAGATATAAATGTAAACAAACAAGTTAATTGGAAGTAGTGATTAGTGGATGAGGAAAAAATAACATAAATACTTAACAAGTAAACTGACACTAGTGTTTTAAATGGCACACAATACATGGCAAGTGCAATAAACCCAAAATCAGGTGAAATCCCCCCATCTGCAGGTTTAAGGAAACGTTACAAATGTGAAACTTTTTTTAAACTTTGGAAAATGCACTTTATAAGTCTTACTTATTATTATTTTATTATTATTAAACTTGATATCAGCACCGATTATCCAGAGAATTTTGTCTGATAATTGTAGTTGTGAAACAATATTGTCCCCAACTCCTAATTACTTAGTTTGGTTTGCCAAATCAAAATAAGAACAAATTGCATTGCAAAACAAACATTGTGCACTAAATTTGATGTTGAATTCATAAACAGCAAATGCAGCATACCTTTAAAAAAAAAATGCAAAATATAAAATAAAATTTGATTTCATCTATGTGCTATTAATGTACTAAATTAATGATGTTCAGATTTACAATATATTTTATGCAACAAAAAAAAGGCAATACCACCAGTGGCAGTTAAGCCACAGAATAAGTACAAAGTAATTAACATAAAAAGTGTCTACAGCTGTGTGCACAGTTAATTAAATCAGTTTTTGTGTTGAATTTATAGTATTGTTGATACAATAGCATCTAATCTCAGGATAGGACATACTGCTTTTTAGAGATATTCACTTTACATCCAGTACGTGCATAATTTAAGAGACAAAGATCCTTTCTGGTTCATCGCAAAATTATCGTTTTGATAAATATTCCATTCACTTTATTGTGATGATTATCCAGTAAGTCATTTGAAGAAAAAAAGCTACCCATGCGGAAGCGGCTACACAAGAGGAAGAACGGACTCTACACAGACAGCGAGTACAGGAGGCTAACAGAAAGAGCAGTTGGGCCTTTGTTGAAAGCTAATATAGCCCCAAGCCAAACGCTTTCACCAGCATTAGTTGCTACACTGTCAGGGTAGAATGTTACCTACACCGACTGGCCGTTTAGACCGAAGAGCAAGCCGGCTGAATGAATCATGCAATTTAGTGCTGCAAATCACTTCAATTTACCCAATCCTATTCGTGAAGAAGATTTTCCCTGAGCGTACACACTTCTCTTTTCTCCTACTCTTTCTTCTCTTTTCTCTTAAACATGTTTTTTTTTTTTTTTTTTCCGACTCGGAGCTGAACGGGGGAACTCATTTAAAAAGGAAGTGATTCCGCCTCATGCTTCCGACGGTTTGGCTTTTGCCATTTTTTTTTTGTTCGTCGGCGTTGCCGTGTGCCCCGTCGTTCCTTGTGCGTGACAATTATGTGACAGTGGGATTAGGGGTAAAAAGATTAAGACGATTGAATTGTAGAGCTCGCCTTCTTAGGAGAGGATAATTATGCCAGGCATTCACTTGGCCTTCATGCTTGGCTCTGCACACACGGCCCAAATGCAATTATTGGCCTCTTAAAGAAAAGAAAATCAATTTTTGTTCTTTTAGGCTGAATAAGCAAGCCAAACAAGGCATCCCGTTAAAAAAATGAGCAGAGGAGAAAAAAAAAGTATGGCTTCGTTATTAAACAATAAAGGGAGTCCATATGCCCCTTATTAGATTGAGCCAAGAACTAATAATTCTTCATTATAGGAAATTTGCATCTTATTGGTAGACTGGTTAATAAAAACTACAGTGCAATATGTTGGTGTATTTCTGGTATTCTGTCTTCTTATTTATGTGCTGGGCTGCAATCTGTTGTGTAAGGGGAGTGTTTATCATTAACGTTGAAGGACACAGTAATATCCTTTGTCCCAGTGAAAGAGAGACCCTTAGTTCCTCAAACATGTTAACAATGTATTCACTGGATTCATTTTACTTAATGGTAATCAAGAAACTGGAAATGATGGCTTTCTTAAAGAGCACATTTCCAGATGTGGGGAGCGAGTTATTGCTTAAACTGCAAGCTGCACTCACATGAGCCGCTTCTATTTATTACACACTACAGTAGAGACAATGGATACACCATGAACCACCCCCATATGGGGAAGTGATCAGGTTAGAGCAGGCAGCCACCCCCCTCAAAAAATAATAAAGACTTGAGCTTGCATTGGAGTGGTTTATTTGTGTGTGTGTGGTGAATTGGTAAAGCAAGACTTTAAGGAGGACAGTTGGATGATGTTGCTTTGGCTACCTCTGATCTCTCAGGTGGAACTAAGGACTTGATAGCGTGCCGATCGGACACACAAGCTTGGGTAGAGAGTGCATCCAGGGAGTAGTGGGAGGCAGCTTGCCGTAGCGCTGTGATCACTTTATTAGAAACATATTCAGCTGGTTGCAGATCGGGGGAAGAAAACAAACCCTGATGGTAGTGTATAATATTTACAATCTTGTTTTTGGTCGTCTGGAGGAATAGTAAGACTAGAACGGTTCGCTGAAGTTATACCCCCATGGCATTTCTCGTTCTGGCTGCCTGGGCTTCTTTGCACTGCTGTAGTCTCGCTTGCCCATGGTTTGACCTCACTGCATTGAGCAGGCAGAAAAAACAACTGTGGAGAACCAAGGAGGACTGAGGACTTGGTCACAGTGGGGAAAGATTCACATTGAACAGATGGTCGACCCAGGACGGAATGTTCAAGTTGGTTACATTTGTTGTTTAAAGAGTTCCACAGTGTTTGTTTTGGCATGCAGGTTGATTATAAAATTGCTCCTGTATATTTAAAACAACAAATCCAGAATATCAGTGGAAGGAATGGGAAATTTATTTTCCTTTTCTTTTTTTTGAACGATTTGAGAGACATCATAGTCAGTTAGATGTGATTCTGTCCTGAGTGGCACTCTGGTTGCCAAGGGATACCAAAGGTCAAGTGAAGGTCCTTTTTGGGGGTGTGTATTTTAACTTCTTGAGTGTAATTAGAGGCTGCAACCTTGCATGAAATGACCATGGTTGAGGGGTAAAATTGCCCAGCGTAGGAGCCAGGAGCTCAGGATGCTGCCTCAACCAAAGCAAAGGTGAAAGTCCAGTCCATAATGCACCAGAGACTTGCTCCTAATTTCCTTTGACTAAAGCTCCGAGCGAGGAGGAATCGTAGAGAATTAAAAGTATGTGTAGTTCAATCAGGGCTCTTAGTTTAGAGATGTCCTGTGTGTACTCTGTGCTTATCCTGGGCCACCTTGGTAAACAAGGAGAGCATCAGTTGAATATTTTTTCTGATTTGGAACTCCAATACTCCGCACTGATCTCCCCCACCACTCCTTAAATTGAATTGCTGTTGTTCTTGCCATATATTGAGGGAAAACCAGAACAGGGCTTGTGCGAGTCAATGAACTACGGCGGAGTGCGATAGAGGGGACTCTCTTGCGGGATTCGTTTTGATTCACGAAGAAGTGGTTTCAATGTCACTGCTCAAACACAGAGCCATAGTCCTAAACCGTGCCTCATTATTGTTGCCGCGGCAATAATCAAAACCGGTTTCATGTGTAGACTGAGTGATCTCTGGTTCAGCCACGACTGGTTACCAGTGAAGCTATAAGCGGCTAATATTTCTATTCCCAAGATGTCTGTATGGGTTGTGAGCGCGCCGGTTGGAATTGATGGAACCCGAGACTGCCGGCCAAACGCAAACTAAAACATCCTCTATTTCTCTCCTTGAGTAATTTCCCTACACACAATCTCGTCACACAGAACATTGGCTATCTCTTGCTCTAACTCCCTTGTCCATCCTTCAGGGCAAATTGACAAAAATGGGGATTCCTTGCTCGTTTCATATGACAAATGTCGATAACGCTCCAAGGACCCAGTGGGATTCTTGCTACTCCAAGCCAATTTTCGCAAGTTTTTCACAGCTCAGGTTCTCGAGCACGCCAGAAATTAATATAATTTTAGCGTCCCATTCTTCTCTGCTCAGTGAACGTCATGGAAGAGCATTCCGCGCCGAAGTCGAAATCAAAATATCTTAAGGTTTCATAACGCACGGGAAGATGATCCTTTTTGCTTTGGCTCTCCAGCTTAACCACCGATCGGTCATTACACAGTACACGATTGATGGGAGATTAATACCACTTTGAAAGGAATTATGATAATAACTTTGAAACAAGATTTTTGTGTGCTTCCAAAACAGTCTTTTATCTTAGGTTAGCGTAGTTATCGGTTTAACTTGATATCAAATCAAAACGGCTTGAGATGCTGGTACAGATAAGGAATGTCTACACTAAATCCAATTCAATGCTTGATCGTAAGTTCATGTAGAGTTGTAGTAGTAAGATGCATGGTTTGTGTGATTTCATGAGTAGAGGATTAATGAAATGGAATGGCTAGCAGTTTCCATCTCGGAAACCCATAACCCATCACTCTTTATATATTCAATAACTTACGCAGATGGGAAAATCAACATCGGAAGCGGCTTAGTGTAGATTAAAAAACAGAATATCGGTGAAGCTCGTGCTGAAGTTTCATAAATATGTCTGTTTATCAGTGAAGGTTTGTGTCATGTTCCACTCTTGAATACTGAGATTTCATCCAGTGATCACATTTTTTGTAACAATTTACAAATTTAAATTGCTAAACCATGAAATGAAGAAATACAGTTTTTAGGGAGCTGAAGTCTGACTTCTTCTTTTTCTGCCTGATGTAAAAAAGGAGTTTTTTCTCAAGATATCTACTTCTCTGGTGCTGAGGAAAATATTCCTAAAAGTTCTCTGAAACCTTTTCAAAACCACAAAAAACATGAAAATAAAACCATTTAGACTGCTCCAGATTGCACAGTTGAGCTTTTAAAACCAAGATAAACACCGAGTAGAAAACATTCTGAAAGACCTTGTTTCAATTCAGCGTGCTTCGGCCAAACATTCAAAAAGTTTGGTCCAGAATGCCCCACAGTTTTGGAGAAAAAAAACCATTGGTTGAGCCATGGATTTGCTCAATGCTTATTGTATTTATTTTATGGCAATTTTATTCAGAAGAGTATCTGAAAAACTTCATGTGATACAACTGACCTTTGGGATGATTTGATTTCTCACTTTCCACCCTCAAGTTTTCTTTTACAATCTTCAAGATCTTCAATTTAAGGGATTATATATATTTTTTTAAAGGGACTTCGCATTGTATGATACACTTTTTCCAATTCTTGTCAAGACGTGTAAAACAATCCTGTAAATATTTCTTTGACATTTTGTTAGCTGGGTTTTGAGACATGTTGTTATTTTAAAAAGTGTTATCATTAAACCTGGCAAGAAAAGCGAGGCTGGGTTTAAATATCTTTTTTTCTCTTACGTAGCATCATTTGAGATTTTAATATTTCTGATGATTATTAATATATGTTTAAATTTAACACCTTAGGCTTTTAGTTTAACCTGATGTTAATTGCCAGTAGTGGTTTTAATTTACTCCTGTATGGCACAATGCCTTTGGGAATAGCCTTTCTGGCAGTAGGAACCATGGTCTGGGTAGAGATTGGTTGGGAAGGAATACTTCAGAATTATCTGTCCCATAAAACTCATTTTCTGAGGGTTTCTGGGTCTTGTTTTATGGGCACTTTGTTTGGACTGGGGTCATAAAAGTGTCTGGGGCTGGGCTCCTGTCATCTTATCCCCAAAATGAGGTCATATTTTATGTTCACTCCAGTGTAGGATGACCTGAAGATTGACTTAATCAACCTTGAATGGAGCCTATTGAGGTCGGAGGTCACATATTGACCTACTGTTATTCAAATACTATAAAGAGATCAAGTAAAATTTGCTTTTTGATAGGTGAACTTCTCACACCATGTAAAACAAAAAGTAGTATACATTTGAAGTGTACACAATTTAAGGAAAGGTCTGTTTCGGCCATGGTTTCGGTAATACACCCACTCTGCAATTCCACAATTCAAACTTTTACAACTAAGCAGTAGTTTACTGGATAGTTGGGTAAGTCAGAAATGAAAGGACAATTCCACTGTCACTCTCATTTTCATGACTTCATAAGTTGAACATTTATATAAGTAAGAACAATTCTCAAGAAATAAAGTCATGAAAAAGAAGGGGGGGAAAAAAAGTTGTCTAGAAAACTTTTTCTTGTAGTCAGTGTAATGATGAGATTTCATTGGTAAGCTTTCCATCACAAATAGTGTATACCGTGCCTTTAATACGAATCTTAAATCCATGTTTACTACAAATCTCATTTTGAGTCACAAAAAAACCTGAGCCTGCTTCTTTAGACTTCTGGATTTCACTCATCGGTTGAAGTATCACTTATTGCTTGCCCATCACTTCATATCAAAATGAATATTATCAACAGCTTTGAAGTCTGGCCAAACCGTCAAAGGCTCCTTCTCAACGCCAAAACTCTGACAATTCAAGTCCCACACTGAAAAGTGCTTGAGGAGGCCGGAATATTGTCTAAAGTTCCGCTGAATACTTCTGCTGAATAATCTGATTAAGTTTGTTTTCTTTTGGGTTTCAGTCCGAATAGGATTTTTGTTGTGGAGAGAGAACAGACCGTTGGTGTTTGCGTGAACTTTTTGAGAAGTGAACATTCCGAGGATTCTCTGCTCCAGAATTCTCCCCTCGAAAATATTCCTGGAAAACTCTTCTGGGGGAAGAAAAAAGTGTAAGAACCTTTGAAATAGGAAGTGGTAAAAGGCACTCAAATTCCAGGTGAAATTTCTTTTGACAAGGCGTAAACTGGGCGGACTTCTTTGATTGGTAATTGTTATTACATGCCACTTCGGCTGGAGTTAGAGTGAAAGTTGGTTCAAGAAATGTAGGTTGAGTTGAAATGTAGAGACTTCTCTGTTGGAGTGAAGTTTGTATTGTACTTTTATGTATGATTACTGAAATGGTTGTAATGTGGAGGGAAATAAATAGTTAATGAATAATAGTTACTCAAACAAATTGATTTTTTTTTTTTACAAAAACTGAAAGAGCCGAGACAGTTATTTTGTAGAAAAAACAATATTTGGTTACAAGTGTCAAATCTTCTCTTTTGGGTGATCTTTTTCTCTTACTTTTCCCCCCATATTGACGGGAAATGTGCAGTTTCTTTAGAGGATGGGCTTTAAAAGTCAGCATTTGGCAACTCCTTAGAGAGTAAAATTACATCTTAACTCCATCCACTTGCATTAACTTGTTATCATGTTTTGAATAAATTATGTAAAACCACACCTCTCATAGTGTTGATAGTTATACCAACTGCTAAACAGTGATGAGAAATTTTAGACTTTTTATCTGAATTCAGACTTTTGAAAGTCAGCCTGGCGAAGAGAATCAGCTGTTGTTTTTCCCACACATAACAAAATCCTGCTCTTTGATCTACTTCTCTACTGTTGAGGATACTGTCCCTAAAAGCTCTGTGAAATTTAAACCCGAGGTGGAAAGGTGGAAATGCTATCGATTCAACATACCTGCTCAAATGTGGATTCTTGTTTTAGACTTTTTTTTTTGTCTCAGCAATGACTCTCACCCCTGGTTAAACGAAGGGAAGTTTTGAAACTGTTTGAGTAAATGTAAAAAGGTTTTTGTTTGTATGTGGTTTGCCTACCTCTCCTTTAAGTCATGTTGCTGTGTGGGATGATGGTCCTATGCCTCCCTCTCTCCTCAGTAATGACAAAAACACATGGGTTGTATCCCAGACAGCTCCTGACCCCCTTAATGAGGTAGACAGACCAATGGGTTACATAATCCAGAGATAACACACTCCTAGCACACTGCAATCAATCTGCAAGAGGATTAAACCCATTGACCCAGGCTTTTCCTCATTAGGGTTTGTTGTTGTTACTTAAAGCCTTTTCCACCTCCAGCTAAACAAAGGAAAGGTAAAACAAACTCTTGCTAGCTCACTCAGGTCAGCTTTTAAAGGAGGGGCTATGTTGAGCTGTGGTTACAACCATCTAGTTCCCAATAAAAAATACCAGAAAATTTGATTTCACTTGTATTGAGATGTGGCTATCTGTACTTGTTTCCATAGGGGGAAGTGCTGTTTGTTTAGGATGGATGTTGTAACCACAAACTCTGCATTTTCAATAAGGATATCATATAACCATAGAGCAAAGATACAACTCACTGTAAAGTAATAAAGCTTTCATATTGCAGTTTATCTGACTGTTGAAAAACATCAGTTGTACATTTTTAGGCTACCTCAGCTAGCAGCCTCTTATTTTTAAACAAAGCAATAACATACTTTCCTTTTGAATAGAACATTTCTCAAGATGTGATATGCTGTTATGTACTGAAGAAATGTTTTGTAAATTTCACAAAGTTTAGACTTTTTTTATTTTGACAGTTTCGTGATTTTCCCATAAGGTTAGATAGTGAAAGAAAAACAAGTGAACTAAAGCAAGCACATTACATTGTCTTTTGTGGAACTGATTCATATAGTACAAAATTGTCGCCCCAATATAAGTCACCTGTGAAAGTTTCAGCTGAATACAGTGTCTACTTATTGAGCAAGCAGCCAAAAAACTGTCGCAGTATTTTCATCAAGAACGTTGAATCCATCCACGTTTAGTGAGGTGCTCTGCATTCACAAATAACCACCAAGGAATTTTCTGAATCTCCCCAAATAGCGTTTAGGTGAGTTTTGGAGATTCAAATTTGTTGACATACTTGTATTGATTTCTAATCAACGGATGCATCTCATACAAAATAATTCCACAGTAACGTTTCTCAGATTCAAATTTTGGGGGATAAAAACGGATATATTTTTTCATAACCTCATTACTTCGAGGTGAAATGATTCTCAGAATGCTTTATACTATCGAAAGCTGCTGTACTTCTAACCAAGTAAGTTTTCATTGCCATTGATTTGTAAGAGTGATTACCAAACACACATTGCCTTTAAGCTACATGTATTTTATCATCATATTGACTAGCTGTTCTGAACTTTGCTAAGGAGATCATGCGTACTAGTTTTCAACCTAATTACTGATACACGTCTATTGTATGTCCATAAATGCCATCTTCTCTACATTAACACACGGAAGCTTTGCCTCACAGTTCATCATGCCTCATGTATTTCAACATGAAATTATTTGAGTCAACTTAGTAGAGAATCTCCTCTACTGCACATTTGCCTTTAGTTTCACTATGGATGGAGGAATTATTTTCTCTAAACTCAAGATGCACTATGCTAAATGCTGCCCCATAGCTAATTGCTAAAATACTTGACAAATATAGTCCCTCAACCTTTCAAAATAAATCAATTGCATTTATTTTCCTTAAATGTTTGGCAGGTTAGCTGCAGAAGTGTTGATCCATGCCCCCTCTAAAATAAAAACACCCCTGAACGAGAATAAACTGGCTATACTCCATCTACGCCTATGAGTAAAATAGCATCATCTTTTGAGGACAGGTTTACCTGAAATGCCCCAAGTTGAAAGTCAAAAACCCCAGCGCACAATATTGGACAATTTTTCAACAATCACTAGTAAAAGCTAGACCTTCAAATCTCTGATAATACAGAAAAAGTGATGGTTTACAAATTTGTCAAGAGGCTTAGAGCATGACTTTCGATGCAGTGCAATCTTTATAGAGACCCATAATAGTTTCTCTCATTAAAGGCAAAGTTTACCTTTGGTGTTTGGAAGCGTTCAACTGTTTTAATCCTATATAAATGTTGATATATACAATAAAACTAACCTGTGAAAATTTCATTTCAAAAGGTGGTTGAGTCTTTGAGATACCGCAAAAAATCTGGAGCGATTATGTCCACTTAGGAAGTATTTAATAGGAATACACAATCTGAGAAGCGTTTCTGACAGAAACGTTTCTCAGATTCAAATTTGGGGGCATAAAAACTGATGTTTTTACGTAACCACAAAACTTGAAATGTTTCTCAAAATGCTTTATACTATCGAAAGCTGCTGTAGGCTTCTAACCAATAGATTTTTATTGTCATTCATTTTAAGAGTGATTACAAAACGTATACAGACCCTTTAAATGGAGGGATCATTTTTTCAACTGATTTCCTTCCATGGTTTGGAAAGAGCCATGAAGACTCCGAAGTCCCCAAGAGTTTATGTGATTCCCTAGTGGTTTAGTGTTAATCAATGGGATGACCAGTGACCATGGATAGACACCACTGTGTCTGGCTTGGTCTGGCCAATATGTCCACTAAGAGAAACAGAGAGAGGCAGAGACCCCCTGTCATAAAACAATCCTCTGTTGTGGTGACAGTCTTTCTTTAGCTACTTTTCTATTAGTTTGTGAACAAAAATATCAGAGGTTTTCCTCTTTGTTCAATTTTTTTCTCTCAGATGTTTGATATAAATGTTATGGTCCAATTGTAATGGTCAAGGCACCACCATTATTTTCATGTATGTGTGCTTAAGGTGAAACTTGCTATTTATTCGTTTTATTCTGTTCCAATTGTAATAACTCCTTTGTTATTCAAATTGCAAAGCGCCCGCTATGTTTCCTAATGCATTACGCGCGCTTTCCAGGGGCGTGATTCTGATATTGGTGCAAGGACTCAATGTAACGTGAGTTCCTGTCTTCTTCAATTCACAGGTATGACCCCTTTATCTGTGAAATTGTGCTACAAAGTTTTATATATACATCTCAGTTTGGACTCGGAGGTGCGCGGACTCGGAGGTGCGCTTTCTGGCGTATGTAGAAAAATGCTGATGTTACTGATGGTGATAAAACTTACACTATGTAGATAGCAGGGAACGATTTTGTCCAGCAATTTTGCATAGCAAACAAATTAGACCGAACTTGTTTCGTGCACACTGAATGGCATTCAGCTGAATGCCAATGTTGAGTAGCAGACTTTTGATTTTTGAGTAGCATCTGATACATTTTGTGTATGTATGTGTCAAAAGACTTCTTGTTACAAAACAGAAATCATTGATGTTGCTCATTTATTTGATGCCCGAGATGGAGTAGGAGATTTTTCCATCATCAACGACACTCAAGATGAAACCATTTGACCTGACTGGCATGGACCTTTAATTGTGATCCAGCCAGTCTCCAATGCTTTCACCCCTGGCTGGCTACAAGTCACTGGAACATTCCCTTCTGGAGACACACCAGGCACCAAATATACCCTGTCTGGGACCCCCTAGTCAAGCTTCAGCCTAACCTCACTTACCTAGAACAAATAATGCTGTGGGCAAGCAGTGGCAGTGGGACAGAGGTTCAGCTGGTTTCTTCACTTAAAGGGGCTCTTCCGTAATTTGAACATGGCGGCAGCAGTCTGTGTCCACTCAGAAATTAAGGGAAATTACATTATAGTCTTTGTTTTGGGAGGTTTTAGTATAGGATGATAGTGTGGTTTTAAACTGTAGTGTAGAAAAGAAGCCTGTGGAGTAATGTTTGAAGTTTGCTATGTTTGCTTGTGTGTGTCCCTCTTGAAAGTGTATGTAATTCAGTATGTGTTGTCTGCAACAGAATCTGCACAATGAACATTTATATTACATTTGCATTTCAACAGTGCAAGGTATCGGCGGATTTTAACCAGTCTAACTCGTGAAATGTATAAAAGAATCTGATCGCTTTCAACAAGGTTTAACCCCACAGCAACGAATACTTATCAGACATTAGAAGTATTCCTTTCCAAATAGCGGAAAATGTAGCCCTTCACTTGGAGTTAACTTTGATAATTCAATCAGTACCCCCCTGCTTAAATTCCCCAGTGTTTTCAGACATTCTCCACAAATTTAATTTCAAAATGTTTGGGTATGGAAAAATTCATATATGAAATGCCTGCAAGCTCTTATTTACATGCTCATGCACTGTGTACACTGGGCAAAGTTTATACATAATATGGAATTTCATCTCGGGAGCCTACAGGCTAAGTTTGGCTTACTCTTATTCCTGGCGATTCCTTTCCCCTCCGTTTCTTCTTTTTTTGTTTGGTGAAAGGTTCGCAAGTTCAACCGTGGTGATGGGGCATTATTACTAGGTCACCGAGGGGGTCAGTGAAAAAGCACAGGGAACATTTTTGTTGTAGTTATTTCAGGAGCTATTTTGAGGTAGAATATCGCCCAGGGCATGTTTGTCCACGGAGCAAATGTTTCTGACTTCATGTTTTGCTTAATAAATGGCGACAACTTTCACGTTTATTAGTAAAATATTGTGGTAAGGTTTCTTGTTGTTTTAGGGGCAAATGTGCTTGAAATAGTTTATAAAGTTGTTGGCTTTTTTTGTACGGTTGTGTTTTCCGTGGGATAAATGAAACTGTGATGTCATTAGAATAAGCCACATCTGCAGAAACTTGATGTTTTTTCCAACTTACGGGCACATTTTCTCACCCTATTTATTCTCAGTCTAAAGCATACAAATTCCTGGATTCAGTTTGTTCTGAACTAGATCATCATGGTTGTGAAAGAAACAAAGCATTGATATGAAACTAAGCCTAGAGCCATTCACAGCTATCATGTGTTTTTCTACCAAATTCCTTGGACAATTTTATACGTTTTTGAGTTTAATCAAATTAGAAACCCATCACCAACAAAGCCTGAAGGTTCCTCTGGCAATATAATAAAAAGTTGAGCGAACCTGATAATTAATTTTCAAAACTTTTTAATTGTGGTGATTTTTGGGTCATCAAGAGAGACAGCTTTGGGCAAGAATGGTAGCTGCATTATCGAGAAGCTGATTAGCTGTTGTTCAGTTTGTCAATCTTTCCTTTCACCCAAATCTACTTTGAGAAGAGGACAAAATTAATAAAAGCTGACAATTACCCCCAGAACCAGGAGTTTCTTCCTGGTGTAGCTATCTCCCTTGTATCGTGCCACCTCCTCTTTAGCACCGGACAAAAGATCTTGATGTGTTTGGATGATAAGATACGCAATCAGGGATCTCTTATCGCGATGAGCCCAACCCCCACGACACCAGAGATTTGCCCAAGATACCAATCTCACTCCGAGCAAATTGCACAAAAAACTGCTGAAATAAAAAGACAATTTTTTTTTGATCGGTTGACAGAACTAAACAATGGGAGAATGGCCTAATGCAATGTTACCGTTCGCACACAAGTCCATTTTGTGTTGGACAATGGAATCAATGGGATTAAGATTTTTAGTTGCCAGTTATGAAAATGATGAAGAAAAGTCTTCAACTGAACTAGGGGTCGGTGCCCCCTCAACAGCGCTGTCAGAATAGAAGAGGGTTTTTTTGTGGGGGGGGGGGGGTGGGGTTTGCCTCCAGATGTACTGAAACTACGATGTGTACAAAGATACTAGATTTTTATCTTAATGGAAAGTACATCTTTGGTTTTCGGAAGAGTAGATTCATTTACCGCCTCTAGTTTTTAATAAACACGCTAAGCTACAAACCTGTGAAAAGTTTGTGAAATTCGGCGGTCACATTTTAGTTGAAACAGCACAAAGCAGTTAATGGTTTGTGAGGAATGTTCTGCATATTCATATCGGGCTGATTGTTATTCAAATTAGGCTTAGATCTATTGCTTTAGAATAAGCAACTTATTTTGTTGTTAAATTAATTTATTCATTCATTAAAAGATATTATGGGGGGTGGGGGGTTTCCTTGAATGCTATTTTCTCGACTTTGACAGTTGTTTTAGACAGAATCATTCCTCTGGAGGATTGTACTTGAATAAACTAAATAATCAGTGAGCTTTTAGAATGAAACTTATATTAAACAAAATTAATATTTTCCAATTCTGTACATGTCTTTAAGACCAAGAAACATTATTTAAAGAGCACCCTCTTATTTTGATGAGCTTATTTATCTTTTGCCTGTGGAAGAGTCGGTTGAATTTTTTTGTAGTTGTACAATTGAGTTGAGCGTACAAAACATATGCCTTAATCGCATTTAGTAATCCCAGAGACCCATTGTCACTAGTCATTGTCACTTTGGTGCCAGTCTCAATTCAATTTTTCCCAATTGCTTTCACTTCCTTACTCCGGTTTGCAAATATTTCCTGCTTTTTCCAGCGTTGGCCATTTATGACACTACAATATTTGGAAGTGTTTCTTGCTGCGGCGTTAAAAAACAGAGGAGTATAATACGCCTTTTCTTTCTTCCTCAAAGCCAAATTCATTTCATGTCTGAGAGTGTCATCTATTATTTATCCCCTTAATGACTGTGTTTGCAATTTGTGTCTAATAGACATTTGCTTATGCGACTATCTAGTCCAGTTTCAGCTGGCTCTCCAGCTAGCAATGGGGCCGCTTAATGACACCTTTATGATAATGGCGGGACTTGATGGACCTACGCTCTGCTAAGAGTGAGGCAAATCACATTATCAGTGATTCCTAAAATGGGACATGAATAACTAAATATATGCACAGTCAAACATTTCATTAGTGCTCGATGATCCATTGCAGAATACGGTGTGTTTTTCATAGAGCTGGAACTGTAAGCAATGGGTCTGTTTATATGCAGGGTTTAGGGTAGGATTTGCTGTTGGTTGTGCAGACAAATTTAGCTTATAGTAAGTGTTTGAGAGGGTGAACTGACGGCTTTTAATATCCACAGTGTGCGGAGACTATTTGTCAAAATAACTTGTAGGGTATTTTCAAATCTTGTGAGGATTTCAAGGAATACTATTTGCAGAAATTGAGTGCTGTGTAGGTTTTTTAAAGTGTATTCCATTCATTTTAGTTATTGAGAAAGCATGAATTATTATTTTACTTTGGTTAATAAACAACAAATAACATGTGCTAACAAATAACATGTGCTAACAAATAACATGTGCTGTCACAAGGCTTCTCCACCGCTCTCAATGGCTGGCCACCATAAAGTAAGAGTTCTGCCCCAAATGGGGATGTGTTAGGGCGTATGGAAACAGCAAAGGAAATGATACTGGAGGAAAATATCTACGTGTCCCTCGTATTCATCACAATGGAATTTGTGCAGTTTATACAAAGTTAGTTTCTAGACATGAAGAAACAAACACAACTCTCGTCCAACGCTAAACAGAGAGTTACAATATTATACTAGTAGAGGGAGCATCAAATGTAAACATTATACATGTCCTGTAACTCCTATGTCATGTAGAATATATTGGTTGCTACCATTGTTGTAGCTCTGACCGTAAGGCTACCCTGGGGTATGGTGATACTAAGTACTTAATTAAATGTCATAAGGAGTTTTTAACTGATTGGGGTGTGTACGTGTTACGGAATCCAGTGTATTTTCTACCTGTATCGCATTGGTTGTGTTATATCACATTCAGAGGTCATTCGTGGACACGGCAGACTACGCCATACATCCCGGGCATGACAATAAAGAATGACGTGTGTAAGACACTGAGATTGATCTGACTGAGCAGAAATAAAAATGTCATGTGCGCATCGCCATCACTCCCTTCACATAGATGAAGAGTGATCGCCATTGCCTGCCAGATTAGCAAGTTACCCGCAAACGGCATGTCACATGTAGACATCCGAGTCTCCGTCAATGGTCATGTCAGCCGGCGTAATCAGTGAGACAATTACGCAGAATCAATCAAGCCGCTGTGAGTTTGAAGCCAGAGTGTGGGCAACCATACAGATCTGTGACGGCTTTTGTTAATGATATCATTGGGATGATATAACCCCCCTCTTCTTCTTCGTCCAACTCGGGGGTGAAAACTTCCACTTGTGGCCATGCAACCATCTGCCCTCTCCTAACCAATCGTGGAGGAGTTTTGCTTTGGAAGAAAAATTTGTATGAGAAAGCTGACGGAACCTTGGGCAGAATTTCAAGCCAGGAAACGATTCTCATTTGGACACCGCTGGAGGGGTCTGTAGGGCGAAAACCAGCTGGTCTGAAGGAAGAAGCGACTAACGTTATTGGCTGCACATCAAAGCTAGTTGAGCTGCCGCTGCCCCTGTTGCCGCCGGCGACACAGCCGCCTCCAGCACTCCTCAATAATAGCCATCAAAATTGTTCCAATAGCTTTTCATGTCGAATTAAAAAGATCGGGCTGCATCTATTTCAGTCAGTCCTTGGGGCAAAGTGACTGCGTGAGTGCAAGCCGAAATGACAGTAGGGGAAACCAACCTACACGGATTCATACACTGTTTTTTTCCTGTCCCCCCCCCCCCAACCCCATCGTTCCCCAGGCACAAGGAGAGTCATACCCAACCATCGGCAATCCGTTGCAGGGTTTAATATCGCCGGGGAGAGGCAACGCCAAAGAAAAACACAAGATTTCCTGCTAATAATTGAGGAAAATGCTATTTTTCTTGGATGTTGAACATAGCTTATGAAAACATGGGGTAGGGGGTATTGCCGTTTGAGTAACCGTTAATAATAACCATATACATCCCTCACTGGCTGGAGGAGGGATACGATTTTGGGAAGGAAAACAGAAAGGGTAGAAAAGAAAACACGATACTGTGTATTAGATGAACACTGTTTTTTTTAAAATTTTATTTAAGAAATAGAATAATGAAATTGCAAATTAAATATTCCTCTTCGTACTTGCATGTGTGCATAATTGCACCTTGAGAAAGTATATGCAGAATTTGTTGTTAACCTTCTGAGCTTACATGTTCACCTCCGGTGTAATGTTATTATTTCCCTTCAATGGTGTTCAAAACGGAGGTTCCAACACACACACAAAACGATGATGGTGTAGAAAACGAAATCTAATAAAACATTTAAAAAGAAGAGACAAAATACCACGATTTCTCAGATGAAACACCTTATACAGCAATACCTATGTTTCATCACTGTTAAATAATAACAATTTTCCCTTTCTTTCATCCCGTAAAAACATCACGGCTGAAAATACGAAACCCACAAATACAGTCATTTATTATTGAAGGCAGAGATTGCATTAGCATTGATCGCAAAGTCCGATATTCAGGAAAAATGCAGCCAGCGAAACCAAGAGATGTTTTGTGGGGGATTAATATTTAACTTCACAACGGGAGACAAAAGAAATCGGCGGCGACACGGCTGTGCAAGGCGTGTACATGACTCACTCCCAGATTTATTATCATTTTGCTGTTTTCCCTTAGATAATGGTCAATATTAAGTACAAAAAACAATGTTATTTTATAGTTTTATTGCCGTCATATTTCGTGAAAAACATACTGCCTTTTTAATAGCAAGTTGTCTGTTAATTGTTATACTATTTTTTTTTTAAGGTATTATAATTTTTTTTCTCTTAGCAACTAAAATTTTAAGTGAGTTTTGGGGTAAAAAAAAAAGGCGTTAAGTTTGAAAACGCTTCAAAAAAGATACGTATGTAGTTGTAACAATTTTTTTTATTTATTTTTTTTTTTTACAGCAAACTATAATTGAACTTTTACCCAATGGTTCAGAATGGTTTTCACTTGCGAGAAACTTGGGTCTGAGTTTAAAGAAATACAAGTTAATTTTGTTTAGCACTCAAAATTAATCAATTCTCGGCAGAAGAAAATTTGGAATCTGATTCCAATATTCCACTGATGGGTAACAGTCAATTGTTTGATCAGGTTTCCCAAACTCCCTCCTAAATTATTAATAAAATCTCGATTGGCTCTTAATTTCATGTCATTGCACTCGCCCGTTTCCCGTCCCCCCCCCCCTAAAAAAAAAACCAAACTTCCTTAAGTTAATTCCAAGACAAAGATGACAGCCCCTAAAACAGAGCCGTCATTAAAAACAGTAAGGAGGGAAAAAATCACTAGGAATTGAAAAACAAAATGAGCAATTTAATTTCCGCTGAAAGGTCTTAAAGTGCTGGGGGATGACCCCATGCATCATCAGCGTCTTCATTAAGGATACTAAGTAAATAACCCAAGATATGCAAGATTTGCTGTTATGGTTACAGCTGCCTGTTGCAATGCTTACTTTAATCAATACCAAGCTTGACAAGAGGGCCTTACGACAAAATATAAAGACGGAAAATCGGTCTTTAAGTCGCTGCCACCATCAAGCCTTCCCTATTGATCCCCTAGAGCAGTGAGCGCTAATATGCTGTATAATTGCTCTAGCCATTTAGTCACGTTGATGTGTTTCCTTTTCTTCCCCTTTTTCTCCGGCATTTGCTCAAGCTCAAAAAGCTTGAAAAAACAGACAGCGACATGATGCGGGCACTGACCCTATCCACTTCAAATATATAGAATTTTTTATACATATATTTTTTTTACCATCTCTTTCCGCCTCCCCCCCCCCCCCCCCCCCCCCAAACAAACCAAGTGTCCAATAAACTCCAGGCATATTCGCTTGGATGATTTCACGATGTGTCCGTATCGGTAGAGAGTGTTTCCAATGCGGGGGCAGATTCATTCGGCTCGTTGGTTACTGGTCGCTCCATGGCACCTGAGGTTCTCTTCAGCCCCCTGGGTGTTTTGGGTTCTAAGGAGGGCTTAATGTTATACCAGGGGTTTTGGGCTCCAGTGAGGCACAAGATATGAACAAACATGGGCTTTGCCTGGCCTCCAGGGTACACTGACTGCATTAAGCTGGCAAAAGATGATACTCTGTCTTCACCAACAAACTTTGGCATGCAAGACAAAATGTGGACTGAAGATCTAGTGTCAATTCCTCATCTCTTTTTTGGTGTTGTTGCATCATTCTTCCTCTTGGGAATTCTTCTTAATCCTTCTCTGGTCTCAAATATTTGAGAAGGTTACTTTACACAGTAACTGATTGTGCAACTGGAAGTCACGACAATTGTTTCCTAACCATGAAGTCACGACAATTGTTTCCTAACCATGCAACAAGATGCAAGCAGAGTGAAGAGTTACTTCATGTGGTTTTCATGCTTCATGTTTGTGAAATGCCCATCGCAGAGGTTGAAAAATCTACTGTTTTGTTTTTTGTAACACTTTCCTTTTGTAATGAAGTATTTCTACATGTGTCATTCTGTTTCTACTTATCTTGGTGTCGTTTGAGGGTTTTGTGCTTTTTGTTTGCGTTTTGATGAAGTTTTTATTGAACACATTCTCAGGATTGAATGGTGCTGAAGCTGTCAGGAGTTAGTGCTTTTCAGACCAAACAGTCTTCAACATGAAGCCTTTTCCAAAAAGTACTCGTCACCAGGAAATGAAATGCACTATTTGTTAGTTTGATTCTGGAGGTGCCATTGTTGAGAACATAGCTCTTCTAACCATCGCTCTGAGCGGAAAGCAAACTGAACTTTTCATTCCTGAGTGCTCACAGTGCCAAGCATGTTTGTCAATATTTTAGTCTGGTGTACAGAGCACTTCCACTACATACATTTATACACAATGATCTTAACAGGCCACTACAACGCTGTAGAGGTTGAGGTAGGGTCCGGGGACTTTCACCTGGGGCCATTATTTGCATGTTTGGTGAGTTTTTGACCATGGAACAGTAGGTTTGAGGTCATTTGCTGAACTGTTGACTGACAATGTAGGCCAATGGCCTGTAGTTTAAGACCAACCCAGTGTGGTCAACCCAGTATAAATCTGTAGGATGACCAGTTTAAAGGCTCCTTTGGTAATAGTCAAAGACCAGTATTCTCACTTGGTGTATCCCATCATATGCATAAAATAACAAATCTGTGAAAATTTGGACTCAATTGGTCATCGCAGTTGCAAGAAAATAATGAAAGAAAAAACACCCTTGTTGTACAAATTAGTGTGCTTTCAGATAGGAATAAAAGGCTTCTGGCCAGAAATCTTTTATTATTTGAGTGAGAAATTACCTCTTTCTCAAAAACTACGTTACTTCAGAGAGAGTCGTTTCTCACAATGTTTTATACTATCAACAGCTCTCCGTTGCTCGTTACCAAGTAAGTTTTTATGCTAACAATTATTTTGAGTAATTACCAAACGTGTACAGTGCCCTTTTAAGTAATTGCAAAGGATTATTCTATTAAAAGAGAGTTGATAAAGTCAATTAAATGTGTTGTAGAGGATTTCATTTGCAACAGCTTTTCCAACAGAAGACCTTTTTGTTGGCAGCTTTGTCAGTAGAATATGAATGCCAGTCAGTGCTGCTTTTCAAATTATTCAGTGCAATGTTCCTAGTTGGCAAGAGCGTTTGAAACTAATCCAACAAGGTATAAAACTGATGTATAAATTAGACAAAATAATCACTTCAAAATGCAACCTTTTTAAAAATGTGTCAATTTTGATGTTGGGATCTATAAATGCCTCTCTTTGATTAGCCCCTTGCTCAATGGTTATACCACTGTTGGCCACTGTTTTCAGTTGTTTTTCGAAACCAAGTTGTTTTGCTGAGGTGGAATGTTTAAGACCACCCAATTTGCCACACACATTGTTTATTTGTGCGGCCAGATAAACAAAGGAGCACCCTTCCTGAGTAGGATCTCATTTATCATGTTGCACCAGCTTAACAAAAACCATGTGATGTTTTGTATGCAAATCTTTTTATGTGGGGTGACTAATTATTCACCATGCGTTGGATGCTTGGATCAAACCTTTTGATTTTCTTTTTTTCCTATTTTTACATTGAGAGACTTTCATCTAAAGACAAAATTGACAAGTTACAATCTGATATCTCGGAGAAATATTTCCTTTGAAATTACTTTAAAAGTTGAGCATTTGAAAACCCCTGCACTATTCACTGTAGCCTCTTTCCATTACCCCAATTAGAGTTAGCCTAATTGATTTGCAGACAATTCCTGACAAACCGCTTTTTTGTTGTTGTGGGATTTTTTCACTAAAAATGTGGCAACAGAGTTTGATAAAATAGATTAGTTGGATGGTGTGTTTGTTGAAAACAAGAAACAAGGGGATTTATATATATATTTTTGTTTACCCTTATCTTTTTTTTCCCCTACCCTTATTTTTTTTTTTTTTACCCCATCTATGAGGATGGTTGTGAATTTTCTCTTCCAAATACAGTGACATACTTTTTTCCTTCAAGTACTTTTGTAAAATTATAGTTTCCTTTGAGTTTTACAAATCTTAATTTAATCCTTAAGACACCATATCAAACTTGCAGAACAATACTTCAGAGTAAGTTCATGCTTAAATCACAACTTTAGGGTGAAAAATCACAGAAGTTTTCGTTAAATAACAAAAAAATATGCCGTAGGGGATTTCTTAAAGCACTTAGGTTGAGCAAATAAACATCAGTGATCACCCAATGCCAAGTCTCCTTTTCCCCCAAACAAATCCCCATCAAATTGCCATTATTGCAGTAAACCAATAATCCAAGCTGAAGTGTTTAGTTTTCATCTTTGACCTTTGACATTTTAAGCTGATAGGCTGACAGAAAAAACACTTTTTGACTGGTGGAAAAAAGTTAATTCAAACTGACTTGATCTGTATGAAGCCCATCAGTACCATTCTCTTGATATAAATTGATCTCGCACATGGCTGCAGATTTGCTGTTTTTTCAGCGCTTACAACCAAGTTCCTTAGTTTTATAATGAGGGATACCGGTTGCAGCAGAATTACCCGTTCGTTATAAATTCCAGCAAAACTGCATAGTGTTTACCCATAAAAACGACTTTCTTATTTTTAAATCAAAGGATCTGTTTGAGACAATGAGTAATTTATGCCCCTTTTTTTGCAGATTAAGTCAAAAGCTTTCAGTGGGTTTGTTTCCCAGCCAGGGGTGTGATGTTTTAAGCTCTCTAGTTGTCTAAATAAACCCCCTGGTGCTGAGGCTAGTGTTTACAGTCTTCAAGTTGCCGACTCTCAGTCCATATTGCGATCGTCTGATTCTTTCCTCATAATCGGACAATTTGAAAGGAGGCTGGAAATTGCCTTAAGTTGGAGTGTCCATTTTTAAAAAGTACACAGAAATGTGTTAGTTTATAGTACCCCCATGACACTGCGTCGTCGTGCAGTGAACAGATTTACAATGTTACACAGTGTAAATTTACAACTGCCTACACTTTGTCGTGTTGAATAACATTTGTTTCTCTTATGGTAGAGTTCAAGTGAGTGTGTAAAATGCAATGCTGGATAAACCCTCTGCAGGCTTGATACGTGTTCTTGTGTTCTTAAATGCGCAGGGCAACTTTTCCTTGATAAAGGGCACTTATAAAGCTTCGTAAGGACAACTTGAACATCTGCTGAAACATTTCAAAGGGGGAGCAAGGCCAGAGCAGGGGCATGGAGGCAATTGCCCCTGTGAAGTCTCAGGACTGCTTCTGTATAACAAAGAGCTACATACTTTGCTGATAAATCGTTTATTTCCTTTTTGGAAGCAGACACACACAAAACAAGATAACGAGTCGGCTTTTTACACTTCGATCCTTTCATCCAAATCGTTAATTGAATTGAGTTGAAATGCCATTTGTGAAGCGTTAGTTTTGATACCAGGCTATGTGTATACCCTGATCACTGACCCAAACGTCGACCCAGATTCAACTGGAGTCGAGCCAACTGATTTACCTTGCTTTTTGTTCACAGCCTATTTAAGCCACCAGCACCCAGAGAACAATCCCATGCAAGCGGGTATTTTCTACCATGTAAAGGCCAGTGATCGCTAAAGTGCCGTAAAGTCACTCCAATATTTCCATTGTGCGGAAAGGGCCTTTTTGTCTGGGCTCCCCACGAAATATGTCTTTGAATTTGAACAGTAGCCACAGTTGAATGAGCAGTTGAACGACCGTTTCTCAAAGGCTGTTTGTCACCCAACAGGCAGCATGGTTTTTTCCCCATTGAAACTTGTCCTTTTGTCAGCGTTATGGAGAATTAAACCTGCTTTTTTTTTTTTTTTTTTTTTTGGACAGCCCTTTAGCTGCTGTCATTGAACTTTTTTGCACCGATTTTCAATGCAGTTTGGAAGCTATATTTAAATCTGTAACTTACACAAGAGTGCTTAAGGATTTGGCTAGCTTAGAGGATAACAGTGGAGTCTGACAATACAGGAGATCTTTGTATCACTTGGCACCATGGAATTAGCTTATGACCTACCAACGTTAGTATTCTATACTTTGTTGAAGTTTTCATTTTGTAGTGTAGCAGTTTATTGTGTTTGGCTTAATTTCCTCCCTTTTAATCAGTAGTGTGTTGGTGCAATGTTGGATAATTTGTTCTGTTAAAATTACTTGAAGATTTACTGTTTCAGAAATCAGAGAATGACATCCGTTACTGTTTTTTTCTCTCTGTATCTATGTGACTACTTATTGACACTATTGTGACCAATCATATGCTAGTATGTCATGAATGGAATGAGTAATTGGGTAGGCTGGAAACTTGCAAGCTGATCGTAGGCAAGAAACTCTTCCTCAAAATATCAGATGTTAAAGATTTCACACACGGATTTTTTAAAGTCTGCGGAAATTTGTCTTGCCAATTTTCCAGACTTGGAAGGAACAAAACAGCATGGAAAATGTATTCGGGGAGTAGGTTTCCAAAACGTCTGGAATTGTTGAGAAAAAAGCTTCAAATGATGTACTGTTTATTTTTTGCCTGTCATATAAATTAAGCTTTTAAATGTAATCGGATAATACAGAAACCAGGCTGGCACAAACAGTTTGAAATAAAATCTGGAATCTGTTTACAAAATCATAATCCAATATTGTTGAAGTTAAGTAAAAAATTAATGGGAAGTACATACAATAATATATGGGAGGTTGATAATGTCCTGAAGAATAGAAAATTACTTGAATTTTAAGAGACTAGACATGTTTGGTCTGATATATGTTTCTTAAGATCTCAAGAAGGGATTATTAGACGATGTTTATGTAACCTCTTCTGTTTGTGTTATTTACAAACCAAAGTCCCAGTCCAAGTCGTATGAAAAGAATGTCTAAGCAAATTGTCAGTTTAGAATTAATTACTCCTCCTACTGATCAATTCTGGTCACAAAGGCAAGATTTAGGGGGTCGTTGCTTATTGTGTAGGTTTCAAAGGGCATTATTGATCCTTAGACAAATTGCTGTTATTGACCGTTTGTTTAATAGACACACACACTTACAATGGTTTATCAGTCCGCACAAAACTTTCCGAGCAAACTCATTAGGATAGGGAGGTGCAGACTTCCATTGATCGGTATAACCGATTGTGCCAACTGGTACCTCACATGGTTTCATTCCATCAGATTGTCATGATGTGCTTTTCCCTTCATTTTTTTTGCGATTGTTTCCGTTTCTTCTAATACCATGAGTGCCTTGCAGTTTTCCGTTATTTATATCCTGTACTGCTATTTAATCCTTTCGGATAAATTATCAAAACCAAAGTGTGAATAGTCAGGGTCTGAATTCGTGGTAAGCAGTCATAAAATTGTGAAGCAGAAAATAGAAGCAAAATTATCTGCTTAGCAAAAAAATCGCAGGGAACCAGTCACATACAATACACATTACATGGCATTTTGGCTGGTAACTTGTTTCTGCTCAGCAAGTTTTGTCTAAGCTGAGAAATTTGTTCTGCTTAGCACTTTTATAAAATTCTGTTATGATGAATGTGCCAGTCAAGGTTTGAACGCTTTGTACCCCTGTGCATCAGTTTCCTGTAATCAGTATTTTGCCTTTGAAAGTAAATCAAGATATTCTAAAGATTTTACAAAGAATCAAATCATAATCATAATAATTACAAAATGATGGAAAGACAGTCAGCTTTATTTCATTTTGATCTATGCTGAAAACTAATTTAAAAATCGTTAGTACACATAATGGTAATGTTTAGGACTAGAGTCAAAATCTAGCAACCATATGTTTTTATTTGAACTTGATTATAATCATCTGTTTATTTGTTTTAAATAATAAACCACAAGGGAAACTGACTGTGTAAATATTAAATTACTTAGGGTTGAACAAACACAAATTCAGTTGGTAGAGCGCCGGCACGTTAATCCGGAGGTTGTTGGTTCAAATCCCGCTCTAGTAAATATTTCTTTGTTCAACCCCAAATCGTTTATTTATTTTGTTAACAATATATTGTTGATAACAGTTTTCACTTTCTTTACCTTCTGAATGATACTCTTAGGCATTTTAGACTCTTTTTATCCGAGTATAATTGTTTGGAATTTAAATCCATCAGTTAAACTAAGAAAGAAACCGTCCCACACTTTCGATTTAAAATACACACCATGTGGCTATCAAAATTAACAATCACGCTGAGTGCCGTCCATCAACCAACACATAAAAGATGACAAACTAAATTCTCTTGTTCTTTGTATACATTGGGTCATATCTATTCCATGGATCAGAACAACCTCTCTGCAAAAACAATTTTTTTTTATTTGTCTGTCTGGCCCGAAATCCAGAGTGAAAATAATTATTCGTTGGGTTAGGCTAGAAACGGCTCCCTGGCTCAAGGGGAAGATTTTCCCTGCATTTACAGATTTCCCGAACGAAACAGGGAGAGCCGTCGAGTCATTTGAGTTGCCCGTGTCTACATCTCCCATCTGTTTCTAACGAAATTAGACTGGAGCCGGGTTTACCCTTAGCTGTACATATTTATCAACTGCTACGGCAGATGCATGATGCAGCCAGACTAATTATATTAAAAACAATGTTTAATCTAATGTAGGTGATGACGGGGTGTTAGTCTCTTTACATTCGTGGGGAGATAAATTAGAAACACGGGGGGATAAAACATGAACGTTTCATTGATGGTTCCTGGAGTTGAACCGTCACTTGAAGATTTTTTTGCATATTATGGGATCTTGTACTCAATAATGTTGAAATTTATAGTACATTTGCAAATATCATGGAGGTTTGTGTTTTTTACATGATTGGTAATGAATGTCGAGCTTTTTTATGGTTTAAAAAAGAGCTTTGTCTAAGGTCAATGTTGTTTTCTTCAAAGGGAAATATCAGTGTTATTTATTTGTAAAAAAAAAAAGGGACAGATTTGGGTAAATGTCTGGACATAGAATGGCCGTTTTGTTTGTTTGTATGCTCGAGTTGACAGGAATAAAAAATGGGTGTCATGTCTGAAATAGACCTAGGATTATGCAGTGGCCCACTTCATCACAATTGTGAGCTGAACCCTGCGGGAAACTTAGAGGATGTTAACAATCGTGCAAAGACTGAAGTATTACAATTATCCAATTGGAAGGAAAGAAAGCACTATTACCCTTTTTACAGAAAACAACCACTTGTATCTTATTATGCTGAGTTCCCTTATAGATAATGTTGACCACTTTCTCTAAAAGAAATGCAATGTTTTTAAAGTTTCATGTTACACTCTCATAAATACTAGTTTGGCATTAATAAAAAAAGAGTTATAGTAATATAGGCAAAAATTCACCCACCGTATTAAATTGTACAGAAATAACAATATTTATGTCCATATTGAATTTCACGTATAAAATTTAATATCAGGTTGTAATAACCAAACACCATTCGGATTGAGAATTCATTTAGTTTGGGGACAAAGGAAACAATACAATGTAGCGACACCTCTGTGAGTTTTGATATTATTCGGATCTCTAATCCTTATCCCCATTTTCCCAGCACACTTGGTTATTACACTGGGAAATGTAGCTCTTGACATTCTGCTGTAGTGCCTTTGAGATTTCCTGTGTGGAGCACCATCCGTCACACCATTTGCGCTAAGCCGTTCCTGGCCATTTATACCGTTACTATCTACCTAGCCGGAGTGTAGACCGGTATACGGAGCTCGAGACACGGAGAAGGACAGGGAGAGAGTGCCGGGGCAGCGGACAATATCAGCAGAGGCGAAATTGGATTGCGGGATGACGTGTGTGGAATCGAGGGAGCCATTAGTGCCCCCCTCGGAGGAATTGGACAGTGTATGATTCTGCCGTTGATTAGTATAAAAGAAGTGGAGTATGTCGGGTGTTAATTATCAGGGCTGTGTGTTTTTACCTTGCTCGTCACTTCACCCATATCATTGTACTAAATGTGTTTTTCGTGCCATGGCGTCCATGACGACACTCCTGGTTGGTTTGGGTCAGCAATATTGTTGTCGTGCACTGGTGTGTTCTACTCTGTTGTTGAATGACTACATTGAAGTTTCTACCTTTGAGTGTATTTGAGTCTTTTGTGGCCCATATTTTGAGGTGTTCCCCCTTCTTGTGCTGGGGTTTTAAAAACATCTTTTCTCATCTTGAGTTGGTGGGAGAAAGGCTGAATTCTGTTGAATTTTCCAATTTTTATTCTTTTGTAATTCCTTGACAGCTTGCATTGTCACGCTACATTGGCCAGGACCAACATCAAAAGAAGAGGGGAAAAGTGTAAGATTACAGTTTCCTGCAAACCAAATTAAAGGAAAGATGATCATTTAGACAGTCAGTTGTGTGTACTTCAATTTCTACAACTTGAGATGTGATGGATTCAAAACAGCTCCCCCCAAAAAAATATACTTGGCTCACCCACCCATGCATGGTTGTGCTTCCAGAAATAGAAATCAAGAGAATGGAAATTGGTTTTTAACCCAGTTATGACGTTCTTTTCTGGGTCTTAAGACCCTCAAATGCTGTCAAGCGAAGTCAGATTGTGTCGCTGTTTTTTCACGATTGAGTTGGGGGAGGAGGGTTTAGCTCAGCCAGGCATCTGTTGATGCGTGCAAAAGGATTTCTCCGTCCTCCCTTGTGCGACCTCAAAACGAAAAAGGGAAAAGACTAAACTTCAAGGTCAGGCAGTCAGTTGGAAAACAAAGTGACTCTCCACAGGTCGGGGAAACTACACATGGAGTCTCTCGTTTTGAAGCATGACAAATACGGGGAAGCAAATAATCCCATTTCATTTGTTGCCATTTTATGTTCTCTCCTTTATAATTGTATTTATGCATGGAATGAAATTTCTTAGGGAATAATTTGTTCATTCAATTTTGTGGCGAGGGTGGAAGTCTATTTGGTTGGATGTTTTCCTGAGATAGAATTAAATCGAATGAACAGGGAAGGAGGGAAAAGCGATGAAAAGTTTTCAGTTTATTAAATTTGCGTTTATAGGTGAATGATATGACATTTCATAACGCAATCATTTTGTGTGTTTACTAAATTGAATTGAGCTTGAAGGAAATGATCAGGAGTTAAGAAGCAATTTTAAGAATTTGGAGACTTTAAAGTAACGGCTAATCCTTTCATCACAGTGAAATCTCTTAGTCTTAGGAAGGTTGTTTGAAGTCTGAAACCTCCTGTCCTTAAGGTATAGAAGAGATCGTCCTTGCCAAAATGCAACAATTTATGTAAAAACGTTCAACCACAAATTCACCACGTACACAATAACACCACTGAAAATTAAGCGCAGTGGTTCATTCCCTACGCTATAGAATCAGAAATGTAATCGGCTGCTTGTTCAAGATATATATCACCAAAGGCAAAGCAGGGGTAGACAGGAACGGCATTGTATGTTGGTTTGACTTGAGCAGGGTCCCAAGAAGAGCTCTCCCTGGATTCCTCTAATAGGATTTGGATGAAGACAACATCTACTGATGTCCTTGGCGCACACGCTGCTGCTGGGAGATCCAGAGACACACACACACAAAAAACACACACATGTTTAATTGATTTCCTTACAACAATAATATTTATTTGGGAAGGCTTTTCCATAATCCCGCGGAGACTCGATCTGTGGCTTAGTTTCAAAACGGAAAGGGGGGAAATATTAGTAAAGTAGCTTTTACTTGTTATTGATGCAGTGGGTGTAGTGTAATAAGAATAACAGTTCAAAGGAATTGTGGAATCAATTTGTGAAAAAAAGAAAAAGAATATTAGGGTTGATTAGATGTTTGAATTGTTCGTGTCTGTGTAGACTTTTTCAACTTTTTGACAACCAGCTTTAGTCTTTAAACATTAAGATTGTGTGCTAGGCAAGAGGACAGCAGAATGTTGTGAGCAAATATTGTGCACAATTATGTTTCAAATGTGACAGTTTGGTTTGGGAGCCGTGTTGCCATTTAAATGTCATAATAGAAAAACTTAAATTCCCCAAGGGAAGGGAATACCATGACTTTGAAGAACAAGAAACAAATAACAGTCCTGCACAAAAATAAAAACATTATTGCCCATAACCTTCTGCTGCGACAAATTGTTTTATTTGGCCTCCTTGCATCCTTCTGCACCCCACCCCCCTAAAAAGAATATTCCATGTTTTAGACAAGTTGGTACAGGGACATGGTTTACCAAAGGTGAATATCTCATTGAGCGGGAACTTGTAAAGCTTCAGTGGGGTGAATCAATCACACTTCAACATCGGAAAACTGTCTTGTGAATTCTCCCAACTGAATCATCAGATGGTTTGAATATTTTCCATCAAAAAGTATGAATGTTTAAGATAAACTCAACACCAAACTAAAGAACATACTGCCATTTTTGTTCATACCTTGTTTGAGTGATTCCATACGTTTTTTGTTTTTTTTGCTGATGTGTGAAGGGTTTGACGGTTTTGTTTGAAGGAGTCCTCTTTCTGTTTGGACACTTCAAACTTGACTGAAATTTGATTGGTTGGGATACTTGACATAGTAATGAAGGACCAACCGGCTGTCTCTAAAGGACATCGGTTCAATCTGACAAGGATGCAAACATCCTCGTCCGCTCATGACATCACTTTTTACATCCACTGTCGTCCAATCAATCTTCTCACACAGCTGCGGGGCTTATTTCAAATGTGCATAAATTAGCCGGGGGCGACAGGTGAGAAGGTTGAGCCAATGGCAATGCAAGGTCTTTGGTTGCACAGTCATTGGTCGATTTCACTGACTTAACGTAATCCGCGCTTCTAACCTTTGAACTTCAAGCTGTTAATCTAATACTGTCTCATCATTAAGACTCGCCTGTTCGCCTGCGTGTTAATAACATTTACATTTTCACAATTCAAACAAGAAATCATTCAACAAATGTACCACCATTGTGTGAAGCGTAAAAGTATAAATTTAATTATTTACTAAATTCCTAAAAAACAAAAACACAAAAAACAAGTACTTCAAATACTTGTACTCAAACCGATGTATGCTAATTTTAAATACATATAAATTTTAGCATATAGAAGCTTCTCAACTCACTGCTGTAAAAG
Organism: Leptasterias polaris; assembly: GCA_037783415.1. NCBI lineage: Eukaryota > Metazoa > Echinodermata > Asteroidea > Forcipulatida > Asteriidae > Leptasterias > Leptasterias polaris. The sequence goes on from JAZGTN010000089.1 coordinate 3,270,510, forward strand.
AGATTTTGAGATGTGTATGCTAAATAAAAAAAGGCTTCCTTTCTTATTTTGGTGCGAAAAACAACTTTGCACAAATTTAGGTGCAGCAGATGTCATAAAGATCTTGAAAACAACTGATAATGAGTGTATCTATCGATAAAAATAGATATGAATCAATACTGACTGAGCAGTTGTCAAGCTCTCTGTATGTTAATGAAGGTTTGGATTCTTCCTCTTCAAGTGTGTGTCTCCCCCCCCCCCCCCCCCCCCCAAATTCATTTTGGGTACACAGTTTCCAAGGGGTCAAGATTGTCACGTAAACAACATTTTGGAAGAATGTTCAAATACCATGTGAGCCTTTCGAAGCCAAGAGCAGTTAAAACTTCTTCTTTTTAATGTCATTTTTTTTAATGGTCATGTAAACAACTTATTTTGGGAAGTACATGAACAGATCTGATACTCTTGTTTGGTTTCACTGTCTAAAAAAAGTGCATTGGTTTTTGTTTTGAAGGGAAGACATTTTCATATGATGGAATCACCCTCCCTGTTTTGGTGACATGTGCATGTTGGAGGGGGCATTTGGTGACCCTATCTCTACCTCTCTTGCAGCAATCCATCCATCATGTCTGCCAGACACCATGGAATCTGCGTTTATTTTCTTCCCCTTTGGAGGGGGAGGGGGGGTAGGGGTGAGGATAACCGTACCACATGATTGGATGATTAATGGGGAACAAGCGGGCTCTGCACTTTTAAAAAATGTGCTTGCCATGGCGACTGGCATTGGTGAGAGAACTATTACTGATGATAAATCACACAGGGATAGGCTCAGAAGAGTTGGTTAAAACAGTCATATGAATTATGTGATCATCAGCACCCTGCCTCACCAATGCTGAACCATAGATAGGTTGCAGTATGACGTAAATCGGCCATCTTTACGGGCAGTTTGGAACACACAGTCATGCGTTTCGCGTGAGAACGGCATGCAGCACGCGCACATTTCACAAAACTCATTGCATGATTGGTTAGTGAACGACGCGGCTGCGTTAATAATTAGAGCGCTTGACGCGCCTGCATGCCAAAATGCGATTTGCCCGTAAAGATGGCGTCTACTGGGAACTATCTATAGTTTCCCCGTGTAACTTGGATATGATTCTCTTTATCTCATTAACGGGTTTGTATAAGAAGCAGAAAGCCAATCTTGATCAATATTGGTTCAGAAATAGTGGATATAATTTGTTTCCCCCACCCCCTTAAAAAAACAAAAAAACTCAAAAACAAACTCAGATAATGTTTACACTTTGGTTTTGGTTATCAATTTCTTAAATCTGTTCTTCCTGTCTCTCATCACACCAAAGTTTTAATTCGAATAAGCTGTACTTTTTTAGGGCCGCACCTTTTTGTATATTTCTTGACGATTATGTATAATTCTTTGCATCCGAAGACTTTAAAACACTGGATCTGTTATAAATAGTTGTTAAAGAGGCTTTATCACTGTATTTCCTTTCTTATACATTGTCTCTTCAGCTTCTTTCATTTACTATCAAAACATTACCGCCTTTAAAATTGTTGGCTTTTCAGGGGGAAAATAATTACCAAAGCGGACTAGCGTGAGACACCTTGTGTGTAAGCATTCTGGAAATAGCAATGGATTAAAACAACGCAAGCATGAATTCCAATTTGGGTCTTAGTCCCTGTATTCCACTGGGACCAGACTACGTAGGGTCCCCCCCAAAGACAAACTGCCTAGGTTGTTACGACAGCCAACCCTGAAGGCATGTTTGTTCACGTTTTTACGTGAAGAGTTTGACAGGCTATTTAATAAGCAACGATTTCAGATCCTAACCTGGCTGTTCATCCTACACAACGCCACCAACCGGTAAATTATCCAGTTCGTTGTATGCGTTGGAATAGCGGCACAAGGGCAGGTACCCCCGAGGAGTTTTTTAATAGTGTCCCCGTGCCCCCAGATCCTAACAGAGAGGGGAATATTTTTAAAATGTTGGAGCTTCCCTGATGGAGTTGGCCCCTTAATTGGGGCATCTGCGTCCACGAGAACGAAGCGAAGATGCTTTCACAGTGCCCCTGGGAGACCATCGTGGCGGCTTCCTTCACTGTAAATGTTGTGCTTTTGTATCCACCGGGCTTCGGGGCTGAGTTGATTTTGTCCGTGTTTGGGTCTAGGGTGTCCCAGAGAAGCCAAAGCATTTGTTGTTTCAGTTGTATCCATTAACTGTTTGTCCAAGGATTAGGTAGATCATTAGGGTCCCTTCAGAGACACTGTCATATGTAGACCACCAGATACGTTTTACGCATATCAATCAGGTTGCCTCTTAAAGGGGATGTCACTCCCGCTGTTCACAAAATGTTCTTATTTTCGGATAAGAGTCTGCACCACAAACACTACCTTTAACTCATAGTCGGCAAACAAGGAATTGCCGTTACAAAAATAATTTCATGAATGGCTAAAAAAAATAATAAAAAATGCGAGATTAGTCACAAAGACTTATTTCCATTTGGTGAGTAATGTGAAGACTCATCTTAAAACAAAAGGACCGTCACAAACCAAGCGGAGCGAGGAAAAGGCAATAACTGTGATTCTAAAAAGCCCAACCTCATTGAGTGTAAAGTTTGTAATCCCCCCATCAGTGTGTCACTTCCACCCTTTGTCTCTCTGTATCTCTTAATTAGATTAATTGTTTCCTTTACTTATTAAGGTCTTAATATGAGCATTTTATACTTCTAGGTGGTTTTTGAATGATTCATTTACATTTTCGCGGCGATAAAGATCATTGATAATTTTTTGCAAATACTCTTGATTTAAGCGTAAGCACGGATATCCGTTCATGTGCGCTGGGGATTGAACTTGGCTCTCAAGAAGAATGAATCTTCATTGTTCAGTGAGGGAGAGGTGTATCAAATATACGGCAATTGTTATGCAGAAAATAGATTGCCTAAATTTTGAGCTCCATTTCTTAAATAGCTGTAACTCCAAATGAAGATTATAAATTGACAGCCCATCAACACAGCTCACTCCTTGCCATTCTAGTGTGCAGAAATGACAAGGGACATGAAACAAAAAACAAACAAATTAACGAAACTTCATGCAGAAAATGTCAGACGTCAAAGAAAATGGCGTCTGGATCTACACCTCGGCTGATCTAGACGGGCGATCGTCTCGCTGTGCTTTACGACCGATCCCAACGTGGAGCCACAAACTTTCTGCCTGAATGAGCTCGTCCACCCAAGCATCACTATCATCAGCAGCCAGAAAAAAAGCTGGGATGCCCTGCCGGCTCTTTCCCCCATGTGCTGCGTGCTTTCGCAAATTAGAGCACATTAATAGTTTCCCATACTGGGCACATGAATGAATGTATAATAACAATGTCATGGGTGGCTGATTTTTTTGTGAAAGTCAAAATAACACTGTTCCGTTGCAAAGAGACAGTACACGATTTCAGGATTTTCCTTGCCCAAAAGCTGAACTCAGAATGTGGTCCTTACTTGAATTTTTTGAAAGACTAAAAAGACATTAGTGAAAGGGCAGCAGCATCAACATTTATGACTCTCCATGTCAAAGTCGGGCACTCCTGCCACAAATAAAAACTTGGTTTATTTGCTCATTAAATAGATGCGATTAAGAGCTTTCAAATTACACCTAATTAGGGTCTATAAGGTTTTCTCAACACATAAAATGTTAGTATAAGACATCACATGACATTGATATCATGCATATTTATTTTGTATTTATTATTTTTATTTTTTGGGGTCATTACTCTAATGCCATTCTCTTTATCCAAGAAGTGTCTGAATTAGACATCACATTTTATTAGTAAATTTTATACTTTCCTTTCGCTTCTATTTATTGTTGCCCAACTCTAGACATTTAATGAGGGTTTTCATTTGTTATGTTGACCATACTGACCGTAGTTTACATGTCAATTTGAGGCTGCAAGGATGCTGGTACATGAAAACTAATACTGGTACTGAACAATCATCTGACCTATTTCTAGCATTTTTTTGTTCTTCAATTATTAAAAATGATTTCATCCTTGAAGTACTCTGCCTACAAATATATACATTATACATCCCAAACAATTAAACAGCTAAAATTTTGTCAGCCAAACTTGTCTACCTTTCAACAGGTACCAAAAGTCCCTTGAATATCAATATTTTAGTCATTACTTTAATGCCATTTCTCTATATCAAAGAAGTGTCTGAATTAGACACTGGATGTCACATTTAGTCAACTTTACACTTTCCTTTCGCTTCTATTTATTGCTGCCTAACTCTAATATTTTAGTCACCTTTAAGTTATCCAGGAGTTCAATCTGTTTCAAGTTACCTTTCCCAAACAATACCATTTGAGCACCTGTACAGGTATTCCTGGTTACATAGCTGCATGTCCTAGACCCACTCCATCCCAAGATCCCACTGGGGAGCCCCTGTTCCTTCTTGCTAATCAACCATAGGAGTTAGAAGCCAAGTTTCTAACAAGAAGCAGATGTGGCTGGACTCTGTTGCCTGGGATTCTTTTTCTATGTATTCATGAGGTCACCATGAGGTCACAATAGGCAGTTAATAAATTGAGATGGAGAGGGTTGCTTTGTAGCACTGGCGCTGTAATCTAAAAATGATGTGGACAATAACATGCACAGTAGGGCCAATGTTTACTTCACAATGTTGTACAAAACTTTGTCCTGAACTTAACAGCCATAAATGTATGGGGAGAAAAGTACAAATGTCTGTCAAATGCCCCCCCCCCCCGAAAAATAGTCATACCACTCCCCCAAAAATGTAACTTTACAGGGTTTTTTACGATTTTTTGTTTTTAAATCTGAATGATCTTCTGTGATCATTTTGAATAATGTTGTCGTGAGGATGAAAACAGTTTTTAAAGATCCGAGGTCCTTAGCAAAATACCTGAGGCCACGGCACTCACTTTCTAGGGCGGTTATTTCATGGCGGGCATTATCCTATATAAGCATTGTCACGTGATTCACGTCGTACGTTGCAATTACTCCCATGTTCAGATTGGTCACGTACGGACGGACTGATAACCGAAGTGAAATGTCACACAGGGTTGAGCCTCGTAGCGGCAGCAGTGCCGTGGCAAAATGTCTGCCGTCCCAGCCCCCCTCATATCAAATTTTCACTAGCGCGACATACATGAATTTCCTTCCGCAAATGAGACAGGTCTCTCTCCCTGCCTACTGCCTGGTACTTCTCATAATTTTTCTTTTGATCACTGGTAATCAGCAGGGAAATTACCAATGCAGGAATTAGTCACGTGGCATTCAGTGTTTTGTTTTGGGACGACTGTGTTCTTTTCCACTCGTAAACTGGCCCTAGAATTAATTTGATGGAGTAGACTCAAAGAATGTTAGATCAAATGACTGGTTACAAGTCCATTTCAAATGAAAACAAACAGTTATGTTTTATTCATGTTTTCTTTATTCATTTGACCTAAAACATTAAGGCATGGATATTTAATACAATTTTCTACAGACACATCTTAATCTTAACGATTTATCTTTTAATTGTTCATATTTTAGTTTATGTTTTTGATTGAGACATTAAATACTGACTGCTTTGATACGCCGATCGGGTGTGATAATGCGCTATATAAGAACTCGGTATTATTATTAAAGTTTTAGTTTGTATATATATAATATTTTTCAGAATCGGCAATTGAGATGAAATTTAAGTTGAACCACAACTCTCCTTAATTTTTTTAAAATAATTTTAACTTAATGTTTACTGTCAGTGTAACATCAACTCAAAACCACAACTTCTTTTCAGAAAATGACGTTTTAAAAAGGTGTTCTTTTTTATTGCACACATTTTGTAATCTGCAATAATCTAAGCAATTAGCCTGTATTTCTCTATATATTTTTTCCTGTTTCGTGCACGCTCTTTCTTGTCAAAGTAAAACCTGATTGAAAACGCTGTCATCCAATTTTTTTTCCAGGTGACTGCATTTAATGAAAGTCATTGATATCCGTAATTTATTATTCATGTCTATTCAAGCAGGGACCTGTTTGTGCTGTGTTACATCTTGACCCGTTTCCGCTAATGACAGTTTTATAATTAGCTATTTTACTTGGTAACCAATGGCTGCATTTTTTTTGTGTTATTTTACTGCTGCTCAATTAACGTTTTTTTCTCTCCCCCCATTACATTTTAATTGATATTCTGATATTTATTTCCAGTTTTAATGAACAATCTATTTTAAGGGTTGATACAGAAAGTGCTTTTTTTTTTTTGTGAGGAAAGAAACTAAATTTATTTGATTGTGATGCGGGGGAAAAAATGAAGAATTCAAACTGTAGTGTTGATGTCCGGGAATGCCAACTCGCATACATTAACGCATGTGGCATTTGTTACAATGCAATCAGCATCACATTTCAAATTAACATTTGATATTAATTCAATACTGTTGGGAAATGAAAGCCAAAGACCTGCTATGTATTTCTAATTATTCATACAAGAGCTTTTGCTTTGGTTTTGCACTTTATTGACTAGACTTATTGATTTGTGTAAATTATATTTGCATTCCAATATCTGGTTTTTGGTACAAAAAAGTCCTGTCCAAGCGGTGGTTCAAGAGAAATATAGTCAGGCTCCTGTTTAATAATGTAACAACAGACATCACTTTGTATTATTGTGTTGAAGGAATCGGACAAAGATGGCCGTGGTCTGATAATAGGTCTGTGCTATAATGCTATGCAGAAACCTCCTTGTCTTTCCCCCGCAGTCCTTAAACAATGTGTGATGTTAATCACAGCGTTAACATCCATCCCCCCGTCAGAACAACAACCCCCCAATACAAAACATAATAGAAAACAACATGCACATTCTATGAGGGAGATCTTATGCAAATTAGTCGCGAGCAGCCGGGTTCAAAAAGGCCGCGAACCCCGCTTAGCAACTGTCACTTGCAATTTAGGGTGATCCTTGTTACTCAGTAGTCTGGTTGCCACCCTATCTGGACTGCAGGGGTTTTCTGTTTAGGTTATACGGTGACTTGACAACACTGAATGCATTTGCCATTCTGTGCATGTCTGGGACAATATTGGATGCAAGAGAGGGGTTTTTTTTAGGGGGGGGGGGGGGTGGATGGGGAGGAAGAAAACCCAAGTGACCTTGGATTAACCATTTAGGTCTTAATAAAGAAAATTTTTGAGGGACAGAAATGTGGTAATTTGCCAGTGCAGCAGCGTGTAATGAATCAAATGAATACCATGGAGTTTGTTAAGTTACTTGGAATATTGATTTCAATATATTTCCAATGCTAATATTTTCAAGTCAACTTGACTGGAAGAGGAGCAACTGCATAATGTTTGTGGTAGTTTTTGCAACACATTTGCCTACTTTATGTGTGCCCCGTGTTTCAGTGTTACTCATTCACTCAGAGGTTTATGTGAAAAGAAGAAGGCATTGGTCATAAATATTGTAGAAATATTAAACAAAACCAATGGGGAACAATCAACCCACATACATTTGTATTTAGTATTTTTTTTATTGATCTTAAAGCCTACATAGTCACTGTCTTTCCAATACAGAAATAACCCACCCACTTTCAATTAAAATGAAACCCGGAGAAAGAACCAGCTTTATTTATTAATAACAATGGGAAGTACTTGAAGACATCAAGAGGGAAAAAAACAACACTTTAATTATGTTGTCAAAATGTTTAAAAACACTATGTTGGAATTAAACATTTACATATCTTTCAATCTATACTCCTTCGGTATTAACGTACCAGTAAGTAGTTCTTTTAAAATGGCCGTTTTTATTTTTAAGTACCACACAATCCTATGTTAACTCATGACCCTCTGTTCCATAGATGGATTTATCTATCTGGGCTAACTTAAAGGCATTAGACAAAAAATTAACTTCAGTACAGTACTTCAATGGATGTTGTCATATCATGATTTTTGCCGGAGAGTCACTGTAACAGTCAAATCCATTAATATATTTTGTTCTCTTGTATACAGTGAGGTATCGCTCCTGTTTTTGAAGGATATCTTTGAACGGACAGGGCAAAATGGTAAAGCCTGGGAGAAGTCAATTCATGTAGCAGCATGACCGCAGGGCATTTTGTCAGCCCAGCAAAAGCGACCAGCAATTAGTGAGCTGCATTCTGTTCACGTACACCACCGTTGGTATTGTGATGGTAAAGAGATATTGCGTTGTCTGTTTTGGCTACAGGCACAAATCGTGAAATCACTCCCTACAATTTTTTTTTTCTATATATAATATTTTTTTTTCTTTTTCATTTGCTGTCCGCACATCTCTGACTCTTGTTTCTCTTCTGGCCCTCGCTCTTTCCCTGTGTATGAAATCAAGTTGCCTTTTCACCTTGACGAGAAGCCAAAATAGCTGGATTGCTTTTCATAGGAATTGGATTGTGCTAATTTGGAAAAATCAGGCGCTAATGATATTGAATGTAGGATTTTGAGGCAGTTGTTGGGCGGAGAGTGGCTGGGTGAAATTTGCGCACGTTGATAAATCAAATATGGAAATCATTCTGGGATTCTTATTGCTTGATAAATTTGTAGACATTTTGTTGACATGCTCTGGGCTGATTTTCAACTAGTAGATTTTCACCCGTGTATGCCTGCAGTAAGCAAGGGAATTATACATGTAGAGTGGAGAAGTGCAACAATAGCAACACATGCTAGTGGGATTAAAGGCTCACGCCAGTTATAAATACTGCAAAAGGTTATAGAATGAATATAGGCAGTCTGGTCAAATCCTCAGCTGTTTTTGTTGTTTTAGGTAATTGATATTTTTCCCCCTGATGCAAGAATGATTTAGGATTGTGATGGATGACTAAAGTTGCATCTTTTCTTTCCACGAATCAGACAAACACATTTACCATGGTAGTGTGTTCCTTTAATGACCGAGCGGCATAGATGTTGTTTCAGTGCAGGTGACTTTGATTGAGGTCATACAGTCAATTTGAGTCAAGGGTTTTTTAAAGTTGTCTTTCAAAAGCAACAAAGCCCCTGCAAAATATGAATATATTTCTTTTCAGCACTAACTTGTAGTCTAAATGACTCTCTTTCCCCGGGGGTGGGAATACATTTGAAGCTGTGTGTCATTTGTGGCTTTTGTTGGCGAAAGGGAGGTTAGCTGAGTAGTCAGGGTTCTGGGTCTTTCTTGCTATTGTTGCCCCATGATCCAAGCAGTCATTAATGGCATCAGGCAGAAGGAAAACACTGCTGTTAAGAGGATTTGTTGTATTCAAAGCTGGGTTTTTTTTCATACTTTTTGCTTGAGCCCCCAAACCACTGCGTGACTTGAATAAAAGACAGAATTTTGCGGAACTGCGTTTTCTGTAATTAACACTCTTTGAAAGTTGGTGTGCAGTGAGGGTTTCACAAAGATGAAAAGAATAAAAAGGAAGCAGAAATGATGGTTTGAGAAAATGACGGAGTAGTTGTAGACGGCAACATGCAGTTGGACTTTGAAGCTGCATTGCATGAGGCTTGGAGTATGTTGAAGGTGTTGACAATGGAGGAGCGTGCGAGTTGTGGTGGATGCGGGCACAAGACAAACGAGCTGACAAAACCTCTGTACTTGCTGGAACTTCACACTACCAAAGGTGTCAAAACCCCTTGGCCAACATCACAGTCTGTTCAATTTTACACGAGGTTACAAATGAGTACCTCATTAAAATGCAATTTCCATTAATAGTTCACAACATGGGAGGAATTCTTCTTGAAAGGTTGAGGATCTTTTTCTGGCAGCGGTGGCTGGTGGGAGTGGGGGTGGGGGTTATGAGAGGGAACAATTTGCATACAGAATAGCAACATCTGTCATATAGGAGTGTAGGGCTCTTTTTCGATGTTGTTGTCAAGCCGGTCGTTGAGAACGACATTGTCTTGGCACTAAGGATTTCTAATTACCATCATCATTTATGTAGAGGAATCTACATAGCATCCGGCTCATTGTTACTAGCATTATGCTTGTTTTTTTTGTTTTGTATTCCCCCTCTCTGTCTTGTTATCATATTCGGTACCGGTTGGCGCATGGAGGGATTGACAACTTGAGGTGCTATCACCACTGTCACCGCTCTTAATCAGTTTACTGATGAAGTGTGCGTGGCCTGGGGCCATCCACACTTAGTCAGGCATAACCAAACCCACAAGAGATTAACCCAAGCAAGGCCATTTCATTTTCATATCGGCATTGGCAATCTCTTGAGCTTTCTTCCAGCACGGCCTTCTTCATTACCAACATGTAGGCCTGCGCAGTGCTCTCCCCCCCCCCCCCTACTCCTTGCCATGACATGGCTAGAGATACAAGCAGTCTTTCCATTCGGTCCGATTAATTTGATTAAATGCAGTTTAGTATTTGCCCGGTGATTGTTTGCATTGAGAATATCGTACGGATAAAGAGGCAGCCTTTACAATGGAAGACGCAGCGCGAGGAAGAACTCATTGTGTGATTAGTGGAGGACTGTAGCGTTGGGTCCTCCAGGAATTGAAGCTGCAATCCGACACCGGCGAATGAAAAAAGCATAGGAAACAACCCCAAGATTTGATGACATTGTGGCTTCTCAAAACAGCCCAGGCGAGGGGATAGGGGACGACCATTGGAGACACAACACGTACTCCTTAAAAAGAAAAAGCATAGACCCCCCAAAAAAAAAACGTGTCGGGATGGGAAACGTGAGGAAGAATCAGTTTCCAGTGTAGCTATCGCCCGCATGAGATTGTTATACGAGGGAATTAATTCCTTCTCTGTGTTAGCATGAATACCTCTTGTAGGTTCCGACTACAAGAGTGGGATAATCTACCCAATAGGACAAGCACAGACGGGGGAATTACACAAGGTTTTGATGTTTAATAAGACGCACACGAGCCCCCCGACGTGAGACCGAATGGCACTCCTTAGGGGGCCCGCATATCTTAGACTCAGTGTCTCCCCCAGGAGTTCACAATCGGTCGCATAATTAAAATGAAACTATGTGGGTTTCCATCCACTCTCCTTCCCCATATGAAATTAATTTCAGAGAGGGATGTAAGTGCTTGTTTTCTCTCTCCCTCTCTTGGAGTCTTGCCTTCTGCCCTTACCCTTCGGTGATAACCTCAATTCATGTCTTGTCTTGTTTCACCTGTTGTATTCACCTTTCCTTTGCCCTGGCCTTTTATTAGTGTATCCCTATTGTATATCACCCCATTAGCTGATGATTCCTACAGAGTTATTGTCTAATTGAAAAACTCTTTGGGACTTTTAAGTAAATTAATTCTTTTTTGGAGCTGACCTGAGGATCTGTTTTGACGTTGGTTATAAGTGTCTTTTTGGATGGCGTCTGAGATTTCTATGGCACTGTCAAATCCTTTGAATGTGATATCACTTTGTTCTCCGCTTTTTATTCCTTGGCTGTTTTGGTTAGGGAGCTTTGAGTTTTTTATTCTAGTCTTATCAGACCTGAAATAGTAAACTTTGGATAGCTCTCAAAAGAACATCTAGCATCTGAAAGTTTTTTACATTCCAATGCGACCACCTTTTGAAATGAAATTTTCACAGATTAAATTTATTGTATACATCTACATTTATAAAGGATTGAAACAATCAAACGGTTCCAAAAACCAAAGGTATACTTTGCCTTTAAATCAGATTTTTAAAAAACATATCAATGATAAAACCCAACAATTTATTGGTTACTATTGCTGACGAGACTTGAATGACTACAGAGTTTGCACATTGTGAGAGCAATTAAGTATCCTCTAGTCGGATAATTACACCATTGGCATAGCTCACTAAGATGCTCTTTTGATAAGCACATTCCTAATTGGCTAGACTATGTGCGTGCTCAACAGTCAACATGTGTCCACTCTTTCTGGTGTGCTAATATTCATTCAATTAGACAAGAGGAGTGTTGCTTTAATTACAACAGCTCCGGCAAGCAAAGTTTCTGTAAGTCGATCTAAACTAGCGAACGCTAAAAATAGGGTCGACTCCACGTCAACGATTGACCTCTCTATATTTGGAGATATTTTTGATGTGACGCGGCGACTGCAGTTTTCACTTTCACTTTTGCGCAGATTTATTTTTTATGTGTTTTGTTTCCGCGTCCATCTTTACCCCCGGCTGATAAAAATTTTGATCAAGTGATAAGCAGTTGTTACCACGCATCAAAAAGAAAATCACGTTACGAATTAAACAGCGCAGAAGACGGGGTCCTTGATTAACCAATTAGAGACCTCTATTTCCTACCAATCTGTAGGATACTTTACATTGTTTCGCTATTAAAGTTCCGCTCTTTTAGGAAAGTTTGTTAGTTGTTACTTAAAAATAATCTTTTAAGAAGAAAAGTTGAAGAGTTATTGATTGGCTGTCATTCATGGCAAATTTGAAATTCAGTTGGGTGATTGGCGAATTAATTCAAATGTTGAGTTCCCTGAAAAACATTACCTGTGAAAAAAAGTTCAATTTGGTGTCACATCTATAAGGGAAAGAAAGTGGTATGTTTTTGTTTTTTTCCTTGTATGCTTAATTATCAAATAAGTATTTGACTTAAAAAGAAGCACAAGTTTCTTTGAAATGGTTGTGTTTGGCTCAGAACCGTTTCTCTGTATGACTCTCATCAGACTTTGCTGTATGAAAAGCTGACAGGAATAGTTTTTTGAAAGTAATCTCGAGTTAAAGAAAACAATTCTCATACAGCCTCTTGTGCATCAGTAACAACATCCCAAGAAAGCCATTGTCTTTTTAGTGGAGAGATCTCAGTAAGTTTGCTGGCAACCTTGAAGGGTCTTTTGTCTCTGTTGTCCAGGGGTTTAAATGGCTGGGGCATTGGTAGCATTCCTCCATTCTACCAGACCATTAGACAACCCAACCGCCCAGCAGACAAACTGGTTCCAGCCGCCTTTCTGAGCTGCAAGAGAATCTCAGGGACATGGTTTCTATTTCAGCTAAATGGATCACAACAGATTGTTTACATGTGTGGGGTCAATCATCTTAAAGGGGTTTTCTTTGTGGTCAAATTGGGAAAAAGAAATCCCTGTATTGTAAATTTCACTCTGCAATATTTTACTCCCCATTCCCTTCAACATTACAGGACTCTTTAAGCCTGACTAAATAATTAGTACTAGCAGAATGTTACACATCTAACTGAGTTTATTTATTTTAAATTTAAACAATGCAGTAGATACTTTGACCTTTTTTTCCCCCCACAAACAGATGACATTTCAAACATTTGTCAATCATCGTTGTTGCAGAACTAGTCAAAATATTGCCCAAATGAATTTGAAATTAAAGTTAATGCCATGTCAGAAACAATCAAACAAAATGGAAGGAGAGGATAAAGAATCAGCCTACCCTTCGAATTGACCTGAAGTAACGACGCAAGTTAGTAGTTAAGGGATTGCACAAATATTTCCATGTATACTATAAGGCAGATGACCTGAAGTTGCTGGCACTTTTTGTTGGATGCAAGCGTGGAGATGGTGTGGGGTTTTGATTCTTGAGCCAGCCTAGATCCCCAGAAGTTTAAGGACTATTGTACAATGTATGCTCCTAGGTGCAATCTGAGCATTTCCTACTACATGGTTTTGTTGTTGCTACGATAATGTACATGGCATAGAAGTAGGTAGTAGCTGGTCAAAGTCGCTGGCATTCGACTTATTTTGAAACCCATGGTAGTGTAGGGCTTCTTTTTTCAGGGAATGAACTGAGAGTGTTACTGACTGGTAGATCTACAGATCTTGGTTGTCGCCATTTAAACTTTTTTGTGAGTGCAATCAAGAGAGGCTTTTGTTTATTTGCACATTGATTGCAACTTTCGAAGTGAAGTGTGCATTACCTTTAAAGCAGATTTATCCCCAAGTCATGGCACAGCAACTGGCCTCTGGTGGTGTGCCCTCAAGGGCAAAAACCATCAGAATAGGTCTTAGCCAGACTGAATTCCTACCATTCCAGTGGTCATATTCTGTAGAGTGGTAGGATTTCTGCTTACCCTCAGGCCAGTTCAGAGAGTCCTGGTTCACCCCTTTCAAAAGAAAGCCTACTCTTCTGTGATGTAAAGCTTTTTATTTACTTCTTCGTAAAACATTTCTCTAGGAGGGCGGCCATTTTGGATTGTTGCTGGTATGTCGTAGGTCATAGTGACTGTTGGCATGAGGGGATTGGTTCTGTGTGTTTGGTGATGGGGTTACCAGTGGTGTATTTTGGAACTGTACACATTCGTTTCCATGTAGTACTATAGTTTGAGATGTGGTTACATTTATATTTGCTTGAGTTGTTTGTGTAATAATGACAAGAAAGTTGTGTACATTTTGTCATCATGAAGCTTATGCAAATAAATTCTCATGTTATGTTGCAGCATCACTCAGCTTTTCACCTCTCAGTTCAACTTCTGCTGCAGAGGAACTATACTTAAACATAAAAGATTGTTTACACTTGATAAGAAACAATATTTGCGTTACAATCAATAGATAAGTCTTACGTGCATCACTTCCTTCTTGTAAAAATGACATATGTAAAACGGACGATTTCATAATCGCAAATAGATATGAAGTCATGGAAGTGGTAAATTCAACATTATCCTCTCTCACCTTGACTAAATCTACATGTCTCTACGGTGACCTTGGCATTCAAAGGGGATTATTGCTTTACAGACTGTCGGATTAAGCCTGGAAGAACAAATTGTTTCTTTGCCTGATCATCGGGATGGGAGTGGGGACATCCGTCGAAGGTTTAAGGGGTGTAATTGAGTCACAACAAGGCTCAAAAGACTTCCGGAAATTGTTGATAATCCTGTGATATCTAGTCCATCCAGATAAGTCTTGAAAGGTTATTTTGTGTATTCATTGATGAATACGAACTGGCCTCTGGTTGTGAGGGGAAAAACTCTGTTGACATAAAGTTTCTCGGACAATGTGTGATGTTACATTCTCTCAAAATGGTGTAGGTGTACATATATCAGGAGTTTTAAGAAAAGAAAAGAAATGCCGCCTGAAGCTGCCTAAGGATTGCTTGATCAAGCACTAATTTGGTTAACATGAGGAGATTTTTACCCGATACTTAGCGGTAAATTTTCTTTATAATTTCCATGTACTGTACAAGAAATTATGAAATTATTTACCATCATTGGACAGTTTTTTGTCTTGAAAGACTGTCATTTCTTTGGCCTATGTTACAGAATTGATTGGGAAATATTAAATTGTTCATAATGAACACACTATAAAAGTGAATTTAGTCCACGCAAACAGGGCTTGATGATTCTACACAGCGGGCTGCTATAAATGTTTGCTTAAACCTCTTAGTTGCTGAAAAATGCATTGACAGGCCTTGTATAGGTTAACCTTTGTATGTGGGGAGTGTGCCATTCTTGTGAACTCATTTGCTGATAGGATGAAATGGGGGGGGGGGGGGGGCTTAAGTAAATAGCAATTCTGTCCTTACATGCCCTTGTGGTTCTAGTATGGAAGGACCTGGATGTACTTAGCAGAGGATGGCACTCCTGCCAAGCTAGCCCCAAATAGCAAATTACAGACACAACTGTTGTGTAGCCCTACACTAGTAGTAGTAGTAAGCCTTCATGGAGAGCTTTGTTTACACAGTCCAACAATACATACATTTGTTTATCTTGCTTTATGGACTATCTACTACTGCCTTTAATGTTGATGGAATTGAGAAGTGGTCCAAGTTGCCTGGCCAGCCGATGCCCAGTTCTTTTCCCATGCGGTCCCCTTTGTTTGGAGCGCAAGCTTGGGTTAAAAATTGAACAGCTAATGAAAGTGAGTGCATGATGGACCGGCATACTTCAAAGGCAATCTCTGTTCGGTTTTTTCCGCGGAAAAAGAAACAAAAGTAGTTTGTAAATATGCAGCTGAAAGCCAGTAGAAATATAACGTAGTTTGATAAAATGTACAAAGCAAACGACATCTGAAGGGGGGTGTCCTTGTTAGCTTTTAAAGGTATCCCATTATTTGCTTTCAAGTACAACTTGTATGCGACCCTTTTTTTTCCCCTTCATATTTTGAACAGCTAGAGATGGCTAGAATACACCCCCCCCCCCTTTTTTGTAATAAATAGATACATGACAATATAATAAAACAAAAATTTAAAAATACGCCTAAAAGAAATTGACCAGTTGTATTTGTTTATTTGTTTTCACTGAAGTACTTGTGTTGAAGTTGTGAAAATGGAAAGGTCTAACTAAAGGTCAGTTATTGGAGGATGTTTTTGTTTGTGATTGAAGGAAATGAGGGGTTGGCTGGTTGAACGGAGTTAGTTGTGTTTTTCAATTCAATTGACATTATTCCATGTTGGCAATTGATAACAACAAGTAAACGTCATAGTCAAGTACAATATCAAATAGAACATCTTATGATAGAGCCTAGAGGGCTTAAAAGTAGGAAAAAGTAAAGCAGATTGTTTTACTTTTAGGTGTAATTTACCTTGGACAGAGTAAGGCTTTAAACTTTACAAGGACAAAAACCACTAGACAGTGAGATCTGACTACTCATTTTTAAAAGGATGCCGATGTATGTAAAACAACAAGCTTTTAGAATGTGCAATCAATCATAACAACTGCACTAAAGTTACGCAAATACATATTCATATGAAGGAAGAGTCGGTTGAGAGAATTAAGAAGAATTCTGAGGGATGAGGTATTTTGATTCCACATTTGAAAAACTATGGTCAGTCCTGAGCTTTTATTTAAAAAAAATTATAGTATCAAATAATATAACCAGATATTTTTTGATAATATAGCCAGATATTTATAATAATCTAGCCACATATTTTCTAAAAATATAGCCAGATATTTTTAAATAATATAGCCAGATATTTTCAAATAATATAGTTAGATATTTCAAATAATATAGGCAGATATGTTCAAATAATATAGCCAGATATTTTCAAATAATATAGTTAGATATTTCAAATAATATAGCCAGATATTTTCAAATAATATAGCCAGATATTTTCAAATAATATAGCCAGATATTTTCCTGTGGATTGGATTGGTTGATTACAAAGTTTTTTAAAAGAAATTCATTTGGAAACCCAGTAATTAATTCTAATGTTGATTAAAGCACTGAAATTAAATAATTTCTGATACAAAATTTGGTAGGTATGAAAACCTAAATGAAACCTTGTTTATTACACCATAAACATTTTATGAATATGCCGTCTTTTGAAGTTACAAATTTTACAGAAAAATAAGTGTACCTTTCGGTGAATGCACTGAACAAATCAGTGAGCATGCGATTAGGTTGCTGTTTACTACCAGTGGTACTCCAATGGCTGGCTGTTACTGGTACTAGTTCACTGTGGCATATTTAAATCCAATTGCACACCCCTAATTACAACAATTAACAACAAGGCATCATTTTTCTAAAACCTATTTAAAAAAGAAAGAAAAAAATTGCCAGGAATGATTGTTATTTGGTTTTTTATTCTATCTGCCAAACAATGGTTGAAGGCAGATGTTCAACAGGCGTTGCAGCGAGCTTGATTGGACTGCATGATTGTCGCAAAAATTGCTTTTTGTCCGCGCCTCGATTAGAAAAACTATCATTAGCAGTTAATCGACAAGTCATCAACGAAATAACCTAATTAGGACTTAATGTTGACGATAAACGTTGTGTTGAATCAGTGAAGTAGAAACCAGGATCCGCCTTGGTTTCGCACTAGGACAATGGACCATTGTTGACTCTACTACAGCCCTTTTCCTGCCAATTGGTATTTCCAAGTTTTCCCTGCAAGGGAAAGTATGATAGCATTCATAAAAATTAGTGAAATGTATTTATCTTCAGCTTGTACCAATCATGATACTTCTTGCTCTAAATCACATTACACTTGAACTGTAGTGAAAAGGCAACCATTGCATTTCTGTCTAGATTACTCACAATGTTAAACTGTGCATTTTACTCATTGAAGAGTGACAAATACGGTGCTGTGTTCTACCAATTTGATGCGATATTTTAGGGTTTTTTTCATAAAAAGGTTGGAATTTTGTTCAGTTTGGAGTAGAATGTTATTTACTACTTTTAGGCTTGGACTACCAGTAGCTAGCTGCTCAACCTTTTGTAGTTGCAACGTTGATAAGCAGTGAACCAGTTAACGGCTTAAACCTCATGACAATTTAGCTGGTAATCTGTAGTCATTTTTAAGTCTTAATTATCTGAGGTTATCACTATAAGGCTTGTGAATGAGGCCAGATACAAGGCTCCAAAACCCAACCACCAGGATCGACTGACTTGTACCACACATTTGCTTGGTGTCATCAATAGACACTCCATGGTTTAACATGAATTCAAAGTTCCTTAACATTTATTCATTTTCAAGCATGTGCGCAAGCAGCGCATTGTTCTCAATCAGCGCATTGTTCTCAATAGACCTTATGCATTGACGTCACCAAGCCGCCATCTTAGAGGTAAACTGATGACGAAACAATGGAAACGCGCTGATTTGTACGCGCGGCGCACAGGACTGACCAATGAACATCTTCCTTTTGACCTCTAGGCGAGGGCGCCCTACTCAAATGACGTCATATGCATAAGGTCTATAAGAAGAGGATCGACGTGCTATGCAACACGCGCACACGCTAGTAATATTGGGCCTCCAATGAAACTGTGGCAATCTAATACAAGTGGTTGTGTTTATCCTGGGGATAGGTTCAAAGTGTTCTGAAAATTATTAATTTTTAAGGACAAAAATTATCATTGACAAGCATGGCCGACAAAATAAGTAATTATAATACTAGAAAAGTAAATGTCAACGCTTCCTCAAAAAGTCAACAGCTGAATTATAACAGATGGCATGTAACAGTCCGCACTTCTATCAAAAATAAATTTACAAAAGACATGATGTTGTACATAGGTTTGAGTGTGTGTTTACATTACATGAAACATGTACTGTACTGTGGGTGTGTTATTTCAGAAATATATTTTAATTCGGCTAGTTTTATGTTGAACGTGACGGGGCTGTCAAACTTGATTGATGTCATATTCAAACACATAATGTTAGACAGGTGAATAAAAATTGATGGAACTTATCTTTTATAACAATACTGGGAATTCAAATTGAGATGTAGTAACTTGTGTTGAAATATTCAAGTTGATCAATGACTAATATCCTTTTTTGCATTACCTTCATTGTATTTACCTTCAAATCAATAAGGTACGTGATACTTCCGAAATAATTTTCATAACAAACCAATACAGCTTGAAAAGAATTAAATAATAAGGCTAGTTTAATGTTCCCTGGTGCTTCAATCAGTCTTTTGTATTTCATCCAATAAGTAAATAACTGTTAATATCTAAAGCAAAGTTGTTACGAATTTACAAACGTTTACGTTTTCTGAAACATTTGCCCCCTCGTACAGCGATTAAACTTGTACTGTTCGGCTTGTTACTCTGGTAAAATCTGTTTTGAAAAACTTATTTTACACTTTGTTATCTCCCTTTAAAACAATGTCAGATTCATATTGTAATATTCTCACATTGGTTACATTAAATAAGTATACCAAGTACACCCCATTCTAAAGGTTGGCAAAATCCTTGATGTGCACATGATGCTTGTTGAAAACATTGTGCGAGGGGGGCCCCCTATGCTTTTGTGCCAATAATAACCACTTATTCCATAATATGTGAGTACAATCTACTTGAAGAATCTGAAGTACCATCACGCAAGGAAAGACCAACCCTTGTCTGATCATCAACAGTGTTGCAGAGGGAAAGAGGACGGGGGAAGGTAGAGGGGGGGGAAAATGAGGAGTCTAGGGTAGAAAGGGCAAGCGTTTCAGTTCAGAGAGACAGAGGGGAGATTCTAACGAGGTGCAATTTTGTAGTGTACTGTTTAGCATCATGCCCCCCCCTTTCCATTCCATCGCTCGCTGGTTCTGTGGAAATGATTAACAGATTCTGGAGAGATGCAGGATGAGTGGTTCAGTGATTACCTCCAATTATTGCAAAATTGGGATTTCGTGTTGGCTCTAGTAGGCTGTGGAGTCAGCATTGCATGGAGACCTCTCAGAGGCTGATTCTATACTCCTCTCATATGTTACACTCTTTGTAAGGCTGCTCATTGTTTGGTTTAGGAAGACGAATGTTTAGTTAGAGAGGGGTTTTGTATTGTATACAGAGAGAGAGAGTCTGAGGCTTGAGGGTGGATGCTGTCATTTGAATAGTCTAGAAATCAAAGGGTACTTTAGCAAAGTTTAGAGTAACTCAACGTTTTAGTGCGTGCCAATTTTGTCTGGACAAAAAGTTCATTAAGTGTTGTGTGAACTTCTTGAGTTTGAGATTGTGGGTTTGTGGGTTTGTGGGGCAAGTCTACTGAAATAAAAACAATTCAGTTACCAGTAAAAAGTTTAGTGAAATAAATACTATGCAGTTGACAAGTAAAAGGTTTAGGGAAATAAATACTATGCAGCTACAAGTAAAAGGTAGGCCTACTTAAGTAAAGTTAAGATAAACTCAAGATTTGAATGTGTGCTGATTGTGTTGGAACAAAAAGTTCATTAACTGTAGTGTTAACTACCTTATTTTAGGGTTGTGAAGTTTTCTTGTTTAGTAAGTTTAGTGAAACAAGTACTTCTCAGTGACACATTGTTTAAAATGTTAATACATTGGATACCTCACATTGAAAAAGGCAAACCCGTGCCAGGAACTTGCAGAAGATTTCTGCATTTATTCCGACAGCACGTAGTAAAGCAGGAGTAGAGAAACCTAAAGTGAGTTGTTTATGTAATCAGTGCCACTAGTCCTCAGTCTTACTGTCACCTTGGTGCATTCACACTGCAACACAATACCCCTAGCCATAACCTCCATGTATTATGCATTAATAGTGGGGTAATGTAACAGTGCAAGCACCACCTCCCAACAACCTCAAGGAAACACAAGGATGTTATATAGACCATGTGACCTGTGACATCACATGTTTACAAAAGAGCCACAGAGCCTGGACTTCCTGCAGGCACAGTTTGTACACAGCTCAATGGAAGAATACAATAAATCTTATGTTTTATGGAGACTGCACTGTCTGATTTTTCTCAACTTTTGATATGAAGAAAGGGGGGACATCTCAAAAGCTGTACAAGTGTTGCTTTTGTAAAGTTTGAATTTATGTGAAAATAAATTATGACACAAAGTGTAAATATTCCCATTTAGCCTGTGTAGTATCTTGCCCGTCAGGAAATGCATTATATTGTACAAGGTCACCACTCTGTAAACAAAGGTAACATGGTCTATAAGTCAGTGGTGTAAGAGCGCCAACTTAGCCCCACTACATTCTGAAACACAATAAAACCAAACTAAAAATCTTAAAGACAAAGTTCGGAGAAAATACACACACTTCTCAATAATAAAAAAACCGGTGAATTTGGCAAGAGTAACAATGACGCTGTGATAAAATGTCTCCTGAAACATTGCTATCTTCAAGAATTGTGTATTTTGCTCACATTGCACCATGAAAACGTTCAGGTTTAAAAGTAACACTTCATGTTGTAATAGTGTTAATACACTTTCTCAAAAGCATGGAAGCTTAGCTACATCTATTTCAACAAAGTTTTCATGCTTACATTTTCATGTACATTTCCTGTAAGCAGGCTGTTTTCACCAATATTTAAATAAAAGAGTATGTATTAGGTTAGAGTTGGTTATAAGACCCACCAAGCTGTCTAACTCGGTCTCTAAAGGGAGGCTGTGTACTCAATACCTAGCTTATGAGTCACTCCTTGCAAATGTGTTCCACTCAAGTATTTGTGGTGTAATTTAAGAGGTCTGTTTTCATCTGAATTTGTATACTCACATAGTAGTCATGTGACACTCCTATTGTTTTTAGTGCGTGGCTTAATTTTTGAAGCTGATGAAATTTCTTCTATCATTTATTTTTATAGGGCTACTTATTTTACAGCGTGCATTTCCTTTTTGTGTTCTCATTTTTGTGCTGTGAAATATCATATTTTTAATAGTCATTTGGGTTAGTTTTCTTTGAAAGATTTGATTGGTTGCTTGTGCTACGTGTAACTTTATATTGACAGGGTAGTAATAATGATTTACAATATTGGAGTAATACTTATCTATGTCTGATTGATTGTAATGAGTTAAAAAGCAGTTGATGACCTCCCTCCCATCAAATAGTAATCATTTGTAACTGCCTTTGTGATCAATGAGCAATTAGTACGTTTGCAGTTATCCCCCCTTAGAGCTGTGCTTGACTAAACTACATGTAAAATCATCCAATTAAACAAATTACACTGAAATTCCAACCCAAAATTCCTGCCAAGTTTTTCACTTCAATGTTGGCTTCAAATTGCCTCCTGGCTGTATCCAATGTAATCCAGTGTCCAAGCCAACCCTTGGGAAACTGGTGTCAAAGAAACCAATTATCTTTAAAAGGGAAAGAAATATTTATAGAATTGGTTAATGCCGGCTAAATGTGATGTCTGAATGTGAAAAATTGAAAAGGAATTGTGTGTGATAGCGGAGGATACCCTGGTGTGCTTCAGGGAAAGAAGATCTCCCTAATTTCTTTCAAATCATGACAATGACCGGTTGGTGTGGTCTTTTAAATTAAATCCTCCCTTTTACGGACGAAAGTGAAGCTTCAATCTTGATATTAAACCTGGCCGGTTACTACTTTTGTAATCAGGGTGATAGCTGCAGACTTGCCAGAGAGAGCCGTGGGGGAAACGTACTAGTGCTGCCCCTCTCAACCACCGACGAGTTACCAGATGGCAAAACCGCGGACTTTCCTCCATTACTAACCTCCATCGCAATTCCACTATGGAATGATTACCTAGGGCTGAGCTATTACAACGTTAATGGATGATCAGTGGCAGGACTAGAGGAGCCATTGTAGCCGAGAAACAAGAAGGAAACACCGAGGAAAGGCATGAAAGTCCACGGGAAATAAGAGTCACCTGGTCAAGAAGTGTTTTTGAAACAGCTGCTGTTTGTGGGTTTACGCCATGAGCTACTCTGCAACAGCAATCAATATTGCAGTCCAGATCTTGAGCGTCTTGGCAAACAAGCCGAGTCATTTCATTTGTCAAATAATTGCTCTCACTCCATACGCTCATCTCCCTAAATAAATTGAACCCCAAGAGCAGTAGTATAAGGGGGGGAAAGAGATTCTGTAAGAGTCAAACAGGGGAGTGAAGGATGGAACGAAAGTGCCAAACAAAATTAGGTACATTTTGAAGCTCGCAAAATAAATCTGCTGAAATTTCCCTCCTTTTTTTGTTTCTTCCCAGGAAGTTCGTAGATTTTTTTATATTTTATCTAGCGTTGGTTGAGCCAAGTAAAGATGCAGAATTAAGCGGTATAGATCGTGCATTGTTGGGCTGGTTTTATGCATGGACCATCAGCGTACTGGGCCAGGTATTATTCACATTGCTACTAGTATGGATTTATTGATCGGCTGGTTGGGATAATATTTATCTTGCTCTTTCGTGGCTGAAAGGAGAGGACAATTAACAGGCAAATCTGTAATATAAGTCCCACAAGCTCTTTGTTGTCTTCACTTGCTAGCAAGGATTTGAGAGCCCAAAACGGACTTGCTGAGATCTACGTGTATCAAATGCAAGACTAAGTTATTCCACGCGCCGACACAAAGAAGTGCCCGTAAGAAAATCTCCGCCATCCGATTGCCAGAGAATGCAATTATACACTTGCTAATCGGGTTCTGTGCGTTCTAATGACATGGCATACACTCAATGCCGTTTGGTGCTTGTATAATTACATTTGCTGGCCAGTTACAGTGAAAAGAAAACTGCAGGCTGACCAGCCAGTTGCTGGATGGTTTTCTTCGGGGGGGATTTTTTGGTGTTGGGGCGTATTCCAGTGGGGAGGAGGGAAACAGAAAAATCAGTGGAAAATCGGTAAATGCAGAGGTTTGCTGCGTCACAGTAGAGACATTGAGATTGAGTTTAGAGCAAGCTCATGGCCGTCACGTTGCTAGTCTGATTGCCAGGGAAATTGGATTTGCCAAGATGTCCTAGGGCCTGCCTAACGAGCTTTGCACCGATCCTGACTAGCTGCGGCTTATCGCAGCTGCACAGGTTCGTCCAAGACCCGTATTTCCATCAATTACAACTGATTCTTCATTCTGCAGTGGTGAATAGAGAGAGCTAAGCGGACATGTCCTGAACAGACCGGAATGAATAGGTTGACTGTTAACAACAAGCTTTACGGCACCTTTGCAGTCACACAAAATGGCTGTCCACAATGAAACTCCCACTGGGAGTTTGATACTATCAAAAGACCAACCGCACTCAAACACAATTTTGGGGTGTACACTCAACAATGGATTAAACACTACTCCTCATTTATGTATGCAATGGCAAACATTGCAAACACACACTATTGTGTTTGTCTTTATTCAACAACCTGCCCCCCCCCCCCCATTTATATATATATATATTTTTTTTTTGATCAGCCTTGCGAGTGGTATTCTCTGATGAGTTGTATTGCAACACCATCCTTCCCAACACCTCAGAGATTAATCGTCAAAGACAACACGGCACAGCGTTGAATTATTCAACGCCTGGTCCCCTGGCCCAAACTTATTACATGCATATTTAATGGAGCGTCCGGGAGATGATGTAAAAATTGCCTGTGTTCACATCGCTTCAGATGAAGTAGGACATGTTGTAACAGAGTTGTGTTTTTTTTATATTCCCTTCCAATTAAATTAAACATGAGCCAGTTGTTCTTTGTTGAACATTTCTTCCACTCTAGAAAATAAAATGTCATGATCAAAAGAAGTTGTCAAACTTTTATCTGGGGATGTATTGATCTGGTTGAAAAATCCTCGCATTGTGACCAAAACAAAACAAACTGTAAGACATAGCTTGTTATTTTTACTTGAGAAATTTCCTTCAATTTCATACTTAATCCATTGAGTGGGGATGTTATTCTTGATCATTGGGGTTTGTCAGCGTAAAAAACGCCTAATGGAATCGTTCTCAATCCCGCTGTCCCAACTATTGCTACAATCATCTGAAATTGTGCACTAGCCATTAACCTACATACCCCCACGCTTTGCTGTAATGATGACAAGCACAGGAAGGGCGGAAAAAATAACGGCATAAAAACAGTGTAATTGTGTAAAGGTTTTGAAATCCTTTGGCCCGTGGTGATGCGTGAAGAAACGGCATACAAGCGGATGCCGTTATCCTCTGTTATGAAACTAAACACTTAAAGATTGATTTGACAGAGAAATCCAATACATGCTACAGTGAAGGGCGTATAAATTTACTGCTCCGGGGGTGAGTATGAGGCGCGCAGCTTTTCATCGTCTAACGAACATTCCCCCACCTGGTCTTGATGACTCTTGAGAAGGCCCTACCGCTTGGGTCTAGCGGTTTCGCTGGCGCGATTTTACCCCCGGTTTGGTTGGATTGTTGTGATGGTTAGGACCGGCCGAGTGGCAATGGAAGTGTTCTCACTTGGGGGATTGTTGATGGAATCAAGGATTGGATGAAGCAGATGCCATCATCCGATAGCGTCTTCGTGGACGTCCCCTGTGGCGCCATGCCAGTAGTGGGGACAGAATGAAGGGCATTCATCTACCCTGTCGGCCTATACACCTGCTAAGTGGCAGGGGTGCATGTACCAAATAACCCTCACAACTGCAACTAGGCGGTATTTTGTACCCATCATTGATCCAAGAAAGGAAACTTCGGAAGTTTTGTTTCTGGTGTTGGAAGTTTCTAAACGGCTGCCAAAATCTTTTTAAATAAAAAAGAACTTAAATATACGCTATTAGTTTGATGTGGATAAACATGTCTTGTATTATTTTATTTGATTGAACGTACTCGTACCGTAACTCCGTAGTGACAGTTTGAAATAAGCTTTAGCTGTCTCTTTTCAAATAATTATATAATTTTCATACATCTTCCTTGGTAATAACATTGAGTTTGGAGGTGTTTAAAGTCCTCCCATACATAAGTATGTAACAAGGCATTTTGTTTCAATTATGATAAATGTGAGTATTTGTTATTAATTTTAATACTGTTTGGGATAATCACAGCAGATTGTTATCAATAAGTCATGAAAGACAATGCAAGTTGTAATCCTAACTTCTTCCTTTTTTCATGAAGTAACTGACAATCCAATGAGTCTGTTGGCCTTACATCATGGTTTCCCAATGAATCCAAACAGTTAACGCTCCTACAAGCACAGTCAGAGGCACTCTGAGTTTAACTAAGTGTAGATATAGCTCCGCCACCAAACCACTGCCTTCACACAACAGCCCTTTTACCAAGTCATCAAGCTGGCAGAGATGACACTGATGTAGCTGAGCTCGATGCCGTTCCAATCAGCAAGCTCCACTCTATGTCGCCTCTTGTTTTATTTCCCCATCTGTATTGTAACACTATTAGCCTACCCCAAACCGGGAACATACAACACACCTAGGTTTTCTCATTGCATCTAAACATACTTAGGCTCGGGAGGAAAACGAAGAAGGAAAAAAAAACCTGAGGGATGGAAAATAAAAAAAGCAGGAGAACTGCCCAGTCTTGCTGTGCAATCAATCTCGGCACAGCTTCTAACTGGTTGGTCTCATTCATCTTTATTTGATCCCTGACACTTTACCTGTCATTTCCAATGAGGAAAAAAGTCCACCTCGATCTGTCTTTCCTGGTTGACTTGTATTTACTAAGACTGATGGCATGGCCTGCCACAACTACCTCTGCATGCATAACTGACATCTCTCCTCTACTACACTGTTGAACACTACCACATGTCTCCAATTTTTCCAGATCAGTTTCAAAATTTGACGTTTTAAAGGAAAAAAATTCATCACTGAATTAATAATGGTGTGATTTAAATCCTTCAAGATGGAAGAACAGATTTGCAAGATAATTGTTCATGTCCTGTTCCATTTGTTCGTCCTGTTATTGGTGCTTGCACTGTTGGATGTGAATTTTTATAAAATCCAAAAATAAAATAAATTTATATTTAGATTATGTTTGTCATGATAGTTTGATTTTGATTATCGACACATTTCTTTTTTTGTTATACAAATATTGAATTCAGAATACAAAATTTCAATAAATCGTCCATTACGCATTTAAAATGACAGATAGATTGCCAGATAATTATTTTCTGCAGACATGCATATTCATAGCCACTGTGAATTAGATGAATACATCTGAATGGTACCTGTTTTATCTTACTAAACATTGTCCACATTTCAGACGTTATGTTTTTCTCTTTTAAAATTCCAACCATTGTAGCTGAGGCTTGTATGAATCTAGTCTGGTACCTCTTTATGGTATGCACACACCATTATATCATGAACATAGGGAATTGAACAAAATGGTGTACACAATAATAACTTTGGTCTGTCAGTTGTTTATTGTTTATGTTTCCTTAGTCTTCTGCAGATGAATGTACCAATTCCAGCCATATGGCCTGATCATGTCGCTCGTTTATTTTGTTTGACTTTGTTTATACAATCAATAAATTACCCCACCAGCATATATTTGATGTAGATCTTTTAATCTAGCATACATACTTAATGTTAAAATGAAAATATGAATTATTGTCTTATGAAACACTCGTTAACAACAGTTCAAAATGTTAGTTTAAGACTTCAGCAATATTTATTGTGGCCAAATAATTGATGTTTAAAAAAAATAATTTACTTTTATCTTACATCGGGTATTTCTCAGAATGTTGTTATTGAAGGCAATTTTAGGCATAGGTTGGTACAAATGCTTACCTTTATAAAGATAGAGTTGTTGAAAATATAGTCATTTTTAAAGACATGGTTTCTTTTGGTAATTGTTTAAGACCAGTATCCTCACTTTGTGTACCCCCACATTTGCATAAAATGCTGGGAATTTTTGGGGGTCAATCGGTCGTCAAAGTTGAAAGAAAACAAAACAATGAAAGGAAAAAACAACTTTGTTGCATAGAGTTGTGTGCTTTCAAATGCCTGAGAAAGGCTTCAAAATTTGAAGGTTCAAAATTTGTTGGTGAAAAATTACCTCTTTCTCTAAAACTACGTTACTTCAAAGGGTGACGTTTTTAACAATGTTTTAAAACATCAACAGCTCTCCAGTGCTGTTAATACCAAGTAAAGTTTTATGGTCATTAATTTTTTGAGTGATTACCAAAGTTGTACCCCCCTTAAACGTGAAATACCGACAAGAATCCTGTGTGCAAAGTGGTTCATGTCCATATCCTCAACGGATTCCTCCGTTATATAATTTCATACCTTCCCTTTAAATGTGAGACTTGTCATTTGAGCAGTTGGTCGATCATGACCTCAACTGATAGTTAGATTAATAAGGTCAGGCATTATAAGTATATAACACCATGCACACTTGCCATCTCATTAGTGTGTCAAGTTTGTCCACTGCGTCATCCGGGTGGGACACTAGTCAAAGGGTATGGCATTATAACGGTAGCTGTTGCACAAATGACTCTCAAGATTGGTTGTTTTGAGGTTCAAGTGCCCATTTTCTTTTATTGCAGGGTGTTTTTCCCCCCCTCTCCCTTTCCCTTTTCATATAGGCCTAGATATAAGACATTTGAAAAGTTTGTTTTAAAGAATTGTGAAGTATTTTTTCGTAAGCTACTCTGTGACAGTAGAATAAGTAGCAAGACAAGTTCTCAAGTATAAATCTACATCTACACAGCAAAGTATGATGTACACGCGATTACTTGTTGGGGCTAATCCTACTGAGAATTAGTTTTACTAAAAAGCATTCATCCCATAGAAAAACCATGACCTTATACTTGTTCATCCTCCAAGTTCAAACTATTGGGAAGGGGGGGGTGGCGTATGAGTGAAATCAGTGAAATCATTTACCAGTTGTCGGGGACTGTCTGCCAGTTCCGCAATGTCAAATGAGATTGCTTCAGCAACATGTCAAAAAATATCAAGGGCTGTAAAAGGACACAGTAATGAGGTTAGTTAACGTGTCAGAGGAATTGACAGCCAGATCACCGTAGTGGGTTTAAGAAATTAGTGGGTAAACTGGGTGGGTAAACTGGGTGGTTTGGTTTACTGGGTGGAGTTCAGACTTGGCTAGTTTATCAGGGGGAAGGGATTTTTAGGATATGGCCTGATCAACTGTGTCATTGTCAATTTGTTTCAATGAATAGAAATCTGTTAGTGGGAAGGGAATTATTAACACAAAACCAAAATGTACCAAAGACTGTATTTTAGACATTTTTCATCATTAATGTCCCTGTTATTTATTAGTAACAATTATAAGGGTGTTTTGTGTAATACCCTCTGAAAACAGCAATTATTAAAAACAATTTTTACTGTCTTCTTAAAATAAATACATTGAAGTTAGCTCAATATGTCTTGGGGTTTTTGCCCCAGATATTTCTTGTTTCCTACAAAGAATAATGGATGCGTTATTAAATGTAACAACTGCAACTCTTTTAAATCACGGAATTGAAACAATTAGAAAGGCGTTTTTTCTCTCTCTCTCTGAATATGTGCGTGTGTGTGGGCCGGGAGCATTCTCTCAATTTTTGGGACCGCCTCCAGCCCAGGAAGGGATTTCAGTCTGTTGGCGTAGGAGACTCCCGCCAGAGACTATACGGCTGGGTTTACTGACAGCAATGGGATTGGCCCCATTGACATCATCTGACCCACAGTAGATGATGAATAGTATTTGCACCCCCCTATCATTTCATCATATGAAGTAGTTGAAAGCAACAGAGGAAATGTGACAGATATAAATTACTTGAAATGTTTATTTCATTGATTTTGTTGTTGTTTTAGAGCCACTTTAGGGCACAATTTTTCTTCTTTCTAGTTGTCAATTACTTGAATATTACATTTAATGCAGATTTTGTCATAATGAAGTTATTGGGTTTGAGAGCTATACTAGTCTGTTGAAGTTAAGGTGCTCTTGAATAATTATTGACTGAAGAGTTGTTTGTGGGGAGGGAAGGGGGCTTAAGATGGTTTTGTGGCCAATTTACTTTGAGTGTGGGGGTTGATGGTGATGAATATAGTGCGTCATGTTTTCCAGATAAACGGCAAAATCTGCCCTTGTACAAAAACTACCCAGATATGAACACCAAGTAGATTTACTGGTATTCAGGAAGACTGTTGGTCATGCTTGTAAAATAATTAAATAGTGTTGTTGAGTTGCTGAATTAAATTTAACGTAGTTATCAAGTTCTTAGTATCGACCAATCTTCTCCTCTCTGTGGTTTTCAGTTGAACTCTTCACCGCCAAGACAGTTACTCTAGAAACTTGATCAAGTTGGCCATTTAGTTTTCGTTTCAATTTCAAAATAAATGCACCCACTGCAAAGAGTTGTTTAATTTTCAAAATACTTGATACTAACTGAACTTAAAGTTGTGATGGTAGACCTATATATGTGGAATACAACAGCGATTGTATTTCACGGTTACAACTTTTACTGTGTAATGTGCCTTTAATGGTGGTTTAAGTTGAACTGCATTCGACAGTACAGGGGTCTACATGTACATATAGGCAGCAGATGTAAACGCTCTACATTCTGATGGGGTCATGGGGCCAGTATTTGGCCCATTACTCAATGTCAATGGCCCCATACTCACTGAAAGCAAGGTCCTGATGATGTAGAAGGCTTGTTCATTGTTCAATTCCCCTGACCACAGCTTTAGGTCACTGAAAATTAAGAGAAAGGGTGACCAACAGACCAATTTGTGGCGCACTTGCCGGTTTTGGAAGTCAAGTTGTGTGTGTGTAATTAGGAAGAAAGTCTTTTTATTGTACTTACTGTTTTTTTAAAACACAATTTACAAAAACACAGAGTGTGTTGTGATCATTGTTCTAAGGGCCCCCAAAATGGTTTATTTTACACATTCTGGACACAATTTCAGAACCATGGAAGATGAAGTCAAAAGTATCCATGCCTTAACTGTTTTGTAAACATAACCTCAAAAAGTGGGTGCTGAAAAACTTAAGTTCATATGTTCCCTTAATTTTTTTTATTACACATTTTCAAAAACTGGTGTCTATCGGTGCCTTTTTCCCTTTATCTTTGAGCTTAAGGGTTAAACTGAGGGAGGTGGTTCTTAAGTTATTGCATCTTGTGGTTTTTATGCCTCAATCTCTGATTTGTGGGTGTGTCTTGAGTAGAGAGATTGGGATGAGATACTAAATGGGCCTATTATGTGGACATTGTGGTTTTAGATTGTATACTTCTTGTCAAGTAAACATTTTGTAGCATTAATAATAATATTATGCATGTGAAGTGGGGCATGGTGGGGTAGTGTGGTCTCCATACCTAGCCGAGCAGGGGAGTCTTGGCTCTCTGGAGATTGTCTTAAAGGGAGACGTGGCCTTGGGATCCATGTGTGACATGATAGGACATGATGGATTATGGCAATTTGCTGTCATGATGAGACTATGATGAGACTAGGGTTATGGAACTTCTGGATGGTGACAGAATGTGACGGGTTGTGACATGTTGTGACATGTTTGGGAGGAGTGTTGTGACGTATTCTGACAGGACCAGTGATACATTGTGACACATTGGGGCATGTCATGGCACACTTTGAGACAGTATGATATGATATGGCACATTCGAATACATTATGGGACAATGACTGACGGGTTTTGTGACATGATGTGACACATGGTCATACCCAGTGATACACCTTGTTTTATTTCACAGTCAATGGTAACACATACTGAACTGTAAACACAAATAAATACATTGTTGTTTATGTTTGTCCCTTAGTTTAGAGTGTCAGACTAATGTAATTTTTAAAGAGGAATGATAAGTTCTTTTTTTTTTAAATGTTACAAGACCCTTGTGATCACACCCAAGTGGCTTGTGACCTCTTAAACCAAATTTATGGAAAAGCGTCATTAATTATGAAACAAGCTCCTTTTTGTATCCTGTCCCCCATTATTTTGCCACACAATGTGTACATGTATACAAAAAGTACATGTAAATACTGCCAGTGAGGGATTCATTATAATCATATCACAAGAGGGCAGTATATAAGTTGATCAAGCCCTGCTAGTCAAGGTTATGTCAGTCCACAAAGCTTCAAGTATCTAGCTTTTCTGGATGTAGTCTTTCACGATTTGGATGCATGTTTTGGGGGTAAAAAAGTGAAATGATGCGGGATGCCATTCAAAATGTCAAACATTACCCATCATCTTTGAGTACAACTCTTATTATATTTCTTCCTAAGATACAATATCAACGAACAACAAAAATTGTAGAAATTCACATCAACAAAAACAAATATGTTTCAATCCATTTCAATTTTTTACAGGGTTAAAGCTTTTTGTGCAAGATAAAGCTTTTTCAACCATGTTTTTTTGTCTGACTTTTAGTGAAAAAAAAAAATCCTCATAATTTTGCTTGAATTTATGGGGGTGTTGCACTGGGGGGGGGGAAAGTGTGTTGTGCCTTGTGTACTCTAATAAGGCAAGCATTACTATAGTACTCTTTGATACAATCTGTACACACAGATTTATTTGTATTTCATTTTCTGCTGCAAACATGACTGAAACTCGATATCAAATAAATGTTAGCAATGTCCTGAGTATATACACAGTGTTTGCTTCACTTCCTCTTGTCCATGTATAGACACAGCTTCTTTGAGATCTTAAAAGTCTGTTTGCGATCTTGGTCATGTTTAAACCTGTGGAGATCAAACGAATGTCGGGATCGTTAAGCCAGTGTCATGTAACTTATAGACGGAATCGTTCCGTCAATGTTTGATTTAACGGTTTGATACAACGTTGGC
The DNA here is from genome assembly GCA_037783415.1 of Leptasterias polaris. NCBI lineage: Eukaryota > Metazoa > Echinodermata > Asteroidea > Forcipulatida > Asteriidae > Leptasterias > Leptasterias polaris. The sequence continues at coordinate 3,303,198 of JAZGTN010000089.1, forward strand.
AATCTCACGTGTAGGTTTATTTTGTCATTTCTTTCTTGGGAGTAAAGAAATTTTATTTAGTTTTGAGTTAATGGTGAGTTCACTGTTGTTTGAATTTACAATTATTTCCTCAGTTTTACAATTAAGTCTGTGGTATGCTTCAATGACTTCTAAGCCTGAGTAGAAAAAACAACTTCTTAAAGACCAGAAGACCTTCTTGTGAATGTACAGTTCTTTTTTGTGTTGTGTTGTGTTGTGCCATCCACATCATTCAGTATTTCAGTACTACACGCTGAAACTTAAAAGTCGTTGACTGACCATGCTGAACTTGATAACTGCCAATTCTACGACCGATAAAAGAAACTGTCAACAGATTTAACTCTTTACAGTTTAGACACTCAGTTCTTGATATCACGTTCCAGACTGGAATGGTGTCTTAATCGTATCAAACTATTGCATGATCCGTCAACAGGAAGATTAGCAAAAGAGGTATAGTTTCACAGTTTGATGAGTAAGTAGTCTCAACCATTCTCTTTATTCTCTTTCATCACACAGTGCTTAGTATTAGAGGTGCACAAGAGGAAGAGCCTCCCGATCCACAGCTGATGCGACTAGACAACATGCTTATAGCAGAAGGCGTCGCCGGACCAGAGAAGGGCGGCGGGTCAGCAGCAGCAGCCGCAGCAGCAGCGGCGTCAGGAGGCGGACCAGGACAACCTGACAACGCCATCGAGCACTCCGACTACCGAGCCAAACTAGCACAGATCAGGCAGATCTATCATACAGAGCTTGAGAAATATGAGCAGGTGGGTTAATCAATGTCAGCTAGGGGGCCTTAATTAACTCCCCTGCTGGCCCACAAATGTCTTAATTGCTAGACCGTGCATCTTTTCATTTTTCTGTCAGCGACAGTCTTAGACAAAAGTTTGACTTCACATGGGATCAGTTGGGCAATGCGTACAATTTCTTGGTTGTGACATAAGAAAGATGTAGGTGTACTAAACTGCATAGAGTGAAGTGATTGTGATGGGATGTCAAGCCGTAGGTCCCGTGTGTTGTGTATTGCACTTAAAAGAACCCAGTGCACTTATCGAAAAGAGAAGGGGTTTGCCCCGGTGTTCCTGGTCTGTTCGGCAGCATGGTGCTTAGTATTATTGTGCATTATAATCATCAATTGTCCACAATCATAACCACAGAGGGGCTGAGAACAACAATACAGTTCATCATGTATACCGCCCTCTTGTGACAGTCACATAGACCTGAAGAAAATAACAAGACCTGAACTTTTCCTCCTTAAATATAAAAAGGACTATATTACGGAAGTTTGATAGCATTTTGAATTTGATGTCAATGATTCATAAATGAATGAGATAGACTCTCTGGAGACATTGATTTTGGTTTAGTCAAGGACCCAGACATGGGTGATTCTGCACATCCTCTTCAAGTGTCTGGGGAAAAAAAAAAAAAAAAAGTCAACATTTGAAACATGGCAAATCGTCAACTCGGGTCACGTCCTTTATTGCCGACCTTTTTGGTTGAATGAGATTAGGTAAAATTGTGTGGCCGTTTGTGGCTGTTATGTGTATTTTGGTACAAGTATAGTCTCTGTGGGTTTGGTTATGCTATGATTGCCGTTTTACAATCAATTTTCTGTACACAAAGAATCAGTTGCCAAGGATTTACCTTGTTGTCTTAACAATCGTTATGTGTACTTGATTTGGGGTTGAACAAAGAAAATTGACTAGAGCAGGATTTGAACCAACGACCTCCGGTTTAACATGCCGGCGCTCTACCAACTGAGCCATCCAGCCCCATGTTGGCGGTCTCCCTATTTTGTCATCAGAAGCCATTCAACCGTTAACTGCCGTGTAGCCAGGGATCACACCCAAGTTTACAATACAACTTTGGAAGCGGCAGCCAGGGGATCACCCTAAGGGGATGCGACTTGTTATTGTTTATTTAAACACCAAATAATTTTCTGATTTTTTTTTTTATCAAGACTTTTAAAGATAATTTTAAGAATAACTAGGTTCACTTGAATGTTCTCTCCATTAACAAGATGCAACAGTTTCTTTGTATTTTCAAATTATTTATTCGGCAGTGACCAAATCATTTCTGATATTTTTGGTTTTTTCTCCCCACCGGTTCTGTACTGTCCACCCCCAGCAGGCATGCAACGAGTTCACAACACATGTTATGAATCTCCTGAGAGAACAGAGTCGGACGAGACCGATCGCCCCCAAAGAAATCGAAAGAATGGTCAACATCATCCACAGAAAGTTCAACGCAATTCAGGTTCAGCTTAAACAGAGCACGTGCGAGGCGGTCATGATTCTGAGGTCAAGGTTTCTTGATGCAAGGTAAGGTCAAGGGGCAGAGTTCATTCTCTATTTGTCTGTGGCCAAAGCCAATCTACATGCCACTTCACTCAAAACATTTCCCCCAGTAAACAGCTTCACACGTATCATAGTTTGTAACGGACAGTTGATGTCGAAGACAGTGTCAATACAAAGTTATAGAAATAACTCACAGGCAGGGCCTCATCAAGTATTGGGGAAAAGTTCCTGAAAGGTCTGCAGGTCATGTGGGTGAGGTCAACCTAGCCAAGCAAGCAACATTTGCCATTTGGCCAACCATGTGGCTGGCCATCCAAAGATTCCAAAACCCTCTCCAGGCCATCCAATGGACGGCTTGGCATTTCACTAGATTTGATGAGACACTGCTCACAGGATTTTCTAAATGTTTACTTCTGAAACGCCCTGTACGGAAGAAACTAGAGTACTTGAAATCAAATGTTTTTAATTATGTAATTTATGGAGTATAACTTTACAAGGTGTTTCTTCATGTGTTTTTATTTCACAGGAGGAAAAGAAGGAATTTTAGTAAACAAGCCACAGAGATCCTAAATGAATATTTTTACTCACATTTGAGCAACCCATACCCTAGTGAAGAGGCGAAGGAAGAACTCGCAAGAAAATGTGCGATAACGGTTGCACAGGTAAGGAACAAACCCTTCTGATCTCCCTCCTCCCCCCCCCCCCCCCCCTCCCACTATCTTCCCTGGTTTGGTCTCAAATTTTTGTCAAACCAGCCCACTTAGCCAGCAGGTAACATAGTTCAAATGTTTTTCAAAAGTTATCATATTTTTTTCGGAGTTTTGTGGAAAGACAAACCAAAATGCTGGATGAGTTTTTTAGTTTCCCCGTCAAAATGTACTCATGTGGAAACATAACAGGGCTGAGTTTTATACAGATGCTTAACTTTCTTGGGGAACCAGTCACAAATAGTACACATGGCATTTTATTTTGGCTGGTAACCTTAGGTAACAAATGTGTTTAGCTATTTTCTTGTGCAAGATATTGGCCACCGATTGCTACACTGAAGTCCTAGGCAACAAATTGCAAATGCGATATATCTGGTTGTTTTTGTCGGGTGTTATTCAATTTTTCCAGTGATGCTTTTAATATTTCTTCTGCCTGTTTCTACTTGTTCAGGTTTCAAATTGGTTCGGCAACAAGAGAATTCGCTACAAGAAGAACATTGGCAAGGCCCAGGAAGAAGCTAATCTATATGCAGCTAAGAATGCAGCAGCTGCAGTGTCTGTAGCAACATCACAACACGATGGCAACCAGAGCCAGCCTCCATCAGCACCCAGCACACCTACAGGCAATGGTAGTAATCAGGGTGAGTTTAGAAGTCTAGTAATGTGGAATCATGGAGCTTGTGTGAAGGGGAAGGAGTGGAAGGGGGCAGAACAGGGAAGGGGGCAGAACAGGGAAGGGGGCAGAACAGGGAAGGGGGTTGAATTGGGAAGGGGGTTGAATTGGGAAGGGGGTTGAATTAGGAAGGGGCAGGTAGGGGAAGAGGAGCAGGAGGGGTTAGACGGTAAGAGGTTAAATCCTTTTCCTTACCATAAGTGGCTTTAGTCAACTGCACTCATACCCCCTCTTCCTTACCATAGATGACTATAGTTATTTTTGATTATAAATGACATTTTTATCTCTGGCTTTTTTTTGCAGTTGTATTGGAATGTTAGTAAAGTGTTTTTATTTCTTGCCCATGGCAGGTTCAGGAGGTTATATGTCATCCCAGGGTCAGATGGTGAGTCAGGAAGGGTCCTTCATGAATCTTCAGAATGGAGACAGCTACAACATGGCTAGTCAAGTGGGAGCCAACGTCCAGTCACAGGTACACTACTGACACACACTCGTACGCTGTAAGCTCCTTCAGGGGTCATTTTCTTTCTGTATCTTTGTCATCGTTTTTTCAGTTTTTGATTTGTTTATTTTTGTTATCCTCATCTTTGTTGCCTTTAACAGTCGGCTTTTGTGATTTGTTTCGATCAACCAGCTTTACTGATTCCATAGTAACATGTGTGTGTTTGTTTTTGTGTGTTTGTTGCCTAGTTATGTGACCTGTCATGTGATTCGAGCACCCACTGACATGAGCTTTTGTTTTGTTCTAAAATGTTGTCTTTAAGTGCATCAGTGTGGTCATTATAAGTTAAACAAAACCATTGTTTTGTCATCATAATCATCATATCACAATCATCATAATCATCATCACAATAATCAGAATCATTAGAGTTAAAAAATCATCAAGATCAAGATCTGTAATCATTATACTCATCTTCCACATCTGTTGATCTTCATAACAATTTCATTGTTGTTCTTCTGCAAGTCATTTCCATCTTGTCTTGTCCCAATGTTTGTTATCCCGGTCTTGCCGTTGTTTCTTCTCAACTTTGCTGTTGTCTTCTTGACCTTATGATTCTCCATTAAAATGAATTAATCTTAAGAACATCACAAGAGGTATGAAATCCTAGGACCTCCCCAAAATACATCCTTAGGTCTTGGTGCTTTTTGTTGTGTTGAACCTTATTGTATAAAGAACACAGCTTCAAATCAAAATCTAACAACACTGGGATTGGATTTCAGAATTTGAAAGAAAGGCATAGCTGTTCTGTAAACTCTATTCTAACCGATGCAAACTGTGTAAGATCCTGTGTTGTTAAGTTGTAATCTAGTGGTAAATCACAAGGTACCTGATTTTTTACTGCCAGCCCCATTTTAACACAGCACCCTTAAAAAGGGTTTGTTATCTCTTTTGAAGTGCTTAGGTTTTCGCAATAATTTTTGTATTTATTGTTGTCAAAAGACAACGCCCAAAATCTAAATATTTCAAAGACATAAAGTGTTACGGGTACTGTATAGTCACTCTCTTCTAAAACATCCACACTGTATAGAGAATTGGTGAGAAACTTATTCCAACTTGTTTCAAAAGTCCAGTTTAGGTTTTGTTCTGTCATAAAGAAACAAGAATGTTATCAAACATTGTAAAATGAGCTTTGTAATACCATTGAAAGCATGTTGTGATTTATATTAATCCTTGAAAAAGTCTTAACAATTGATGTTTGAGGTATCTGTTGTTCACAATTCTCCTTTCTTTTCCCCGCTATAGGTTGCTAGTCTACGGCAGGTCATATCCCAGACAGGGGGCTATGGTGGGGAATCGCTACCCCCTCACACCCAACCACACCCTATATATGACCCCAGTATGACCCAGTATGCCAACCAGCACGTCTCCGGTCGAGCTAGCGGGGGTGAGGTGGTGGGGGCGTCGTGACGCCGTTCTCCAGGGACAAGCGGAGAGTTGTGAATGTTGATTGTGCCACCGATTCATCATGAACAGTGAAAACGACAGATCGCTTCACCAAAAGATTCTGAATCAAAAGATGGCCCCCCATGTTAAAATGACCCGTATACACGTAGACATTCTTTCTCCAGTGACAGCTGAGAAGATATCTGACTTCTCATCAAGCATCAAATGTAGTTTCCTTTTGTATGACCACAATGTCTGACCAACTCCTCAGAAGACCTTGCAACCCATTTCTTCTTGTCCGGGTCGTCTGCTTTTGTTCTGCGCAACAAATATGCTTCAAGTCTTCATTGCTTTTTTAATGTGGACCTCTGTGCTTCTTGAAATATTGAGATTTGCTAGAAACTGAATTACGCCATCAATGGGAGTTAAAAGACCACTTTATGTATGGTGGTCATACAATACACTTATCATTGTATACATGGTGAATGTGGTTCTAAATCTGGTCAGTCTTAGGACCCCCCTCCTTCGAGAGGAGACATTCAGCAAAGAGGGTTTTCTCGCTAGGACAAACAAAAATGACTTTCTTGATTTTGCTGTGGAAAATATGTTATTTCTTCTTCACTGTGGTGAAGGAAAAGATGTTGGTGGTCTGATTTGATTTCATAGCTCTTTCAAGTGAGTCAATGGTTTCTACACCTGAATTGCCCCCAAACAGAAAGATGCCTTTATTTCCTGAATCTATTTTGCCAAACAATGAATTAGCTTCAGTCGGCTGTATTAAATATTTACGCAAACTTGTCTGTTTTGCCAAATCGTTTTATACTTCGAATTATTTATGTAGAAATGTGTTAAGTAAGACATGTGGAAGGGGCGGGGGGGTGAAATAGCTGTTGCATAATGCTTACCAACCAAAATGACCTAGCTGTTGCATTCTGCTTACCAACCAAATAACCTGTTGTTGAAAACATGTATGATGACCTCTTGTGTTGACCTGAACAGAGAGAGAGTCTTTCTCATAGGCCAAAAGACATTTGTATGAAAAAGCCAAGTTGTTGAATAAAGCCACACTTTCTTGGAGGTTTTGGTAAGATTGATTACATTTGTTTGCCAGCAACAACAAACTGAACAACCCAAATCATCTCGGTCAAGCTCCAGCGGAACAGTTGTTCGAAGGAAAACCTCTTTGTTATAAACCGCTTTAAATTATTACCAGAAAATGGTTGTTCCATGAAAAGTATTGTAAAAGAGCTGGAAAAGAAATGTTGTCAAATACTTATCTTTTTGTTCCTAGTGTGTTCGTAGGCGCATCTTTTCAGCCAATGGGAGGTCTTCCTTTGGCCTCGGTGTGTTCGTAGTTCACACTACATGACAGGCATGTTATTTTGTCCCTGGAAAAAAGGTATGAATATTTTATTCAGAACAAGGGCTGACCTCAGAACAAGGGCTGACCTACATGTGCACATGGGGAAGGCTTTGACAGGCATTTCAGGCTACTTCATCTTAGTTTTTAGAGTTTTTCAAGGGCAAAATAATCGGAACTCAGACTTAAGTAGGAAGGAATATCATGCCTGACATAAAGGATACTTTATAAATAAACTGTCCTTGCTAATCAGAACAAAATTTCCAAAATTCAAAGAGTTTTTTGTGGAGACCTGAACCAAACTAATTGTTATCTTTTAAGATGCAACCAAGTCATTGCTTATGATGTTGTATTCGTGTTGCCCCATCACCATCATGTTTTCCTGTAGAGTTTTCCTTGTGTGTGCGTGTGTACGTGTGTTTTTACAAGTATTTCAGACATCATAACATGGCTTTTATTTGGGGGTTTTGGTGAAGTGGTGTATTCATTGTCAATATACGTATTCCATCTGTTTTTCAGCTTATTTTTATTCTTAAAATGTGCCATTATTTTTTAATTTAAGTATTTGATACTCTTGTATATTGAAAATTGACAAAAAGGAAAAGTGTCTGAAAGAAGTGCGTGCATGTAAAACAATGTAGGCATTTTGCGTCTTAATTTTGAAGACTGGCTATTCAGTTTTGATAAATCCACATGGTTTTGTCTGATAATTTTCTTGTCGTTAAGACCAACCATAATGTCATATCTTAACTTGTAAATATGAAATTAACAACAGTAACATTGCCTTTCAGATATGGTTTGTCCAAATTTTGTTTTTAAATGCAGTCCAACACTAAGCAGAGGGATATTCATGGTGTACTATGTTTTCCTTTTTATTTTTATTTACTGATTCATTTTTTGTTTTTTGTTTTTTGTTTTTTATTTCTAACTGGCAATGATTTTGGCCGACGCTTCCAAAATTGGGCAACATACAAAATCTTACATCACACACTGCATTTTCCGCCTTAAATAAAACAAGTGTTGCTTTTTTGGAAGTTCTGAAACTGAATCCAAATTACGACTGAAGTTTTAACAGGGGTTCCTTTATCATATTAAAGTCACTCTGTTGATTTCTTAAACAGCTGTAAACCCTAAAACAAATGAAGAATGATTTGGCATCAGTTACGATGCCAAATATCTTCCTTTTCTTGTTACGACAATTTGACTCGCTAATTGAGTCCACATCAACTAGTAATGAACGCGATTAAGAAATCATTTCTGTTACAGTGTATACACACTGTTAATCATTGAACGTGACAGTTTTACTAATTAACGTTTAATACCAAACTTGAATGATTCATTGAATCCAATTATCCTAGAAGTGTTTTTCCTGGCTGACAGGTTGTCCCTTCTTGCAAAAACTGTCATGTATTTAGAGTCTGAAATGAATTACTGGAGATACATTATACTGGAGAGCAAAACTTCAATCAAATGATGTAAACAGTTTGCATGGTTCTCATTCTAATTAACTCATCAAGTCTGTAATTTTAGAGAGTTGTATTGGGGTCAAGTGACGACATTGTGAAAGAATGGTTCACATGTTCACTGCCAAAACAATTCTTGTACCATTGTAAGGTACAACTAAATGATAATGCACTATTGAATCTTAAAAGAATTGATTTACAATATCAGAATATATTTCAAAGATCTATTCTTCAAACAAAAATTATCTAAAGTTCTTTGGGGTTTTTCGACAAAAAGGAATGTAGTTTTTAAAAAAATTGTTTATCAGTTATGAATTGAAACTACTTATACGTTTACTAAAAACCAATGGCATATTTTTCCTTAACAGTATGCTGTACTAAGTTATTTTCACCACAAATGCATTTAGTTAGTGAAAATTTGAATTATTTATTCTCTACAAATTCCAAACTGTTTTGGTTCCAATATACATATTAACGTAGCCAATCATAATGAGCCACTACGCAAAGACTACGGTATTTATTGTCTGAAAATTATGATATTTTTAAATGCCAAATGAAAAATAACCCTTGTTTTCTAGCTGGAAAATTTTAACGAGACTTGTACATTGTTGGGTTTTCTTTTTAAACGGTTGTAAGTTATATAAGAAAGAGGCAGTGAGTTATGCATGCAGGCATGCTGTTTCTGTGTTCGCAGTAAGGACAAGGTATTATTCTCATTGCAAACAACTTCAACAATTGCCAAAGTTCAACCCCTGTACTTTTTCCCCTGGTAATCACTATCCTGTTTATGATAGGAGGACCCCTTTCTTAAATCACACACTATTTTTTTATTCCCCAAAAACTAGATTGTAATATTTAATTGACAGAATGGAAAGAGAAAAACCGGGGGGGGGGGGGATTATTGTGGCTAAGACACACTACATAAATCTACCTTGGTTTGGATGTTATCTCTCTCTCATTGGCAAAACATTTGTGACTGATTTGCCGATATGCTGACAAGAATTCTAGAAATTTCACTAATGTCAAACGATGGAAACATGTACGCGCCAGGCGCAACTTTTCAGCCAATGAGAGGTCTTCCATTGATCTCAGTGAGGGCGCTGTTTGGGCTCCTGATGTCAAATGCAAGGGGTCTATTTATAAACAATATAATAAACCAATTTGGATTTAAGCATACAGAATTCTGATAAGATATTTGGAAAATTGTGATTTTGCTGCCGAAAATCAAAAAACAAAATTACAGAAACAATAGCGGTTCTTCAAAATAAGTACGTATTATAAATATGCCACAAGCTACATACTCTAAGGGGGAAAATAATTGGTTTGAATGCACCTTGTAGATAGATAAATTACCAGAAATGATGGCCCATCATTTTGCAGTTAAGTTTGCAAAAATTATTTACTTTCATGCATTGTTTTTTATATGCAATTACAGCCACTTCCTTATGCGGTTACACTGAAATACATTTTTTATATAGAACTCGAGGCAAGCTCTGATTAGACAAGAGTTGTAGACTGACTTTTGTGTATTCTTAACATGAAAAATTCAATTATTTATAACGGCGATAAAAATACGTCAAATCATGTTTGCTCAATTCCAATTAGTCAACGGTATCTGTGAAAAGTAGGAGTAACCTGTTATTTAAACAATGCATTTTTTTGATGAATGAAGATTTGTCATTTTTTCTTTTGTCAATAGCAGGGGTTGATTTAATAGCTGTTCGGTTTTCTATGATGTGTTAAACAATGCAAGAGGGTCAATGGTGTAACTTTATGCTTATTTGTGCACTGAGGTATAAAATATGAGGCCAAGTCACAATGGGGATTTTTTTCCCAAGATCCGGGTTGGTCATTCATTCATTGTTCATTTTTTCCCGCGCCAAAAATCTCCCTTTTCTCCCCCACAGAGAAACAAAGTCAAACATAAATTTGTTTGTGACTTGCCCCGAGAAAATCCATCTTTTAAATTAGACCTTAAAGGCACTGTACACGTTTGGTAATTACTCAAAATATATATTAGCATAAAAACTTACTTGGTAACGAGCAATGGAGAGCTGTTGATAGTACAAAACATTGTGAGAAACGACTCCCTCTGAAGTAACGTAGTTTTTGAAAAAAGGGTAATTTCTCACTCAAATAATAAAAGACTTCTGGCCAGAAGCCTTTTATTCCTATCTGAAAGCACACTAATTTGTACAGCAAGGGTGTTTTTTCTTTCATCATTTTCTTGCAACTTCAATAACCAATTGAGCCCAAATTTTCACAGGCTTGTTATTTTATGCATATGTTGGGATACACCAAGTGAGAATACTGGTCTTTGACAATTACCAAACGTGTTCAGTGCCTTTTAATCATTGTAAATGAATTGCATGTATGCTGTAATATGCCAAACAAGCTGTAATAGAAACTGGCATTGAATTTTTTTATTTTTTTTTATTCTCTAGAGCTGTATTCTAATTTCATCAATATGGAATGAGATATGCTTTTGACCTTTGACCTCTACACTAAAATCACTTTCAGCTTTGGACTGTCAATGGACTATCACTGAATGTTTTTCACCATTGTGATGTCATCTGCGATACCATAGCTAACTCTGTTGGTCATTTTGAATTTATGAAACACTCCTTGATTTTCATCATTGTAAGGCGATTTTAATCATTCATTCGTTTTATCATTTCATGGATTGTTTTATACTTGGAATTTTTAACATTTTCTTTTTATGAACTTATTTGCTTGAATGATTTTGTAAGCATTTGCAATCTTGTAGTAGTACATTGTTCATCAAATCGCGTGAACATTTTGTTCTTTGCCAAAGAAAGACGATTCATAATCAATTCTGTTTTCTTACTTTTTAAACCTTATAAGCCTCCTTCTGATGACAAGAAATGTAATTGAGTTTGATCACGGTGGATGACCTAGATATCTTTTGCTTCTTCTTGCCCCTCCTGTTTTCAAGTTTTATTTTTCTATCAGTATTTTAATGAAGTGTTTTTTGTTTTGCATTTTTTTTTTTTAGCATAAGAATGGTTGACTTTACTTGAGGGACCATACCATAGTCTTGTTGGGTGTGGAAATTCACTGAAAGGCAATTTTCTATATGTTTGCAATTATCCAGTGCCAATGAGTGGTGTTTTTATGATTTTAAGTTTGGCAGTCAGGGAACTAAACTCGGAAAGTGATAAAGGTTAAAGTCACATCAACAAATGAGTGATTTTAAAGTATTACAGAAAGACACTTCATGTTTGTCTGTAATAACCAATGGGAGTCCTGCAGACACTTAGTGGCAGCAGATACATGGCTAAGTGTCCATTGGTTCATAGGTCTTTTCTAAACTAGGGCTCTGGCTTAGGCTCTGGCTTAGGCTTCATCCGTAATTTTGAAATTGTGCACTTTTTGGTATAGAGCTTCAGACAGGCTAGCTGAAGGTTTAGCCGTGGGCTAACCAAAGCCATAGTTTCGCGAAGGGCCTAGGAATCGATGGGAAAACTACCCAGTATGTCTACTGCCACATAATGACTTGGCTTGTCTCCCATTTAATACAGCAGTTATTGCAGTATGAGTTGCAAGTCCTTTTGTTTTCCACTGTATCAATAAGGTTCATAGACTTATATTCCAGGCTACATGTGTTCACTTAAAAGATGAAGAAAGATTTGTTTCTTGAACTTCTGTATAAATAGTTTTTTTTTAATTGATGGGTGCTATGCACGTGTAATTAATCAGAGTGTAATGTAGAAATTTAAGGCCATAATTTTCAGTTAATTAGAACTTTAAAATACAAAAAAAAAATAATACATAAACCTCACTTAAAATGTGAATTTTTTGTACATTGTACAGTCATTGTAGAACAGTCATTACTGGAGTTTAAAAAAAAAAAAATTCAGAGTGGAAGGGTTAAAGTTCATACGTAGGTCATAGGTCATGGAAATTAAAGTCACTTTGTAAATAGTTATAACAATAATAATCAAATGATGCCTTAACCCTTGCACTCTGTCTTTGTAGTTTTAGAAAGCAAGAAATTGTTGCTTGTACGGTGGAAGGGTTGCTAGAATTTAGTTTTTTAAGAATCCTCGTATTCAGTGTGTCCATTAAAAATGATACCTCACTGTACAGGCAACACTTTCATATAATATTTAGTTTAACTGTACATTGATATGTACTGGTTTTAACAGTATAGCCTAGCATATTGAACTGTGGAGAGATTATACAGATGATTAACTGTAGTAACACCCCCATGGTGTAAATAAAACACTTACAAATTCAAGATACACTTCACAGTGCTGAAAATACAGTTCAGCGTTTTTGAAATACACTTTTTTTGTTTGTGTAGTAACACTTCAGTGTTTATAATACACTTCATTGTGGTAACATTACTCAGTGTTTATACTACACTGTATAGTGTTTTACACTTGCTGGTGTTAAAGATGAGTTACAGCCATGGTATATTTCAAAAGTAAATTGTGAGTGTTGACATTAAACCTGGTGGGCAGGAATGCCAACTAAAAATATGGAATCCATCAAAAGCCGCAATGGGCAGCCTGGTCATTTGAGAATATGCAAGAAAAATTGAAACTGTATCTTACCTTTAATCAGTGTTGATAATACACTACATGGTGTAAAAAACTTCTTCAGTGTTAAAAATACACTACATAGTGTTAATGATACATGCCACGGTGTTAACAGATCTAGGCTAGATGTGACAGCCTTAACTACTGTAAATCTCTCTTATTATTACCGTTGTCTTTGAGTTTGAGAAGACCACCGTACGTACCCTACAACACAACAGATGGTTTGTAATAAATACACTGGTGGAAAATGAAGTCGTGCTTCTTTGTGTGTTTTTGTTTTGATGTTTTGTGTTGATTTCTTGTCGAATTTGAAATGTTGCTGATCAATACAGCTTAATAAAAAACAAATATTCTAAGCAAAAGCGAGATGCCAGCCAAAGTAGTGTGTTGACACATTGTGCTTGACTGGGTTAGTCTCAGTCTAAGATTTATGGAAAACATGCTCCATGACATTTGACCCTGAGTCTAACTGAATACAGTTATCCTGCACATTTTTGCTTAAAATAGCAAAAACAGTTAAGCAGTAAGCCTTTAATGCTAAGAGCATGAGGTGCCAAATTGAAGTGCTGCTTACCACCAAATTCTCTGCTTTTTACAGCCCTGCACAGAATACTGAGCTTAACAGAGCGCCAATAGTTCCATAGTCTGCGGATTCAAGTTCTTGTGGTTTAGTCAACGGGGTGTGGGTTCGAGTCCTGGTCATGACGCTTGTGTCCTTGAGCAAGACACTTTGATATAATTGCTTCTCTTCACCCAGGGGTATAAATGGGTACCTGGGAGGGTAGAGGTTGATATTGTGTTTGAAAAAGCCCGCTGAGCGCCACAAACTTGTTGACATCCGCACATTCGCACTTACTTACTCCTGATTAAGCCATGAATATTAATGAGGGTAGGGTTGGGTTGGGGTTAGGAGGTCTCTTTTTCTCGGTTCAAATATACAGTACTGTATAATACACTACACGTGTACACAGCGTACACTTACAGGCTACACGCATAAGGCATGCCTTAGAATAATTCATTTAATGCGCATGCGCGGGTGTCCAAAAGTTCGTAGGACTACGAATCACGAACGTATATAAAGCTTCACACGTCTATAGCAGGCCCAGATGCAGGGGTGGGGGGGACCATTTTTAAGTTGCAACTGTAGGCCAATAATACAGTAAGCTCTAACGATGCCTGTGTTTTTACTTAACTTGACCTAGGAAATAAGCTATATTATGGGAAATCTTGACAATTGAAAAATAGGCAACAAATTAAAAGAAATCGTAGGGGTAAGTCCGGCATCGTTTATCAAATTTGGATCATGTTTCTATCTTGCGAGTTTTATAGGCTCTAGCATTATGTGTAGGTGCTAATGATTCCCTTTTATGAAGCTTGACCCTTGATCAGTTATATTTTGTGAAATATTGATATTGATTTGAAAATTATTGTCTTAAGAACTTCAGATTGGGCGGGGGGGAGGCTGCTGTAAACAAAAACTGTTAAGTCCGTCTTTATTCTGACGGATAATGACACGACCAATTTCTTACTTTGCATTGCAATATTGTGCATTAATTTGTAAAGGGAACAGTAGCCTGTGTGGTTAGGGCAGGTTTTCAGTCGTACCGACCCTGGTTCGAATCCCACTACTACCTATTATTTTCTTTTATTAAGTCACCGTTTTCACATTGTATTATTTAAGTATTGTTTAAAATCACCTTCAAACACCAACGGGCACCGCGGTGCACTGGATTGTTCGCATGCGTGCGGTCCAGAGCTGGTACACCCGGTTCGAGCCCTACTCCTATCAATGTAAGGGACATGACTTTTACTGCTGGCCGCTGTAATGGATTGGGGTTCCGTCATGTCTCTCCCCAAAGTGGGTAGGGTGATTATTCCGGGTGGGAAAGGACAAGGAGGGACCGGGAACTAGCCAATCCCTGAAGGGAACTACATGGGTGATCACCCGGCTGGTTCGACCAGACTTTGAGTCCCCTGAACGCTTGGTCGTCACTCTGACTAACTTTCTGCACAAATTTGTTTTAACTTCAATTTCTTTTTAAGGTATTGACTGTTTCCTCATTCCTTTTGACGTTTCAAGTAATTTTAGCTAAAATTACAAGGGGTAGGCCTAATTCTTGCTGTCCATTTCTTTTGACGTTTCATGACATTTGACCTAACATTACTAGTGGTAAGCATTGCTGGTCATTTCTTTTGACGTTTCATGTAATTTGAGCTTAAATTACAAGGGGTAAGCTTTTACTGTTCATTCCTTTTGACGTTTCGTGTAATTTGAGCTAAAATTACAACGGGTAAGTTTTGCTGTTTATTTCTTTTTACGTTTCAGAAATTAGAGCTTAAACTACAAGGGGGTAAGCCTTGCTGTCCAATATTCTTTTGACGTTTTAAGTAATTTGAGCTAAAAATGCAAGGGGAAGGCCTTGCTGTCTATTCCTTTTAACGTTTCATGGAATTTCAGCTAACATTACAAGGGGTGGGCTTAAGCCTTGCTGTCCATTCCTTTAACGTTTCATGTTTATATGAGCCAATGTTTGAGGCTAGTAATGAGTACATGTTCAGTTGAATTGAACATGAGCAGTATTACCATGTTTATGGACAATAATTACAGCATTGCTCGGGCAAGACTAATTATCTATACACGTCTATTTTGGTTTTATAATACGTCTCTATATAAGACCCTTATGGCACTGAAATTATCAATGTTTGCGCCTCAAGTGCGTTTTTAGAAGTACGATTTACGTTTATACACATTAAGAAGACAGTCGCCAAGTTACAGGTGCTTGGCCGATTTTGGCAAAAACCAAAAACGGCAAGGCCATTTTTTTAGTCTCGAAAACTTTTTCTCTCCGATTTGCCTCAAAATTAAACCAAAGAGACTCCGTTGTATGTAGAAGACGGTCGCCGAGTTACAGGTGCTTGGGATAAGGGGTTGGGACTACAGATACATTTTAATCTTGATTTTGAGGCATCGTTATATCGAAAATCAGGCAATATCTTAAAAAGTTGCCCAACGTAGACGACTCAAACCAAGAATGTTCTGCTCCTCGCACTCCGTTTTACCTCTATACCAAATTTCAGGCGATTTGGAAACAACATTTTTTCGGCCGATTTGGGCAAAAACGGCAAGGGGGTAGTCCAGTCATTTTTTCAGTCTCGAAAACCTTTTCTCTCCGATTTGCCTCAAAATTAAACCAAAGAGACTCCGTTGTATGTAGAAGACGGTCGCCGAGTTACAGGTGCTTGGGATAAGGGGTTGGGACTACAGATGCATTTTAATCTTGATTTTGAGGCATCGTTATATCGAAAATCAGGCAATATCTTAAAAAGTTGCCAACGTAGACGACTCAAACCAAGAATTTTCTGCTCCTCGCACTCCGTTTTACCTCTATACCAAATTTCAGGCGATTTGGAAACAACATTTTTTCGGCCGATTTGGGCAAAAACGGCAAGGGGGTAGTCCAGTCATTTTTTCAGTCTCGAAAACCTTTTCTCTCCGATTTGCCTCAAAATTAAACCAAAGAGACTCCGTTGTATGTAGAAGACGGTCGCCGAGTTACAGGTGCTTGGGATAAGGGGTTGGGACTACAGATGCATTTTAATCTTGATTTTGAGGCATCGTTATATCGAAAATCAGGCAATATCTTAAAAAGTTGCCAACGTAGACGACTCAAACCAAGAATTTTCTGCTCCTCGCACTCCGTTTTACCTCTATACCAAATTTCAGGCGATTTGGAAACAACATTTTTTCGGCCGATTTGGGCAAAAACGGCAAGGGGGTAGTCCAGTCATTTTTTCAGTCTCGAAAACCTTTTCTCTTCGATTTGCCTCAAAATTAAACCAAAGAGACTCCGTTGTATGTAGAAGACGGTCGCCGAGTTACAGGTGCTTGGGATAAGGGGTTGGGACTACAGATACATTTTAATCTTGATTTTGAGGCATCGTTATATCGAAAATCAGGCAATATCTTAAAAAGTTGCCCAACGTAGACGACTCAAACCAAGAATGTTCTGCTCCTCGCACTCCGTTTTACCTCTATACCAAATTTCAGGCGATTTGGAAACAAAATTTTTTCGGCCGATTTGGGCAAAAACGGCAAGGGGGTAGTCCAGTCATTTTTTCAGTCTCGAAAACCTTTTCTCTCCGATTTGCCTCAAAATTAAACCAAAGAGACTCCGTTGTATGTAGAAGACGGTCGCCGAGTTACAGGTGCTTGGGATAAGGGGTTGGGACTACAGATGCATTTTAATCTTGATTTTGAGGCATCGTTATATCGAAAATCAGGCAATATCTTAAAAAGTTGCCAACGTAGACGACTCAAACCAAGAATTTTCTGCTCCTCGCACTCCGTTTTACCTCTATACCAAACTTCAGGCGATTTGGAAACAACATTTTTTCGGCCGATTTGGGCAAAAACGGCAAGGGGGTAGTCCAGTCATTTTTTCAGTCTCGAAAACCTTTTCTCTCCGATTTGCCTCAAAATTAAACCAAAGAGACTCCGTTGTATGTAGAAGACGGTCGCCGAGTTACAGGTGCTTGGGATAAGGGGTTGGGACTACAGATACATTTTAATCTTGATTTTGAGGCATCGTTATATCGAAAATCAGGCAATATCTTAAAAAGTTGCCCAACGTAGACGACTCAAACCAAGAATGTTCTGCTCCTCGCACTCCGTTTTACCTCTATACCAAATTTCAGGCGATTTGGAAACAACATTTTTTCGGCCGATTTGGGCAAAAACGGCAAGGGGGTAGTCCAGTCATTTTTTCAGTCTCGAAAACCTTTTCTCTCCGATTTGCCTCAAAATTAAACCAAAGAGACTCCGTTGTATGTAGAAGACGGTCGCCGAGTTACAGGTGCTTGGGATAAGGGGTTGGGACTACAGATGCATTTTAATCTTGATTTTGAGGCATCGTTATATCGAAAATCAGGCAATATCTTAAAAAGTTGCCAACGTAGACGACTCAAACCAAGAATTTTCTGCTCCTCGCACTCCGTTTTACCTCTATACCAAACTTCAAGCGATTTGGAAACAACATTTTTTCGGCCGATTTTGGCAAAAACGGCAAGGGGGTAGTCCAGTCATTTTTTCAGTCTCGAAAACCTTTTCTCTCCGATTTGCCTCAAAATTAAACCAAAGAGACTCCGTTGTATGTAGAAGACGGTCGCCGAGTTACAGGTGCTTGGGATAAGGGGTTGGGACTACAGATACATTTTAATCTTGATTTTGAGGCATCGTTATATCGAAAATCAGGCAATATCTTAAAAAGTTGCCCAACGTAGACGACTCAAACCAAGAATGTTCTGCTCCTCGCACTCCGTTTTACCTCTATACCAAATTTCAGGCGATTTGGAAACAACATTTTTTCGGCCGATTTTGGCAAAAACGGCAAGGGGGTAGTCCAGTCATTTTTTCAGTCTCGAAAACCTTTTCTCTCCGATTTGCCTCAAAATTAAACCAAAGAGACTCCGTTGTATGTAGAAGACGGTCGCCGAGTTACAGGTGCTTGGGATAAGGGGTTGGGACTACAGATGCATTTTAATCTTGATTTTGAGGCATCGTTATATCGAAAATCAGGCAATATCTTAAAAAGTTGCCAACGTAGACGACTCAAACCAAGAATTTTCTGCTCCTCGCACTCCGTTTTACCTCTATACCAAACTTCAAGCGATTTGGAAACAACATTTTTTCGGCCGATTTTGGCAAAAACGGCAAGGGGGTAGTCCAGTCATTTTTTCAGTCTCGAAAACCTTTTCTCTCCGATTTGCCTCAAAATTAAACCAAAGAGACTCCGTTGTATGTAGAAGACGGTCGCCGAGTTACAGGTGCTTGGGATAAGGGGTTGGGACTACAGATGCATTTTAATCTTGATTTTGAGGCATCGTTATATCGAAAATCAGGCAATATCTTAAAAAGTTGCCAACGTAGACGACTCAAACCAAGAATTTTCTGCTCCTCGCACTCCGTTTTACCTCTATACCAAACTTCAGGCGATTTGGAAACAACATTTTTTCGGCCGATTTTGGCAAAAACGGCAAGGGGGTAGTCCAGTCATTTTTTCAGTCTCGAAAACCTTTTCTCTCCGATTTGCCTCAAAATTAAACCAAAGAGACTCCGTTGTATGTAGAAGACGGTCGCCGAGTTACAGGTGCTTGGGACTACAGATACATTTTAATCCAGTCATTTTTTCAGTCTCGAAAACCTTTTCTCTCCGATTTGCCTCAAAATTAAACCAAAGAGACTCCGTTGTATGTAGAAGACGGTCGCCGAGTTACAGGTGCTTGGGATAAGGGGTTGGGACTACAGATGCATTTTAATCTTGATTTTGAGGCATCGTTATATCGAAAAACAGGCAATATCTTAAAAAGTTGCCAACGTAGACGACTCAAACCAAGAATGTTCTGCTCCTCGCACTCCGTTTTACCTCTATACCAAATTTCAGGCGATTTGGAAACAACATTTTTTCGGCCGATTTGGGCAAAAACGGCAAGGGGGTAGTCCAGTCATTTTTTCAGTCTCGAAAACCTTTTCTCTCCGATTTGCCTCAAAATTAAACCAAAGAGACTCCGTTGTATGTAGAAGACGGTCGCCGAGTTACAGGTGCTTGGGATAAGGGGTTGGGACTACAGATGCATTTTAATCTTGATTTTGAGGCATCGTTATATCGAAAATCAGGCAATATCTTAAAAAGTTGCCAACGTAGACGACTCAAACCAAGAATTTTCTGCTCCTCGCACTCCGTTTTACCTCTATACCAAACTTCAGGCGATTTGGAAACAACATTTTTTCGGCCGATTTGGGCAAAAACGGCAAGGGGGTAGTCCAGTCATTTTTTCAGTCTCGAAAACCTTTTCTCTCCGATTTGCCTCAAAATTAAACCAAAGAGACTCCGTTGTATGTAGAAGACGGTCGCCGAGTTACAGGTGCTTGGGATAAGGGGTTGGGACTACAGATACATTTTAATCTTGATTTTGAGGCATCGTTATATCGAAAATCAGGCAATATCTTAAAAAGTTGCCCAACGTAGACGACTCAAACCAAGAATGTTCTGCTCCTCGCACTCCGTTTTACCTCTATACCAAATTTCAGGCGATTTGGAAACAACATTTTTTCGGCCGATTTGGGCAAAAACGGCAAGGGGGTAGTCCAGTCATTTTTTCAGTCTCGAAAACCTTTTCTCTCCGATTTGCCTCAAAATTAAACCAAAGAGACTCCGTTGTATGTAGAAGACGGTCGCCGAGTTACAGGTGCTTGGGATAAGGGGTTGGGACTACAGATACATTTTAATCTTGATTTTGAGGCATCGTTATATCGAAAATCAGGCAATATCTTAAAAAGTTGCCCAACGTAGACGACTCAAACCAAGAATGTTCTGCTCCTCGCACTCCGTTTTACCTCTATACCAAATTTCAGGCGATTTGGAAACAACATTTTTTCGGCCGATTTGGGCAAAAACGGCAAGGGGGTAGTCCAGTCATTTTTTCAGTCTCGAAAACCTTTTCTCTCCGATTTGCCTCAAAATTAAACCAAAGAGACTCCGTTGTATGTAGAAGACGGTCGCCGAGTTACAGGTGCTTGGGATAAGGGGTTGGGACTACAGATACATTTTAATCTTGATTTTGAGGCATCGTTATATCGAAAATCAGGCAATATCTTAAAAAGTTGCCCAACGTAGACGACTCAAACCAAGAATGTTCTGCTCCTCGCACTCCGTTTTACCTCTATACCAAATTTCAGGCGATTTGGAAACAACATTTTTTCGGCCGATTTGGGCAAAAACGGCAAGGGGGTAGTCCAGTCATTTTTTCAGTCTCGAAAACCTTTTCTCTCCGATTTGCCTCAAAATTAAACCAAAGAGACTCCGTTGTATGTAGAAGACGGTCGCCGAGTTACAGGTGCTTGGGATAAGGGGTTGGGACTACAGATGCATTTTAATCTTGATTTTGAGGCATCGTTATATCGAAAAACAGGCAATATCTTAAAAAGTTGCCAACGTAGACGACTCAAACCAAGAATGTTCTGCTCCTCGCACTCCGTTTTACCTCTATACCAAATTTCAGGCGATTTGGAAACAACATTTTTTCGGCCGATTTTGGCAAAAACGGCAAGGGGGTAGTCCAGTCATTTTTTCAGTCTCGAAAACCTTTTCTCTCCGATTTGCCTCAAAATTAAACCAAAGAGACTCCGTTGTATGTAGAAGACGGTCGCCGAGTTACAGGTGCTTGGGATAAGGGGTTGGGACTACAGATGCATTTTAATCTTGATTTTGAGGCATCGTTATATCGAAAATCAGGCAATATCTTAAAAAGTTGCCAACGTAGACGACTCAAACCAAGAATGTTCTGCTCCTCGCACTCCGTTTTACCTCTATACCAAATTTCAGGCGATTTGGAAACAACATTTTTTCGGCCGATTTGGGCAAAAACGGCAAGGGGGTAGTCCAGTCATTTTTTCAGTCTCGAAAACCTTTTCTCTCCGATTTGCCTCAAAATTAAACCAAAGAGACTCCGTTGTATGTAGAAGACGGTCGCCGAGTTACAGGTGCTTGGGATAAGGGGTTGGGACTACAGATGCATTTTAATCTTGATTTTGAGGCATCGTTATATCGAAAATCAGGCAATATCTTTAAAAGTTGCCAACGTAGACGACTCAAACCAAGAATTTTCTGCTCCTCGCACTCCGTTTTACCTCTATACCAAATTTCAGGCGATTTGGAAACAACATTTTTTCGGCCGATTTGGGCAAAAACGGCAAGGGGGTAGTCCAGTCATTTTTTCAGTCTCGAAAACCTTTTCTCTCCGATTTGCCTCAAAATTAAACCAAAGAGACTCCGTTGTATGTAGAAGACGGTCGCCGAGTTACAGGTGCTTGGGATAAGGGGTTGGGACTACAGATGCATTTTAATCTTGATTTTGAGGCATCGTTATATCGAAAAACAGGCAATATCTTAAAAAGTTGCCAACGTAGACGACTCAAACCAAGAATTTTCTGCTCCTCGCACTCCGTTTTACCTCTATACCAAATTTCAGGCGATTTGGAAACAACATTTTTTCGGCCGATTTTGGCAAAAACGGCAAGGGGGTAGTCCAGTCATTTTTTCAGTCTCGAAAACCTTTTCTCTCCGATTTGCCTCAAAATTAAACCAAAGAGACTCCGTTGTATGTAGAAGACGGTCGCCGAGTTACAGGTGCTTGGGATAAGGGGTTGGGACTACAGATACATTTTAATCTTGATTTTGAGGCATCGTTATATCGAAAATCAGGCAATATCTTAAAAAGTTGCCCAACGTAGACGACTCAAACCAAGAATGTTCTGCTCCTCGCACTCCGTTTTACCTCTATACCAAATTTCAGGCGATTTGGAAACAACATTTTTTCGGCCGATTTGGGCAAAAACGGCAAGGGGGTAGTCCAGTCATTTTTTCAGTCTCGAAAACCTTTTCTCTCCGATTTGCCTCAAAATTAAACCAAAGAGACTCCGTTGTATGTAGAAGACGGTCGCCGAGTTACAGGTGCTTGGGATAAGGGGTTGGGACTACAGATGCATTTTAATCTTGATTTTGAGGCATCGTTATATCGAAAATCAGGCAATATCTTAAAAAGTTGCCAACGTAGACGACTCAAACCAAGAATTTTCTGCTCCTCGCACTCCGTTTTACCTCTATACCAAACTTCAAGCGATTTGGAAACAACATTTTTTCGGCCGATTTTGGCAAAAACGGCAAGGGTCCAGTCATTTTTTCAGTCTCGAAAACCTTTTCTCTCCGATTTGCCTCAAAATTAAACCAAAGAGACTCCGTTGTATGTAGAAGACGGTCGCCGAGTTACAGGTGCTTGGGATAAGGGGTTGGGACTACAGATGCATTTTAATCTTGATTTTGAGGCATCGTTATATCGAAAAACAGGCAATATCTTAAAAAGTTGCCAACGTAGACGACTCAAACCAAGAATGTTCTGCTCCTCGCACTCCGTTTTACCTCTATACCAAATTTCAGGCGATTTGGAAACAACATTTTTTCGGCCGATTTGGGCAAAAACGGCAAGGGTAGTCCAGTCATTTTTTCAGTCTCGAAAACCTTTTCTCTCCGATTTGCCTCAAAATTAAACCAAAGAGACTCCGTTGTATGTAGAAGACGGTCGCCGAGTTACAGGTGCTTGGGATAAGGGGTTGGGACTACAGATGCATTTTAATCTTGATTTTGAGGCATCGTTATATCGAAAATCAGGCAATATCTTTAAAAGTTGCCAACGTAGACGACTCAAACCAAGAATTTTCTGCTCCTCGCACTCCGTTTTACCTCTATACCAAATTTCAGGCGATTTGGAAACAACATTTTTTCGGCCGATTTGGGCAAAAACGGCAAGGGGGTAGTCCAGTCATTTTTTCAGTCTCGAAAACCTTTTCTCTCCGATTTGCCTCAAAATTAAACCAAAGAGACTCCGTTGTATGTAGAAGACGGTCGCCGAGTTACAGGTGCTTGGGATAAGGGGTTGGGACTACAGATGCATTTTAATCTTGATTTTGAGGCATCGTTATATCGAAAAACAGGCAATATCTTAAAAAGTTGCCAACGTAGACGACTCAAACCAAGAATTTTCTGCTCCTCGCACTCCGTTTTACCTCTATACCAAATTTCAGGCGATTTGGAAACAACATTTTTTCGGCCGATTTTGGCAAAAACGGCTAGGGGGTAGTCCAGTCATTTTTTCAGTCTCGAAAACCTTTTCTCTCCGATTTGCCTCAAAATTAAACCAAAGAGACTCCGTTGTATGTAGAAGACGGTCGCCGAGTTACAGGTGCTTGGGATAAGGGGTTGGGACTACAGATGCATTTTAATCTTGATTTTGAGGCATCGTTATATCGAAAATCAGGCAATATCTTAAAAAGTTGCCAACGTAGACGACTCAAACCAAGAATGTTCTGCTCCTCGCACTCCGTTTTACCTCTATACCAAACTTCAGGCGATTTGGAAACAACATTTTTTCGGCCGATTTTGGCAAAAACGGCAAGGGGGTAGTCCAGTCATTTTTTCAGTCTCGAAAACCTTTTCTCTCCGATTTGCCTCAAAATTAAACCAAAGAGACTCCGTTGTATGTAGAAGACGGTCGCCGAGTTACAGGTGCTTGGGATAAGGGGTTGGGACTACAGATACATTTTAATCTTGATTTTGAGGCATCGTTATATCGAAAATCAGGCAATATCTTAAAAAGTTGCCCAACGTAGACGACTCAAACCAAGAATGTTCTGCTCCTCGCACTCCGTTTTACCTCTATACCAAATTTCAGGCGATTTGGAAACAACAT
Organism: Leptasterias polaris; assembly: GCA_037783415.1. Lineage (NCBI taxonomy): Eukaryota > Metazoa > Echinodermata > Asteroidea > Forcipulatida > Asteriidae > Leptasterias > Leptasterias polaris. The sequence goes on from JAZGTN010000089.1 coordinate 3,327,467, forward strand.
TTTTTCGGCCGATTTGGGCAAAAACGGCAAGGGGGTAGTCCAGTCATTTTTTCAGTCTCGAAAACCTTTTCTCTCCGATTTGCCTCAAAATTAAACCAAAGAGACTCCGTTGTATGTAGAAGACGGTCGCCGAGTTACAGGTGCTTGGGATAAGGGGTTGGGACTACAGATGCATTTTAATCTTGATTTTGAGGCATCGTTATATCGAAAATCAGGCAATATCTTAAAAAGTTGCCAACGTAGACGACTCAAACCAAGAATTTTCTGCTCCTCGCACTCCGTTTTACCTCTATACCAAACTTCAGGCGATTTGGAAACAACATTTTTTCGGCCGATTTGGGCAAAAACGGCAAGGGGGTAGTCCAGTCATTTTTTCAGTCTCGAAAACCTTTTCTCTCCGATTTGCCTCAAAATTAAACCAAAGAGACTCCGTTGTATGTAGAAGACGGTCGCCGAGTTACAGGTGCTTGGGACTACAGATACATTTTAATCCAGTCATTTTTTCAGTCTCGAAAACCTTTTCTCTCCGATTTGCCTCAAAATTAAACCAAAGAGACTCCGTTGTATGTAGAAGACGGTCGCCGAGTTACAGGTGCTTGGGATAAGGGGTTGGGACTACAGATGCATTTTAATCTTGATTTTGAGGCATCGTTATATCGAAAAACAGGCAATATCTTAAAAAGTTGCCAACGTAGACGACTCAAACCAAGAATGTTCTGCTCCTCGCACTCCGTTTTACCTCTATACCAAATTTCAGGCGATTTGGAAACAACATTTTTTCGGCCGATTTGGGCAAAAACGGCAAGGGGGTAGTCCAGTCATTTTTTCAGTCTCGAAAACCTTTTCTCTCCGATTTGCCTCAAAATTAAACCAAAGAGACTCCGTTGTATGTAGAAGACGGTCGCCGAGTTACAGGTGCTTGGGATAAGGGGTTGGGACTACAGATGCATTTTAATCTTGATTTTGAGGCATCGTTATATCGAAAATCAGGCAATATCTTAAAAAGTTGCCAACGTAGACGACTCAAACCAAGAATTTTCTGCTCCTCGCACTCCGTTTTACCTCTATACCAAACTTCAGGCGATTTGGAAACAACATTTTTTCGGCCGATTTGGGCAAAAACGGCAAGGGGGTAGTCCAGTCATTTTTTCAGTCTCGAAAACCTTTTCTCTCCGATTTGCCTCAAAATTAAACCAAAGAGACTCCGTTGTATGTAGAAGACGGTCGCCGAGTTACAGGTGCTTGGGATAAGGGGTTGGGACTACAGATACATTTTAATCTTGATTTTGAGGCATCGTTATATCGAAAATCAGGCAATATCTTAAAAAGTTGCCCAACGTAGACGACTCAAACCAAGAATGTTCTGCTCCTCGCACTCCGTTTTACCTCTATACCAAATTTCAGGCGATTTGGAAACAACATTTTTTCGGCCGATTTGGGCAAAAACGGCAAGGGGGTAGTCCAGTCATTTTTTCAGTCTCGAAAACCTTTTCTCTCCGATTTGCCTCAAAATTAAACCAAAGAGACTCCGTTGTATGTAGAAGACGGTCGCCGAGTTACAGGTGCTTGGGATAAGGGGTTGGGACTACAGATGCATTTTAATCTTGATTTTGAGGCATCGTTATATCGAAAATCAGGCAATATCTTAAAAAGTTGCCAACGTAGACGACTCAAACCAAGAATTTTCTGCTCCTCGCACTCCGTTTTACCTCTATACCAAACTTCAAGCGATTTGGAAACAACATTTTTTCGGCCGATTTTGGCAAAAACGGCAAGGGGGTAGTCCAGTCATTTTTTCAGTCTCGAAAACCTTTTCTCTCCGATTTGCCTCAAAATTAAACCAAAGAGACTCCGTTGTATGTTGAAGACGGTCGCCGAGTTACAGGTGCTTGGGATAAGGGGTTGGGACTACAGATGCATTTTAATCTTGATTTTGAGGCATCGTTATATCGAAAATCAGGCAATATCTTAAAAAGTTGCCAACGTAGACGACTCAAACCAAGAATTTTCTGCTCCTCGCACTCCGTTTTACCTCTATACCAAACTTCAGGCGATTTGGAAACAACATTTTTTCGGCCGATTTTGGCAAAAACGGCAAGGGGGTAGTCCAGTCATTTTTTCAGTCTCGAAAACCTTTTCTCTCCGATTTGCCTCAAAATTAAACCAAAGAGACTCCGTTGTATGTAGAAGACGGTCGCCGAGTTACAGGTGCTTGGGATAAGGGGTTGGGACTACAGATACATTTTAATCTTGATTTTGAGGCATCGTTATATCGAAAATCAGGCAATATCTTAAAAAGTTGCCCAACGTAGACGACTCAAACCAAGAATGTTCTGCTCCTCGCACTCCGTTTTACCTCTATACCAAATTTCAGGCGATTTGGAAACAACATTTTTTCGGCCGATTTGGGCAAAAACGGCAAGGGGGTAGTCCAGTCATTTTTTCAGTCTCGAAAACCTTTTCTCTCCGATTTGCCTCAAAATTAAACCAAAGAGACTCCGTTGTATGTAGAAGACGGTCGCCGAGTTACAGGTGCTTGGGATAAGGGGTTGGGACTACAGATACATTTTAATCTTGATTTTGAGGCATCGTTATATCGAAAATCAGGCAATATCTTAAAAAGTTGCCCAACGTAGACGACTCAAACCAAGAATGTTCTGCTCCTCGCACTCCGTTTTACCTCTATACCAAATTTCAGGCGATTTGGAAACAACATTTTTTCGGCCGATTTGGGCAAAAACGGCAAGGGGGTAGTCCAGTCATTTTTTCAGTCTCGAAAACCTTTTCTCTCCGATTTGCCTCAAAATTAAACCAAAGAGACTCCGTTGTATGTAGAAGACGGTCGCCGAGTTACAGGTGCTTGGGATAAGGGGTTGGGACTACAGATGCATTTTAATCTTGATTTTGAGGCATCGTTATATCGAAAAACAGGCAATATCTTAAAAAGTTGCCAACGTAGACGACTCAAACCAAGAATGTTCTGCTCCTCGCACTCCGTTTTACCTCTATACCAAATTTCAGGCGATTTGGAAACAACATTTTTTCGGCCGATTTTGGCAAAAACGGCAAGGGGGTAGTCCAGTCATTTTTTCAGTCTCGAAAACCTTTTCTCTCCGATTTGCCTCAAAATTAAACCAAAGAGACTCCGTTGTATGTAGAAGACGGTCGCCGAGTTACAGGTGCTTGGGATAAGGGGTTGGGACTACAGATGCATTTTAATCTTGATTTTGAGGCATCGTTATATCGAAAATCAGGCAATATCTTAAAAAGTTGCCAACGTAGACGACTCAAACCAAGAATGTTCTGCTCCTCGCACTCCGTTTTACCTCTATACCAAATTTCAGGCGATTTGGAAACAACATTTTTTCGGCCGATTTGGGCAAAAACGGCAAGGGGGTAGTCCAGTCATTTTTTCAGTCTCGAAAACCTTTTCTCTCCGATTTGCCTCAAAATTAAACCAAAGAGACTCCGTTGTATGTAGAAGACGGTCGCCGAGTTACAGGTGCTTGGGATAAGGGGTTGGGACTACAGATGCATTTTAATCTTGATTTTGAGGCATCGTTATATCGAAAATCAGGCAATATCTTTAAAAGTTGCCAACGTAGACGACTCAAACCAAGAATTTTCTGCTCCTCGCACTCCGTTTTACCTCTATACCAAATTTCAGGCGATTTGGAAACAACATTTTTTCGGCCGATTTGGGCAAAAACGGCAAGGGGGTAGTCCAGTCATTTTTTCAGTCTCGAAAACCTTTTCTCTCCGATTTGCCTCAAAATTAAACCAAAGAGACTCCGTTGTATGTAGAAGACGGTCGCCGAGTTACAGGTGCTTGGGATAAGGGGTTGGGACTACAGATGCATTTTAATCTTGATTTTGAGGCATCGTTATATCGAAAAACAGGCAATATCTTAAAAAGTTGCCAACGTAGACGACTCAAACCAAGAATTTTCTGCTCCTCGCACTCCGTTTTACCTCTATACCAAATTTCAGGCGATTTGGAAACAACATTTTTTCGGCCGATTTTGGCAAAAACGGCAAGGGGGTAGTCCAGTCATTTTTTCAGTCTCGAAAACCTTTTCTCTCCGATTTGCCTCAAAATTAAACCAAAGAGACTCCGTTGTATGTAGAAGACGGTCGCCGAGTTACAGGTGCTTGGGATAAGGGGTTGGGACTACAGATACATTTTAATCTTGATTTTGAGGCATCGTTATATCGAAAATCAGGCAATATCTTAAAAAGTTGCCCAACGTAGACGACTCAAACCAAGAATGTTCTGCTCCTCGCACTCCGTTTTACCTCTATACCAAATTTCAGGCGATTTGGAAACAACATTTTTTCGGCCGATTTGGGCAAAAACGGCAAGGGGGTAGTCCAGTCATTTTTTCAGTCTCGAAAACCTTTTCTCTCCGATTTGCCTCAAAATTAAACCAAAGAGACTCCGTTGTATGTAGAAGACGGTCGCCGAGTTACAGGTGCTTGGGATAAGGGGTTGGGACTACAGATGCATTTTAATCTTGATTTTGAGGCATCGTTATATCGAAAAACAGGCAATATCTTAAAAAGTTGCCAACGTAGACGACTCAAACCAAGAATGTTCTGCTCCTCGCACTCCGTTTTACCTCTATACCAAATTTCAGGCGATTTGGAAACAACATTTTTTCGGCCGATTTGGGCAAAAACGGCAAGGGTAGTCCAGTCATTTTTTCAGTCTCGAAAACCTTTTCTCTCCGATTTGCCTCAAAATTAAACCAAAGAGACTCCGTTGTATGTAGAAGACGGTCGCCGAGTTACAGGTGCTTGGGATAAGGGGTTGGGACTACAGATGCATTTTAATCTTGATTTTGAGGCATCGTTATATCGAAAATCAGGCAATATCTTTAAAAGTTGCCAACGTAGACGACTCAAACCAAGAATTTTCTGCTCCTCGCACTCCGTTTTACCTCTATACCAAATTTCAGGCGATTTGGAAACAACATTTTTTCGGCCGATTTGGGCAAAAACGGCAAGGGGGTAGTCCAGTCATTTTTTCAGTCTCGAAAACCTTTTCTCTCCGATTTGCCTCAAAATTAAACCAAAGAGACTCCGTTGTATGTAGAAGACGGTCGCCGAGTTACAGGTGCTTGGGATAAGGGGTTGGGACTACAGATGCATTTTAATCTTGATTTTGAGGCATCGTTATATCGAAAAACAGGCAATATCTTAAAAAGTTGCCAACGTAGACGACTCAAACCAAGAATTTTCTGCTCCTCGCACTCCGTTTTACCTCTATACCAAATTTCAGGCGATTTGGAAACAACATTTTTTCGGCCGATTTTGGCAAAAACGGCTAGGGGGTAGTCCAGTCATTTTTTCAGTCTCGAAAACCTTTTCTCTCCGATTTGCCTCAAAATTAAACCAAAGAGACTCCGTTGTATGTAGAAGACGGTCGCCGAGTTACAGGTGCTTGGGATAAGGGGTTGGGACTACAGATGCATTTTAATCTTGATTTTGAGGCATCGTTATATCGAAAATCAGGCAATATCTTAAAAAGTTGCCAACGTAGACGACTCAAACCAAGAATGTTCTGCTCCTCGCACTCCGTTTTACCTCTATACCAAACTTCAGGCGATTTGGAAACAACATTTTTTCGGCCGATTTTGGCAAAAACGGCAAGGGGGTAGTCCAGTCATTTTTTCAGTCTCGAAAACCTTTTCTCTCCGATTTGCCTCAAAATTAAACCAAAGAGACTCCGTTGTATGTAGAAGACGGTCGCCGAGTTACAGGTGCTTGGGATAAGGGGTTGGGACTACAGATACATTTTAATCTTGATTTTGAGGCATCGTTATATCGAAAATCAGGCAATATCTTAAAAAGTTGCCCAACGTAGACGACTCAAACCAAGAATGTTCTGCTCCTCGCACTCCGTTTTACCTCTATACCAAATTTCAGGCGATTTGGAAACAACATTTTTTCGGCCGATTTGGGCAAAAACGGCAAGGGGGTAGTCCAGTCATTTTTTCAGTCTCGAAAACCTTTTCTCTCCGATTTGCCTCAAAATTAAACCAAAGAGACTCCGTTGTATGTAGAAGACGGTCGCCGAGTTACAGGTGCTTGGGATAAGGGGTTGGGACTACAGATGCATTTTAATCTTGATTTTGAGGCATCGTTATATCGAAAATCAGGCAATATCTTAAAAAGTTGCCAACGTAGACGACTCAAACCAAGAATTTTCTGCTCCTCGCACTCCGTTTTACCTCTATACCAAACTTCAGGCGATTTGGAAACAACATTTTTTCGGCCGATTTGGGCAAAAACGGCAAGGGGGTAGTCCAGTCATTTTTTCAGTCTCGAAAACCTTTTCTCTCCGATTTGCCTCAAAATTAAACCAAAGAGACTCCGTTGTATGTAGAAGACGGTCGCCGAGTTACAGGTGCTTGGGATAAGGGGTTGGGACTACAGATGCATTTTAATCTTGATTTTGAGGCATCGTTATATCGAAAATCAGGCAATATCTTAAAAAGTTGCCAACGTAGACGACTCAAACCAAGAATTTTCTGCTCCTCGCACTCCGTTTTACCTCTATACCAAACTTCAGGCGATTTGGAAACAACATTTTTTCGGCCGATTTGGGCAAAAACGGCAAGGGGGTAGTCCAGTCATTTTTTCAGTCTCGAAAACCTTTTCTCTCCGATTTGCCTCAAAATTAAACCAAAGAGACTCCGTTGTATGTAGAAGACGGTCGCCGAGTTACAGGTGCTTGGGATAAGGGGTTGGGACTACAGATGCATTTTAATCTTGATTTTGAGGCATCGTTATATCGAAAATCAGGCAATATCTTTAAAAGTTGCCAACGTAGACGACTCAAACCAAGAATTTTCTGCTCCTCGCACTCCGTTTTACCTCTATACCAAATTTCAGGCGATTTGGAAACAACATTTTTTCGGCCGATTTGGGCAAAAACGGCAAGGGGGTAGTCCAGTCATTTTTTCAGTCTCGAAAACCTTTTCTCTCCGATTTGCCTCAAAATTAAACCAAAGAGACTCCGTTGTATGTAGAAGACGGTCGCCGAGTTACAGGTGCTTGGGATAAGGGGTTGGGACTACAGATGCATTTTAATCTTGATTTTGAGGCATCGTTATATCGAAAAACAGGCAATATCTTAAAAAGTTGCCAACGTAGACGACTCAAACCAAGAATTTTCTGCTCCTCGCACTCCGTTTTACCTCTATACCAAATTTCAGGCGATTTGGAAACAACATTTTTTCGGCCGATTTTGGCAAAAACGGCAAGGGGTAGTCCAGTCATTTTTTCAGTCTTGAAAACCTTTTCTCTCCGATTTGCCTCAAAATTAAACCAAAGAGACTCCGTTGTATGTAGAAGACGGTCGCCGAGTTACAGGTGCTTGGGATAAGGGGTTGGGACTACAGATGCATTCTAATCTTGATTTTGAGGCATCGTAATATATCGAAAATCGGGCAATATCTTTAAAAGTTGCCAACGTAGACGACTCAAAACAAGAGCAGTACTACAGCAGTGTTGGTCAAGTTTGAGGCAAGTAATGAGTACATGTTCAGTTTACATGAACAAGAGCAGTCATTACCCCTTGTAATTTTGACTAAAATCACATGAAACACCCACAGGAGTGAACAAGGCTTCCCCTTGTAGTATTGGCTCAAATCACATGAAAAATCAACAAGAATGAAGGGCTTACCCATAGTAACTTTTGCTAAAATTACATAAAACATCAACAGGAATAAACAGAAAGGCTCATATATTGTACTTTGGCTAAACATCAACAGTAATGAACAGCAAGGCTTACTCCTTGTAATTTTGACTAAAATCACATGAAACATCAACATGAATGGACAGCAAGGCTCACCCCTTGCAATATTGGCTAAATTTAAATGAAACGTAAAAAGGAATAAACAGCAAAGCTTACCCCTTGTAACTTTGGCTATAATAATTGTATACTCAACCAACAGGATTGAACAATTTACCCCTTGCAGTTTTTGGTTAAATCACATGAAACACATCAAAAGAAATGAACAGCAAAGCCTATACTTCTTGTAATTTTGGCTAATATTACAAGAAACATCAACAGGAATGAACAGCAAGGCTTATGAGTTGCGCTTTGTGAACTTTCTTATAAAGTTTTATAGGTAATTAAAGTTTGTATATGCGTTACCGAGACCATTCTAAATCCTAACGCAACATTGAACTGGATTCCTTAAAAAGAAATTTGAAGTTAAAACAAATTTGTGCAGAAAGTTAGTCAGAGTGACGACCAAGCGTTCAGGGGACTCAAAGTCTGGTCGAACCAGCAGGGTGATCACCCATGTAGTTCCCTTCAGGGATTGGCTAATTCCCGGTCCCTCCTTGTCCTTTCCCACCCGGAATAATCACCCTACCCACTTTGGGGAGAGACATGACGGAACCCCAATCCATTACAGCGGCCAGCAGTAAAAGTCATGTCCCTTACATTGATAGGAGTAGGGCTCGAACCGGGTGTACCAGCTCTGGACTGCACGCATGCGAACAATCCAGTGCACCGCGGTGCCCGTTGGTGTTTGAAGGTGATTTTAAACACTACTTAAATAATACAATGTGAAAACGGTGACTTAATAAAAGAAAATAATAGGTAGTAGTGGGATTCGAACCAGGGCCAGTACGACTGAAAACCTGCCCTAGCCACACAGGCTACTGTTCCCTTTACATATTACTACACAATATTGCAATGTGAAGTAAGGAATTGGTCGTGTCATAATCCGTCAGAATAAAGACGGACTTAACAGTTTTTGTTTACAGCAGCCTCCCCCCAAATCTTTTAAATCAGTATCAATATTTCACAGTTTACTGACCAAGGGTCAAGCTTCATAAAAAGGAACTATATTAGCACCTACGCAATAAATGCTAGAGCCTAAACTAGAAACATAGAAATATGGTCCAAATTGGATAAACGATGCCGGACTTACCCCTACGATTTCTTTTAATTTGTTGCCTATTTTTCAATTGTCAATATTTCCAATAATATAGCTTATTTCCTTGGTCAAATTAAGTAAAAACACAGACATTGGTAGAGCTTACTATATTATTTTAAGGCCTACAGTCGCAACCTAAAATAAAATGGCCCAAATTTAATAAACAATGCCGGACTTACCCCTTAATTTGTTATTTTTGGTCTATTCTTTACTAATTTCCAAAATTACATATAGCTTACATAACTTAATATAGCTTAAATTACATAGGCCTATAGCTTTTATCCTAGGTCAAGTTATATATAAATATATATAAAGATGTATATAAAGATATATCCTTGTTCGGCACCCCCCCCCCCCCCCCCCCCCCCGAACAAAGATATTGACAAAATAGGGAGACCGCCAACATAGGGATAGATAGCTCAGTTGGTAGAGCGCCGGCACGTCAATCCGGAGGTCGTTGGTTCAAATCCCGCTCTATAGTCAATTTTCCTTGTTCAACCCAAAATCAATATATATAATATTTTTTTCCTCAAATTTAACCCGGGGGCCCCTGGACCTCATCATCGATGTTACGATTTGCCAGTAAATTTAGAAGAATTATATGGATCTGAAGTGCTTTAAAAGTATGTCTATTTCTCTGTTTTTTTTATTTTAAGGCTAGTGGAGGCCTGGTTTTTCACCCCTCAAAACGCCAATGGCTCAGAGTTTCAGAGGGCGTTTCCCCCTGGACCCCCAGCGGTGCTTCGCTCTAAGAGGCCGGCCCCTGGACCCCACCAAATTTGTTTCAGCCCCCCTAATAGTACGAATCCTGGATGCGCCCCCCGGTTTAACAAATCCTGGATCCGCCCCTGGATAGGGTCAATCATACACAGAATACCCTTCGTATCTACAAAGCATACAGGATGCTTCACCCGTGAAACCTCATACTGTATGCTTGCGTGTATGCTTGACCTTCAGCCTTGTTAGCCTCATGTACTACATTGCAATACCGAAGCATTTTGTTGAACTTAACCCAAGAAAATTGCTGTATTTGGGGGGAAATTGATATTAAAATAATAAGGCTTCTTCATGAGAACAATTGTCGAAAACAACTTAACTAGCTATGAATCTACAAGCGTACATGAGGCATGACAATGTCTAGCATGCCAATGACAAGGCCAAAATAATCAACAGATAAGTGATAAGGTTTTTAATGGCAAGCAAAGTTATAAATATAAAACAATATTTGTCACTCATAATTGTCCATAATCCCTTCTTTCATTGTTTGATTTAAAGCATAAGCATACATGAGGCATCACATGTTTAGCATGACAATGGCAAAATAATCAACAGGTAAGTTATAAATCATATAAAACCATATTTGTCACTCATAATTGTCCATAATCCCTTCTTTCATTGTTTGATTTAAAGCATAAGCGTACATGAGGCATCACATGTTTAGCATGGCAATGGCAAAATAATCAACAGGTAAGTGAGGTTTTTTAATGGCAAGCAAAGTTATAATTATAAAACAATATTTGTCACTCATATTTAGTGCTCATAATCCATTTTTTTCATTGTTTGACTTTAAGTGTAATTTTTCTTTTCTTTTCATTACAATAACAACAAATGAAAACTGCTAAAATAAATCATTTTGCATAATAATTGAGCTACTATGAAGAAAAAACTAATCAATCAATATTTAACGACAAAACAAAATAATAGTTTAGTTGATTTATGACTTCACATAGTCCTAATAATATTTAATTACAGGGCAAACTACTATTTCAAACTTAATAACTCAGTATCTAACAGGCAAGATATGTTAACCAATACATCATTAAATTCCCTCTTGAAGTGTTATTTTTGATAACTGTTGCTCTAGATGTAGTGTTTTATTGTGTTTCTTTTTCACTGAATGGCAAATATTTATTTTGTATTTATTTATTTATTTATTTATTTCGGTTTAAAAACACAAAACATAGTTGGTAGTATCACAAGGTGAAACTAAAAATGACATGCTTACAAATCAAACATTAAGTATTACAGAGACAGTACAAAAATCAAAAACCCAGACAAGCCATAAGAAATAACCCATTATTGCTATGAAAAAAATCGACTATAGCAAAAGTAAAAGTTACACTGAGAAAAAGTATTTTAAAAAAAACACGACATAAAAGGTTTAAAAGACAGAACATACAATTTAAACAAACCTGGAAAGCTAGATTAGATTAAGATTAAAAAACTTTCACAAAAGATGAGGAGAAACAAGTGACATAATTTAGTAAGGCCAAGTAAAAGAACTAAAGAGGTTCTCGTCCCCGCTCACCCCCTTTTTGGCCGCCGCCTCCTTTTTTTTTAACTATTTACTATTTTCAGAAATCAGTTTTTTTTTTAGATTTAAAGCTGAAATCAAATTTGTTGGATAAAACTGAGTGGCATCTCTGATATTTTGAATATCCTGAATCCAATTAGATGGGCCAAAATAGCAGCTTTGCCTCCAGAATTCCCAACTTTCTCATTTCAATATTCTCAGGTGTGCAGTCCTTAGCTAGTTGAGGGCTAAAAGTGTGATTCTCCTGAATTAATATATCATCACAGTGTCTTGGCACCAAACCCAGCTTGGCGTTCTTTTCAGAGCGGACAGCAACTGTTGTCGAAGGTGATGGTTCTGCGATTCTGCAGTGAAGGGTCTTACAAATCATTTGTTTTGTCATAAATTGCTTCAGTACTCAAATAGCACAATATCTGTGAATATTTAGCATGGCGGCCATCTTGGGAAAAATAGCTAAAAATTGAAAAATAACACCCTGCCTCCTTTTTTAGAAAAAGTCCGGACGAGAAACTCATTACCTTTTTTACTTGGCCTAACAAGAATTGTTTTTTAACCCAAATATATGTGCAAATTTATAGAATCCTTGATAATTCTGGAATGGTGGATTTTCTATAGCTGTCTGTTCTACAGAATGATGGAAACACTAAGAAAACACTCTTACTGGCAAATATCAGACGATGCTGTTGGAGGGAACTTAAATATTCAAGTGAAATCGAAAGAACTTAATCCTTAGTGATGAAGTGCAGGACCGAAGAAGAAGGAAACTATTTTGCAGTTCAATCCAAAATTGGTTTTGGGTCAGGAAGTATAGGTTGATTGGGGGATTTCATACTCATTTAAAACAAATTTCCTTTAAAAGACAGATTAGAAAATAAACCTTACAAAATAAAATAACCCTCCTTTTTGGCTTCACACTCTGCCTCTTTCAGTGTTCCAATCTGAATGTTGAAGAAGCTAAAGCCTCTACAAACATTGCCTTATAAGCCCTGGTACCAGCTCTGGCTTTGGTTTCAGCTCTGGCTTTGGTTCCATGCTCTGGCTTTGGTTCCATGCTCTGGCTTTGGTTCCATGCTCTGGCTTTGGTTTAAGCTCTAGCATTGGTTCCATGCTCTGGCTTTGAATCCAGCTCTATCTTTGGTATGATCAGGCTTTGGCTGTGGTACCAGCTCTGGCTTTTGTTCCATGCTCTTTCTTTTGTTCCATGCTCTAGCTTTGGTTCCATGCTCTGGCTTTGGTTCTAGCTTCATCTTTGGTTTTGATCAAGCAAATTTGCAATTATTTTATAGCCCATAAGTAAGAACTTAAATTGATATTCCCTTTAAAAGGAGGGTATACCTTTGGTAACTACTCCAAAAGTTAATGACCATAAAAACTAACTTGGTAAAGATATTATAAAACATTGTCAGAAACGACACCCTTTGAGGTAATGTAGTTTTAGGGAAAGAGGTAATTTTTCACGATAAAGTTTGAATCTGAGAAACCCTTCAGGCATCAAGCCTTTTTCGAGCATCTGAGAACACCCATTTCTATGCAACAAGAGTGATTTTTCTTTCATTATTTTCTTGCAACTTTGATGACCAATTGGGCCCAAAACTTCACAGCTCTGTTATTTTATGCATATTGACAATAACCAAATGTTTACTCTGCCTTTAAATTATTGCTAGAATAGTTTATGAATATAAAAATAATCCTAACAAATACTCAGAGGGGAAAATGTTTTGTCAACAACTTAACGATTACCGTAATTAATAACTATGTTTCGGAGCTGTTTGATGTACCGCTCCATTCCAATATCATTCAGGTGAAACCCATCCACAACCTTAGTGATCAACTTCTTTTGAAAATAGAACCAAACTTGTGGTTTCTTTGCTTCCAAAGTTCTGCCTAAAATTTTATTGAAATGTCTCTTCCTGTGATTAAAAGTTGACAATTTGACTCGACCGGGTCCACTTAACTCAGTCCTGTCAAGGACTGATAAGAAGACAACTCTAGTTGGATTGATGCCACGCATCTTCAATGTCTGTAAGAATTTCAAAGTGCTTTCCTCCACAGCTTGAGGGTAGAACTCCGTACAAGCAAGATCATTAGAACCCAAATCCACACACAGCATGTCAATGATACCTGCTTTCTCCATTGGAGTGAAGTAACGCTCAGGATCTTCAAAGATTTTCTTGAATGTCAAACCAGGATGACTGTCCACAATTATTCGTTGGCCATCTCTTGCTCGCAATAGCTCTTCCATAGAGGTCTTCAGTTTGATTACCTGTTTTGAAAACCTTTCCAGGAAGGAATGACCAAAGAAGTATATGGTATGCCTCTCTGGCGGCTGTGAAACAAAAATGAGGAATAAATTTAGAATCAACAAAAAAGTGTTAATAATTGTTAATAATTGTTGACAATTGTCTCTTTCACACTTGTGCCCTTGAGCAAGACACTTAACCATAATTGCTTTGTAAAAAGTTGGGAGGGAAGTGCATTCTGCTCTACCAGCCAGGCTCCTAGTGGCTGATAGTACCCATGCCTACATCCTTACGGACAGTGAAAGGGGGTAACCCTGTTTCAGCCCAAGGAGTAGGTAGCAACATGCCCCTGGTGACATTTGATTAGGGTTGACAGCCCAAATCAGTTAAGTGTAGCTCTCACCTTGTGATGTTAGGCGATATCTCTTTTTAAAAAAATTATATTTTTAATCAAATACATGAATGAAACATTAGGCTACCAATACCAAAACTTCAACCAAGATTCATTGTGCAGTGCACATAAAAAGAAATAGTATTTGAAACTGTACAAGGGTATAACTCATTCAGAAAATGTGAACTAGAATGATTTCACTTTTACTAAGAATAAAAGTTACATGGAAGAATGTTAATGTTTTTCTGTTCGTCTGGTAACTAACTTCTCTAACTAACATTCTTCTAACTTTCTCAACTCCCGGGGAGCATGCAACCCCAAGCTGCTTAAATTAGCGCGAAGGGGTTAATCTAGTACGATACTGTATCAGCCCTCTTAGGTTCCCATTTATACACCTGGGTTAAGAGAAGCAATTATGGCTAAGTGCCTCACTCAAGGACACAAGTGCCATGACAGGGATACGAACCCCACACTCCAATGATTCAACCATCAGAACTTTACTCAATGCATGGCAAAGAAATATTCCCAAACTTCTTTAAAAATGGGGTATCTCCTTTGACAAAGCATAGAATTGAATTACCAGAAATATAGTTGGATTCTAATAAATTTGAAGCTTCCACTTGGTATAAAGTTGATACGTGTACCAACAATACTTGAGAAATGTTCTGTCTGACAACTAACTGTACACCTTTAGAAACAAAAAAACCCATTCAGTTTAACAATTCATTATGTATATTTAACAATTGTATGCAATAACAAAACAAGGATACCTCATTTATTGTTTACTCAAAAGCATCCGACTCTTTAAGTGAAATTATCTCAAGTAATTTTATGTTTCCAAAGCATTGGAACAAACATACATGAACTCTTCTGCAAACCAACAATGTACAATCCCTCTTAATGCACATTTTGAAATATCAATCCCAACCTTTTAGCTCTCCCGAGTTAATTTAATCGGAGATGTTTTCTTCTTGTAGCCGGCCCTTACCCAAAGTGGCTTTAAGCCTTGTTTGGGGCGAACTTGCAAAGTCTATTTGGTTTGACCCATACACTGATGTGTGTAAAGCACTGTATACTCAATATTTTCCATTTTCAGTATTTTGTGAAAAAAATCTACAGGCATACTACTTGGGTGAGATTCGAACCCACGACCTTTGCCATTCTAGAGCAGATGTCTTAATTACTACTACTACTAGACCACTGAGATTGTCTGGTTGATAGAGACAGTTCAAATCCTATAATTATGTTAGCAGCGGGTACCCTCATTTATATTGTTGTCATTATTTTAGGTTCACAAACAATTCTACAGCATCAGCACTCTTGAGGTAGCATCAGCACTCTTGAGGTATGTTGTTTCTAGAGTTTAGGCTACAACTCCATCAGCAAATGTTCCATCAAAACTTTTAAACCACAGAGACTTACTTACGGAGGTCCTTCCTCATTTTAGTATCACTAGAGGGCAGTAGACTAAAAACTCCCCCTGCTGTTACTCTAAAATGTTTGTATAGACCTTTCTTTTGCAACGTCACAGCCTGAGTTTTTGCCAACCCAAATTGGAAAACTATGGAAAGCCGTAACTGCAAATCAAAAACAGATAGCCACAGTTTGTAGCAATGTTACAGAAATATTCAAAATTGGTGTTGAATTTGTTGGAAACAAATCAACCAATCATGGAAGGTATTTCAGTTCATGAATCTGTACAGAAAATGTTGAATTTGGTCACAATATTTTTTAACACGATTGAATGTTTTGCTAACATTCGGCTGACCATGCCAACCGGCGCACTTTGTTTATCAACAAAAGAAAGGTCTATAATCTGCATGCTTTGGGAAACAGAACAAAACAATTAGTCTGCTGCCACCACTTGTTTATGTACTTGTTATGAACATGAAGTTTATATTTCCATAGACTTATGGCTAATTGCATCCTCTAGCCCCATCTCCTGATGTCCACATTTAAATTCCAACCAAGCAATTTCAAAGTTTTTTTAGATGTTCTTTCTGTGTTGCTAAATTAATATTTGAATTTATTGATAATATGGCTGCTTGCTCAGTTCATATATAGCACTTAATCATAAGGGTATCTCAAAATGGAAAATTGAGTTCACATAAGATTAAACAGATTTTAATTGTGTAAAAAAACAGTCATTTTCAATATCCTTCTCCAGTGCTTTTCAGAAAGACTCGCAAAAAGCCCCGTTATGTTTTCACTCATAAATTTTACCGCTTGACTTGAATCACCTCTTTACCTACCTTAGGATTCTGATTATAGTGGTTTGCCTTATCCCATGATCCGTCCAGCCCTAGACTTGTGGACAAGTCGTTAAATGTCTGTCACGGTGATAGCGGAACAGCTCTCACACAATATCCCGCGAGATGGCTGCTCTGCGCGAGATTACTGCAGCTCTCAAGACTGGTCTAATGACTAAGAGTCGGCAGCCAGCAACTTCGGGCGAGAGCAGTGATCTCGCGAGAGCATTCTTGATTACACTACAACACCACACGCGACTCGACACACCGCGACAAACATTAACGACTTGTCAACAAGTCTAGTCCAGCCCTCAATAAACAACTCAATAAACAAATCTAGAACTTGGGTTTTTACTTTTTTTTTGGGGGGGGGGGGTTGGGTTTAGGTGTTAGGGTTTAGAGAAGTACATGTTAAGTATGCTGTCTCAAGACTTAAAACCAAGCCACGACCCTGTTTGCCAATACCCTATTCTTATTACAATCTGTACTGTTGTATGATGTGCTGTTGAGTATTAGATTGAATATACCCTTTCAAAAAAAACAATGTCAAAAAAATTGAAAGAAAGAAAAAATTGAAACTGTAGAGGAACAAATTATGTGGAAACTAGTTATCTTTTCAAAAATAATATATTACTCCTTTCCTTTTTTTCAAGTTTATATGAAAAACATCAAACTTTCCAAAATATTTAACAACAAATTACAAAACCTCTTACAACAAGTAGTTCACCCATCAAAGAAACTAAAACTAAACAAAGTAGAAAAACATCTTTCATCATGACTTCTTTTCGTAATCTCTCAAAGATTCTTTAATTCGAAATTCAGACTCCAACTTTTGTATATGTTTTTGTTCACCTCTGGCACAAGATTTTAACAATTTTATTATTTTTAAGGCAATGAAGTTTTCTGTTTAACAATGTGAAATTTAACACAGCAATGTACACGTACATAATACCAACAAAAGAATTGACTGTACATTGATCCATTGTTTTGCCCGACAAATTGAGGCTTCAGCGTTATTCCACTGTTATTGGTTATTTATTTAAAACCCTACGACTTCTTTTTCAGTACATATGCAAGTCAAAATGCCACAGAATAAATCAACACAACCATATCCAATAGGACAAGTATGTATCATTTATCATTGAAGAGAAGGATTTACAGATGTCAGAGCTAGTGCTGTCAACAGCCAAGACTGGATTCGAACCCTCAAACTAAAGACCAGGGCCCAATTTCATAGAGCTGCTTAAGCACAAAAAGTAGCTTAGCACAACAAAACTATGCTTACCAGAATAAGGTTACCAGCCAAACTACCATGTCACATGTACAATTTGTAACTGGTATCCTGCTCATTTCTGCTTAGCAACAAACTGTTAAGCAATATTTTCTGCTTAAGCAGCTCTATGAAATTGGGCCCAGGGATGTAATAGGCTGAAAACCTGAACTCTGAGCCCACTAATGTTATTTATATTCGGTTTTAAAAGCCCTACTCTGCAATCTGAGGCATTATGTATGGTTTTATATTAATTTTTTTATGAATTTGATTAAACGAATTTCTTTTTGGGGGAAAAAACAAATGAATTTCCAGTTAAAAACAGAGAAATCACATCCCTGAAAGATTCATAGCCATCACATTTTGCTGAGGTCACAGGGTCAACATCTAACTGTACTGTGTTTCTCAAATTACGAATCCCCATTCAGCATTCTCTTTAGAGCACCTCAGTCTTTAGAATTCCCCTATGTGGACATTTTTTTTTCCTCTTTTTGTTTTGTCCTTGGTCTCCATAAGGTACTGAGTATGAGCACACAAGTACTGCATCAATACACTGATATTATAATCATGTTAGATGACATATTCTACATAACGTCGTTTTAAAGGGGGGAAAAAACACCTCACTTCAATACTCTCAGGTCTCCTTAAATCAAACTATAGACAAACAAATAAACAGATAGACTGACAAACCACAAGACAAACAAACCCACACAAAGATTGACAAACTATGATAAAGAAGGGGAGTTACCGCAAACATGAATGACTTGAATGGCGGGGGAAAATGTCAACTTTCCTTGTAGAGGATAACCATGTTCTACAAAGACAAACTTCTGGCAATTTACTAAAAAAAGTTTATAATTTTTATAAATGTGTATGTCTAAATCTAAATAACTTTGTGCAAACTCCAGGAAGATAAATGAATAAGTAACTGCTGTGCAATAGATTCTTCTACAGAAACAGAAATAGTTATGACAAATCTGTACTAATGGCTAACATTGACTGCATTTCAAGAAAACTTTAAGTATTTACATTTTTACCAAATTATAATATTAAAATACGCAAGTACAGCATTACTACATGGTGCCCACAGTGGCATTATTTTGTCAAACTCGTTTGGCAAACCATCCCAAGGTACCAAGTACAGAAACTTTAGAGTATCCAGCTTAAATAAAACAATTGTTGTCCCTTTCACTCTACTTAAAAGTATTTCATCGTCGCATCTCTAATAGCCTCAACATCCAAATCTTTGAGTCACAAATTTCAGAAGTTTAAATCCTAGTTTAAATCTGAGATCACTACATTTGTCTTCAAATACAGAGGATTCACAGTGAAGTGCGCCCTCTATAGTTTACTCCAGAGATCACAATGAAGTGCGCCCTCTATAGTTTACTGCAGACAGGCAATTTTCCCAAATACATGTAGCAGTTTCACTCACAACTCGGCACCATACGGGCAGTTTGCAACCTTGAAGTGGCCAATACAAATGCGAAAATCCTTCACGAGTCCACTCACAAAAGTACCTTATTATGTCGTAAACAAAGATCAATATAACCTTGCTTCACCAACCATGAAAGAGCTTTACACAACTGGATCATGCATTGTGTGCGGCACGACGACTAAAAACTTCTCAATCTTTTTTTCCCATGATACCCTACAAAAAATGCCCTCTCCTGAGCAAACTATAGAGGGAGCAATTTACTTGTATTGTGAATCCCACACATTGCTCAGTAAATTAACCTGGCAATTATGAAGCGTCTGCTGATGTTCCATAGCCCTGAACATGCAACTCTATACAATAAACGAGGTGGGCCACTCAAATCTTCTCTCTATGATTTATTCCCCTTGATAACAGATAACGGCTCCATCGCAACTGAGGGATTGTACATGGTACACCTTTGATTTTTTCAGAAGAGTCTGATATTTCAAACCATCAACTTTTCAAAATACATCATAAAAATAACCAGTAAAAGGAGCTTACCTTTTGAGAAAAACTGTTTGTTCACACTTATTTATTGACGGCTAGGAAGTATAAGCAAGACTGGATCAAAACGCAATGAGGGGGAAAATGAAAGAATTTCAGACATTTGATACCAGTACCAACTTTATACCATGGGAGCTTTCAGATTTAATATCATTACTTTGTTTTTCTGACAATATTCAACCCTATACCTTGTCATTGAAGCACTGCTCAGTCTCCCTCTGCTTCTGAGAGGACTTCCCATTCTTCTACTTGGTCTATGTCATCATCTCTTACCTCCTCATCAACGTTCTCCTCGTCATCGGACCCACCAACCTCATCAATAGACAGCATGTTACTGAAGTCTGGCTCCCCAAAGTCCATGTCCTCAAACTCTGGTTCTTCCGAGTTTGAATCTCTAGACTCTTGTTCTTGGAAGTTTGGTTCCCCAAACCCTGGTTCTCCGAAGTTTATTTCTGGATCCTCGTCTACTTCACCTTCTGTATCCTCCACGATCCATTCACCTCTTAGTATCTCATCTTCCGAGACATAAATGCCATCAACGTTTCCAAATGTGCCTCCGAAAATCTCTTCAAGATCAGAAGGGTTGTCTTGATCCGCAGGAAAGATGTCTTCATCCCCAAAGCTGTCATTCATGTCTTGTCCATCGTCTTCATCCAGAACTATGACATCTCCAGACATCAGCTCTTCTACATTCATGAAATCTTCTTGGTCAATGGAGTCAACATCAGGATCAGGATCAAAAGATTTTAGAGGTGGAGAACTTATCCTTACACTTGGCGATACTAATTCCTTGGCATTCCTGGGATTGCTGAATGAGGTGGTTTTGGAAGACCCTGGAAGAGCCGAGCTTACTTTCAGCTTTTGAGTAGAGGAATCAATGTTCTGTTCTGTCTGTTTAACTTTCTCAGCAACTGATGTTTTCACCACTTTTACTTCTTTTGCTGTAATCTTTTTGCCAGAGGAATCTGTACTTGAACTCATCGAAGAACTTGGCTTTGGTTTAACTCTTTTGTCACCGGTTTCTTCTTGATTTGCAGATGATGCTTTAACTGCTGTTGTTGCAGTTGCCTGGTGAGCCCCTTTAATTTGACTTCTTGGGTTAGCAGTTACCTGGATAGTCCCTTTAATCAGACTGCTCTTGTTTTTATCATGTGTTCTAGTTTTTTCCTCGACAGAAGAAACAGTTGAAGAAATCCTAGGCGACTGATCCTGTGGTGTTTTTCTCAGAACACTGGCTGGAGATTCAAAGTTACTCTGTGACGTGGACGATGTTGTTGTATTCTGAGCATTAATTGGTCGAACAGACCTTGGGGAAGTCAGGCTGGACGTCATCTTAGAAACAGCTGCTCCTTGCAAATTTACAGGACTTTGTGGTACAAGTTTTGGACTTGAGGAAAGACGCAGTGGAGAGACTGCACTAGGCATAGCTCTTGGAGATGATGTGATGCGTTTTGGAGTTGAGGCAGATGCTGGTTGTGGAAAATCAACAGCCTTGGGAGCTGTTGTCTTTTGGGTTGTGGATTCTTTTGATGGTTCTATCTTTCTTGCATCTTTCTTGGGAATCCCAGCTTTTGGTAGCCGAGCCTCAGGAATGCTTTCCTTTGGTACAATCTCCTTTACTGATGCTTTTCCTGGAGCTACTCTTTCTTGAGCAGTGTCCCCTAAAGTAGCACCTTGGTGGTTAGTTTCTTTGGTTATAGCTTCTTTAGTAGTACTTTCTATGGGTTTCTTGACGGGGGTTTTCTTGGAAGGGTTAAGTGCAGATATAATGTTCTTAGAGCTGGCTCTTTGGACTGCAGCTTCTTTAGGTAGGGTTTTCTGGAATGTAAGATCTCTAGGTATGGCCCCCTTTGGCAAGGATTCTGGCTTTGGGTTGGCGATGGCTTCTCTGGATTCAGACTTTTTAGTTGCAACTTCCCGAGATACCTCATCTTTGGTTGGAACTGCCTTGGATGTAGTCTCTTTAGGTTCAACTCTTCCAGGATCAGTGAGGTTGGTTTGTTTTGTTGAGACCTGTTTAAGTAAAGCTTCTTGCAGTACAGAACCTTTCAACATGACATCCTTGGGTGTGGCGTTCTTCAGCACTGTCCATTTGGGTGGGGGCTCCTTAGAGACGACTTTCGTTGATGGCAGGGGTCTAGATGACTCTTCAAGTCCGATATTAGTCGATGTTCCGGTCTCTGATGAGTTGTTTGACTTGAGATTTGTGAAGTCTTCAGGTGGTGTGACTTTCTTGGAGCGTGTTCTCATAGTTTGAGCTCTTGCAGGTATATCTCTTTTAGGTGAAGCAATAGGAAGGGTTTCTTTCAAGTCAGATGCTTTGGAAGTTACAACAGGTAAAGCGGCTTGATGAGCATGCTCTTTGGATGGGATGTCCTTAGGTGGAGCATCTTTAGGCTTGTCTCTCCTCAGCATAGAGTCTCTTGATTTGGTTTCTTGCGCTTGTTCAGAATCTTTCAAGTTTATGTTGTCCACTTTAGTCTCCTTATGAATGGTCTGAGGGTTTTGGGCCACTGCTGGAAGACTTTCCTCTGACCCTCTTTGGTTTGGTTTGATCCCGATGGGAACGGCCGTCTCCAAACTAGGTTCCTTGAGCTGTGTCTTCCAACTGAGTACTTCCTCTCCAGGTTTTGCTGTGCTTTTCTCGGTTGTTGTTGTCGCTCTTTCCATGTTAGTTTCTCCTAATACTTTGATATTACTGACATCAGTGGTTTTTGTTACAGTTATTAGGGACCCGATCTTGGTTGTTGCTGATCTTGTCCTTCGTCCTGATAACCTAACAGACACACGGGATGGGATGCTCATGGTTTGGTTCTCAATGGTTGGAACTTTTCTTAGAGGAATGCCATCAACTGACTTTCCTTCGCTGGAGTCTTTGGTAGAAGCACTTGTTTCTGGAGACTTGCTTTTCATCAGGACATTCATTCCACCTGGAACGTGTTTAAAAATCGGCGGCGCCGTGGACACAGTCTTTGGAGTCTTCATCTTGACTGAAGCACCCAGGGCTTTCGTCTCCTTCACAGCGCCCGGGAGTTTTGTCTCCTTCACATTGCCTAGACTACCTTTAAAACTTGTGCCGGTTGATTGATTTCTGCTGGCATAGTGTTGCTGTGAGAATATATAACACATTCTAGTTAGATCAAATCATGGAACAACAAATGACATGACAGACAAACTGGACAACAAGTTCAACACACTTCAGACTTGACAATACATATAAAATGAGTCGTGAGAAACAGCTAGTGTGAAAGCAGAAAAGGTTTATCAATTGAATTTATTAATATCTTCATTACCCCTAAATCAACGAAACGTTTATGGCAGCATGAATCTATATTTGTAGGAAAGTACAAAACTGGTTTTGAACCAATTAAAAATTTTTTTAAGTATTCTAAAGTTGTTTGTCATAAAGATTCAGACAAATTGAGGTACTGGTGATTTCAATTTTGTGGAAAAACGAAAGAGTTTTATCGACAAACCCAAATTTGCCATCTTTTGCAATTAGGTAAAGATTTATAAAAACAAAAAATATTCCAGATTCTAAACAAGAATCCCATCATTCTAGTCAATGTCATGTAGTACATATTCTTTGAAGGCGCCAGTGTTAGGCTGAACAAGAAACCAATGGTACTTTCCGCTAATTTCTTTCAACCTCTCAAGAATTTGGGGATGAAAAATAAATGACAAGGGGTTTTGGTTAAATTTGAAGAACAATCTTTTTATTGAATTTTCAGGCGGCATGAAGTAATACACAGTAGTTAAGCACAACAACTTTGTTTATTGTTTTCATAAATTACCACGGAAATTTGCACGTGAGACTTTGAACATTCTAGAAATCAACAAATTTCAGACAAAAGCAGAAACAGAATTCTGCTTTGCAGGTTTTTTTTGAGTGCATAATAAGTAAACTTTGTTCCTATTTAACTCTTTCGCTCCGGAATTTTATTTTCGAATTTTGCGCGTTTGTACGTAATTGATTTATACACTGACGTCAACGAGCCGCTGTGAGCGGCTTTCCGTAGGGAACGGGACATTTCTGTGAGCCGCTGTGAGCGGCTCGCCGTAGCGAAAGAGTTAATGAAGAAAATAAGTTTACTCTACCAGAAAGTGAAATCAACCGAACTCTTTTTATATGATGAAATAATAGTACGAGGTACTTACCTTAGCTTTAACGATGTGAAAAGAGGTTGAACAGTGGACATCCTTGGCAGTTTTCTCCTTATTGTAGAACTTAGAGCAGAGTTTACAGAAGAACCCTGAGATTGGGATAACAAACTCTGATCCTGTAGGAAAGAAACAAAGTTAATAACTGTAACAGAAAATTGACAACCTGCAACAAACTGAACAACTGTAAACAACAATCATTTGTGAACATGCAATGGGACATAAATTGGACAATTAAATGTTTTTAACCTGTTACAATATCTGATTTAAAAACACAAACACAGTTACAGTTTTTGTGTTGTGCTTTATAGAGTTGTGCAGAAAAGTAAAATCAACAGGTACTACAGTTTTCTAGATCACCGATCTTACTAGTGACAAAAGACGAGCTTTATGCCCAAAACCAGCAGTGACTGTTGCTATCTAGATGCAGCTGTAGTTATATCATCAAGTTTAAAGGGCCTGTATACGTTTGGTAATCACTCTTAGAATTAATGTCAATAAAAAATTATTGGTCAGAAGCCTACAGAAGCCTACAGCAGTTTACGATAGTATAAAGCATTTTGATAGCAGATTTTATGCCCCAAAATTTGAATCTGAAAATCGTTTCTGTCAGAAAAGCTTCTCGGATTGTGTATTCCTATTATGAATTATTCTTCCTGCATGAACATATTAACTCCGGATTTTCAGCGATATCTCAAAAACGACCACCTTTTGAAATATAGGATTTAAACAATCGAACGGTTCCAAAAACCAAAGATATACTTTGCCCTAAATGAACAATTATGACCATTTGTAAGAAAAATGTCGTGTACTTCTGTATTTTTCCCAGTAAAGTATGGTAAAGTGGTTTAGGCCCTCAAAACAACCAAACAT
Organism: Leptasterias polaris; assembly: GCA_037783415.1. Lineage (NCBI taxonomy): Eukaryota > Metazoa > Echinodermata > Asteroidea > Forcipulatida > Asteriidae > Leptasterias > Leptasterias polaris. Next base: position 3,351,903 of record JAZGTN010000089.1, read on the forward strand.
AAGCATGGTTTTGTGGGAGTGATTCTTGTTCAATGACATTCACACAATTTCTATTAAAGAATTTCCGAGTTTGGCCACAAAAACTCGGAAAGTCTACATCCTATTCACAGAATGATTGTGTTTACATTGATTTACTTGGGTCATTAAACTTAGCTGATGAGCAGTTGATCTGCCTGGGGCAGTCAGCAGCACTACTGGTTTGTGCATGATCCAATTAACTCCATTGTTTGGAAAAAGGAATTACATGGAGATAACAAATTTTAGCTGCCAGATGAAAAAGATGTTTATTTTAGACTTCTCTCTTTAATGGAGCTTTCCCGTAATGATATTTTGAGTGACCTGAACGTGAATTTTCTGCTTGATCACAACAGTTCCAACGCTGAGTTTGCAAAGCCTGAAGGCAGCTTAAGTTGCAGTATGACTTAACAGCTTTTACATACCAATTAAATGAGTCTTGGAACCGGACTTGTCCTTGCTGTTGCTATTGTCCGACTTGTTTGTGTAGTCCTCCTTTGATGTCTGTTTAACCTTTCCAACACCAGACGCCAAGGCCCGTGCTTTCTAATATTTATAAAGAACACAAAATTGAGAGATTCAAATTAGGATTGCAGACCTACATCAGGCCTGGTGCTTTGTGGAGGCAAATGAGCCAATTACCCATATCTACAAGCACCATCTTGAAAATATATCATACAGCAATGCATCTTGGGTTACCGAGTGCATTTAAAGACGAAGGGAACTGAGCAATTCAATTTTCTGATGTACTTATTTCCCAATAGAGTCTTACAAGTCTCTAACCTCATGTTAAAATTGTGTAAATGGTGCAAAATTTGTCAAATCCAAAATATCTGATGACATCATTCTGAGAAAAAAGGGTCTCTACATTTTTTTACAGGGATGTTTTGGTTCATAACCGACTTTCAATAATATTCAATCAAAACGTCCTTAAATTTGACCTTTTGACCGACCAAAAATTCCTCCTTGGAATGTAAAGATCAATTAGTTGTTGAAATCCAATGACGTCATGTTTAAAATTTTGCTCTGAAAAAGGTCAGTTATGAACCAAAACATCGCTGCGCAAAAAAGGAAGAGACCCATTGTTCTCGGAATGAAATCATCAGATGCTTTAGATGTTAACAAATTTTGCACTGGGAGGGTATCAAATGCTTGTTCATTTAATTCAAACAAATAAACAAAACCGTTGGGGGTGGAAGGAGAGTTTTTACCTTTTTGTGTGAGGGTGAGATGAGGTGCTTTCGATACTGTAGGATTTTCTGGAAGATCATGTTGCACACGTTACAACGAGGTCTGATTTTCTCAAATTTCTGTTTCGAAGAAATTCAAAATGAAAAATTAACAGAAATAAAAACATCCTCTAAAGAATGAAGGTTTTATTTTTAAAGAAAGACTTGCAAGCATTTTCCTTTCAACACTTTTACGAACAAATATTTCATTTTATAACAATACCTTTTTATACATAATGCTTTACCACACCAAACAGTTGTCTCAAAAGAGTCAATCTTAAATGTTCTGTGACAGGTTTGCAGCGCCTTGTTTGAATGTTGAGACCTAGTCATAAAGCACCTTGTAAGGGTTTACGCAAACCCCTTCTCCTAACGTTGAGTGTGCAGGCCTGTGAGTGGACCCTGAAACACTACATGATGTAAGAATGATCGTGGAACGTCAAGTGAGCGCGCGTAACGCATTTACGCTGGTCTAATTGGGGCACCCCATTGATCCAGTAACTAGGCTTATTTCACATTATTGTAGTTGTACATTATTGTTGCCAAGCACATATACATGATATATGGCCAAACGAAAAAAAAAGCGGAAATAAAAAATCGGGAAAAAAAAAAAAAAAAAAAAAAAAACGAATATCCGCTTTAAAGCGGAGATCTCACAGGCCTGGTGTGACTGGGTTAAAGTTTTCAAAATGTAAACATTGTTTCATCAAGGAGAAAAACTGTTCTAAAATTAGTTTGGTCAAAATAATTAAACAGTATTATTGTTGTATTTAAAAAATATAGTTAAAGCTTTACAATTCAAGGGAGATTAACGGCTTTACATCCCATCTATGGACAAAGAAATTCTGGTCTAGTATCTTGCGCAAGAACACAATTGCAATGACTGGGATATGAACCCAAAATCTGACAACACCTGAACTCAAGTTTGGTACACCAGTCTACTCAACCATGACACTTCATGTTTGTTGTCAAAATGTAAACACTGTTTTTCAAATACAGATAACAAGACTGTTATAAAGACTGTTTGTCAAAGTAATTTTTGTTGCTGTATTGTTTTGTTGCTTTATTTATAGCTTTAAAATTCAAATTGCTTACAAAACAAAGAAGATTTGTATACTTTCCTGTCACAAAAAGTTTACAAAAGATGGTTAAATATTTTGAGAGGGAGACCCTCACCTTGTGTTCCTCTGAAAGAAGGTGTTCCCGGTAGCTACAGGTATAGGGACGGAAGCATCGGCCGCATTGGAAACTCTGTTTGGACTCTGGCACTGTGGTACCTAACGTCACACTGCAAAGATCCAACAAGAAAAAAGAACATTATTTACGGAATAATAGAATGAGGACCCAGTCTTCACTGGGTGGTAATGACTCGATGGCGGGTTGGTCCACTTCCACAGAGCTGCTGTAGCACAAAAAGTAGCTGAGCACAACAGAATTATGCTTACCATGGACCTATTTCATAGAACTGCTTTAAGCAGAGAATACCGCTTAACCATTTTCTGCTGAGCAGAAATGAGCAGGATACCAGCCACAACTCGTGTACATGACATGGTAGTTTGGCTGGTAACCTCATTCTGGTAAGAAAAATTTGTTTGTGCTTAGCTACTTTGTTTTGCTAAGCAGCTCTATTAAATTGGGCCAGGTATACGATTACCAGCCAAATTACCATGCTACATGTCCAATCTGGTGCTGGTGTCCTTGTTACTTTTGTTCAGCAGAGAATTTTTACTTAGATTGACATGGTATTTTGGCAGGTAACTCACTCTTTTTTCGTCTAACTGAGCATCTGCTGCCCACCATGTACACTGCATAGTCACATAAAGTGACTTACCAAACATTTATCACCAGTGATGACGTCTGTGCCCAATTTCGTAGAGCTACTTCAGCACATAGAGTAGCTTAGCACCAAAACAATTTTGCTTACAAGAATAAGGTTAACAGCCAAAATACCATATCACATGTACTATCGGTGACTGGTATCCTGCTCCTTTTTGCCCTCGCAGAAAATTGTTAAGCAATATTTCCTTCTAAAGCAGCTCTATGAAATTGGGCCCAGGCGAATTGGGTCAATTGTTAAGAGCTATTCCTATAGACCATGTTACCTTTGTTTACAGAGTGGTGACCTTGTACATTCTAATGCATTTCCTGACGGGCAAGATACTATTTTGTGTCATAATTTTCACATAAATTCAAAATTTACAAAAGCAACAGCTGTACAGCTTTTGAGATGTCCCCCCTTTCTTCATATCAAAAGTTGAGAAAAATCAGACAGTGCAATCTCCATTGATTGATTGTACTCTTCCATTGAGCTGTGTACAAACTGTGCCTGCAGGAAGTCCGGACTCTGTGGCTCTTTTGTAAACATGTGATGTCACAGGTCACATGGTCTAAAGCAACCAGAGCATGGTGTACAAACAGTTACTACTCACCGGGGAAAATTGCTGAGGTTTCTGCGTAGTGCCCCAGCCATGTTGGCGATGGTCATGGGTTCAGACCCCTTCATGGGTAGCATCTTCAGTTTGGATATGAGCTTATTCTTGATAACAGACTTACATGAAAAGCCTAATAGTTTCTCATAGATAGTCTTATGCTTGCTGCCAGCAATGTGGACTGTGTACACCTGAACAGACAAAACAACATGAAATAAGTTTCACTAAATTAAATCATTGCTAATAAAAATCATATATTAAAAGACATAGAATTTATGGCTATTCTAATCAGAGCTGGGCCCAATTTCATAGAGCTGCTTAAGCACAAAAAGTAGCTAAGCACAACAAAATTTCGCTTACCAGAATAAGGTTACCAGCCAAACTACCATGTCTCCTGTACAGTTTTTGACTGGTATCCTGCTCATTTCTGCTTAGCAGACAATTGTTAAGCCAAATTTTCTGCTTAAGCAGCTCTATGAAATTGGGCCCTGCTTGCTGAAATGGACAAAAACCTTTTAATCTTACACGATTATAAAAAAAGTGCACACTTTGAAAAACCGCAAAAAATCTGGTTGACTCTTTTTGTTACTTAGCACTATTGACATTATTTTGACATTTACAACTGAGGAATTTTAATTTGTTTCATTTTCAGTTACCTTGAACTAGACATAACCGTTCAAAAGGTAAAATGTCATAATATTTGGCATGCAGCAGTTAAATAGCAATGCAGACGGCCACTTCACTGCCGTTCTAAATGTCTTCGGGACTGTGTTGGTTGAGTATCAATTGTAACTCGGGTCACTATTTAACAGTTTGCAAATGTCAAATGCGTCTCTATGCATTTATCAATATGTGTCTGAATGGTCGAATGTGTTGTGTGAACAGTAGGTAAAATTATATTAATGCCATTTTACCCTACGCTGATGAGTGAAGCACTGTATATTTGGTGCTCTCCGAACCTGCTTGGAAAATTTCACAGGCTATATTGGTGGAATCAAACCCAAGACCCCTGCGTTATCAAACTGTAATCTTAACCTCCAAAATACGCTTTATCCCTCATGCAATAATTGCATAAAAGTGATTGTGATACTGCAATTGCTGTTTACAGGATTTGGACTGTGCCCAATTTCATAAAGCATGTAAGCACAGAAATTTGCTAAGCACAGAAACTTATTGCTTAGCAGAAACTGGTTACCAGCCAAAACTCCATAAAGTCAACACTGTCTTGACTGGTGCCCCACTCATTTTTTGCTTAGCATAGAAATTTCCTAAGCAATATTTGTGCTTAAGCAGCTCTATGAAATTGGGCCCTGGGCTCGATTTCACAAAGAGTTAAGATTGATCGTAACTGCAAATCCATCGCAGTTGCTTAGCAAAGAGTGATGTCACAATACAAATCACTATGGTAATTACTGATAACTCATCTTAAGATGAATCTTAGTGCTTTGTGAAATCGACCCCTTGTCTCTCACCAGTGGGCACATTCCACGGTCTTGCAGTTTGGAGGCATCTGCTCTAGAATGCAGGGGGTTGAGGGTTCAAGTCCCACCTGAGACCGAGTAGCTGGTGTTTTCACACAATTAGGAAAACACCAAGTATAAAGTGCTTATCACTTGTTAGTGAAAGGTTATTCTTATCCCCAATGCACAGCTGTAAAAGCACATATGTGACCCGCTCTGTGAAAATGAGTCAGATGTCGCCTAATGCATTATTATGTAATGGACGTTTCAATGGGGAAAATATCAATTTTTTTAATTTTTTTTTATTACTTTTTTAAGATCTATTTTTGCATGGTAAACTTTCAGAACACTCATTTTTAGTCAACAAAGCTATGAAAACATCATACTTTAGTCTAATTTGTGTCCTTTTGCTAATATGTAGCGCGAAAAAACATCAATTTAATTGTAATTCATTTTCAACAAAAATGATACCTTGGCTAATTTCAAACGGGAGTAACTCAGCAACGCGATACACCCCAGAGCTTAGACATATACCAAAGAACTGCTGCTGGTGTGTTCTTTCCAGCCATGTATATAACTCAATTCTTTAAATTGTCAACATCTGACTCATTTTCACAGAGCGGGTCACATATCTTCTGTTTAGTAGTCAAGTAAAAATGTAAGGGTTTGATTTAGTCACTAATCCAGCGTGCAACATTAGTCAAGAGTACTTCATAATAATCAAACCTACTTTATGGATAATCAGTAACAACTTATTTTGTGCAAACAAAAAAGAAGGAAATTCATTGATTATGAATTTCACACCCAAGGGAGTACAGAGGGAGTGCATGCCAATAACTAAAGGTCCCATACAACAGCCACTGCATGACAATGCGGAAAAGCGGTGATTCTCTGGCGACGCAAAAAAAAATCCTCAGCTCGAATTTTTTCCAACGAGCAAGTACCCCTCCCAAGCTCAAGGACCCAATCATTCTGAACCTTTGTGCAACCAACTTTTATTAATTTATTTTATTAGATTACCAATGCAATATGCTCAGGCTGTTGTGAGCAGTAGCATGAGATGTGACCCTAACCCTTACCTTCAATGTGTGACAGATAGTCCCACACACATAACAGAACCAATCCATTAGAACTTTGTCCTTTACGTGTTTGTCTATCTGCAGCTGTTTCAGGAGTCCAAGCTAATTGACAGGAAACAAAATGGGCATTATCAGAACAACTAATAACATCAATAGCCTTAGTAATGGATTCTGATTTTGTAGTCAAGTCAACAACTTTGGGTTTTAACATTTTCCCAATTCTCAGGGGAAAAGTTGTCAAAGACTGAAGGAGGAATAATTGTAAAAGGAGGAATAATTGTAAAAGTGCACAGCCACGATCATGGGTACACATTTTTTCCGTGTCCATTTTATGAACAACAGTTTGAAAACCATTGGTAGCAGTTATCTCAATATTATTTATATATCAATTAGCAATCGCTGTGTCAATGATGAATAAAAAGTGCTTGAGTTTGTCAAATACAAGATCTGCAAAGAGTTACTCAATATTTATATGTTGTTCATTTGGTGTGTTTGTAACAAAAAGTGTACCTATGATTGTGGCTGTGCACAAATACACTCAAAACTGCCCGATTGTAGTTACAAAGCCCAACTAGTGAGGCTCAGCATGAAGCCATGCTAATTACATTCTTTTATTTTGGCATTTATGTGGTTATATGTGAATCAAGGTTGTTGGATTGGAGTTAGGAATGAACAGTGTAACTGCATAGAGTAGAGTTCAGACACAGACACACATTATGTTGGATACTGGTCAAGTTTTGCATAACAACTTTAGTACATTGTCATTCAGACATTTGAAAAGAAACATAGATTAGTTCCACCACTTTTAAAGCACGCTTCCAACATTGGTAATTGCCATCAAACATTTTTCTGAATTGATGCATACATTGCAATAACAGTATTTTAAGTGCTATGGATAATAATAATAATAATAATAACAAGCATTTATACTGCGCTTTTCCAAAACATGATCAAAGCGCATAACAAAAGAAAAGGATAAATTAAAACAAGCTAGAACAAAACTTAAATCTACTATTTAGGAAAGAGATAAGTTTTAAGTTTACTCTTAAATGTAACAACACAAGAAGAATCACGGACACTAATTGGGAGACTGTTCCAAAGTTCAGCAGCAGAGTGTGAGAAGGCATGTTTGCCATAAGATAATCTGGACTTGTGAGTGTGAAGCCGAGTTCTATCAGAAGAAGAGCGGAGTCCTTGACGGTTGCTTTGGCAAAGATGAAACATATCAGAGAGATAAGGTGGAGCAATGTCCTTCAAACATTTAAAAACATATAGAAGAGTTTTGAACTGGATGCGTTTCTCCATGGGTAGCCAGTGTAGTTTAGCGAGTAAGGGGGATCCATGAGCTCTCCAACAGTTAACAGTGAGAACAAGTTTGGCAGCTCTGTATTGAATACTGGTGAGGCGTTTAAGATGTGCTTTGGTGATTCCAGATAACAGGGAGTTACAATAGTCTAGACGAGAAGTGACAAGACAGCGAACCACATGGTGGCAAGTATCATGATCAATGTATTTTCGAATCCTTGCAATGTTGCGCAGATGGAAGTTAGTAGAGCTACATACTGAATTAACTTGAGATGACATTGACATGACAGGGTCAAACATGACACCCAAATTCCGAATATTAGTTGAGGGGGTTACCGTAGAATTTCCAATGTTAAGAGAAACATCCTTAACATGTGACAAGTTGGATAAGTAGAAATTTTATCCAGACTCTATAACAATAATTTCTTTGTTTATCAAATGATACACTGATTTACCTTTGTATCATGTTACTTTGGGGGTTCAAATACGTATAAATATGCATCATAATCGAAACAACAAATTGTTGGTAAATTACTTTTACAAAATAATTATAAATCATCAGTGTACTCTTCGTATGACTGTGACATTGTTGGAAACTTAAGTCAATTCCTTCAAGTTGATAGAAGTAGTGTTCACTTTGTGAGAAAAAAATCCTACGCTTGACTAAAAGTAGTGAGTTTTTTTTTTATATTAAAACTTCCTTGTTTTCCACATTTAATAGATTAAATAAATCAAACCCTGATTTCTTTGAGCGAGTTAAAAGGATCCTCCTAAACCTAACAAAATCCTACACCATATGATAATTCCACACTCGATATGGCGATATGCCCGTGTCATAGGGGATTTTGTCCCCCAGTGCACGGTAGTATGTGTGTCGTCCCATAAGGTAAATTAACACCGGCTGAAACAATTTTATTCAAACGGGTTGTTGTCAGACAAAGGGTCAACCCAATTTGCCATGGGGGGGGGGGGGGCAGAATCTCCTGCAATACCAGATCCCATGTAAAGCACATTCAGTTTAAATGCAGTTAAATTTTGAAGAGTTTGCGTGGACTGGTTAGGGTCAAGTTCACAAATTAATCACTTACAAAGAATTACTTAAAAGATTTCCCCCAAAGTTTCCCACCCAATGGGTGTCATCTGGTGATCAAACAGAAGGTCTAACAGTGCCGAAGTAATTATACTAAGTTATTTTACTCAAGTCACAACCGTGACTTGAACCCACACTCTGCTTATCAGAAACACCAAAGCTTGAGTCTGGTGCTCTTCACCGCTCGGCCAAGACACTCTGAGTAGCAGTGTATGAAAGTATGAAAGTATTCTAAGATTGTCTTACCTGGTGTGAAATACTTGACTCTTTGATCTGATCAGCAAGTGAAGAGCTAGCCAGTGTAGCATCAGCTTCTGTCAATACCTCTACTTCAGCTTTCTTCTTTATCTTGGCCCTCTGCTCATCAACGCTGTCTTTGGTGCCGTCATCAACTGTTTTAGACTCCACGGTTGGCTTGTTGGTTGAACATTTGCTGGTTGATGGTATATGGACTTTGGTTGATATTGACATTTTAGTTGATGTGGTGGATGAGTGGGATGAGGAAGTGGAACTACTGGTTGCAGTCCTTGAACTGCTCATTGGCGACTTAGACTTGGAGGAACTGGTTGAAGCTGTAGATATGTTTGTTGAATCTGTTGGTCGTTTAGAGCTATTTGTCGAGGTACTGGAACTTTTGGTGGACAATTTGGTACGGCTACTTGGAGATTTCAAAGCCGGTGCAGTGTTAGTCGGAGCTGATGAACTGCTGGTTGAAATTGTGGTACTACTTTGTGATGCTACAGTGCTGCCGACTACAGTGGACAATGTAGTGGATGAACTTGTAGAGTTGCTGCTATCAATGGAAGGTGTTAAAGTGCTACCTAACACCATGTCACTTTGGGTCACGGAAGCAGGAGTTTTGGTTGATTCATCACCGACAGAAGATGACCGAGTGGATGATGTTGATACTGGATCAGTATTTGTTGAATTTTTATGATCAGAATCTTTCTTCTTTGTCTCAGATGACTCCTGATGTAGATTAGAAGCTGTCTTTGAATCACTGCTGGATTTATCCGTTTTCTTAATAGCAGACTTATCCTTCTTTGTTTCTAATTTTGTATTTTTTGTGTCCATCGTCTTGCTGGATTTGCGAGACGACTTTGAGGAAGCTTCTTTCTTCTCTTTCTCAGCTTCTTTCTTGGTGTCATATCTTTTGAGCCTTATCTCTATCTTCTTTTTCTCTCTGCCAAATCCCAGTCGGAATCCTCGTTTTCTGTCAAAAACCTTAGATGCAAACTGCCAACGCCCTTCTCGAAAGGTTTCAGCTTTGGCATCAATCTTTTTCCTCTTCCTCTCTGGGCTGACACTAGTCCTCCTCTCTCCACTCTTGGAAGGGTATCGTCCTTGCCTCATTTCCATGGGTGCATCTTTGGAGCTCTTTGAATCCTTGGAGTTGTCTTCCCGACTGCGACTCCGTGCTCTCTTGGGAGATGTTGATGATTTACGAGAGCCCTCTCTCTTCCTGGACTCTTCACGATGGTAACTTGGCGATCGCAGCCGTTTCTCATCCCTGTCACGTGACAAACTTCTCTTGGAGTTAGAAGGACTTCTTTTCTCTCTACGTCTCCGCCTGTCATCATCTCCTCCTTTGTCTCTTTCTCTGTGTTTATCACTTTCCCTTTCTTGGTATTTTTCTAATTCCTTTTGCCTGTAGTTGCCTTTATCCTTGTCATAACTAGTCAGCTGTTGGAAAATCAAGCATTTGTAAAATAAAAAAGTTAAAACCACAAACTGAAAATAAATTGGAAATTTGGAGAAATAAATAAACCACTACAGCCAAGTAAAATATTGTCCTTGTCAATATGCATCCATGTTGTCTTTCCTTAGTTCAGATGATGATGAAATTGATCAATTCAAATTTATCAACAATTCAGTGATTTCAGTTGAAACAGATGTTAGCAAATTGTTCAAAGAAAAGGTAAAACATTGGCTTTATCATTTTAATCGTCTTGTCTACGAGAAAGCTGAGAATAGTTTCATTCATGTAGGCCCACATTCTGGATGATAGAGATCATTCCACTATTCGTATGCAGGTAATGACCATGCCCTGTATGCCATGCATAAACCAAATGTACGTAGAAACCTTAAATTTAGCACATTTGTGTATAGCAAGTTAAGTTATTTTGGTCAACAGCAAGGCTCAAAATACACACTGGGCCACTGGCCAGAGTCCAGTAATTTATGTACTCGGCCAGTAACCCAGCAACAAAACAAGTCCTACAGTCTAGTATTTTTCCAAACAAATATATTTTTGAAGACGAACTGATTAAGCTTTCCAGTTCTCACATGAGATGCAATTTTTGCAGTGTAAACTATAGCACAAAACACACTCATAATGTCAGTTAAAACTACAAACCGTGGCCCAATTTCATGGCTGTACTTACCATGAAATTCTACTCACCAGTCTCCGCTTAGGCCAAACAAAAAAAAGTTCTGTTTCCGGTTTCCCGACCGACCCTAACTTTATGCCGCGACCCTAAACTTTTTATTCGGCTTGAAAAAATAAAAAATAAAAAATGAAGGTACCATGAACCAAATGTCAGACTTTGACCAAACTAAATTTTAACAAAATTGAACTAAAAAACCAGTGTTAGTGTTAGTTTTGAATCGGGCAAGTAGGGTATTTACACACTCGCCAAACCTATTAGAATAAAAAAAAAAAGGCAAAAAAAATAAACTTTCCGACCTACCGACCCTATTTTAAAATGGCATGTAATCGGAAACAGACATTTTTGTTTGTTTGGCCTTACAAAGTATGAAGGTAAACGTAGAATGCTTATTTAAAACGCACACACTCAACTAAAAATTTCTTGCTAACCTGTAAAATGCACTTACATTTTTTTCTGCTTCCGTTCGATCAGATTTTATGCTTACACTTACAGTAAGCAAAACCATGAAATTGGGCGCTGGTTGAGACAAAATCATTTCATATAGCAATGTTTTCTTCCAAATATGAATATTTTCAATACTGTGTGCAAGCAAGCACAAATTCCAGATGAGGCGGTAAGACAAGAGGTTTGAAACTAACTTTCACTGGCAAATAAGAACATTCTAGTCTTACCCCTTGGTCAGTCTTTTTCTTCTTTCTCTGCTTGGATGCTGGTTGGCTTTCTTCAATCTCCTTGTCAAACTCCTGGATCTCCCTGTAGAACTCCTCCATTTGATCCTGAAGTATCTGAACCTTCTGCATCCGTAGCATCTCAACGCGCCTGTCAATGATGGAGATGGTTTCTTCTGTGTCGGTTTCTGAAAGGAAAGGAGACTCTGCTGGGGCAGCTAGGTTAAATAGCCTTGGTGTTGGAACGACAATGGGTTGGGTTTCATGAAGACGTTTGCGGCCTCTGCTTTCTCCTGAGCGATTTGTAACCTGCAGAAAAGCATCTACACTGTCTTGCCAAGCATCCATTGACTTGTTTACAGGGCCTGTGGTTTGGCTCAACTGTTTTGGACCGAGCAACGCTCCTTGAAAATTAGTGGAACTCATTGGGGCTTGTGAAGAGCTGGTAGTTTTAGTTACTGCTTTTGTGTTGAGTCTTAGATCTTTGGGTTTTGGTACAGGCTTTGGAGTTTTCCAGGCCCCCACACCCAAAGTTCCTCGCCAGCTTGTACTGTTTTTATCTAAAACTTTGCCTTTTGTTGGTGGATCAATAATCCCTGGACTATCAATGTAACCGTCATTCTTGAGAGACTCCAACACCTCAATTGTCTGTATGGATGGAGAGCCCACGGACACAGGAACTTTACCCAAAAGGTTCAGCTTTGGGGGCTCTATATTATTTAAAACTACAGGTTCTGTGGCCAAGGTTGGTCTCGATAGTGCTGTATTTGTTAAATTACGATCCACAGAAGAAGATAGCCTGGGGTCTCTCCGTTTACTGATATTTAAAATATCAGTGGTACTCTTCACTGTGGTGTACTGCGGGTTCAATGTTGACAAATTAGAGGTTGTCAAGATTGTATCGGTCTGCCAAGTTGAGCTGCTGGAGCTGGATGGTTTTCCTAATGTGTCAGTAACTTTACCAGTTTGAACCACAGCAGTCTTTTGGGATCGATTTGACCATTTTGGGGGTGGAGTGTGACCCACTGCACTTAATGGCGTTATATTTTCTGTGCTCCGTCGCTGCTGCGATGTAACTGGTTGCTGTTGCAACTGTGCTAGTTTCAGAAGGGTTAGTGTCTTCTGCAGCGGTGTTTGAAATTCTTGCTTTTCTTCCAGCAGTTTTTTCTCCTGCTGCTGTTGTTGGACTTTGATTTGTGCCAGTGTCTCCTGCAGCTCCAATGGTAACTGCTGGTGTTGTTGCTCTGGATTAGTTGAAGTAGTTGTCGAAGTTGTGGGTAACATCGGCTTTATGGAGTTAAACAAAGCAGCAGCTATCATTCGTGCCTTCGCCTGTTGTGCTGGTGGTAGTGATGCTGTTAGTTGTTGCTGCTGCTGTTGTTGTACAGTAAAATTACCAGCTTGAGACTGTACCGGTGATGTATAAATGCCTTGCTGTGATCCCACGCTAAACAAAGATGAACTGCTACTTTCTTTCATAGGAAAGTTACCTACAATGTCATTTACAACAGTGGCCGGAGCACCCATCATTCTTGCAGCAAATATTTTTTGCTTGAGAAGTTCAAAGCCCTGACTGTCGTCAGGTGTCGATGCTTCTGTCTGCATGTGCATGTTTACACTAGTTGGGTCCTGTTTACTCATATTGTTATTAGCTAAGCCACCCACAGCCGACCCAGTCGCTCGCAGTTGTAAAGACATAAGAGTTGGGAGCAGCTCAGAGCTGCCTTGCTTTCCTTGAGCACGTCCGGATATTGGACCAGTTGCAGGATTTTTCTTACCCTGACCGCCTTTCGCAGCCAGGACAGCTGTTGAGAACAGGTCCGTCGTCGGCTGCGTGAAAAGTGGTTTATCCTCCATTTTACCAGACAACCAAAATACACATTTCTTGAACTAGAATATTTAAGCTACTCACTGATACCCACGAGAGGTCGTCCAGTTTTTGATTTTCTCCTGCTAGAAGACATTTCTTCGACAAACAATTTTACCCCAAGCATCTTTGGATTTCGTTAGGGAGCTATCACTAGTCAGCGCACCTTGTAGTCTTTGATTTCACAAAGTTTGCGACCGCTCAGGTACCAGACTTATAAAGGTTGGTTTGGAAAAAAGCATGAGAAAGTAGGCCCTCTTGTGATTGTTGCGATAATCGTAACCCTCTATTCTCTCTGCGACCACGCAGTGGGAGGGTGGGGGGGGGGGGGGGCAGGTTCAGTATAGGATAATCGTACCCTCCAACCCCACCCCCCCCCCCCCGTTTAGTACTCTTGCCCCCCCCCCCCCCCGATACCCAAATGAGATTTTAAAAATGCCCAAGTGAATGGTTCGATACATTTTCCCTCTTACGTCTTGGCCCCACCCACCCCCATGAAAATTACGTAACTGCTACCAACACTTACCAATAATTGTCAAGAGAAATATATAATATGGATGAACCCCAAACCCGGTTGTTTATTTTGATTCTAGTAATCGAAAAAGGGACTTGATTATTGCATTCCAAAAAAAACAAAAAAACACTGTTGACATAATAAATGCGAATAGGCCTATTGGCCTATACTTTTTTAATGAAAATGTTGGTTTAATAATCGACAGCAAGGCATAATGGGAAATGATAAACTCTTAATAAAACCAAACTATTCTTTGCTGTGTTATGAAATTGGGTCTTGGTCACAACTAGACCTTACTGTATTTTGACAAAGAGAACTTGATTTCTGTATCTCAAAGGTACTCGACTTGTGTCAAGAAAACCAGTTGAGCCCAAATATACACAGAGATGCTGATCAGGATAAGTACAGCAGCCAAAATACTTTATCATAATATAGATGCACCATCTGTGACTGGTATCCTGCTCATTTGTTGCTTTGCAGATATTGTTAAGCGATTTAGATGTAGTGTTATATAAACGATTTTTTTAGTAGTAGTAGTAGATATATTTCTGGTAATTAAACCAAGAACGCACCCACAAGTGAACTTAACCACTGTATCTCATATTGAAGCCTTGATTCATTTGTGCCTATTTGCTCCATTATTTGTACATTTGTCAAAAATAAAGGTGTGAAATTCCCATTGAAATCAGTCAGTTTGAAATTTTTCATTTTTTAAAACTTGGCCTAAGTTCCACAGAGCCGTAACTAGGGGAAACAAATTGAATTTAAATTGAAGTTAATTGATTTTCTAGATCATTTGGCGGCCGCCATTCAAACGAGAGCTCATTGGAACTAGCGAACTCTTCAACATTATGAATTTATATTATTACAACACCCCCCCCCCCCCCCAACTCCCAAATTAAGAAATATCTTCATTCAAATATTATATATTCTAATAAGATGAGACACTTTAAAAATGAAGTTACACTCACAATGTTTTAAGTAGCTGGAAAAAGATATATCAAATTTTATTTACAAACAAGTACTTTAACGCCAAGATAGTAAAATATACAAATAAACAAATATTTACAAACAAATGAAAAACATTTCCTGGTCCAATGAGTAATCTTCTTTTTACATTTCAAAGACTTTTTATGATTAATGCAAATTTTAATAAAGAAAAGACACGAGTCCCATTTTGGTTTTACGAAAATAAAACTTTAGCATGATCAAAATGAACTTTTACCTTAATGTTACAAGAAATTGCTTGAATATTTACAGAAAGTGATTGTGGGGAAATTATTATAATTGTATCATATTGCGTCCAATAGACCAATCCATTAAGCCCCGCCTCCTTACGAGTTGACCAATCACAGCCACGAAACCTGATCACCATTAGAGCAAAGATCACCAAACGGCTCAAATGGTGATCAGATTTCGCGGCTGTGATTGGTCAATGAGAAATGGGCGGGGCTTAATGGATCGGTGTATTTATTTAGAAAGGAAAAATTCAAGTTGTCCTTTTCTTTCCCTGTTACAGCAGCATCTTATTTGGTAAAATTTAACAGCCATATCTAAGTCAGCTGCAGTTTGGTTTATGATTTGAGTTTCGATATAGAATGTTCATATACAAGAGTTCTGTATCAGGGAAGCCTCACACTTGTGCTGATGAGGGTACCTCGACAACTGAGGTAGGCCTACTGAGTACAGTTCCTGTCTCACTGACTGATGAGACCACAGGCAAAGTGGGGTCATAGAAATATGGACTGGCCCCTGGATAGTTATATGTGAACAGAGGGTAACCAGCTGCTTGGTAGGCTGCCCATGAGTAGTAGTTGTAGGAAGATTGCGGCAGATATTGGGTACCAGACTGCATCAGGTGATGAGGCGTGCTGTAGTGAGGCTTGACACAGCAGGACTGAGTGCAGACTTTGAGGTACTGAGGAGGCGAGGATGATGGTGAAACATCAGAAGTAGATAGGAAGGGTGATGAGTCTGGGGAGATGGCAGGACATGAGGACGCAGCTGGTTTGGTGTTGGGTCGTGAGCTAGCTTGAGGTTTGGAGGATTTAGGCGATGAGGTACTGTCAACGGCTGGTGTACATCCACGACGCTGCCTCGCACGACGGTTCTGAAACCACACCTGGAATCAAATCATAAATAATAGGATAATAAGTATCAGGTTTATGTGCAATTGTAGGAATACGCACACTAGTGGAAATGAAGGCATTCATTGGTCAGATAAAGTGTGAACTTAGAATTTAGAAATTCAAATCTTGTTGTCAACTGAGTTTATGTTTTCTTTTCGCTGGTAATTTTTACCTTTTTTTATCTTACTTTAATGCGAAAAAATGGGCCTTTATTCTTTGAATCCACCATGCTGAAGCGTGATGTGTTTGTCAAAATGACTAGTCTTAGAAAAAATGTCCTTTGTCTCAAACTTTTTGAAGAAAGGTACCACTCCAGCTTAAATAATTTCAAAGCAGGACGAATATCACATCAAAACTTGTGTCTGATCGAAGATCATTAAAAAAAGAAATTGTGAAGCTCGACTCATTTTGGAATGAACGATCATTATTTGAAAATTTGTTAGAAATTTAGTTTGGCACTTTTGTATCGCGGGACAGTTTTTCGACTTATGATGTAGCTTGTGACATACCTGAATACGGGCTTCACTGAGGTTGATAGAATCTGACAGGGTCTCTCTGTCATCGATGCCTGGGTAGCGATTATCAGAGAACATCTTCTCTAGACCCTCTATCTGCTCCGTGGTGTAGTTGGTCCGAGCACGGCGTCGACGACTGCGCTTAGCACCCGTGACCGGCGTGGTCATCCCAGTGGCTTCGGCTGCAGGGACGAGAGGCTGTTCCGATCTGCAAGACTCGGCTGGCGAAAATGCTGGAACTGTGACAGAGGAGAAAAACAAAATAAAAACAAATAAGTAATTGCACAAATTTTACATGAACAACAACGTTTTCAGTGAAAACATGGGATGATAATGCACCACATTTTTTCAATACTTAATATGAAACTTGTTTGCGACGCTGGACAACTTCATAATTTTATTTAGTTAAGACTTATCAAAATAAGGGCAACAAATAGTTTCCATTCTAAAACATCTTCTGAGAAGTGTACCGGTATGAGTAAAAATGAGTTCGATTTTTTCCCGAGAGGAAATTCACTTCCACTTTCAAGTTATCAATAAACACGCCATTAACAACGAAACTGTACCCTATAATCATCAAGTTAAAATGTCCCATTTATTGTGTTTTATCGAAGTTTGGGACACGTTCGTGTAAGTGCTAACTCTGATTGCGACAAAATAAATAAGAAACCGGTGATTCGGAGGGTAGGAACTTCAGAACTTCAAATACTCTCTGCATGGACAGTGGTTCACGGAAATTGTTTCTTTTTAAAGAGTGGTGCTTGTGTGAACTTGATAATCAGCGAGCTTTCAGATTAAATCTTGACATTTTCGTTGACCGATCCTAAAAGAAATGGAAACTTACTTGATTTGACGAGTCCCAGAATGTCGTTGATGGAGTGACAGCTATGAGTAGATTCACTGGATTCACTTTGCCTACGACCTCCTTCAAGGGACAGAGAACTACTACTACTAGCCATGTTGGTCTTGAAGAAATACTAAACTGGAAATTGCAAATAACTTAATCGGAAGTTCTTGAAGACTTTGACTCTGTTGGAAACCGTGGATGGAATGATGTCAGACACAAATATCGTCTGCTTTTTATCCACGCACCTGTATCGCGGGTGCTTTGAAAGTCGCCATTGATCTTGCCGCTCCCTGCGCTGATTGGCTGATGCTCTTGTCTCTACCGGCTTAGATAAAAGAGGATTGAACGAGTCACTGCCCTCCTCGCTCTCTGAATGGTTGAATAGTCGGTGACATCACAGAGATCAAAACCGATGCCGATGCGTAGAACCGGGTTGACGTTCAAAAGGTGGTGTACTAGTTGTGTTAAAGGTATTATACAGGATTGGCAGAGCTGACAAAATAATCACAGACAGTGTTCAGGTTTTGTGTAATCAACCACATACATGAAATAACAAACCTGTGAAAATTTGAGCTCATTGGTCATCGAGGTCACGAGAAAATAGTGAAAAGAGACCTTATGTGTTTTCTGTTTTTCAAACATCGAGTTTATTATCGCGCGATATAAAAACTATTGTTTTACTCATTTCTCAGAAACGATAGCATTTTAGGCAGAAATATTTTAAGGAACCATTACTTACTTTAAATCATGTAAGTTATGTGTGAATCTGTGAACATTTGTGTTTTTCGATCTTACCAATAGTGTACAGGGCCTTTAAGGGATGTCGGCCTCAAATATGTTGCTAATTTTTACCTTGTTTATTGACCTTTTTATGACTAAGGAAAATCTTAGTCGATTTTAAGAGCAATGAATGCGGTTTCAAGAAAAAATGTTGTAAGATCTTTTTTCTCTGATCGAATTTTGACAAACGAAGCTGGAACATTCAAAATAATTTAGACATGGCCGAGGTCGTGATTTAATTAAGTTTGGCTTCGATTTCTGGAAATAAATTTGGCTAGCATTCAGCATTGTGTATACTTATGTCACTATATTATATATTGGCTTGAGCTTCCGGTGTTATTTTCACACTAAACTGACCGGACTAATTACCACATGACCAATCCTTTATAACAATGTTCTACATGTAATTGACACTGACAGGAGTAGGTAGTTCAAAACCTATAGAAGTCGGCAGAAAGAAGATGAGGCCATATTGTTTGTCTTTCTGATCATCTACGCGACCAAACTAAACTGTTCACGATCAACTCCATCCACTGAAAAGAAAACTGCAGATGAACGCTTCATGTTTTAACCCGGGTTGCGGGGTTGTTGGTGTTTTGTGAAGGTTGTTCGTTTGCTTAAGACTGTTAAACACATTGAGCAGTTCGTCTACAAAATTGAACAGAAAAATATGATAACGGTTACACAGGCCATAATTTTAAAGGAGCGCGATCGCGCTCGCGCTCCTCCGCGCTCCTTAATGTTTTCCAAGGAGAGCAAAAAAAAGTGCTCCTTACAAATTTAACAAGAGCATGTTTTTTTCAAAACCCTAATTGTTGATTAAAATAAGCCGCTTGAATCTCGGAGTTGGCAGTGGCAACATCTAAAGATTGCACGCTTTTTCTTTTCCCCCCGTTAATTTTACCTTTATTTCACCGTTCGTAAATAAATTGTGGCCCGGCGGCGGCTGGACCACCATGCGGTGATTTATTTCTTCCATGTGCGTCGTGTATTGTATGCAGCTAGATCTATTGATATGTGTAGACTTGTCTCATTCCCCGCTTCATTCGCGATACAGTTTGACCGTAGTACATGTATGTTTACTGCTGCAGCAAAGGAACATGTGTGGAGACATTGAAAAGTCTACTGACAACAACGCACGGTGTGTTGTGTGGATACCCGCGAAACGTTAGACTTTTTTCACCAGTCGTCACTATCCACGTTCATAGGCAACAGCGCCAGTTCTTCGATTCGTTTAATGTGTTTTACGGCTGGAGATATTTTTACGCATTGAACTATGACCTGGAAGAAACTTCGAGATAATTCATGCAATGAGTGTGCGTCACACACGTGTGAGGGGATCGTCGACGACGTTTGAGTTGACGTCTTACATGTACATTATTTTTCCAAAATGATTTGGTTTGTGATCTTCGAGGATGTGTTTCAAGAACAATTTTCAATGTCAAAAAGGCAACACTTAACCCAATGATTCACTAACACAGGTAAAGACCCCAAACATCAAAATTTCTTTTAACAAAAACACATTGAAAACATCATGACTCAGACTGCTCCGTTCATATTTTCGTGGATTATTTCGGAAGATCATTATTTTGTTTTTTTAGACACTATACGTCTGATTTCATCTTTTGTAAAAGTATTTTCCTCCTAATTACTCGTCCCCGGTCCCATCTATGGTCCCATCTATAGTCCCATTTATGGTCCCAATAACGCCCGAGTCAAATTGCCCAAATTCCGGACACCACAAATTTGGGCTTTGCCCAAAATCCGGACAACATTTTTAGCGTTAGATTTTTCCGGATTTTTTGTTATCGCCTATTCTCATGCACATGCGCAGTAAATTCAAATCGCTCTCCTTAATTCACTTTCTTAATTTAAGGAGAGCAATTTACAGCTCTCCTCGGATTTATTAAAATGAAGGCCTGGTTACACATGGCTCATATAGAGCTGCCAGACATTACACATTAGAGACATATACTGAGCACATAAAAATGGTACCCACCAGGCAGCACCCGAACAGGCAAGACGTGCATTGCTTGTTATTGATTCCCGCTAATTTTTGTTCTTCCTCCATGGTTTGACAGAATTGAAGTTAATTTTTAGTGGGGGTTTTTTCTGGCCAAAATTGCAGTACAGTTTCTGGTTGATTGCTATTAGTATTAGTATTGGTAGGCCTATAACTAAACAATGAATGTTTGGAAGGTAGTATGAAGTTTATATTTATCATAGTCTGTTCTGTTTGCATGATATCTACACTTCATTGCATAATGCATCATATAGGCCTAACTTGAAACGATACCGACCAAAAACATAAACCAAAATGATGTCGACGGCAAGTTCCAAAGTGAAATGTTGTCTTGCTTCCGAACTTATCTCGTCTTGTCGTTATGAACCAGAGATAACCACATCGGACACAAGTATTGAGTAGCTTTTATTAAATAATAAGTATACGTTAAAGGGAAGAGCATTGATGAGGAATTACAGGTGCCTAGCAAGGTGTTGAAAAGTGGGGCGGCCATTTTGTTAAAAAGACAGCAGCCTCTGCTGTCTTTTTAACAAAATGGTTTTTTATAAGGATTAGCGCCTCGCTAATCCTTATAAAAATCTTGAGAACAGTATCCATCAACCGCGGCAGTTGTTGGGAGGGGGGGGGGGTATAACTTCCCACCAATAATGGTTCTGTCTTTGTTCTAGCCTACTTGTTTGAACATCTTGCCCTGTGCATGCGCCGTATACAATGTCATGTAGCGTAATAGTTCCAATGTAGGCTTACGAAATTTTCCATCTTAACCTACGTTTCTTGATTGATCTCATAGGCTAAAATGAATTTCACAGAACCAGACTCACCATTTTAGTTTAAAGTTTTCATTTATGTATGTCTGAATTCTTGAATCTGCCAAACACGAGCAAAAGAGGGTAACCACGGCCAGCCAGCCCACCCTAAACCCCCACCATATCGTTGCCATGTGCCTGCAACAGACAAAGGCTTGTGGATCACTAAAGGACCGATGGTTTATTGTGAGCGGGGTGCTTCAATAGGCATGATCCCAACCGCATCATCATCATAACTAATCTAAGTTCGACCCTATAATTAATTATATGGCCTAATCCATCCAAATGAATGCTGGCCGTTTACAACCTTTCTGAAAGTCCTTGCCTGGTCTAAGCCCGGGCCAATGAACTTAAAATAATGGTAGATGTTCTCACCAAGAAAAGTAATTTGACAAGTTGTGTGAGACCATGACAATTAATATGGGACGCCGGAGTTCAATATAGAGTAGAGCCTTCGGCGATCCGGCCAAAGCCACTGCAGAGGTTACACGTCAGCGTGTGGGTACGGTAACTGAAGCACCTCCTTACCAGGTGCCTTACGAGTATAAATCTCTCTAGCCCGACCCATAAAATAGGACCCCTCTTCTGCGGGCGATTTTTGTTTCTGCAGCATACGTCATAGCCGGCGTGTGCTACAGAACAAAAATTTGCCTCCCGCGGTACCAGCAGTTGGGAGGGCAAGTTGATCAGTTTTGGTTTCGGGGTGTGTACAACATTGGTAATTGCCAAAGACCTGTATCCACACTTGATGTGACCCAACATATACATGAAATAACAAACCTGTCAAAGTTTAAGCTCAATCGGTCTTTGGAGTCATGAGAAAACAGTGAAAAACCCCGTTATATGTTTTAAACTTTTTTTCACTATCGGATTTTATCCTGCAGGATAAAGACTATTGTTTTACCCATTTCCTAAAAACTATGGCATTTCAAGCAAAACTATTTCAAGGGAAGTTTTCCACCCTGACCATCTTTATACCATGTAAGTTATGTGCAAATCTGTGAACTTTTATTTTCAATCTTACCAATGTTGTACACACCCTTTAAAGACGTTGCTTTGGAAATTTTCAAAATGTTATATCGCGTTTTCTTGACTTTGAAAAGTATTTCTCTGCCGGAATGTTTTTTTAAACCGGGTCTTAGATATTCAGTGATGAGCTTGACTCTGAAACTTTAAAAAATAAAAAAATAAAATAAAAAATTGTCTCTCAATAACTACCAGCCACAATAATTCGTCCAGAGAAATATCTAATTGAGTTCCCCTTGTTTGAACTGCTGTAGTGAAACAGGAATATAATGAATATATCTCAAACAAAGGAGGCCTATAAATCAACTTATGCTGGAAGTTGTCATAACAATTGTGATCACCTATTAAATTTGACGAAATTTTCCAAGGTGATTTTAGAGCAAGAACTGCTGTGGCTTATTTAACTTTTAAAGGTAATTATACCCCCACTTTCCTCCTACCATCACCCTCTAAAAATAAAGAGCACCGTTCAAATATTATGGATTCCAGACACTTTCAAGAAAACAACGCACAAGCATAATTATTATTTAAACTTGCTGGAAACAGATAAAATAACATTCTATTTACAAAGTATATATACTATTTCAACCCCAAGATAGTAGTTAATGCATATAACAAATATTAACACGAACATTTGCTGCGCCCGATGGGTTTTCTAGACCACCAAAAATGTTGTTCTTGAGTAGTGAAAAGTTGTGAAAAGAACATAAAAGCTCAATCTGTTTCAAAAACAATGATTAAAATGAAATTTTACAAATAAAGATCTTTACAAATCTTAAAATATAAACAATATTGACTTGTTATGGTGTTCCATAGGCCCTATGTGCCACTCCTTTCCGTCGCCTTTTCAATTTTGTCTGTCGCCTTTTCAATTTTGTCCGTCGCCTTTTCAATTTTGTCCGTCGCCTTTTCAATGTTGTCAACTGATTGTGTTAATCCTATGTAAATGTACATGTAGGTACATAATTATAATAAAACTAACCTGTGAAAATTTCACTTCAAAAGGTGGTCGCGTTTTTGAGATATCACCGAAAAACCGGAGCGAATATTTCCACGCAGGAAGAATATTCCCCATAGGAATATACTATTACTTGATACAGTCTGAGAAGCGTTTCTGACAGAAACGCTTCTCAGATTCAAATTTTGGGGAATAAAAAGTGATATATTTTTCCATAACCGTAGTACTTCGAAGTTAAAAGTTTCTCAAAATTCATTTATTTGTGTAATAGCCAGCTCCAGGAGATTCTCAATCAGTTTAGTCAATGGTGTGATAATAATATGCTTTGCTTAAATCCAACCAAGTGCCAGGCCCTCCAGATATGTTACAAACAACAAGTAAGTCCCTGGTCCCCGCTGTTCTCAAGATCAATCAATGCCCAATTCAGTTTGTTGACCAGGCAATTGGATACAAAACAACCTTCAATGCATGGACCAAAAATATTTCAGAGATTTCCGTCAAAGCTAACCGCAAATTGTACATGCTACGTCCGGATAGTCTTGGGTAGTAAGTTTACTTCATACAATGATGCTCTTCAGGATTGCGAGCTTGAGTCTTTGTCTAGCAGAAGGGAGGACCACTGTCAGCGGTTTGCGGAAGGACTTGTAAAGTCTACCCGCACCATGGACCTTCTCCCTCCTACTAGAGATATGAGAGTCATTCTCGCAATCTGCGTAGTAGTAAATAAAATTCCCAGCTGCGTACTAGGACTTCTCGTTTTAGAAACAGTCCTATTCCTTATTTTGTTAATTTACTAAATAGGTAGTTGCTTTCGTTTGTGTGTTTTGTTGGTGGTTTACTTATGTCAATTTGAATCTTTTAATGTTGCTTTCAATGTCGATATGCTGTTTATTTTTTTTATGTAAACTATTTTTGTATTAATTGTAATTTTTACTGTAATTTGGCCATTGGCCACGAATGTAAAAAACAATAAACTAAACTATAAATTACACTACCCAAAGCTGCTGTAGGCCTACTTCTTACCAAGTAAGTTTTTGTTGCCATTAATTTTCAGAGTCATTACCAAACGTGTACTGTGCCTTTAAAGGGTTGGTCATTAATCCCCAAAATAATAATAACCATACAAACTTACTTGGTAAGAAGCACTGCAGCTGTTGATAATGTGTAACATTTTGAGAAACGATTCCCTCATAAGGAATGTGGGTTTAGAGAGAGGGATTCAAAAACATTTCAATCTGAGAAACGTTTCTCAGATTGTGTATTCCAATTACGGATTATTCTTCCTGTGTGGACATAACCCACGACAGCCCAACAAGGAGGGCTATGATCACCAGACAGGAGATTATTTGACCGAAGGATTTAGATTGTCACTTGAGTGGGTGCGACAAGGTGTTGAACTGGGATTATGAGGTGTGAACATGGTCTAATCCATCACCCGAACTAATCTGAAATACACGGTTACAGATAACTTGCTTGATTTATAAACTTCAATGCGATACGTTCTCACCACTAAACACTCCCGAGAAAAGCAATTTAAAACTTGACAATTTACTGATGAGATGCTAGAGATTCAACTTATAGGACTGCGCTAAACGTCGCGCTTTTGCCGCCGAAATCACATATTTAGAAAATTATGAATTAAATTCGATAAAAGAGTGACGTTTTAGCGCAAACTTTTGATTTAAGTTCGACACTACCTTGTTGTAGCACTGTATGCTCTCCGTGCTACACAGTAGTTGCATCTCCGTGCTACACAGTAGTTGCACGACATGGTGATAAACGACGCGCTCTTGCCGTGTTGAATTGAACTGAAATTACAGTCGGGCGATATAGGCTAACTTTCGGAATACGTATAATATAAGGGCAAAGCTTTTGAAAATTCAGCTTCAAACGATGAAATTACCACAATCCTCACTTAAATGTGTAACCTTTGTATCGTAGCTGGAAGTATTCCGGGGTGGGATGAGAAAAAACTTCTGACCAACGGAATAAACATTTTCTGTAACATTTATTTTAAAATTAAACTAATTTTGTTTGACACTATAGCCTATAGGAATAGACGATGAATTCCGCTCAACAACTTTGGGTATACATTAAGGATGGGGAGCGTTATTATATGATTTTGCCACGTATTCACAATAGTTTGAAAAAAGTCACGGAATCATCGTCGTTGATTGAATGAGAGTGGCTGACATGAGCATGGTTTTGTCGGGGTGACGTTTGTTCCAAGACATTCACACGATTTCTCATTTTGATTGACCTTGGTGCCGATTTTATAAAAGAAGAGCTATAACTTATAAGATTGATCTTAAAAAGACTTGTAATTATTCCCATAGTGGTTTGTACTATTGTGACGTCACACTTTGCTTAGCAACTAAGATTGATGATACACAGTTAAGGTCAATCTTAGCTCTTTGTGAAATCGGCCCAGCGTCAATTTCTGTTTCACCCGACGGTTTTGTTGCAGCGCTAGCAAACGTGAGGACAAACACATTTTGTAAATCGTAAACTTTTACTCGCTGTTGTAATTCTTGAAAACGTGGCCACCTTTAGTTGAATGAAATTCTCCTCAAACTGGTTTGGACTGATTGCGTTTGTCGAAACCATTAAATTTGGATAAATTAATGTAGTCTTCCAAAATTTAAAGAATATACCATAATCTTCAAATTAACGATGGTTTTTAATTTAGTGTTTAGTGTTATAACAAAGTCGACCGACTTTGAGGCTTTGGCCTGATGGTCTTCTAAAAGTATTCTCTTCTTTCACGTTTATTTGACAGTGCCTTTAAATCCACAGGTTGCACTCGTGTCTTAGCGAGAATTTCTTAAGGAATTTCTTAAGGACCCTAGTTTGACTTTGTCGTGTGAAAAGGGCTTTAGTCACAAGTAGTGATAGTTGAAGCCATGAGGAAATCCTACTCTTTCTATAGAAGTATAAAACAATGGAGGCAAAAAACAGTGACGCATGTCTCATAAACAGCCCTCATCATGTACAAATAGGTCCGAGTCGTAAAGATGTCTAGCTACCGAAGGCATTGTTGTTCGTCGGTGTATCAGTGCGGCGGTCACGCGCGGCGTTTAGCCGGTCCGACTTTGGATACGCCGAGACAATAGCTGTAATACCGTGCTTGTCCCAACTTGCCAGGACACTGGCTGGAGATTCCTTGCAAGATCATAAACCATGACAGAAAAACTGAATCAGAGACGAAGCCCAGCTATAAACTGCTTGCAGTTGTCGTTGTGGGCTAACCCCTAACCCAAGATATCTAAACCTATAGGTCATATAGAGGACTGGAATAACAATTACTGTACTCTTCCAAAAGTGGATGATACTTCAGCGAGGGCCCTTATGTTACTCACAGCATGGAGGAAGAAATTTCTTCCTCCATGCTCACAGTTTGTCCAAATGTCCCATCCCCGCATATAGCACCTCTTTATGTGAGGCCTGTAGCTTTTTGGCGCATTATGGTTTTAAAAACACGGATTTTTCTTCTTTGGAGAAAATAGGGCTAATTTTGAGCTGCTGTAATTTGGTTCTATTAACGGTTATACACCTACGTATAGACACCCCTCATATTCCAGCTTCCAATGTATTTTCCTCATCCCTATCCTAACCCTAAGGTGTTGATCACGAGGGATTATCTGAACATAGTCGGAACATAATCCTTCCCCTTTCCTGCCCCATGCCCCGGCCTCCCCTGCCCCGGCCTCCCCTGCCCCGGCCTCCCCTGTCCCCGGCCTCCCCTGCCCCGGCCTCCCCTGCCCCGGCCTCCCCTGTCCCCGGCCTCCCCTGCCCCGGCCTCCCCTGTCCCCTGCCCCGGCCTGCCCCGGCCTGCCCCGGCCTGCCCCGGCCTGCCCCGGCCTCCCCTGCCCCGGCCTCCCCTGCCCCGGCCTCCCCTGTCCCCGGCCTCCCCTGCCCCGGCCTCCCCTGTCCCCTGCCCCGGCCTGCCCCGGCCTCTCCTACCCCCTGCTGGTTTATACTTTGGTCAATTGGAAAGAAGTACGAAGTACAGCGGACTTTCGTTTTGAACTATTCCTGTCAGTGTTGTACAATGTACAACATCACAATGGATAAAAACGGTACATCCTATAATAATAATAATAATAATAATAACAACATTTATAATGCGCACATATCCACCCCAAGGGATGCTCAAGGCGCCTAACAAGGTATAGAAACATTAAACATACGAAAGTACATGAAAAGTTACAGGTTGTGAAATATACTACATCTTAACTAAAGAATTCAGACATAGGTTTTTAAGTTTTTTTAAAACAAATTTTGATTTGCTGACATTTTGATTGAATGAGGTAGGGAGTTCCATAACTTGGGGGCAGCAGCTATAAAAGCTCTGTCACCCCAACTCCTCTTAGTTTTAAATTCTGTTAACTTTGTGGAAATGGAGGAACTATTGAATCATCAGTTTGGTATGTGAAAATAACACAAGCTCGAGCATCATAGCAGGTATAGTCTTCGCAAGAATATTGGATGTGGCTGGCTAAATATTCGAATAAATCAAAACAAGACGGAATGAAATCATGTTCTAAAAGTAAAACGGAGTCGTGTGTGAAGCAATACAAACTTACTTGGGAAGTAGGCCTATACAGCAACTTTTGATAGTAAAAGCATTTTGAGAATAGGATTAAAACAACCGAACGGTTCCAAAAACAATTAAAGGGTATACTTTCTAGGGTTATAACTATTCACCTAAATAAAGTTAGAATATAATTCACGACGAGCTTGATTCATTCAGTAAATTTTATGCTTCGTTAACTTAACAAATCCACGGTCTCGCCGAGGCCCAATTTCATTGCTCTGCTTACCGCCGAATTCTGCGATCACCATTCTCCGCTTACCGAGCAAGCGCCGAATTTCTGTGCTAGCTGTGTAAGCGTAGAATGCCTAGTATTAACGTAGACTACGCACGCGCACAAGCAAAAATTCCCTGCTATTAAACCCGTGAAATACGCTTGCCGTAAAGGCGGAATTTCCTGCTTCCGTAAGCGCCGATTCTTTGCTTACGGTAAACAGAGCCATGAAATTGGGCCCGGTTCGTATCAACTTCCTTTCTGCTTTTCGGCGTAAACCTCTTAGCAGCTTTAAATTCAGCATTTTTTAAACCATTGTACACGGGGTACATCAGTAATCGTTTTAACTTGTACAGGCGCATGACAATCAAATGCTTTTGTGAGAGCTGTGTTAATTAACAGTGGACAAGCTCATCCAAAATCCCTAGATTGATTCAAACACAAATTAGAATTGGCAACTTTGAATCAATTTGAGATTTAAATTTCCTAATTATCTGCGGGTAAATACAGAAAAATAGTTATAAACATTGAATAAAATTACAGTGTAAAAAACAACATACCTGATCACGGGTCATTTTCAAAATACTTTCCGGATAGCCAAGTCATCAATTGAATTTTCCTGACGATTGCTTGAATACACAAGTCGAAATGTGAAGAATAAAAACAAGCGACTCCTATTAGAGCCACTTCTTCTTCAAAACAGCTTATTAGTATTACATTGAGGGTATTCCGTATAAAGCTACAATCCAGAATGCAAAAACATGAAGATGCTTGGTCCGGTTTTTAGCAGATTTGATTTGAAACTTTAGATTTAGATTTTAAATACCTAATGTTGTTGGTTCGAGAAAGTTATAAGATCTGTATACATCACACAGTGCAAAATGCTCAATATTCAAAAATACAAAAAAGATAAAATACTTCGAAATCTCACAGCTTTTTATAGTAAAAGGAAAATTTTCCATCGACTCTTGATTTTTTATTCTCTGCTCAATTTGATGATTCCCAAGGCCCGTCGAGATGTTCCCCTCCAAATAAAAACACCGCTACCCCTGTGAAGTTTCTAAACGTCCGAGCATCAATCCTGAAAATGATGTCCCTACACCTCTGGGCAAATAGGACTATTTTGTCATCCAAAATACCTCAAGTTAAAACTCAGGTCACAACTTGGCAAAATTTCTACACTGTACCCCTTTTAGCTGGCTCTCAAATCTGTCTAAGTAAATATAGCATATTTTGAGGGCCTACTGAATATTATCGAGACCCACGCTGTATTTTCTGCCTAATGATGGTAGGCCTATACCCTGACATTATCATGTCAACCAGCCATGTCTAAATTATTTTGAATGCTCCAGCTTCGTTTGTCAAAATTCGATCAGAGAAAAAGGATCTTACAACATTTTTTCTTGAAACCGCATTCATTGCTCTTAAAATCGACTAAGATTTTCCTTAGTCATAAAAAGGTCAATAAACAAGGTAAAAAATAGCAACATATTTGAGGCCGACATCCCTTAAAGGCCTGTACACTATTGGTAAGATCGAAAAACACAAATGTTCACAGATTCACAAATAACTTACATGATTTAAAGTAAGTAATGGTAGAAAGGGTTCCTTAAAATATTTCTGCCTAAAATGCTATCGTTTCTGAGAAATGAGTAAAACAATAGTTTTTATCGCGCGCGATAATAAACTCGATGTTTGAAAAACAGAAAACACATAAGGTCTCTTTTCACTATTTTCTCGTGACCTCGATGACCAATTGAGCTCATTAATTTTCACAGGTTTGTTATTTCATGTATGTGGTTGATTACACAAAACCTGAACACTGTCTGTGATTATTTTGTCAGCTCTGCCAATCCTGTATAATACCTTTAACACAACTAGTACACCACCTTTTGAACGTCAACCCGGTTCTACGCATCGGCATCGGTTTTGATCTCTGTGATGTCACCGACTATTCAACCATTCAGAGAGCGAGGAGGGCAGTGACTCATTCAATCCTCTTTTATCTAAGCCGGTAAAGACATAAGAATCAACCAATCAGCGCAAGGAGCGGCAAGATCAATGGCGACTTTCAAAGCAACCCGCAATACAAGTGCGTGGATAAAAAGCAGACGATATTTGTGTCTGACATCATTCCATCCACGGTTTCCAACAGAGTGAAAGTCTTCAAGAACTTCCGATTAAGTTATTTGCGATTTCCTGTTTGAGTCTAGTATTTCTTCAAGACCAACATGTTTAGTTCCGTGTCTCTTGAAGGAGGTCGTAGGCAAAGTGAATCCAGTGAATCTACTCATAGCGGTCACTCCATCAACGACATTCTGGGACTCGTCAAATCAAGTAAGTTTCCATTTCCTTTTGGTCAACGAAAATGTCAAGATTTAATCTGAACGCTCGCTGATTATCAAGTTCATACTATAGCACCAATCTTCAAAGGAAACAGTTTCCGTGCACTATACTGTTCAGAGAGTATTTGAAGACCCCACCCTCCGAATCACCGCTGCTCATTTCTGTTGTCGCAATCAGAGTTAGCACTTACACGAACGTGTCCCAAACTTCGATAAAACACAATAAATGGGACATTTTAACGTGATGATTAGGGTACAGTTTCGTTGTATGGCGTGTTTATTGATAACTTGGAAGTGGAAGTGAATTTCCTCTCGGAAAAACACAAAAATCAAACTCATTTTTACTCATACCGGTACTCTTCTCAGAAGATGTTTAAGAATGGAAACTATTTGTTGCCCTTGTTTTGACAAGTCGTAACTAAATAGAAATCTGAAGATGTTCATCGCAAACAAGTTTCATATAAAGTATTGTAGAAATGGGTGCATATATTTTCATTGAAAACGTTGCCAGTGTTCATGTAAAATTTGTGCAATTACTTATTTGTTTTTATATTGTTTTTCTCCTCCGTCACAGTTCCAGCAGCTTCGCTAGCCGAGTCTTGCCGATCAGAACAGCCTCTCGTCCCTGCAGCCGAAGCCACTGGGATGACCACGCCGGTCACGGGTGCTAATAAGCGCAGTCGTCAACGCCGTGCTCGGACCAACTACACCACGGAGCAGATAGAGGGTCTGGAGAAGCTTTTCTCTGACAATCGCTACCCAGGCATCGATGACAGAGAGACCCTGTCAGATTCTATCAACCTCAGTGAAGCCCGTATTCAGGTATGTCACAAGCTACATCATAATTTAAAGTCGAAAAACTGTCCTGCGATACAAAGGTGCCAAAAGAAATGCCTAACAAATTTTCAAATAATGATGTTTCATTCCAAAAAGAGTCAAGCTTCACAAAATGTTCATGTTAAAAAATTAAAAAAACACAAGACACAAGTTTTGATGTGATATTCGTCCTGTTTTGAAATTGTTTATGCTGAAGTGGTACCTTTCTTTAAAAAGTTTGAGACAAAGGAAATACATTTTTTTTTCTAAGACTAGTCATTTTGACAAACACACCATGCTTCAGCATGGTGGATTCAAGGAATAAAGGCCATTTATTGTTAGGCATTAAAGTAAGATAAAAAAAGGTAAATATTACCAGCGAAAAGAAAACATAAACTCAGTTGACGAAAAGATTTGAATTCATGAATTCTATTCACACTTTATCTGATCAATGAATGCCTTTATTTCCACTAGTGTGCGTATTCCTACAATTGGACATAAACCTGATACTTATTATCCTATTATTTATGATTTGATTCCAGGTGTGGTTTCAGAACCGTCGTGCGAGGCAGCGTCGTGGATGTACACCAGCCGTGGACAGTACCTCATCGCCTAAATCCTCCAAACTTCAAGCTAGCTCACGACCCAACACCAAACCAGCTACGTCATCATGTCCAGCCATCTCCCCAGACTCATCACCCTTCCTATCTACTTCTTATATATCACCATCATCCTCGCCTCCTCAGTACCTCAAAGTCTGCACTCAGTCATGCTGTGTCAAGCCTCACTACAGCACGCCTCATCACCTGATGCAGTCTGGTACCCAATATCTGCCGCAATCTTCATACTCATGGGCAGCCTACCAAGCAGCTGGTTACCCTCTGTTCACATATAACTATCCAGGGGCCAGTCCATATTTCTATGACCCCACTTTGCCTGTGGTCTCATCAGTCAGTGAGACAGGAACTGTACTCAGTACCTCAGTTGTCGAGGTACCCTCATCAGCACAAGTGTGAGGCTTCCCTGATACAGAACTCTTGTATATGAACATTTTATATTGAAACTCAAATCATAAACCAAAATGAAGCTGACTTAGATATGGCTGTTAAATTTTACCAAATAAGATGCTGCTGTAACAGGGAAAGAAAAGGACAACTTGATTTTTCCTTTCTAAATAAATTGGACGCAATAATGATACAGTTACATTTCCCCACAATCACTTTCTGTAAATATTATGTAAATATTTTAGGTAAAAGTTCATTTTGATCATGCAAAAGTTTTATTTTCGAAAAACCAAAATGGGACTGGTGTCTTTTCTTTTTATAAAGTTTGCATTAATCATAAAAAGTCTTTGAAATGTAAAAAGAAGATTACTCATTGGACACAGGAAATGTTTTTGATTATTTGTTAAAGTACTTGTTTGTAAATAAAATTTGATATATCTTTTTCCAGCTTCTTAAAACATTGTGAGTGTAACTTCATTTTTAAAGTATCTCGTCTTGTTAGAATATATAAAATTTGAATGAAGATTTGTCTTAATTTGGGTGTTGAGGGGGGGGGGGGGAGTTATAATATAAAGTTATATAATGTTGAAGAGTTCGCTAGTTCCAATGAGCTCTCGTTTGAATGGCGGCCGCCAAATGAACTAGAAAATCAATTAAATTCAATTTAAATTCAATTTGTTTACCCTGGTTACGGCTCTGTGTATGTTAGGCCAAATTATAAATAATGAAATATTTCAAACTGATTTCAATGGGAATTTCACACCTTTATTTCTGTACAAATAATGGAGCAAATAGGCACAAATGAATCAAGGCTTCAATATGAGATACAGTGGTTAAGTTCACTTGTGGGTGCATTCTTGGTTTCATTACCAGAAATATATCTACTACTACTACTAAAAACAATCGTTTATATAACACTATCTAAATCGTTTAACAATATCTGCAAAGCAACAATGAGCAGGATACCAGTCACAGATGGTGCATCTATATGATAAAGTATTTTGGCTGGTGTACTTATCCTGATCAGCATCTCTGTGTATATTTGGGCTCAACTGGTTTTCTTGACACAAGTCGAGTACCTTTGTGATACAGAAATCAAGTTCTCTTTGTCAAAATAAAGTAACGTCTAGTTGTGACCAGGACCCAATATCATAACACTGCAAAGAAGCACAGGAAAGTGCTTAGCCTACCAAGCAGCTGGTTACCAAGCAGCTGGGCAGCCTACCAAGCAGCTGGTTACCAAGCAGCTGGGCAGCCTACCAAGCAGCTGGGCAGCCTACCAAGCAGCTGGTTACCATCTGTTCACCTATAACTACCCAGGAGCCAGTCCATATTTCTATGACCCCACTTTGCCTGTGGTATCATCGGTCAGTGAGACAGGAACTGTACTCAGTACCTCAGTTGTCGAGGTACCCTCATCGGCACAAGTGTGAGGACCCAATTTCATAACACTGCAAAGAAGCACAGGAAAGTGCTTAGCACGCTCAAATCTTGCTTAGCTAAAAATATGCTAATTGTCATGTAATCTGGTACCCTGGCTTAGTGTTTCTTCGCAAATCAATTAGCTAAGCAGCATTTTCTCTGCTTAAAAACTTTAAAGTATTGTCCAATGATACAGGATTTAAATTGTTAACTTATTATGGAATCACCAGATTTCACAGTCACAGATTTGATTGTATACAATGACATAAATGGATCACTGTCAACCATTGTAATCTTCAAAACAAATTATTTATTTGGTAATTAGTTATCGAGAAAAAACCCAAATTGTCAATCTGAAAGCTCACCAATTTTAAGTACAAATCCTCCAGATAAAATATCCTCCAAAAACCAGTGGGGTAGTAATCCAATAAATGGATGTGAAGAATGACTAATTGTGTCAAGTAGCCCAAGGTAAGGCAAGGTGTTTTTAAGGCACTGTTGAGTTTGGCTTATGGCTGTTGCTAAGGGGATCCTTAGCTTCAACGTATGATAACATGGTCAATCAGTTGTAGCCGTAGTCACCAATGTGGACATGGCTACGGCTTTCAAAGACATAGGTGGAAAAAGGACATGGCTACAGAAGTTAAACAAGATATCTACATAATGCTATGCCATCAAACTAAAACTTCTACACTTTTAAAAACTGTTAAACTCTTTCCCAAAAGTATTTCCTTATTGAAAAAATATATACATTTCAGATATATACAAAAACTGTAACGGTAGTATTTTACATCAATAATGGTGCGTTTAAGAATGATTGGTTACTCTTATCGTGATCTTTGTTATGTTGCGTATGAATACTTAGGAATTATTGAATACATTTCAATTATTCATAAATATTTTGTTAAATTTTATGACTTTAAATTCACTTTACATTCGTGTGTGGTGTGTAAACTACCACATTTTGATTAAAACTAAATTCAAAACGAAGAATTAAAACTTAATTTAAAACGTTATCACACCAACTTTATGACAATTTTTACATAAACAAACTAAACAAGTTGTTTGTTCTAACCTTGAAACATTTAAACAATAAAAATTGTTTAAAGAGTTTGTAGCAATATTAAAGAACATTTTGAATTTCGAAAAACATGACAAAACACAACAACCCATCCAAGTAAAAAGAATGATATAATAATAATAGTACCCATGTCTTTAATAGCACACTTATCCACAAATGAGGTTACACAAGGCGCTTGAACAAAGAGACAAATTTTAAGGCAGGTTTTAAAACTTTTTTTGAAACCGATTTATGAAGCACCTTATAAGGGTTTACAAGGTGCTGCGGAGCATTTAGCAGCCACTGCCAGAAACACCAGGGCAAACCCCTTCTCTTAGCAATAAGTGTAACTGGGTTCTTTTCAGTTCATTACACAAGCACAGGACCTACGGCTTTATGTCCCATCCGAAAGATGAAGCAATAATGGTCGAGTGTCCTGCTTAAGTACACAAGTGTCAAAACCAAGACTCGAACCCCCACTCTGTTATTAATAAGAAACACCAGAGCTTAAGTCCAGTGCGCTTGACCACTCGATTGTGTTTAAATGAAAATAGTACAGCAATATGTCTCAACAAGCTTTCGTATTTACCTATTTTAACCATTGAAAACACTCAGATTAAGCTGATCAAAACGAACCTTGAGCTGTTACACCGCTGCGTGTTGTAACTTTTCAAAACCAGTCAGTCAGAAACTGTCCGAAGTTGTCAAAATTGTTCAGGTCAATAAGAGAGTACAACTTTCCAGGACCCGCCTCCCTCCCCCAAGGGAAAGTAGAACTTACCAAAACTTTTCTTTCAAAATTGATGCACATTACTTGAATATCAAGAGATAACACACCCTCAAAAGTTGTATGTGTTTTCCTTGCCCACTCCCCGCATCATACTCTTAACATGACTGGGAAAATGTTGAAAACTTTGGAGTGCTTAAGTTTGTACAAACAGCTTGAAGTTTGAAACAAAAGCAAGTATCGAGTATATTTGTGTATCTTTAAGTCAGACTTGGGAAAGATAAAGATGTAATAAAACAAGCTCCATCCTTAGCAAGAATGCCGAGTTATTAACAAATGAGTAAATCATTTGTTAAGATAAACATCAATATTAAACAAAATACTTTGAGCTTTTATCAACGAACCCTCATAAAAATGCAAATTTTTTTAAAGAAAAAATATACAACAAACTTCAGCACTTTCTTTTCAATAAAGGGAATAAACAAAAAAACAATATTTTACAAATAGATAATTTCAGAGAAAATATTTCCGTAAAGTTCTTGTTTCAAAATTGTTTCAAAGATTGTTTCAAAATTGGACTGCACTTTCAAAATGAACCAAGCATACATACCCTTAAAGGCCCTGTACACTATTGGTAAGATCGAAAAACACAAATGTTCATAGATTCACACATAACTTACATGATTTAAAGTAAGTAATGGTAGAAAGGGTTCCTTAAAATATTTCTGCCTAAAATGCTATCGTTTCTGAGAAATGAGTAAAACAATAGTTTTTATCGCGCGTGATAATAAACTCGATGTTTGAAAAACAGAAAACACATAAGGTCTCTTTTCACTATTTTCTCGTGACCTCGATGACCAATTGAGCTCAAATTTTCACAGGTTTGTTATTTCATGTATGTGGTTGATTACACAAAACATGAACACTGTCTGTGATTATTTTGTCAGCTCTGCCAATCCTGTATAATACCTTTAAGCCTCACAAATAACAACTCGTTCTCAAGTTGCAATAGAAACTACTAGGAGTTCCCAGTCTCTCCCTCAGGTGTAGATAACGCCTGACTGATTCCATATTTTCTGTAGTCATCTTAGTCTCTATTGTCGTTGAATTTGTTATTTTTCCCGACAATATTCATCAGCTCTTTGGACATGTAGTAGGGTTTCTCTGGGGATCCATCATGTCGCTCTAAATCCTCCACTGAAACAACAACAGAAAGAAATATTCAATTCAACTTCTCAAAAGATAATATTTATTCGAGCAATAACTTCACAAGTAGATATACAAACATTAAAATGCATTTGAAAAAACTTACACTAAACAACAGTGGGATGCCCAGGAGAGCATAAAAGTTTAACTGTCGCCAAAAGGCATATGTCTCCCAAAATCAAGGAAGATTAAGGCAAGACAGGGCATAGATATACAACAAACAATACTAAAGATCAATAAAAAAATCACAGAACAATCAAAAAGGCCTTAACAAAAACAGAAAGAACAATGCAGTGAGACTTTAAAGAGAGTCTTTAGAAAAGCAACCCTAGACATCAAAATGAGTCTTAAGCTTAAATAAGGTAAGGAGGCACAAATGAAATTATTTTCAAGGTCAGATTCTTCGGATCAGCTACGATGGTCACTTTTAAGGTAAGGAACTCCAAAGGGCAGCAGTATGAGGGGAAATTAAAGTCGGCATAATATCTCAGTCACAGCAGTACATCCTTTGGATCAGATCCAGTGAAGGTTTCAGAGTTAAACATATTAATTACACAGGACTGGTAGAGATGTCAAAATAGTCGCAGACAGTGTTCATGTTTTGTTTGATCAACCATATACATGAAATAACAAACTTGAGAAAATTTGGGCTTAATCCGATGTCAGAGTCAGGAGAAAATAGTGAAAAACCATGCACAGTTTTCAGCGTGTAAACACACTGTGCTTAATTTTGGTTGTAGGCCTAACAACCGAAGTCAGCTGTTGGGTTTTTGTTTCTTCAGGTTTTCAGATACGGTTTTCCCCGAATATGACTTCATTTCAGATGGAAATATTTAACAGAAAAAACGGTTCTAGTATGAACTTCATGATCAGTAATCTTTCAGACTATAATTAAACAATGTTTTTTATCGTTACCAATCCTGTATACCTTTAAATGAAATGAAAATATGTATTCAATAAATACTCACAGAAGCACAGGAAGAGTGTGTCAACTGCCATATCATAGACACTGAAGAAGCACTTAGCTATGAAGTAGGTTCCTACTGTTATAATCTGAGGAAAGTCAACACAAATTCAGAAAAGTTCATAGTCAATTCAAAAGAAATAACAGGTCTTCTTGTTGTGGTTTGTTTCTTGACTTTGGGAGATAACACACTCAATGTTCGACTTGAAAGAAAAATTAATCAACCTTCTTGTGTATTGGAAAAACTTGTTTAGTACGTTGGGGGGAAATAAAATGACATTGAAAAGTGGAAATTCACAAATTGTGCTGAAAATTGATTTGTTTTTTTCAAATCTGACATTTTGAGGACACATTTTCAGAACATTTTTTACTGATTAGAAATCAGAGAACCACAAATCCACAGCCAATATGAGCAATTGTGCAGTGCGCCCTCTATGAGTATATCCAGGAGAGGTCATCTAACAAGTATAATTACACTATGCTGTACCACCTGGGCCCAATGTCATAAAGCTTCTAAGCAGAAACTACTGCCTGACAAATTTCTTTGCTAAGCAAAAATTGAGTGGGGCACCACTTGCAACAATGTTAACTTCATGGAATGTTGGCAGGTAACCAATTTCTGCTAAGCAGATTTTCTTGTGCTTAGCATTTGTTTGTGCTTACAGGCTTTATGGGCCCAGGCAGTTTAGGATTTTCAAGGGGCCGACATGAATGTGAAAAACATCCACTCACACAAAATTGACACAGCAGAGAAATAAGACCTTGCTGTTTTATGAGTGAAACATAGCTCACTGTATTTTCCTGTCTTGTCTTGCCGTTGACTGCAAGACTCCAAGAGAGAACATAAACAACTGGGGGTCGCACGGTGTGGAGTGCTGCGAATCGACCAAGAACATGTCAACATTGTCTCCATGATACTGCAAAAGTATTGCGCAAGCTGTTGCAGGTGAACTGCATTGTGCATGAGCCATGTTTCTCTAAACATAGCTTGTGGAGGGCAAGATAAACAGGGTATTAAGGATAGTGAGATTTCTTACAATGATAGGAATCCAATAGTAGTTGAGTGTGGGCACTGTGATGAGATCGGACGCCCAGGTGATGCTATTAGTGAAATAGAAGAATGACGCCACGCCAACAACACCCACCACAAACAGCTCACCAAGGAAGATCAAGAAATCCGTCAGTTTATTGATGACTGCAACTCTGTAGAGCAAAATTAATTTGCCATCAGTCAGAGAAATTGGATAGAAAAGTAATGATAAATCAGATGTTCTATTCAAAGTTTATAAAGGGAACAAGTTTCTCTCACTTTATAGCATTTCAGTCGAAAATACTTCACATTATATTTGGCACAGCTTTTAATTATTAATATTATTAATGGTTTAAAATTAGAACTTGTTGCCAGAAGCAAAATTGCAACGAAATGTACATACAACAATACATGATTTTAAAATGGTAAAACTGGCAAATCCAATGCAAAACAAGAGAACAACAGACAAACAAATATAAATGTAAAACATGACAAACAATTATATGTACAGGCTGGATAATTATAATATACAACAATGTAAAGAGCATTGATGCGTTATTGTGAAATGCGCCATATAAGAACTAGTTATTATTATTATTATTATTAAAAAGGGACACAAACAAAACTACTGGAACTTCAGTTAGATGGTAAACAATCTTTAGGCACAACACAATTTTAAAAAGCAAATAGAAAAGTTCATGGACAGGGAACCATCAGATTAAAAGATATGAAATATCAAGTTGAACCACAAGGGAAACTGAATAGGTAACTTTCAAATAATTTGGGGTTGAACAAAGAAAACTTTACAAGAGCAGGATTTGAACCAACAACCTCCGGATTGACGTGCCGGCGCTCTACCAACTGAGCTATCCAGCCCTATGTTGGTGGTCTCTCTATTTTGTCAATATATTTCTTCAGGGGTCCAGTCAGAAGTACCTGTAACTACCGAGTAGCCAGGGATCACACCCAAGCTTACAGTACAACCTGGGAAGTGGCAGCCAAGTGATTTTTCTTTAACCCAAAAATAAAAATATATCGATTTACTTTTCCAGTCATAATCAATCATATGTTAAGTTTGGAGACTGAATTTTGACTTACCTGAGGATATTCCGCATCAATAAAAAGAACGCATTCTTAGCTGATGTGCAGAAATTCTCCCCATAAACAGCAATCTATAAATTGTCAGATATAAACAATTCGTAAACAGATATTAAACAAGATTTTCATGTAAATAAAAACAAGTAATAATAATAATAATAACGGACATTTATATTGCACAAAACCTATGTGGATATACACTACTGTGCAACACAAGAAAAAAAATAAAAATAAAATGCAGAGACAATAAAAATAATAAAGAAATAATAATCATAATAATAATACAAGAACAAAAAACAGCACTAGACGGAATTAATCATAAACAAATGAGTTTTTAACTTGGATTTAAATACATCGAGTGTAGATGATTGTCTTATACAAGGAGGGAGATTATTCCATAGTATACGCCTCTTGTACCAACTGTAGCAGAGTCTTTTGTTCATTTGTCTTCTTTTGAATTAAAAAATGTTACAAAGGCACATACTATGTTTATTTCTAGAGCAGTCCCTTATAGCCCCTTATAGAGTGGCTTGTACCGAAATGCCCACTTAGAAGGGGAAAACAGCTGCAAGATTTGATCACCTTTCTCTCAACCCAAGAGGTCAAAGTAAAGGTCACTCAACCCAAAAGGTCAAA
This sequence comes from Leptasterias polaris, assembly GCA_037783415.1. NCBI lineage: Eukaryota > Metazoa > Echinodermata > Asteroidea > Forcipulatida > Asteriidae > Leptasterias > Leptasterias polaris. Next base: position 3,392,149 of record JAZGTN010000089.1, read on the forward strand.
GTAAAGGTCACTCAACCCAAGAGGTCAAAGTAAAGGTCACTCAACCAAAAAGGTCAAAGTAAAGGTCACTCAACCCAAAAGGTCAAAGTAAAGGTCACTCAACCAAAAAGGTCAAAGTAAAGGTCACTCAACCAAAAAGGTCAAAGTAAAGGTCACTCAACCAAAAAGGTCAAAGTAAAGGTCTCTCAACCAAAAAGGTCACAGTAAAGGTCACTCAACCAAAAAGGTCAAAGTAAAGGTTATTTCCTGAAAACCAATTCGCTCAAGTAGCTGTTTAAATCTATTCTGTCAGATATTTGATGCTCTGTGAAAGGATGACTGAATTGATAATTGTTAAGAATCGTAATTCTTACAAGGATGTAGGCGTTCTTATTGAGGAATCTCATGAACTTCTCCAGACACCAGAAGCAGCACTTGAGACATTTCAGGATGTACTTGATAACTTGATTCTCCTTGCCTGTTAGAATAAATCAAGTCAATTATAATCTTTAGTAAGTTTTTGTTATTGAAGATGGGAATAATAATCCCTAACGATTGTTAAAGGCAAAGAACCCCCCCCCCCCCTTGCTCTGCTGCAAGTTAAAGCTTTATAAATTGGGTAGAAAGAAACAAATGAGTGCAAAGAAATGTTGGCAAAATAAGAATTCAAGTACACTGCATGGGATTAAAGGGTAGGGTGTAGCGGGTGTCATAGCCAAGTGGTTTAGATCATCGGATTCAAGTTCTGGTGGTTTAGTCATTGGGCTGTGGGTTCGAGTCCCGGTCGTGACGCTTGTGTCCTTGAGCAAGACATTTCGCTATAATTGCTTCTTTTCACCTAGGGGTATAAATGGGTACCTGCAAGGGTAGAGGTTGATATTGTGTTTGAAAAAGCTGTGGGCTGTATACTCCCCAGGCAGCTGAGAAAGATTACAGGAATGTTATTGGCCCAATGACCAGGGCACTCATGTAAAGCGCATTGAGACATTATTTTAAAATGCACTATATAAGAACTAGTTATTAGTATTATTCTTCATACCTTTAAGCTTAGCTTCTACATATTCCAGCATTGTGCGTATGATCTGGATGATCGCGATGATGAGAGAACCAAAGGCTATGGAACCAAGATGGTATCTGCAATAACATTAAAACAGATCAGAATTATTACGACAGGCACTTATCCCAACTAAACAATAGACTGTTATCCCAATCAATCAACAGTTAACAACCTCCTCAAATTAACTCTACCAGTGCCTTAAATTAAATGTGTAAATTCATGCATTTTAAGTTTTAAATTACTTCTTTAAAAAAATAAAAGGAAAAGCAAAATTGCAAAAAGAATTGCAAACAAAGTTATAGAAACAACGACTGCAGGGGATACACAAGTTCAAAGTTGACTTCAAAAACTTTATTTTGGTCACAACTTCAACTTTCACAAAGTTTTTTTTAAAGGTCAACTGATATATTGTAACACACAACTGATATATTGTAAACACACAATCTGGAAATTTGGCAGATGTAATCAGCTCAAAAGACAGCTATATATAAATTGACACTTATGGAAATCATCAAAGAAACGAATGTAATTAGTAACTAAACCTTTTCCTTTCCATTGTTTATTCCTTATGCCTTGCAAGACAAGTGTCCAATAACTCTTAACAACGAGTGCACAATTTACAGTCTTCTTCAAAATGGCGCTCATATTTCAGTTAAAGTTTATTTGAGGATGGTTAATAAAGATAAGATGCTTAGAGTGGGTATCTCTTTTTCAATATTTAAAATAGAAGACTTTCAGAGACTCCATAGGTGATCAGTAGACTTACCAGGTAAATCCATTGTTTTTCTGAAATTATTATTATGGTTTATTAAAATACTGCAATACAGCTGCTAAAAGCCGAAATGTACAGCTAACAAAAAAACAGTCATTAAAATCTAAAAAGAGCACCAGCAATGAATTACATAAACAGATTAGCAACCAGTTATTAAGAAATACATAAAAACACACACAACGAGTTTGTGATAGCACAATATAGTCAAAAAGCCCCAAAATGGTTGGATTAGAATATAATTCATCCATTGCTCATGATCCGAAGAGCCTGTCCACAAGATAAAAGTATTAAAGTGGGGAAAAGTGGGGATGTGGGCATGCCGAGAACTTCGTCAACAATGGTGAGATAATTAGTATGTCTGCTGCCCCCAGTGTTAAAAATTCTCCTATTTGTATTTGAGAAATTAAATTAATGGGAAACTTACCGTATGGCTCGATAAAATGACTTGAAGAGAGGGAATGCAGGGATGTCTTGCGGTTTCGTGAAAGCCCAGTAGTAAGACGCAAAGGCTCCGGCTAGGGTGACCTGACCCAGAGCAATGGCAAAGTTCATCAACCAGAACAGGCCAAAGAGGTTGTAGATTTGTAGATACAAGACATAATCCTCAAGAGCGTACGATTGGAAGGAGCAGATTGCTGTGGTGTTGGGGTACAGTGTGGAAAATGTCTGCAGGGAAAGACAAACAGAGACTGGGGATCAGTGTGATGTAGGTTAATGGCTCGGGACGGTTGGGTTGGCTGAGTGGTATCTTTCCTCGCCTTCCACCTCTAGGACCCCGGTTCGAATCACGCCAGGGCACTGAGGATTGGGTTTTTAGTCCCTACCTGACTGCGTGGGTTTTCCCTGGAATATTTCTATGGGGTTTTCCTCCCACATCTAAAACTGAAACTTCCTTCCTTGTCTTCTCTCATGGGGGTTCTTGGCTAGTATAGTGATTAAGTTTGATTTTCTGAGAATCCTTGGCTTCACAACCAGAATTAAAAAATGGAAGAATCTTTGCATTCCTTCCGACTCTTTTTATAAACATTGATTAGAATCCCATGTAACATCAAATACAAAACTTATTGAAACTTCAACTGAATCACAATAAACACGCATTCCTGTAGCACCAAACACCGTAAGGGACACCGTATGAAAAGCTAACAAATCAAAAATGAACCAAACAAAATAAACAGTTGAACAACGCCAAGAACTGAAAGAGTAAAATAACTTTGTTTCTATTTTACGAGTTTCCACATGCAACTTACCGCAGTGTCACAGGTGTCATTGTCAGCTGGTGCCACAGTGTCATTGTCATCCATTGAGACTGTATATACGGTTTTATGAGAAGTGGCCAAGAAACTTTTAAAGCAATGTCAAGGAATACACAATTTTCCATCTCTTAATTTTTCTTCTTCTTCAATTTATCAAATTAAAGTTTGCTTAATCCTTTCCTTACTTTAGTCGACTGCACTCATACTCCCTCTTCCCTACCATTGGTGACTTTAGTCGACCAAGCTTACACAATGACCAAGAACTTGAACATTTATTTTTTGATCTCAATGATTTTTAGATTACATGTTTTATTACTTATCTTACCATAAAGCATAATATTCAAGGTGTAATCGAGTTTGTAAAAATGCCTTTGAATGAAAGCTTACTGTTGTGTACCAATGTGTGCTTTACGTAGAGTGGTCAAATGCAGTCATCAGCAGTTGTTTATGTCAAAACAATTGGATAACGAGAGGGTTAAAAACAAAAAACTTATTTGATCTGTCTCACAATTACGGTATTTAAAAGGATACACAGCGATAGTAATCCAAGCTGAAAAGCATGCAATCTGAAGAAGGTATGGGAATATCGGCCAGAGTAATGTAGACATGATCTTCCCAACAGCTCTGGGGTAAAAACAATGAAGAAAAAAACCATTGTTATAATAAAGAAGGGAAGCCTGAACCTTCTCATCTAGGGAGCCTGTTTGAACCACTGTGTAGAACCTTCTCATCTAGAGAACCTGTTTGAACCAGCCTAGAACCTTCTCATCTAGAGAACCTGTTTGAACCAGCCTAGAACCTTCTCATCTAGAGAACCTGTTTGAACCAGTGTAGAACCTTCTCATCTAGTGAACCTGTTTTAACCAGTGTTGAACCTTCTCATCTAGAGAACCTGTTTGAACCAGCCTAGAACCTTCTCATCTAGAGAACCTGTTTGAACCAGTGTAGAACCTTCTCATCTAGTGAACCTGTTTGAACCAGTGTTGAACTTTCTCATCTAGAGAACCTGTTTGAACCAGCCTAGAACCTTCTCATCTAGTGAACCTGTTTGAACCAGTGTTGAACCTTCTCATCTAGGGAACCTGTTTGAACCAGTGTAAAACCTTCTCATCTAGAGAACCTGTTTGAACCAGTGTAGAACCTTCTTATCTAGAGAACCTGTTTGAACCAGCCTACAACCTTCTCATCTAGGGAACCTGTTTAAACCAGTGTAAATGGCTGGAGTGTTTATCTTTGCAATTTGTATTTATTTGAATACTTTCATTCAGGAACTGTGGATTTCCGTGTAGATTGTTAAAACTTGTGAAGGAATGAGTACCAGCATGCGAGACTTGCAAAGTCTATATAGACACTAAGTTGTAGGGTTACCTGCTGGCTTCTTTGATGAGTGCAATAGCAACACGGATGCGATTGCAGAGACACAGAGTGGTGAGCAGCAAGATGGCCAGCAACACAGCTAGGATAATTCCTGTAACAATACCATAAGGGAAATAATTCATTCAAGAGGTAGGGCTACAGCGTCACACCTTGTACAAAATGTACCAACCAATAGATGGCAGGTATATTTGAGTAACAATTAAAAAAGAACATCAATTTTGATCATAGTCCATGAATGTGGCTGCTACAATGTATCAGATGGGTTCAGAAAATGTAGCCTGTAAAATACCCAAGAAGTTTAATCAGTGAATGCTTGAAGACAAGTATCTGCCCAAAACTTTCATGAACTGAAAATGGATGCCAAATAAACCCACTGTAAAGTTGCGATGGATGCCGCTAAAAAAAGACGGAGCTTTTTGAGGCTGGAATGAGATCAACAGCGGTATGTTAACATGCCTGGACATTCCATTGTGTAGCGTGCACATGTGCATGCATTCACATTGTTATGCTTTGTTTGCCCTATACAAAGAAGAACAAAGGATACTGGCATTCTTTCTCCAAACTTCCCTTTTTCAGGATATTATTGTGCAATCCCAAATGATGAATCTTTGTTCTTTTCTTTAGACAAATGAGGATTTCTTGGAGATCGATAGGCTGCCAACTTTGTTTATCATTTTATTCGGAATGGGAGGTAAGTCTGAGATTCACCACCAAGGGTTTGGTCGATTGAAGGTGAATACAAACCGCGTTTTCTAAAAAAGCGAGAAAAAAAAATTGAACTTAGTTCTCTTTACTTGGTTTAGTCATTGTTCATTGTGACAACGATATAAAAAAAAAACCAATAATAATTTTTTTCGAAAATTAACCCTTTGGGCGAGAACACAATTGTTTTCGAATTCCCGATGGTAGTGGTTAAGCTAGAGCCGGCAGAGAGCTTACCAAAAACCAGCCATGTTGTTTGGAGTCGCAGATAACTTGAGAGATTCGTTGTAAAAGTCAATGCTGCGTCTGCTCCACTGACACCTTCTAAGCTTATATACTGCTGCCAGCAACAATACAGACCTGGTGAGAAATTGTCAATTATTTATTAACACTAGAACATGCAACTATCTTTCACTAGTATGGACTCAACAATTTCACTTACAAAATTGAAATTATAAAAGTATAAAACATGCACTGACAACAACTGTGGCAAAAGAGTATTGCACGATCCTTGTAAAATCATTATTCTTATAGGAGAATTGGACAATAAGGTTGGTTTGGGTTGAGGCATTGTAAATTATCTATTTATTAAAAACTGTTCCTACGTATCAGACTTGGGTTGAAGTGCCTTAAAAATGTTGCTTAGGAAAATCTTCCTGCTTAGAAGACCTGGGCTGGGGTGTCTTAACCCTTTCAACTCGACCCTTCGTAAATTCGGCCAGCGGCGGCCGAAAAATAAATCACTTCTCATCGAACACCAACTGCCCCCTCTATTGGCCGAGTCATGCATCATTAGAAAGCTGAAAACATAAGCTTTCCAATGATGGTATGGTACCCTGTGTGCGACCTTTATAAATAAAGTTACGAAGCGAAAAGAAACCAGACTATTGCTTTGCCAAAAAAACTGGCCATGCGCGCGTCACCCGTGTTGTGTATGTCGACTTTGTGCAAATTCCGTTCTCTCTATCTCAAACAAAACGCTATATTTCAGCTTCAAAATGACTAAAAAGAAGCCTGAAAAGCAGTCAAATGTTATCCAACCTTCCAGAAGACAATTTATAGAGGAAAAACGTTTTGATTTGTTGGGTTTTGTTGATGAGAGCGACGAGAACGGCGATCTTGATAGTGGCGAAGAAGAAATGTTGAACGAAGGCATTGATCCAACCATAGACTCCTGCCGGCTGGTAAATTTTGTTTTAGCAAATGATTTGTAACACATAAAATGATTTGAAAAAAATATATTCCTTTATCTGTATAGGGAGATCAGATGATGGAGATTTCAAAAAATGGCACCAAAACAATTTCAGACATTTGGAAATTACAAAATTTACATAAATATGAAAAAATATGAGTTTTCAAAATAAAAATATGAATTTTAAAATGGCCATAATTTTTTTTCAAAACCTGCTGGGGGGTCAACAACTTGCTAAAAGTGTAGCCCTATATGTAAGCTTTATAAATATGTATAATGTTAACAGGTTTCTGAGGGTTTCTGAGAAGTAAACCAGTCATTTTAATAAAAAACCTGAGCACATGCAAAATTTCAAAAAAAGGGGTCGAGTTTAAAGGGTTAATTAAACCTTTCCTGCTTATGACTTGGGTTAAGGTGTCTTTAAAACACTGGTTTCTTTTTAACTTGAGAAAATTTTCTCGCTTAGCAGAATTGGTTGAGGGTCTTACAAACTCTTTTCTCTTTCTTAAGAAAATAGAGTTCTTAATCAATTTCCTGAAAAACTGTTTCTGCTTAGCGAGTTGGTTGGAGAAGCTTACCGAGTCCAAGAAGGACGTGAAGACCGAGGAGGGTAAGCCAAGTGATGATACCAGCCAACCATCTCATTAATATGATAAAGAAAAGTGAGAGAAGCATTCCAATACCAAGACCCCTGAAAAGATCAAATCAAATTAACAATCAAATCTTTCGATGTCACTTTTTCAACTTCTTGTAGAGGTCATCCAATGAGATTATCGGACAAACAAAATATTTTTTTTTTTTTTAAACAACTTCTAAATCATTACTTTACCTTGAACACACAGTTCTTCACAAAGATTACATCCCAGTTAATGAACAAACATTCTGTTTCACAATTTATTCCGCAAAATTATTCCCAAACTCTCACAACTTCAAAAAGACATTACCTAAATATTAAGCCAATAAGAGCATTTAGGCCACTGTGTATGACAATACTCCATTACATAGAACAGTTCATGTCAATTTTTCTTTGTTCACACCAAAAGTTAGTTTCCCTTGTGGTTTATTACTTGACACAGAACATGTATCAGATATCAAGCTATCTGAGTGAACAACTCAAGCCACGGAAAGCATTTGGGTGAAAAGACCTTTGATTCCTGTGGTGTAACTTGAAGACCCAGGAACGTAGAAAAGCACTACCTGGAACTAAGTCTCTTAGAGAACTTGGCAACAAGTCAATAAGCATCTGTTACTATCACTATGGCAACAAGAGACTCATACAATCGGTCAGTCCTTCCCACCACCGTGTCAACTAATGGTGTCAAGAGTACAGTGAGAAGCAGTGCATAGCGCCACACACAAATCTACACAGAATACAGCAATCTAAATGTTGGCAGCTGGATTGCATTTTGTAATTAGTGATTTTAGCATTTGACATTTTAAGGCTTGCTGTTGCAATTCAGATTGGCTAATGCCTAAAAAAATGTGTATATTGGTGTAACCCGACCGACTCTAAAAAACCTGAATATTTTAATTTTTTTCAAGGGAAGAAATTTATTAATTAAAGGCACTGAACACGTTTGGTAATTGTCAAAGACCAGTATTCTCACTTGGTGTATCCCAACATATGCATAAAATAACAAGCCTGTGAAAATTTGGACTCAATTGGTCATTGAAGTTTGCAAGAAAATTATGAAAGAAAAAACACCCATGTTGTACAAATTAGTGTGCTTTCAGATAGGAATAAAAGGCTTCTGGCCAGAAGTCTTTTATTATTTGAGTGAGAAATTACCTCTTTCTCAAAAACTACGTTACTTCAGAGGGAGTCGTTTCTCACAATGTTTTATACTATCAACAGCTCTCCGTTGCTCATTACCGAGTAAGTTTTTATGCTAATATATATTTTGAGTAATTACCAAACGTGTACAGTGCCTTTAAAGTCTATAGAAATCAGTTATAAACACGTTTGAACCTGACTGTTTCTCGCTCTTCACTTGTATGGCGATAGCATTTATGGGACTTTGCAGTGCACAATGTTTTGCACAACATGCAGAAGATCGTCGCTGGCCGATTCTTTAATTAGTACATAAATAGTCTCGTTTAAACGTCAACCAGTCTGCAACAAATGTTTAGATGATGGGAAAGATTTCCCAAAATCTAGGCCATTTAAACACTGAAAGGTTAATATTGCTGGAATATCCTATTGTATTCTTTACCTAGACTATAAAAATATATATATTAAAACAAAAACAATTATAAAAAAACCAGCCTACCTACCTAACCATTTCTGGCCCATTACGCCAACGTAACAATTTCTTTTTAAAGGCCTAATGTACCTTAAAGGCTCAATATATCAGTTTGTTGTAATGCACTTACCCAGCAATGAAGTACCAAGAGTTGATGACATCTTCAAATAAGATCTCAACAAGAGAGGAGAATGTCAATATAAGGCTGGCAGCACTGTAAGGAAGAAAAGCAAAAAGAAACATTTACGACAAAACAAAGGAAAGCAATAAATAAGAGAAGTTGAACTTCATAGTGGGAAATCTTAACTTAACTCTTTCAGTGACAAGGTCTTACATGTATGATCTATTTTATGTATTCCAAAAGCGGCATTATTGTAAATGTATAGGTCTTTTTTATGCACTCAAAAAGGTATACCAATCGTACATGTACGACCCATAATATACACGTTGTCACAAGAGGGCATTATCACTCAAGAAAAATACTACTTTGGGATGTACCAAGGCAACACAAATCAGCAAGATACATTTTGTTTGGTGAGAAAGACTTCATTATTATTATTACTTTTTGTTTTATACGGAAGTTTGAAAAAAACTTTCAAAGCATTCACAAAACGCATGTAAGAAATCTGTATAATATTATTATCATTACATATTGTTCATTCCAGGCTCTCTTTAACTGATCAATTCAAACATTGACACCTGTTCAAACAGCCAGTGTTATATAGCAATTTGTTATGGAGTATGTCATCACCCTTGTTATTTACAATTTTTGCATTTGGATGACCGACTCCTGACTAACTCATGCTTTAATTACAAGCTGTAAAGACTGTTGGGACTTGCTATAATCTGTCTAGCTAGAAGCTGTAGATAGACCCCTTACTAAGGCCGCCATTGCTGAGAACAAAAACATGCCTGTGTGTACACATTATACACAACTCTTGGCCAATGAAGGGTCTTTACTATATTCAACTTTAATAAGGGTGCTGTTTGAGTTTGACTTCAAATGCAAGGGGCGTACAGAGATCACAGCTGACTTAGCGGTGTAAGGGATTCAAGCTTTTTTTGGCACGTTCATAAAAGCAACAGCTGTGGAACTATCGGCAGGGATCAAACAACTTAAATAGGCCTATAACAGCCACATTTCCATGAAATGATGCTGTGTTCAAGATAAAGCGTTGTAACCAAACTACACGTCAGGGGGACGTTAATTAGCACATCCTGTGCTTAAGTGTTCTTAAATATGTCCTCAGATTCCTAGCTATAGATAGATGAGTGCATTTGTGATTTTGTTTTGTTTTTTTTGCTTAAAAGAGTTCTTTATCATTTGTTTGATTGGTTGCCAATAATTAGAACTGTAGTGTACAAAGATGTCCGGGGGATCACTACATGGGTGTTATCATGATGATAACACAGATAATTAACACATGAATGCAAAATGTATAATCCACCTAAGAATTTAACAAACTACTTTTTACACTTGCAGTCTTAACACAATGTTTAACATAAGGGGCCATTCATAATAGTCAATGTTAAAAAATTTCGATTTTTTTTCCGAAATTGTTTTGACCCACCCACCCACAATTTCGAAAAAAAAAATAATAATAAAAAAAAATAAAAAATGGCCCCTAAGGAATAAGTAACTTTATAAAATGTATGAGGAATTGAACAAAAAATCAGGTAAAAACAGAATTGTTAATCATAAAAAAAACCAATAAATTAGTTTCAACTTAGCTCAACAAAAGATCACCAGTGCCAATTCTCCAGAGTAGTCTTTCAGTCTGATTATACTATTTCATTTAACAATATACACTTCAAAGACCTCCAAAGTAATGCACTTGTTGCTTATTCCAAATTGCGTCAATTGATATGAGCATGCATATCACGGACAAAACATTCTGTTTCCTTTTAACAAAAACGCAACGATCTTTTCACCTTATCAGTGAAAATATTCTGAGGATTGTATAGCGGAATAATGAAAACTAAGGACGAAAATTAATTTGCTCAATTGAAAAACCACAGATCTATTATTCATTTTGAATGACCATTTGTTCCAAAAAAGTATTGTTGTTAGTAAAATAATGGTTTTAGTCAGAGCTCTTTTGTATAATAAGCTGCTGATATGGTAATATTTTCATAAAATTTGTCTCGAAAAAGAAAACTCATTTCACAAACTTGGAAAAGGCTGAACATTTTAGATGATTTGTGAAGAGATATATTGGTGAAGATTTGTTGGTTTCTTACTCAGAGAAAAGATCATATGCTGTTGAGCTGTTGAAGGAGCCTGAAGCCGTCGACTGAATTGTTTCATCGTTGGAGAAGACAGTTGCCACGGTGCTTGCAGAATCAACGAGGAAGGAAGGAATACAGCGATCAGCGTCTGTAACAATCAAAACCAACAACAAGCACATCAAGATTTGAACGGTGATCTTCTCCTTCTTCCATTTGAGTACAGCCTTCAATGATTGAAGATAAACACACTGCCAGACACACCGGGGTGAACCCCTTCTCTTAGTGATAAGTGTGTGTACTGTGGTCTTTTACGTGTATTGATAGTTTTCTGCACAGAATCTTTTGTAAGCATAAACCTTATGCATTGACACCATCTAGCCACCATCTTACAGGTAAACCGATGATGAAACAATGGAAACGCGCACATTTGTACGCAGTGCGCATAGAATTGACCAATGAACAACCTCCTTTTAACCTCTAGGCGAGGACACCCTACTCAAATGACGTCATCTGCATAAGGTTTATTGTCATAAGACTGTAAAACACTTACATGGGGTGCTCTGCAGGTAGTAAGATGCACATTTCTCATCATTAAACATTGCTGCAAGTCCATCATTTCCTTTCTGTATTTGGAAAAAACCAAAAGACAACATTGAGCATGTTGTATTACTTGCAATCCTTATTGATTTACTCAACAAAACCAAGGGACGAGTTTGTACAGAGCTACTTGTAGTGTAAGTGAGGTGAAAAATTGTCAAAAATATTACTTTGAAGGAAAGCCTTTCTCAAAATAGTTTATATTTTTGACAGCTGCAGTGCTTCTCACCAAGTAAGTTTTTATGGTCATTTGTATTTGGAGTATTTACCAACTGATGACACTAACTTTAAAAAACATTGTTTAACGTCAACTCCTTTGGAAAGTACTCATATAAATAGTAAAATACATTTAAGAAGTAAAAAAAATACAATTACAAATATAAATATATGTAACAAAATTGATAACTATCTTTGCTATTATTATGTTTGATTACAAAAACTGGTCTTGCTGCCTGCCACCAGAATTACAACACAATTAACATAATTGAAATTAACTGATGGAATTATCCAACTTACGTAAGATCCTGTGGTGTATTGCATTTGTGGATCAAAGTCGTAATCACATATGAACTTATCCCAATTGATTAATGCAGGTAGAATTGCACCGACCACTACTTGTGAGTATGGAGCGTAGGTCTCATTCGGGCATGCAGACACACAGATCTAGACGTTTAGAAAACACAGTCAAAATAAAATATTTGTACTCAATTTATTAAGTTATTAAGTTTTTATTGTTATTATTTCGGGGGAGGGGTCGTTATCTGAGATCTCCTGTATTTTAATTTTAGGCAAAAAAAAGGCACAAATTTAATGCAGTTCTTTAACTGTAACGACTTTGAGTGATTTACCAGGATCCTTCCTCAATCTAACAAAATCAAACATTACATGGCGTTCAACTCAACACCCAAACTGTTGGACTCTGATTATGGAGGTATCTCTGATTCGTAAAGCATAATCGGTTTACTAGTGTGGTCCTCAGTCTGACATCATTCAGTAACTCAACACCCAAACTGTTGGATTCTGATTATGGTGGGATGCCTGATCCCACTTAAAGCATGATCAGTTTACTCGACTAGTGCAGTCCTCAGTCCAACACCATTCAGTAACTCAACACCCAAACTGTTGGACTCTGATTATGGTGGTATGCCTTATTCCATGTAAAGCATAATCAGTTTTATCGTGCAGTCCTCAGTCCAACAGAATCAAACAAAACATGCAGTTGGATTTTGATGGGTTGGGGATGGTATGGACCTACAGAATAGAATTGCTCATGAAAACAACTCTCCAAGGCTTCAGTGGTAATTTGAGATAAAGTGTGATTCACTTCTTCTCTTTTCTTATAACTTGAATATATCAAGTGTCACATCAAAGTGTTCCATAGTCACAACAAGCTCTTGATTAACTATTGACAGTCAGTGTTTATAAACTAAGCAATAAATGTCTGTTAAACATAATAAGACTTACCTGTGTCGTGGGACATTTGAACTCTAGTAACGTAGTGTAAGGAGATGACACACACGTCAGTAGGTCAAAGAACATCAGATATGGTTTATCTCTATAGAAGAGAAAAAAAAAAAAAAAAAAATAGGTTCATCAAATAAACTTGTTGAGAAAGTATGAATAGCAACTTCACTGCAAGGAAATTATGCGCATAAATTTGGAGGGATAATCCACAAGAACTTAGGGCTTCTAACTCAAGAGTGATCAGTTTAAAGAATGCAACATTACAGTATAGATATATCAAGAACTAGATGAAAATAAACATGACACTACTTGCTAGGTAGATTTTGTTCTCTGAGAACTTTTCTTGCTATTTACATATATTTTGTTGCTCAACAGAATTAAAAGAACAATTTATCAGACTCTAAGTAAAGAGCGTAATGTTTATGTTTTTGTTTTTTTTGTGTGTGTTTTTTTTTTTTTTTTTTTTTTTTAATCAAATGTTCACTATGTATTTTCTATTGTAAAGCTTTTTAATAACTAATGTAATATTTTTTAATTATTGTAAATTATGCCGCAATTCAGCGGTATGCTGCGATGGCATTTTTAAATAAATAAACCAAACAGTGTTACACAGTGAGTTAATATTATTTACTGAAAACACAAGACTGCCAGACTTGTCTGGGCCCAATTTTATGGCTCTGCTTAAGCACAAAATTTGCTTAAGCACCAAAAAACCTTGCTTAGTAAAACCAGATTACCGGCCAATACTCCACTCGATTGTTATGCTAACTAAACAACAGCTAAATACAAGTCACGAGCAGTGTTACATCGCATGGAGTTTTGGCCAATAACACGAGTATAATAAGCAAGCCTTTTTCGTGCTTAAGCAAATTTTGTGCTTAAGCAGCTCTATGAAATTGGCCCCTGGTCATGAGTTAATACTGGCCTGATGCTAACATCACTGGGCCCCATTTCATAAAGCTGTTAAGCAAAAAATACTGCTTAGGAAATTTCTATGCTAAGCAAATATTTTGTGGGGCACCAGTCAAAACAGTGTTGACTTTATGGAATTTTGGCTGGTAACCAGTTTCTGCTAAGCAATATTTTTCTGTGCTTAGCAAATTTCTGTGCTTACATGCTTTATGAAATTTGGCCCTGGGCTCTGGCCAGCGTCTATCCAGCGGTACATTTTGAGCCCAGCTAAGAGTCCACTATTATCTGTCATCTCAGATCTTGAAATTAAAATGAAGATCAGCTTCAAAAGAATGTCAAATACCGTTATTATTTACAGTGAATCTTAAATAAATTGAAAAAAAAAATTGTAAATGAAACTTGAACTTACTTAACATTTGGTGACACTCCACATATCTGTCCCCTAGAGTCTGTGGGGTAAACTATTGACAACGGATCGCCATCTTTGTAAGCTACAAACAAAGAAATGTAACTAGTTATTTCAGTGCCCAAGATTTAATAATATTAAGTTTAAACATCCTTTTGTTTTCTGATGCAATTATTACTTTAACCTTATGTCTTAAATTAAATTGCAGTTACAGATTGAATGACTTCTGGCTGGCACCTCTGAAGAAAGAAATTAATGAAATAGGGAGACCGCCACTGTGATAGTTCAGTTGGTAGAGGGCCGGCACGATAATCCGGAGGTCGTTGGTTCAAACCCCGCTCTAGCTAGTAAATTTTTCCTTTTTCAACCCCACCAAAATTAAATTAGTTTGCAAACAATTTCCGAGAAGAGAACGAAAATTATGTCAGAGATTGTTACTTCAAAACACTCCTTTATGAATAAAAACAAATTTAATTGATCTTTTCTTTAAATAAATTTATTTGAATGATTCAAGCTCAATTCGAGGACAGATCATGAAGTACTTACCAAAGTATCCTACAACTCCCATTCCACCAATGAATGCCAGAAACAATATACAGCAAATCACATCTGTACATCCCCTGAAATATTACAAGGAAAGAAATCAAGAAAATCAATATTTTTCATTTGATTAAAGGGTGTGTGCAACATTGGTAAGATTAAAAACATAAATGTACACAGATTTGCACATAATTTAAATGGTATTAAGATATGGCCATGGTGGAAAAAGTTCACTTGAAATAGTTTTGCTTGAAATGCCATAGTTTTTAGGGAATGAGTAAAACAATAGTCTTTATCATGCAGGATAAAATCCGATGTTTGAAAAAAAGTTAAAACATATAATGGGGGTTTCACTAAGGATGAGAGTCATTGCTGAAAAAAATATCTCAAACAAGGATCTTAATGTTTAGGAGGTATGTTGAAAGGATGGTATTTCCTCCTTTTGATAACCCCTGGGGCTACAGACTGGAGCTACAGACTTGATGTTGCCATCATATGTAACCCTACCAAATGCAGACCCAAGAGTTTTCAAATCTTAAAAATATATATTCACCAAAGATGAAAGTCATTGCTGCGGACAAAAAAAGATCTCAAACAAGGATCTACATTTTTAGGAGGTATGTTGAAATGATGGTATTTTAATGTTTTGATAACCCCTGGAACTACAGATTTCCAATGAGCTTTTGGGAACAGTATCTTCAGCACAAGAGAAGCAAATCAACAAGCAGGAATTCTTTACATCTGGAAACAAGTAAATAACAGCTACTTTTTTCACAGACTAGACCAAAAGAAAAGGTCTGAATTCAAATAAAAGTCTGACATTTCTCAGCCCTGCAAGACTGGGATAAAAAGCCAAAGTTTCTCACCTGTCTGAGATTGGTCCCTTGAATGTCGGATCATATTTCTTGGCATTTCCTGTAAAGAAGACCAGAAAATTAGAAAAGGGTTGATTAAGAATAAGTTTATGTTCATGTATGTAGGGCTGGAATAAGACTTCTGTGGACCCTAAGCACAAGTCCAATGAGCTAATAGGTACTATAGTACTATCACATTGCCTTTAATTGCTGATAACATGTATTGAGATTTGCTTTTTACTGTGACTTAGTCCAAAGCTTTCCCCAAGTACAGAGAGATGCTACTAGAATTAAAAATATATAATTAACAAAATAATAAACAAATGTTTAACCCCTTGAACACGGTATTGTTTTGAGAGTGAATGCTGGTCGGCCTGGATTATATATACCGTGAACAATAGCGCGGATTACCGAAACAATAGCCCGTATTCATCGCACGAAAAGCACGGAGCCACATGTTGCAGTAGCTTTTCACTCGAAAATACCAATCTATTCAAACACAAACAAAAGGGCAATTTCTATGAATAGATCCATGATACAGGGCCAAGAAAGGTTCAGCAAACTCTTCCCTTCCCAGAGAGTTGCTAGCCCCCTGCATGTATATCTAAATGTATTCACTGAGAAATAAAACTGGCACAAAGGAAAATGGGATCTTTCTTTTGCATGATGTAATAAAATGAAATACATGTAATAATAGTTTCTTATAGACCTTATGCATTGACGTCACCAAGCCGCCATCTTAGAGGTAAACTGATGATGAAACAATGGAAACGCGCTGATTTGTACGCGCGGCGCACAGGACTGGCCAATGAACATCTTCCTTTTGACCTCTAGGTGAGGGCGCCCTACACAAATGACGTCATATGCATAAGGTCTATTGGAAGGGCTTCCCAAAGCGCTCACTATTTATTCTATGCAGGTATATAGAGCTTGTTTGGAAGAAGACCCAGTTTACATTTGTACATGTAGCACCTTATTAAAGTTTATAAGGTGCTGTGGCGCAAACTTAATGCAGCACACCATGCCAGAAACATTGGGCAAGCCCATTCTCTTTAAGATAATAGATCGATCCATTAAGCCCCGCCTCCTTACGAGTTGACCAATCACAGCCGCGAAACAAGCTTTTAGGCAGGATCAGTGAAACAGGGTGTGTAACCAAAAAATCAGGGTGTGTAAGTGAAAGTTGATTTTGAAGACGACGGCGTCCCATTGCGATTGCACCAGCCTCGTATAACCAACAAATCAGCGGTGTGTAAGTGAAAGTTGATTTTGAAGACGACGGCGTCCCACATTGCGATTGCACCAGCCTCGTACCCGGCGTTGCGCAAAGGTTTTACAACAAAAACACCACACAGGGTCCATCATGGTGCAAGGATTTGAACCTGTGTGATGGCTGATGATCTATATTTTGAGTAATTTTACTGTCTTATTTTTTTAACAGTTTTGTTGATATTTTTATTAATTTTGTTGTATACATTTACAATCCTGGGGAGCAACTTAAAAAGTAAACAGAAAACAAGCTTCAGATTTTAAAGAGATATAACAAATACATTTTCAATTGGTGTTCAACTAAAAAATAATTTGTTTAAAAAGTTGTTATCGGTCTGATTTTTATTGCTAAAAAAGTAATTTGTTTACTAAATACCAAGTCGGCCCATGGTCGGTCCAGACTCGACTTTGAATCATACCATTTTGCTGTACATGGGCAGTCATTAATATTTTCATGACATGATAAGTAATTAATTATAACAAATACGTGTATTAGCGTAAAAATTAATAAATAAAATCCAGTGATGAAGTGTTTTAAACCAACCATAGAGAAAGGACACAGACCAACCAACATTGATCGGCACGGTTTGGGTCAAGACGCAGACGGACGGTTACGAATACGATCGTCGTCGCAACGAAGTGAAGACTGATGAATCTTTAATTGATTAAAATTGAGACCTAAGTTTATGTAAAAATCAATATTTTGTGCAGAAACAACGGTTTAATACTTCATCAAGTTTATATCCAGACCACAGGCAGGTCTTCTTAGTCTTACTTCATGTACTTTGCAAGCGGGAGGCATCGGTTAGTTTCCGTAAACACACCGTCCGTCAGAGCTACATCAATACACGTGCGATGTATGCTGCTGTTAAATAGTCTGGTTTCAAAAGAAGTCTGCATAGCAATACCGCGCAGTGAACAGGCAATTTATTTGTGGAGGTAAAAACCAGACATACAAATGACAACCTCCTTCCCAAAGAATTGGGAGAATCATAGGCTGATGTAGCGGGTTGCGTGTATGGGATAGATATAACATCGTGCTTGGGATCGAGAATATTTCTTCTGCTATCAAGCTCTCTCGAAACTGGGCAAACCGATCGCGCGTAGCTACTTTTTCTTCCTGATCCAGAATTAAGTTTCACTCTTGCAAATTTATTTCATCATATAATTATTAATGATGCAAAAAATATATGTTTTTCTTTTTTCGAGAGCACGGCTTGCAGTAAAAAACGGAAGCCGTGCATCTGAAAATAGGCCGTGATTTATTTAATTTAGCCGTGCCAATCACGGCTGCACGGCTGGCTGCCTAAAAGCTTGCCGCGAAACCCGATCACCATTTGTGCAAAGATCACCAAACAACTCAAATGGTGATCAGATTTCGCGGTTGTGATTGGTCAATGAGAAATGGGCGTGGCTTAATGGATCGGTGTATTGTATATGCTGGGTTCCTTTACCTGCATTAAACAACACATGGGAGTGGGACCTATTGCTTTACGTCCCATCCAAAGGATAAAGCAATCAATGATGGTTAAGTTATTTTTTTTGTTCCACCAACCGAAACCCCCAGTGTTTGTTATGTAACAAACACAAGTCTAGTTTTTATAACAGCACATGGCTCCTATGGCTTTTACATCCCCATCGGAAGGATTAAGCAATTATGGTTGAGTGTCTTACTTTAAGGCTACACGTGTCATGACCAGGATTCGAACCCACACTCTAATAATGAGAAACAACAGAGCTGGAATCCAGTGTGCCAGACCGCTGGGTCACGACTCGCCGAATTCTGGTTATGATCATGCCCTTTAATAAATACAATCACTTGTGATCTACCTTTAATTTGCCATTTTCCTCTTTTAGTTTCAATGTTCAAGCAATACAACCAAATTATGAAAATGTCATCCAATTTGTTGGTTACATTTTAGAGAAAACACTAAAAAAATACATTTTTTGTAATTTGTTTTTGGGTGTAGGTTTGGGCTTATTTATTTTCAATGTTGCAATTAATATTAAAGCAATAATGTGGGGTCTTCAAATGCTATTCATCTACTTTTATAATATTTCAGATGTAATATTTGAATGTGAGACTGAAACTAATCAAAGTTTATTGTGAGATTATTGATTGGTTTCAACTCAA
The DNA here is from genome assembly GCA_037783415.1 of Leptasterias polaris. NCBI lineage: Eukaryota > Metazoa > Echinodermata > Asteroidea > Forcipulatida > Asteriidae > Leptasterias > Leptasterias polaris. Next base: position 3,411,129 of record JAZGTN010000089.1, read on the forward strand.
ATTTTATTTCCAATCCTATCCATAGAGGAATTAGTAGTCTGTATTATTCCACCTTGAATGTTCTCTCAGAACAATGCATTAGTTTTCTTTTGTGAAAAATGTCCTGCTCCCACTAGTTCATCCTCATCAATCTAACAATTATTTTCTGTCTCCCACAATCCACATCTACTGTACATGCCAAAGAAAATGATGTTACTTTGTTGAAAGGATTTCATGCCCATATTCATGTTTTTTTCAGTTCCAGATGAACAACCTGTTACAAGCTAATACCACCATTGTAAAAACCACTGACAGGGCTCTTCTGTAGCTTGCTCTCACAAACACAATGGCGGCTATTGACAAAATGCCTGTTCTACCATTCTACACAGCTAACAGTTTACATAGGTTTCCCTGTTGCTAAGCAACAAGGCTGAGCAACAATAGCTCATCAGAGAGCAGCATTTGGGTTGTCAATGGTGGGATCAATGGTAACTCACAACACTCCTAAATATAACCTAATAAATTGAGGCCATTGCACAGGTCATAATATAATGAATCATGACCGTATATAACACGCCTCTCTTGCTCTATGCTCTTACTAGCCTAATTCTTATCTACTGATCAAATTTAAACTGTGTTTTTACACTGATCAGGACAATACAGGGAGATTTAAGTACATGTACATGTATTACACTGGATTTTAAAAGGAATTTCATTGCAAACCATATAACTAGGTCACTGTTCAGTTCAATTCACTTTATTTCCTGTCCATACACAACATAAACAAAGCAAGATATGAATTATGATTACAGGCAAACAGTAAGCAAATAACTTTTTACATTACAGTGCAATGTTTTGAAATGGTGGGGAAAAAAATAAATAAAATATAAATATATATATACCTATGGCGTATATATATACACACATATGTGACCTGCTCTATCGAAATGAGGAATGTCTCGGAAATCACGTTTACGTGTAATTCACCATTCAAAAGTTGTTAACAATCAAAAATCTTGAAAAAACACTAAAAAACCGATTCTGCGATTTTGGTGGTATTAGGTTTAACAAAAAAACTTGATCTTTCTTGTCGTGGTCTTACCTTTAATTAAAAAGATGAATAAATCCACAAAAAGTATGTTTTCTTGAGCATGTTTGTACGCATAGCTACAAGTAGCTAGCTGTTGTTAATAACGATTATCTAAATAAACACGTCGTAAAATAATGGAAGTGGCTTTGTCTTGTAGACTTTCTTCATTGCCTGATAACTTCGGACTGAAACGAGCTACATAAATAATAATGGTATTGTTGGAAAGCCTGTGAGTTACTTGTTAACATGGTATGTATAACTCAAATTTCAAAAATTTCCGAGACATTCCTCAATTCGATAGAGCAGGTCACAAATAATAATAATAATAACAATAAATAAGCAAATGAATAAAATTACACAGATTTTGTTTGTTTATTACCCTATAGTAACAGACAGTGGATGAATCTCTTTTTTGACGATGTGGTGGCTCTTAAAAGAGCCGGTTGTTTTATGTTGACGTGATCACCGTTGATTCAAACGTTGCAGTTTCTGGAGGCCATCTGTTCCTTCGGTGAAATATGCCTGTTTCGTTGCCATCTCGCGCGTGATGAATTCCAAGTCTTCGTCATAGTTGTTGGTCTTTGAGGCGATGTAAACCCGATGGAGCTCATTTACCTCTGCTCTTTTCTTCTCCAGAGAAATTACCCCGTAATCAGTCTTGTTTTTTCGGCACCATAAAAATATAATCTAAGTACTTGGTATTTATTGTAGCTTGGCAGCAGAGGGTCAATGATGCACAGTCCATCGTGGCAGAATGATTCAAGACTACCGCTATGCCCACCGTTAGTAACTTTCACGTACACTGAAATTGACCATTGAGAGAGGAGGGTTTGATGAGAGGAGGGTATGATTTGAAATGGGCCAATGAGAAGCGGGGGCTTGATAGGACAGAATTATGCATAGTATTGTACCATCGAACAAAGTTCTAAAAGGCGACGCAGTCAGGTAGTCCTTGAAATGTATTTACACAGATTAAGATAGTTGGAGGTAAACATAAGTGAACAAAAGGAATTTGGGAGGGGGTTGGGGAGGAACAATATATCCATATAGACGATGGTGATAAAAGGCGTCAACAAAAGTTTAACCGTCTAGTCACTGCACCGCCCGAGTTTGCTGACGGAAACGATGTTTAGTTTTCCAAGACTCTTGCAGTAAATTACTAGAACTGTGGTTCAAATTTTCAAAAGACACCAATAAAAGGCTAATTATGTAGGCCCTATATGTACAGTTTTCGTCTATTTTGTAAATATTGTCATTGAATAACATTATTATTTCCAATTCGAAGGTGATAAATCCCTAGGGAACAATAAATGCCTCTCGTTAACGGCTACCGGGAATTTTCCTGGCGATTATTTTTCATAAGGTTAAAATGACACAATAGTTTTTGAAGCCTTATCTGGCATCAAATGCTCATAGTGATTAATTGCTAAGTCATTAGTTTTTGATAGTATCATCATGATGAAAGAAAATTAATTAGTTTTTTGTTACAAATGAGCGTGTTGTTGGTGAAAGCTACACAATTTCATCATCATTAGCGTTACCATCTTTACAAGTCATCTGTGAAGGGGAGTGAATTCAAAATTATTATCTAAACTAGTGCCATTGACTTGGCCAACTGGCCATGTATATTTTTATTTTTATGTTTTGGGGTGTTTTTCTGTTCTTTTCTTGTTTTATCGCAATACACAAGCTTGTGAGTTTTTCCTTCTACCGCATGTTACGGTTTATCGCTTTTGGCGGCTGGGCGGTCCAGTGGCTAAAAGGTTAACCTATCCTCGAGGTAATGAATGAAAAAGAAAAAGGGTACAAAGGCAGCTCTAGACGTCTTAACGAGACAGGTTTATGCAGGATTAACCATCCCCCTTTATTCATCGAGCCAATCGGAGCGTCGATTTGGCGTCCCTGACGATGATGTCACTTATTTTCAAATCAATTCGAGAGAAGCACAGCCAATCTGAGTCTCATATTTGGTGTCACTGACAATGATGCAATTTATTTTGAAAACAGGTGGAGCGAGCACATCCAATAGGAGTCTCGCATTTTATATTTCAAACGATACCCTTTGTAAAAGTTTAAACTGGTGTGTATGTCTTGTAGCCAATCAGAATTTCTGATTTGGCGTCCTCCCGGTGCTAATATATACCTACACAGGGACCACTCCTGTTACCATTCTACGATTAAGTTCGATACTAATTTGACAGTTCCAGTTACATCGAGACTAAACCTTCATCATATTTTTCATATTGTCTGACTTTATTTAGTACATTAAGCATGTCAGAGTGCGAAGTACTTTTGGAATTCATGGAGTTGTCTGTGGAGCAAAGAGTAGCTCTTTCTCAGCGAATGTATCAGCTGTCGATCGATGAATCCGATTGTATTTATTTTTGTAAACAATTTATCATTGGAGTAAAAACGATCCACCATAACTCTGTGTTACAAATAACGCATATATCACAGTCAATTCGATTCTTTAGAATCTAATATTTGGCCGTTACTTTTAGCAAATGAGAGACAAACATATTTCATTCTCAGCTTATTGAGATAAAAATGCACTCAAACTAACGAACTATCATTGCACCCCAACATTTTCCCTTTTTTATAAACTTGTAATAAAAAAATATAAAAATAAACAATTTGCACCATGTGTGTTGATTATCACAGGCCATTAGTGGTAGTACCTGATTAGCGTACACATTTCCTAATGACTGTGTTCATAATTTGTTCGCATAAAAGGTTTACCTATGGCATGGTGGAAGGGTTGTTGTGCATTTAACCTTTTAGCCACTGGACCGCCCAGCCGCTACTGCACCCACATCATTTTGTATGGAGGTGCTGGAATATACTATAGGACCCCCTACTTTTTGAACATAATGCCCATTGTAACATAAAACTATTCTTAACTAAGCCCCCAAATTCCTGCAATTTTTTAAAAATATTATAATAAATCATTGTTTAACTCCGACTATTTCGCCGGCGCCGCGCTCAGATCATAGAGCAAGGCTCAGATAGAAATACTTTTAAAAATACAGCCAGGAATTCGGCCATCATTTCAACTTCGTGCCACTGGTGCCTCGCTGTATCGCTCCCAATATAAAGCACGTTCGATTGTGCATCAACGGGAAAGAGGATGAGCAAACATGCGTCCGAAAATTGCAGCGTGTTTCACTCACTTCACATTTCGATCTACGACTTCAGAAGATTATCCAAAGTATAGTATTGCAGGTGAGATTTTGTTTATTTTTGTTGTGCTAAAAGCCCTTTCTCTTCTGGGTAACAATTTAACCATGTCATTTGAAGTGCGGACAAAGAACTTAAGAAGGTTTTATCCAGAGTCTCGGAGGAAAGTTTCAGATTTGCGTCCACTTACAAAAGTTACATATCGCCACCCGTATGCCCTAGTACTAGTAGCCCCATGAATAGAGCCAATCCACTCCGTATCCTTGGCCCTAGCAGTAGCACCATTGCAAACCTATTTTTGTGCCTTATGAGATTTTCAATCGGGGACATTCTCGATCATGAAACTTACCGATCGAATGCTACTATACTTGTAATAGCCCTACTGCTGATTTAAAAAAAAAAAAAACATCACAGATTTTGGGGGAAAATTGATTGCTTTTCGAGCCGCGATGTGAATTTTTGTTCATATAATTATTAACTTGCATGAAAAACCATATTTTGTCAGGTTCCCTCAACAACTCCACAACACAGTAAAATGATCACTACTGCTGCAATCTATGGGGACCAGATTGATTTTATCAGCGCGCCGAGCGCAATCAAGGTTTTGTGAAATAATCATGATATAATTAATGTGTAGTGCGCATAGATATAGAATATAATACCTAGATCGGACGCGCGTACATACGCAGGTTCTGGCATGAGTGCGGCCATTGGTCACGTGAACACGGTAAAAAGTTTGAACGCGCACTAGTGACTTATGTTTAAACTAGTGCTTTATTAGTACTGCTGAACATAATCATGGTCGGTCTTTTAGTTCGTGACTCCCTTCCTTACAACCGTATTGAATTGGCCCTATGTTATTTTAGGGAAGGAAATGAGCTTGTTTTAAAAACAGTATTAAATACCGGCAAAACTCCTAGTTCTGATGGTGTTAGTTTTGAAAATTTCAAATATTTGTCACTGATTTGTCGTGATATTTACTACGTTCGCTCAATTATTATACCTATTTTCTGGCAAGCTTTCATGAGTGACTCCAAAATACGGGATTGTTACCCTCCTGCAAATTTAAAAGGGATAAACCCCGTTTAGAAAAAACAGTTTATTTCAATTTCCGCTTCATAAAATTACATATGCTTGTACTAATGGGCGACTGAAGATTTGCTTATAGGCCTACCACATTATTCATGACAGATAAAGGGTTATGGTGGTCGCTTTATATGGTAACATTAGCTGTGTATGATATTTCTGCTCCTTTCGTTTCCATCGATTTAAACAAAAGACTCTTTTGTAAATACTCTCGTTTTTTGTTTTGTTTTTTACTTTAGTCCATCCCCCATTAATTTTTTTCAATATATTACTAGGCCTTCTCGGTTCTTGCATTAGTGGTTTTCTTTCAGAAGCATTTCAATTTGGGAGGGTTTGTGGCAAGGGGATGGCCTAAGCCATTATTTTATGTGTAGAGACTAGAATTGGCGCTAAATTATGGGGCATGACAACAGTCAGAAAGCGTTGAGACTTTTCTTCAAGGGACCCCTTAATCCATATCATAATAATGATATCTCTGGCAACAATCTCAAAACTTTATTGAACCCACAAATTTAAATTAATTTATTTTATTCCCAAACATTAGACATTAGTACCCTGTATTAATTTTTGTGTGTATGTAATGTTCATGTTTTTGCTTCCTTTTTTTTACAGGATGGGGCCTACTAAGAAGAGGCATATGGTGGTGGAAGAACTCTGTGGGAGTGTGGCATCAGAAAACTAAGTAAAACAAACACCTCATTGGGAGGCGAAATTTCCAATTGGTAGAAACAAATTCCAACTAATTCCAATTCAATTAAATCAAGCCATCTGAGCCCAATTGGATTTCCAACTGGACTGAGTTGGTCTAAGATTTTATTCTAAATGGAAATTTAGTATTCCAATATAAACCAACTCACACCAACTCAATCCAATTCTTTCAAACTGGATATGCAATTGGAATGAATTGGAAATTGTCGTAAGGGTGATTTCAGAACAAAACAATTAGTAGACTGGTACCTCTCACATGGGTGTTAAGTGTTAAGTGCCATGATAGGTAAAGCGAATGTGACTTAAAGATGAATGTATGTAATACAGGTATTATTGGAACAGTAGGCCTATCCTCCCTGAGTCTGGGATTACATGTAGATCTCAAGTGAAATGTTAGTGTCAGACCCTATGAGGTTGGATTTTTGACCAGGTTTGCTATTCAGTGTTTAAAATTGATCATCAGTGTGTTATACATTAGTTCGGCCCCACGCTTTTCGTCTGAGTGAGGAGGCATCTGTTGCATTAGAGGAAAAATCTTTGGATTGGGCCTTTTTTATTTATTGGAATTACTAAAAGTATACTGTAATTGGGATGTGGTGACAGGGTCACGGTGAATCAAATTTTAATAAATGAAAAATTGTTTTTCACTTTATTTTATTTCCACTTATTTAAATATACTTAATAATATTGTAACATCGGAACGACTTGTAAGAACCAACAATATTAAAATTAAACTTAAAACAGTTAAAATGATTTGACAACTTACCAGTGCCTTGTCTGTTTATTTTTTGTTGGGGGTTATCACGATCCTCGGAGCTTACAATAATTCACGTCTTGCTCTTCTCGTTTCTGGTTCTGAATTCCCGGTTCAGTAGCTTTATTATTCAAAAGACGGGGGTTTAACAGGCAGTGGGATATTACGTAATCAGTTAATTTAAATAACAAATAAGTTCAGGGTGGGGTGTTGCTTCTGACCGTAACAGGGGTCTTTAAGAAAGCAAGGTGAAAGAAACGAATCTACCAATATTTGTCGGAACTAAGCTGTCAATGCTGTATTCAAAAAGAACAATTATTTTTGTAGAATACACTGCTGTATTTCCTTTGTTCTGTCTAACTTGATAAATTCTTTGTGGGGGCCTATTCTTTAAAACAATTACACTGATAATATCCCACTCCAAAAAGGCACATTTAAGTGCCAAATAGTGGCTCAAATTGCACGACTGTTTCACTGCAATTACATGATAAATGTGCATAGGAGCAGTCATATTATTCTAACTCCACAACACCTGTTCCTTAAAACAACAAACCCAGACTTGAATATGGTTAATTGTTATATTTTCTCTTGCAAAGTTCAAGCAGATGTCTGTTGAAACATTTAAGTCCCATTGTCATGAGGTACAATTAGCATAACTACGCAACATCTGTTTTGCTCTAAGCCTAACTTATAAGCATCGTTTAAAAAAATGTTTAGTCATTAGGGATATAACTCAGACGTATCCCTTGCGTTATTTTTTTTTCTACAGTAGGACCCATGTGTAAATTAATCCAACCTTCCCTTGAAAGAAAACACAAATTTTCACATAAATATTTTCTTGTTTTTAATCCCAGGATTTCACAGTTGCCATGGCAATACAAAGCTCAGCTTCAACCAGTGTGATTAGGGAGTTATGTAATGGTTATTTTATATTTATTATTAAGAGTGAAGGGGGGGTAGGAACTGAAGACATTACTGACAGTTCTGTAATCTCAGAGTCCATCTTATACAAACATCTCCATGGTGACCATTTTCAATACATCTTTTACCTTTTCTTCCCACTTTCAATATATACACAATTATATACACAGCATGACATTTCTACAGACAAATTGTAAATGGAAACAAATTTACCCTTTGAATTTAAAAAAATCTTTTATAATAATTATTAGCATTTAATAAGTTATTCAATCTTTTCATCTGGTTCATTTTTTTTCTGTTGAAAACAGAATTCAAGTTTTTTAAAACTATGGAATTGTAATTGCTTTTTTGTGTTTTTTTGTCATGCCTTTTACAAACTGATCCGACTTACATTCTTTAAAAAAATATTGCTTTCTTAACATTTTCCCTAACACAGTATACTTAATTTAGAAAGTTTCAATCAAAAATTGCTTTTCTTTTTATTAAAAGAGTCTTGTTTTGTGTTTAAAAATGGTTTTTCAAAATGAAAAAACCCCAAACAAACATCTTCCTCCTACCAAAATCAGATTGTACAAAAAAAATTAGACAAGAACAAGCAAAATTGTAAATAGATGACAGAAAGTTTCCACTTTCACAAAAACACTTTCCCAATATTTAGCCCTCAAGGAAAAAAATAGTATAGAACAAGACATAGTGTCTTATTTTATAGCAGTAGGCCTATTTACAGATAATGCATGAATTTTGTAAGTGTGTACATTATTTTATTGATCAATTTCATATTGCAATGCAAGGCTATTTGTCAAACAAACACTGGTTGAGTCGCTTTGATTGATCTCAAGGGGGCTGCGCTAGGTTTCCAAATTGACACTAGACTGCATTTCGCGTCCAGCCAGTAAACTCCTGACCCCACAAGTCTATTGATCTTGTGTTTTTCAATTTTGTACAATGTAATAGTCACTGTGCTATATATTTTATACAATACAAATTATGTTTGACTGTTAACTTCGAGTCTGATAAATATCTTTCAATTCTTTTGAGTATCGAAGTGCGTCTTATCCATTTGTAAGACAAATTAGATTCAATCTTCTCTTAGTGCGTAAAACAGAGTCTACTGTATGGTTAACTGTGTGGATAGTCTCATTTTGATTCTGGAGTTGGAAAATTTTAATCTGGTCCAGTAAATGTTGTAAGCTAAAGGCCCTGCACTCTGTGCATTCTAACCCGCCCCACCCCTCAAATTCCAGTCCTGATCGTGTTCTATGTATTTTGTGCATGTTGTGAGTGAATTTGAACATCAAATACAAATTGTGACAATGAGATGGCAGTTTTAAAATCCAACATACACAAGAAATTGCAATGATGTGTTTGTCATTCATTTCAAATATCTCAATTTGTTTAATTTGTATTTGTATTTGTCTCCCGGTAACCAGTAGGCGTTAACTCTTAAATAATCAAACTTGTTTATTTCTGACAGCATTATTTTTCACTGCGATTGTATCTTGAGCAACTTCTGTAATTTGGAGATGGGGGTAATTGCCTCCTACATGTTCGCCCTCTAACCTTACAATAAAGCAGCTTTACAATTTTAACACCATGTTAAAAATCTCTGTAGAGTAGTGATGGGTCTTGGAAGAGCCAGTTTGTACCCCGGATCGATTATAAGCCCTGTTCTCAGAGCCACCACAACTAAAATGAGATTTATCCTTTTTTCCCCGTTACAGTACCCTTACAATCCGTTTCCACCATGCATAGCTCTTCATAATTAGGAAAATAGCACAGGTAATGATCTGGTTGCCGGCTGGTCGTTGTTGAGTCAAAGGCAAGGTCCATTAACAGTGGCCAGCCACCAACCAAGGTCATTACCACACAGCGAAGACCGGCTAGTCACGCTATTATTGACATTAATTAATTAATAATTTAAAGGCAAGAAAACATTAAAAATAATCAGAATTTTAGTTTTTTATTTTGTTGATACTTGTTACGTAGCTGTTCTACTTATGTTCAAGGCTCATTATTTAGGCTGCAGAGAATAAATGTTCAAGGGTCAGTGGATAATTTCCCTTTACTGTAAAAAGCTTCATGAGACTTCTTAGTATTTACTTTTTATTTTTTAATATTTAGCATTTTGCACTGTATGCTACATGGGAGTTTATTTAGTGGGGTGCACCCCTATAAATATAAATAGTTTTGCATTTTGTATGCTTTTATGCGCATACCATCTACCTTAAATTTATTGATGCATATTCTGCGCAGTCGAGCGTACGCATAGTATTCACTGCAGGTGGCACCATTGGCACCATGACAAAAAACACCAAAACAATGCAGCAATGAAAACAGTCGATTTAATAGTTCCCCTGGAATATGAGCTAATTTTGCATAAAAAACTCTTACTCAATAGCGGCCTAATATGCTTGTTTAGGGGCCTATTATTCCCTAGTTCACAGAGCCAGTCTTTGTTTAGTTATTCAGGAATAAAATAAAGTATTTGGAAGGGACGACAATTTTCAAGGGGGTTCCTTTGCAGGGGGCGACAATTTTCAAGGGGGTTCCTTTGCAGGGGGCGACAATTTGCAAGGGGGAAACTTTGGAGGGGACGGCTTTGCAGGGGGGGCGGGCGAGATGACTGGATGCTGAAAAAGTGCCACCCGGTTGAAAAAATTAGTGAATAAACAAATACAGGTTTGCTATAAAAAGTCAGTTTCGATTGCATTTTCAGCATTAGCAATGATTTATTGAACGCAATAAGAAACAATTTTGAATATCAGGCCCAGATTCTAAACTTTGAAAAGATGCCTATTGAATATTATACTTTTACACAGATAGATAATAGATTAAGATTTTGATATAAGGCTAACAAGTGAATTAAAGTTGATGTTGGATGTCTGGCACATTTACCCAATGTAAGATATACACCAGAAAAAACACATTTCATTCATTCAACACTGCAAACCTTTAATTGTATACTAAATTATTGTCAATTGTCAGAAATTTAACTGTATCAATTAATGTTTACAATTGGCAAGACGGTCTGTACATCGAGACAAAATAATACAAAAATGACAAAGTCAACCTGTAGAGCCTGGTTCATGGTTGTTAATGTTATCTGCAAGAAGACATTAAACTAGCCCAACAAAGTGTAGAAATTTCCCTCCAGTTCTGTTGATAACATTACAGTGACCGGCCTCGTGAGCAGAGTGCAGCTGAAGCACAACAAGGTACGGTGGAAATGACAGCTTTTTAGCTCAGCACCGCCAGACAACTTTCACACTTTACAAAAAATGTCTGTCAGTTCACGTCAAAGAATTGCACCTCAACTTACCGTATTTCGACTTCTCTCCATCCTCTTCACCAGTCAGCGGCACACCATCCTCCACCTTCCCTTTCTTCCCCATTATTTTGCAAGGTTTCAGCCAAAACTCAACGCTTAAAACACGACTTTTCGTAATAATATTCGGCAACTACGCAACACCCTCGTGTAAATGTTGTGCGTGCGGTACACTTTTTTCCCCCAAGGATTTTTCCGTTCTCTCGCAATCGATTTTTTCGGTGTACGTTTTGCATGACAAAGCGTGACGTCAATTTGTACACAGTTTGCCGTTGCTTAGTGCACGTTAGTCTTGGCCCAAGACGTCAGTGATCGATAATGGATAGTGTACTGCGCTCCGTTACAACTCGTTACAGCGCGCCCTCTTGTGGCTTGAATTACCCAACTTGACTAGCTCTCAGAGCTAGTCAAGTTGGGTAATTCAAGCCACAAGAGGGCGCGCTGTAACGAGTTGTAACGGAGCGCAGTACACTATCCATTATCGATCACTGACGTCTTGGGCCAAGACTAAGTGCACGTACGACCTGTGGAGCTAGCGCGGAACTTAATATTCTTGGTTTTTTATTGAATTAATTACCAATACCAGTTTGCTCTTTTGACTCTAAATTTATTTATTAGTTTCCAAGCAATCCGCACATGTTTGTTTTACACAATAAATGTTGATTGAGTGAAGTTCAATCAAATCTTGAGTTCAAGTGCACCTTTAGGATTATGCCTAATAAAACACAGATAACACATGAATGCAAAATGTATAATCCACCTAAGAATTTAACAAACTACTTTTTACACTTGCAGTCTTAACACAATGTTTAACATAAGGGGCCATTCATAATAGTCAATTTTTTCGAAATTGTTTTGACCCACCCACAATTTCGAAAAAAAAAAAAAAAAAAAAAAAAAAAAAAAATCGAAATGTTTAAACATTGACTATTCTGAATGGCCCCTAAGGAATAAGTAACTTTATAAAATGTATGAGGAATTGAAAAAAAAATCAGGTAAAAACAGAATTGTTAATCATAAAAATAACAATAAATTAGTTTCAACTTAGCTCACTGATGACAAAAGATCACCAGTGCCAATTCTCCAGAGTAGTCTTTCAGTCTGATTATACTATTTCATTTAACAATATACACTTCAAAGACCTCCAAAGTAATGCACTTGTTGCTTATTCCAAATTGCGGCAATTGATATGAGCATGCATATCATGGACAAAACATTCTGTTTCCTTTTTAAAAAAACGCAACGATCTTTTCACCTTATCAGTGAAAATGTTCTGAGGATTGTATAGCGGAATAATGAAAACTAAGGACGAAAATGAATTTGCTCAATTGAAAAACCACAGATCTATTATTCATTTTGAATGACCATTTGTTCCAAAAAAGTATTGTTGTTAGTAAAATAATGGTTTTAGTCAGAGCTCTTTTGTATAATAAGCTGCTGATATGGTAATATTTTCATAAAATTTGTCTCGAAAAAGAAAACTCATTTCACAAACTTGGAACAGGCTGAACATTTTAGATGGTTTGTGAAGAGATATTGGTGAAGATTTGTTGGTTTCTTACTCAGAGAAGAGATCATATGCAGTTGAGCTGTTGAAGAAGGAGCCTGAAGCCGTCGACTGAATTGTTTCATCGTTGGAGAAGACAGTTGCCACGGTGCTAGCAGAATCAACGAGGAAGGAAGGAATACAGCGATCAGCTACACGCCATTCCTTCGCCCCCTAACTATAAAAGTTTACCACGTTAGGTAGAGCAAGCACATCCGCGGGATCGCGGTGATGAATACAGCGCTGTGAGAAGCACTACGTCATAAATAATTATTCACGCGATCGGCCAATCGGAAAGCGGCCAGTCATTACCAGTTATTACGAGGATGTGTGTTATTTAGTCACATGTAATTCTTGGCGCGGTGGTTTTGTCAACCTCTGCCCCGTGGTATATTATATCTCTCACATGCACGATACTGGGGGTCGATCGTCGAGTCATGGATGGATACGAAGATGCATTATTTAGTAGACTGGTTCCCTCTCTATTATTTCGTGTGTTTGATAGTAAGTGCGTTGGGAACCGCACGTCTCGAAGATCAAGTAGTACATTCTCGCCTCGTGCATACACTTGCCATGTATTTTCAGCATGTGTGCCGGGAAACTCGTACATACAAGGTTGAAATACTTGGTATTCACTGCGCGTGCATCGTTTGCAGCATAGCAAGCGATTAAGTGCGTCGATTTGTCCGTCGGTGGTGCGTTGCTATCCGCGAAAGGTGAGTCAAAAAAACGTTCGGAAGACCGTCCAAATCTGCAACAAGTGTGTCAATTTTTTGACTCATGGTGGGTCTTTGGACACGCAAATCCGTCCCCACATATGGACAGTGACGCACCATCCCCGGGGGTCTGATAGTGCGTCATACAATTGATAGCAACGCACCACCGACCGACAAATCGACGCACTTAATCGCTTGCTATGCTGCAAACGATGCACGCGCAGTGAATACCAAGTATTTCAACCTTGTATGTACGAGTTTCCCGGCACACATGCTGAAAATACATGGCAAGTGTATGCACGAGGCGAGAATGTACTACTTGATCTTCGAGACGTGCGGTTCCCAACGCACTTACTATCAAACACACGAAATAATAGAGAGGGAACCAGTCTACTAAATAATGCATCTTCGTATCCATCCATGACTCGACGATCGACCCCCAGTATCGTGCATGTGAGAGATATAATATACCACGGGGCAGAGGTTGACAAAACCACCGCGCCAAGAATTACATGTGACTAAATAACACACATCCTCGTAATAACTGGTAATGACTGGCCGCTTTCCGATTGGCCGATCGCGTGAATAATTATTTATGACGTAGTGCTTCTCACAGCGCTGTATTCATCACCGCGATCCCGCGGATGTGCTTGCTCTACCTAACGTGGTAAACTTTTATAGTTAGGGGGCGAAGGAATGGCGTGTAGCTGTGGGAGCGATAAGGCAAGGGAAATTCCCTTGGTGAGAAATAACTGCGTGATCAGAGATGTTTTTACACGTGCGTGAGCAATACTGCAGTTTTCGTTTGTCAAACTCAAATACACACGGAAGTGATGGGGGATATTCACACGACTTCGACTCTGCGGGATGTTGTGCTTATAAAGATCGTGAAGGATTATCTCTCGGTCGGTAAATTTTTGGAAACAACATGAAACAACATGAAACAACAAGGATTTACAAAATACACTGACACAGGTACATGTACAGTCTCGATGTTAGTTGTCAAAACATTTGGGCTTCCTTATACATCGTCTTTGTTGTTCGTGTATTTTAGAACAAATTCACTTGCCGCCGACAAACGGTTAACCGTTTAGAAAAGTTTGAAACGGATAGTAAATTAAACGTATGGTCACAGGCTTACCTCGTATCCATCTATGACTCGACAATCGACCCCCACTATCGTGCGTGTGAGAGATATAATATACCACGGGGCCGAGGATGACAAAACCACCACGCCATGATGCACATGTGTATTGGGCTTGTATGGTGTTCTAAAGGCGACAGATGTGCGTCGCGTCGTGCCGTCGCGTCGCCTATTCCGTCGTCCACCGCGTCGTGCGTCGCGTCGTGCCGTCGCCCGTCGCGTCGTGCGTCGCGTCGTGCCGTCGCCCGTCGCGTCGCCTGTTTTTCAATTGATTTGAATGGTGTTTTGACTTATGTCGTCCGTCGCGTCTTGCCGTCGTTCGTCGTGTCGTGCCGTCGCGTCGTCCGTCGCGTCGCCCGTCGCGTCGTCCGTCGCGTCGTCCGTCGTGTCTTCCGTCGTCCGTCGCGTCGTGCCGTCGCGTCGCCCATTGTCCAATCAATTTGAAAACTTGTTTCTCCACTCGACACAGCGAAAATCTGTGTAACTGTCAACATTTTAAAAGCTTTGGGAATGCGTGTAAGGGGAAAAGCGAATCATACATGTAGCTGTGTATCAGACCATGAGATGAGACTAGTGTTCCATATTATGTGCCACTCCTTCCGTCGCGTTTTCAAATTTTTCCGTCGCGTTTTCAAATTTTTCCGTCGCGTTTTCAAATTTTTACATCGCGTTTTAAAAATTTTCTGTCGCCTTTTCAAATTTTTCCGTGTAAGGGTCGTGTTAGAACAAACTCAAACGTTTAGACGGGAAAAGGGTACAATTTATCGGTAGAAATATGTAATTTTGTACGAATACACACAATCCAAGTAAACATTTTACCTAAACAAACAGTAAAATAATAATAATTACACAGCTATAAGGTAAATAAAAGTTTTTACCCATAAAAAGGGTAACGCGGAATAGTTTTACATGTAATAAAAGTGTAAGGTTTACACAATCAATGTGTAATATTTTACATATCTAGCGTTTACATAAAATTTAGGTAAATATGTTTACTCCTAAACGAAGTAAGTTTGTAAGTTAGTCTTTGTTGTGTAAGTTTTTACCGTGCAACAAACTGGTAAAAGTTTACCTAACTGTTAGCAGGTTCACCCCCTGCCTCTAAAACATGTTTGTTTTTTACACAACTTGTGTAAATAATTTTCTGAGTGTAGGAGGAAACACTCACAAGCTTGTGTATAGCAATAAAAAGTGACATCAAAATAAAATTATAGTCTGTGGTACGCATTAATAGTCAAATCAATAGCAATCGTTGATATAAATAGGCCTACATTTTAATTTTCCCCTTCACACATGACTTGTAACAATTGTAATGTATAAATGATGATGACATTTTGTAGCTTTCACCAAAACCACGCTAATTTGTAACCAAAGAAACGAGTAATCTTCTTTTATTATGATGATACTATCAAAAAGTATTGGCTGAGCAATTAATCAGTATGAGTTCATTTTAACCCTATATGAAAAATAATCGCCTTAACAATTACCGGCAGCCGTTAACGAGAGGCACTTTTGACTTATTGTTCCCTAGGGACTTAGTTATTCAATGACAATATTCACGAAAAAGACGAAAACACAAAGGGCCTAAATAATTAGCCTTGGGTGTCTTTTGAAAATTTGAACTACGATTCAAGTAATTTACTGCTTGTATCTTGAAATCTAAACATCTTTTCAGCAAACCCGGGCGGTCAGGGACAAGGGGGTTAACAAACAATGTTAACCAACAAATCAAAAATAAAACTACATCTGCAACAATTCATATCTACGACAGTTTTGACCCATCAAAACCATTGGCTTGGAGAAAGGGAGACTCCTGTGATATAGACTAGCTCATACAATCTTACAATAAGCCACTATAAGCACGCTGACATTGGCCTAAAAGTTATTGAAATAGTATGAAAAAAACTCTTCTCCTGATATCAAGATCATGTCCTTAACCAGCACATGATTTTTCGATGACAACTTTTCAAAAATCAAAATAAGGTAGTTGCGTGTTTAACCATAGACTTTGTTACAGTCAATTCGCATACAGGCTATATTTTGCGATTGTTTAATTAGTTGGGCTGAGTTAATAAGTAGGTTAATTAAATGGGGGCGCCTATGCATAATGGTTTGGGATATAAGGAAGACAACTGTAAAGAAACATATAAGATATTATGTTTTTTCGATGACAACTTTTCAAATGAAAATTGCGTGTTTCTTCCGGACGTTAAATAGTAAATTCGCATACGTGCTAATTTATGCAATTGTTAAATTAATTAGGCTGAGTTAATTAGTAGGTTAATTAATTGGGGGCGCCTAGGCATGATGGTTTGGGATATAAAGAAGACATCTTTGAAGAAAAAAACTTAAGGTTTTATGATTTTTCGATGACAACTTTTCAAATGAAAATTCGAGAATTCGCGATTTCGTTCACACTGTCAACGACGGCCCATGACGGTCGTTGACAATGTTTTTAGGAATTTGGTGCTGGCCTAAATTTCTCGCCAGCAACAAATTTGGTGCTGGCACCAATTGAAAACGCGACGGAAAAATTTGAAAAGGCGACGGAAAAATTTGAAAAGGCGACGGAAAAATTTGAAAAGGCGACGGAAAAATTTGAAAACGCGACGGAAGGAGTGGCACATAATTATGGAACACCATACTAGTGTGACCACAAAAAACATTTTGATGGTATTAGATATGTGCATCATATAGAGAGTTTTAGAGACGGGCATGCAAAAAAAATATTAGGACCGGAATGCACTCAAAGTGTTCAAAAAGCTTTAGGTTGGATATTTAAAAATTCTCCCATGTTGATGGAGAATCAAGTACGGAGACTAAAGCTTTAAAAAAACGCAAGAGGCGTCAAGTGTATAGTTCTTAAAGTGATAGGGGGGGGGGGGTTAGAGAGGGCCACAGGGAAAACAGGTGTTGGTTAAAGGGGGGAGATAGGATGGAGGGCGTGAGAAACAGCCCATGTAGCGCTGTGTGTATGATGGCGCTGTGTGTATGATGTTTTTTGGCAGTCTCCTTTTCACACCCTCCATCTTATCCAAACCCCACCCCCCACTAACACCTGTTCCCCTTCTAGTTTTGCCTTTTCACTTAACCACCCCCCTTCCCTATTAAGAACTATCCACATATCGCCTCATACGTTCTTTAAAGCTTTAATTTCCCTACTTGATTCTCCATTAATAAGGGAAGAATTTTATAAATACTATAACTAAAGCTTTTTGAACACTGTGAGTGCGTTCCGGTAATTACTATATTTGTTGTGCTTGTCCTCTAAAAACACTCTATATGATGTTTATATATACAAAACCATCAAAATGGTTCTTTGTGGTCACACTAGTCTCATCTTATAGTCTGTTTGTACAAGGTTACACGTTTGATTCGCTTTTTCCCTACACACAAAAATTCCAAGTTTGGTGACACTTCTGTACATTATACACACACCTCAAACACATTGTATACCTGTTGTTGTATGCAATGTGTTGGCTGTGTCTATGAATCTTATTATTTGTTTCGCATCTATTTGTGTCTCTTCCCTTGTCAGCCCTCGCCCATCCTTAGTCCCCACTGTCACTGCCAGTTTAAAACAAGTACGCAATGGTCAAGTGCATACCTGTTAATGTCCCCACCCTAACATCAGTTGATCAACTGATTGACTTTTCTATTAGTTTTTGTTTTTCTATCGGGCGATCGGCAGCTCGCCATGGCAGCTTTGCTGTTCTAGTTAAATAATCTGTTTACAGTTGTGTTAAACAATTAAATGTGTCCCATTTTACCCCCACCTGGCATGTCATACGTTCATTTAAGACTTAATATGTCTTCATGTACTAATGTTAATGTTAATGTTTATTTACGGAAAAGTGAAATCACACCTGTAGCCGTGTGCAGCAAGTCATGCGTGACTACGAAAACAATTTTGATTGTATTTGAAATGGCTTAAATATACCATAAAGAGGTTTTTATGCAGGACAAGCAAAGTAAAACATGACAAAACCGGAACGCATTAAGATGATCAAAAAGGTTTTTAAAATATTGACAGTATCGAGTGAGAAACAAGTTTTAAAACTGAATGGACAATGGGCGACGCGACGGCACGACGCGACGGGCGACGCACGACGCGACGGACGACGGCACGACGCGACGGACGACGGAATACACGACGGACGACGCGACGGGCGACGCGACGGACGGGCGACGCGACGGACGACGCGACGGGCGACGCGACGGACGACGGCAAGACGCGAATGACGACATAAGTCAAAACCACCATTCAAATCAATTGAAAAACAGGCGACGCGACGGGCGACGGCACGACGCGACGCGACGCACGACGCGACGGGCGACGCGACGGACGACGGAATAGGCGACGCGACGGCACGACGCGACGCATATCTGTCGCCTTTAGAACACCATAGGCTTGGGCAAAAGGCTTGCTATGTGCAGTGTGGAAAATAAACGGCCGTCTGAGCTGGCATGTGGTGATCGCTGACTTTCTGGCGGTAAATTCCCGACCCTCGGGCAACATAAATGTTAACAAAATAATACCAACATCATTTTACACAGGCGGGGAGGGTAGGTGCATTTTTATTCTCCACTAAATAAACAAAATAAATGTTGAAATGGACATCGACGGACCATGACGTACCTCGACGGACCATGACGTACCTCGACGCACCGCTCGAAGATTTTTTTGACTGACCACTATTGGACTTGACGTACCCACAGTCACTTTTTCCGAGAGTAAAGACGCAAACTTGACGCACCATCCCCGGGGGTCTGATAGTGCGTCATACAATTGATAGGTGTATAATGTCATAAACAAAAAAGAATTCGGGTCTACAAAATAATTGAGGTCTAAATAACGCAATGGGGGAGGGGGGAGGGGGAGGGGGAGCACTGCTTGAACTTTGTTTTTAGAAGGGTAATAAACTAATAATTGGCCAAGAATCAATCAACTTAATTTTAGTATCTTTTGACTTTGTTGTGGCTCCAAGAAAGTTGTTATGAAATTACTTTTCGGCCAGGTAATAATATCACGAAAAACACCAAACAAAATTGATGTAAAATATTGTGATACAACCATGATTTTATTTAAATAAGATGCAATATTAATTGTGAATATATATAAAATACTTAAGTACTTTCAGACAACAGGTGAGTGGAAGTATTAGTGCTAAATATACAAAGATGTGAATGTAGAATATTAAAAGTGAAAAAAAAATATAATTACATTTTGCATAAACACCTGATTATGAAACGTACATTGCTACTTGCCAATCAAGACAAGGCAAGCCAGGTAAAGGTATATACTCCCCAGGGAGCTGATATGGTTTCAGGATTGATAAAAATGGCCCAGTGACCAGGGGTAATAATATGCGCCTCGGAATAGCCTAGCTAGATAGATGGCGCTTTATAAATGCTTGATATTATTATTATTATTATTATTATACAAGATTAGTAAAGAAAAAACCCATCATTGTTTCATTTTAGTCTGGAAGCTTACTGATTATGAAGTTCTTACTAGAACCATTTTTCTCTGTGAAATATTTCTCTCTGAAATGAAGTCATGTTTGAGAAAACTGTATCTGAAAACCTTAAAAACACAAAACATGATTTCAGTTGTCGAAACCAAAATTAAAGATAATGTATTTGCATGCTGAAAATTGTGCATGGTTTTTCACTACTTTCTCCGGACTCACACAAAAAATTTAACCCAAATTTTCACAGGTTTGTTATTTCATGTGTATGGTTGATCACACAAAACATGAACACGGTCTCCGACTATTTTGTCAGCTCTACCAATCCTGTATAATAACTTTAACAGTTCCCAAGAATAGACAAAAATAACAATTCCATTCATAGTTCTCAGGCAATATGGAAAGAGAGAGTTGTTTAGTCAAAAGTCAAGTTCTAGTAAATTTAAAAACTGGAGATAGGTGAAGACATTTTAATGCCTTCTTTTGCATTTAAAATTAGATAGACTAGTTGTATAGTTTTAACTGTATGTTTTCAAGCGATAGCAGAATATCTTTTTTGGAATAAAAAAATCACACAACATGATTCCAGGTGAAATTCTCTTAAATAAAAACTGATCATGCACAATCTTCATCTCATTTCACACTTACATTTTATACAAAAATCCCTGATCTCACATTTCAGACTTTAGTCTGACACACTTATGGTCTACGTCAAAATCTTTACAACCCGAACCTTAATATACTTGATTAAGTTGTAATAATTCACGTTAAAAACAAAAATTAGTACTGCTACGTGGTATTTATATCCCATTTAAAAAAGTAGCTACATAAAAGACAGAACAATTACAAATTAAAATAACACAAAATCACCTTAACAACCAAAGGCACAGACTGACATTTGGAAACGATCACCAGGAATGTGATTAGACAAAACCATTCTGAAAGAGCAGGGAAGTAGATCTGGGCTGCCTCTTTAAATTTGTGTTTCAGATCATCAGTACAACTTCTGAAAACTTGTTCAGAATTTGCATAACATTTCACAATAAATAATTTAGAGGAAGCTCTTGAGAAATGTGTAATCTATTGACCAATCGCACTAGCGTCACTGAGGCTATTGTCTCCTCATGGTTTACCATTTTAGGAGTGAAACTGCAAAGGAACATTTGCTTTGTTTAAAATGCTCATTAAAGGCACTGGACACGTTTGGTAATTGTCAAAGACCAGTATTCTCACTTGGTGTATCCCAACATATGCATAAAATAACAAACCTGTCAAAATTTGGGCTGAATTGGTCATCGAATTTGCAAGAAAATTATGAAAGAAAAAACACCCTTGTTGCACAAATTTGTGTGCTTTCAGATGCCTGAAAAAGGCTTCATGCCTGAAGTCTTTTTCAGATTCAAATATTTTAGTGAGAAATTACCTCTTAAAAAAAAACTACGTTACTTCAGAGGGAGTCGTTTCTCACAATGTTTTATACTATCAACAGCTCTCCGTTGCTTGTTACCAAGTAAGTTTTTATGCAAATATATATTTTGTGTAATTACCAAACGTGTCCAGTGCCTTTAAACTGTATCCAACTCCCAAAATGGAGCTTCCAAGATTTACAGTTTAGATGACATCCCAACCAAGGTTTACTAACCAATATTGCTGCATCTTCCCTCAATGAATTTGAAATTCCTTCATGAATTTGAATTTGCTTTGCGATTAGAAATGATTTACAACTATTTGATGCAAGTGGTCAACTAAGATTAGCCAATGAGCTCCGTTGAAATTCTTAATCACTGCACAGCCATCTTGTTTGTCTCCATTTAAAATCACAGATACCAAAATGAGACTGGAAGTAAAGTCGTCTGATATGATATCCAACATATTGTATTGTTACTAACTTAATGGAAAACAACATCAGGCTACTATGAAATAATAAAAAGCAGCTGAAAGCTGAATTGCGTGTTCGAGAAGCAGGCATGCAAGGGCGCCTTTGGCAGCCAGCCACATCAACCCATTATGACCACGGAGCACAGCCAGAGATCGAAAGTGTCTGATTTTTCCCGAGGGAGGAAAACCGGAGGGCCCGGAGAAAAACCCTTGTGGCACAGCAGAGAACCAACGCACAACTCTACTCACATATGGCCTTGGCCGGGTATCGAACCAGGGTCACCTTGGTGAGAGGCGAGCGCTTTACGCACAAGCCAACCATGAGCCTATTCTGTGTATGTTTGGTTTGCGGTAACACCATGTGTATATCTACTTGCTGGGTAGATTAAGTTCTGCATTAACATTAGTGTTAGAAGGTAACATTTTACATTTAAAAAAAGTGCTTAAAAAAAACCCCCACCTCCACTGTGTGCATTCGATTATCTTCCCTAACTTCCCAGGCTAAGTCAGCCGAGTGGGCCCGGCTGAGAAGGGCTATGTCAATGTTCTTTAATTAAAAATGTTTACAAAATATTGTTTAAAAGGGGTTTTTTGTGTGTCAAAATAGGTGCCTACAGTTTTTGTTTTGAATTATAGTGACTACCACCACCTGCCAATTTTCAAAAGCTGTTTAATAATAATTTGATGAAAAGTATTTGATGTCGCTGAACGCTGTCATCTTTTGTGATATCACCAACCTGGGTCTTACTCCACTAACCCACTTCACCCGTGGCCGACTGAGGCAAGAGCTGCCCAAACGACACAGGGAGACCCAGACTGACTCAAGAAAGCTACTCAAATGCACTCAATATACAACAAACAAATAGAGAAGCACAACTTCCCTACCTCTAAAAAATTAACATTTGCTTTTTTCTACAATTTACATAAAACAACAGAAATATACACTTAAAATTCTTTACAATGCCTCTATACACAAGTTGTAAATATAAGAAACTAAACCCTATCCAAGTTAATACCATCGTTGCATACCTGTCAGAACCCAACTCATCAAAGATAGTATAATCATATCAATGCTCACAAGGTACCAGACTGTTTCCTTCTTTTGTTTGATTTAAAGGCACAGTACACGCTTGGTAATGACTCTGAAAATTAATGGCAATAAAAACTTACTTGGTAAGAAGTACAGCAGCTTTGGATAGTATAATGCATTTTGAGAAACTTTTCACTTCGAAGTACTACAGTTATGGAAAAATATATCACTTTTTATTCCCCAAAATGTGAATCTGAGAAGCGTTTCTGTCAGAAACGCTTCTCAGACTGTATTCCTATGGGGAATATTCTTCCTGCGTAGAAATATTCGCTCCGGTTTTTCGGTGATATCTCAAAAACGCGACCACCTTTTGAAGTGAAATTTTCACAGGTTGGTTTTATTGTATGTACCTACATTGATATAGGATTAACACAATCAGTAGGCTCCAATTACCAAAGGTATACAGCACCTTTAAGAATAGGACTAAGGATCGATCACACACAGATATTACTCTTGTATTAGGAATGAGCAAATTTAGTCAAACAGAATTACACATTTTCCCACAAAGTTTCTTACCTGGATTACTGCAACATTAACACACACAAAATATAAATATATTTTTTATATGTAAAAAAAAAAAAAAAAAAAAAATGTTATACAAACAGGAAGATGATTAAAATTGACTGTGTATTAGCAATGATACGTCCCTTTGAAGTGGTTGGTTTATGTGAAATTGTGCATAATTGTATGCTCAATGCTACATGACGGAAAATTACTTGGCATATCTGCTGCCACCTACAGTCTCTATGCATTCCACTGACCTAAACAATTTCAGCCTTATAAGGGCCCGATTTCTTAGAGCTTCTTAAGCAGAAAATATCGCTTAACAATTTTTTCACTAAGCAGAAATGAGCAGGATACCAGTCACAAATTATTCATGTAACCCTGGATCAGAGTACCACATTATCCCACAATGAGGCCTCGTGTTATGCTACTAGTGTTTATATTCAATAGTAAAGTTTAAAAATAGACGGAAGCCGTGGTAAAAAATAAAACCTCTTTCGCTGTGTACCAAGTTTGCACATCAAGTATCAGTGGTTCCCATCCTTGAATGGTTGCCATACAGTTACCATTCGCACTCATCTTCATCTTCGTTTTCTGTCATAGGCTTTTTGTTCTTCTTTCCACAGATCTTCATCATTGACATGGACATGTAGTAAGGTTTCTCAGCTGAACCGTCATGTCGCTCCAGATCCTCCACTATATGGCAAAAGGATAACAACTTATGTCAAAGGTCATTCCAATCATATAGACCTTTCCATTGTTGGAAAAACAAACCGCCCTGGTTGGCCGAACGTTATAAAAACATTGAATGTGTTAAACAGATAATATGACCCAATTCAACACTTCTGCAAACTTTCATTGAAAAAAAATACATCCCATGACTGGTTGCTTTGTTTCCAACAAATTCAACACTATTTCGGAATATTTGAGTAACATTGTTAAAAACTGTGGCTAACTGTTTTTGTTTTGCATTTATGGCTTCCCATAGTTTTCCAAACTCGGTCTATGAAGGACAGACGGTGCAGCAAAGTTTGGGTAACTTGAATGGGTCAAATTACATTTGACCATAGCTATTAATGTACAGGAACAAGCTGGTTGCAGCATACACAAAGAAAACAAGTTTGAGAAAATGTTGAGGAAAGTTGGCTTGACACTCCTTGTCAGTTGTACAACAAGTGAATGATGTTTGAACTTACGGAAGCAGAGGAACAAGGTATCTACAGCCATGTCGAAGACGTTGAAGAAACATTTAGCAATAACGTAAACACCCAGCCCCATCACCTGTAATGAGAAACAAGTTGAAATGCATATGGGTTTTGAGGCATTGCATGGTGAGGTATCAATGTATATTTGGTTTGCGGTAACACCATGTGTACATCTACTTGCTCGGTAGATTTTGTTCTTTGAGAACTTGTCTTGCTATTTATTCTACTGCCGCAGAGTAGATTATTCGGAATTCGGGAGACTTCTCCGGTCTGAAAAGAACTGTCCTGCTTATTAACTACTACCTGGGCGGAAGGTAGGAAATCAGCTCAGCCACGACCTGCCATCCAGCAAAGTATATGAAATACTTCTTTAGGATAATTTCTTTATTCAGGAGTATCACTTGAAAAGAAAAAGAGTCCCTTGTTGCAGGTCTTGGTGTACGGAATATGACCCTTCTTTAAGAGGATGATTTCTTAAGCCATGACACATATACAGATATCATTACTTACAATTACAGTACAAACATCACGATTTTAATTCTATACTTCACAATTTTGGAAATACCACAGATGTGTTTTTTAAAGATTTTTTTCTCTCATAAAATATCGGATTGAATTTTTGTAAAATACAAGGGAGAGGAACCTAGCTGAAATTAAGACAAACTGAAATTTTCTCCAGTTTGCATTCACTGATTCTGTTTCATTATTTTCAAGTAATGCAATACAGTTTGTTGTTAACAGTGAAGGGTACACGCAAGCACACTGATTCAAGATTGAGTTGCCAGTCTACTTACAATAATCACAACCCAGTAATAGTTAACTTCAGGTACAGTCAGGATACCAGACACCCATGTGATCTGATTTGTGAAGAAGAAGAAGGCAGCGACTGATACACCACTGGTAATACACAGGATACCGAGCAAGAGTAGGAAATCCGTGATCTTGTTGATGACGGCAACTCTGTCAAGACAATCAGACAGGGACAAACATAAAATGATTGAAGGTTGGGGAAGAATAAAGTTGTAGAATTACAGACAACTATATGACCCAACATCAACACTTGGCTACCAGATCTACCCAAACCATTAAGCAATATGTAACAGACAGTTGGAGTCATTAACTGTATGGGACACCAACAATTATCACAAACTGCACGTTTGCTAATATTGTGCAATATTGTGGGCTACAAAAGCCAACAAACTTTCACAGAGTTCCACAGATTATAGGTTGTAAGATGAGACCCTGAAGTATTTCACACGGATTTAATTCAGTCAAGGTAGTTTAAAATCTGGTTTCTACCAGTTTATAATAAGACGAGGTACTACTAGTTTGTGCATGATCCAATTAACTCCACTGTTTGGAAAAGAAATTACATAGAGTTAACAGATGTTAGTTGCCAGACGAAAAGGATGTGTATTTTCATCTTCTTTCTTTAATGAAGCTTTCCCGTAATGTATAATATCAACTGTAATATGAACTGCAAGAAACTGTAGAACTATTACTAGCTGCTAACCTCAGCATACAAGTTTGTTGGGCAATAGTTTTTGCTATAACCCTTAAGAGACCATTCAGATCTTTAGAATTTTCACCATACGCCCAGTTATGGCTGATACTGCTAAGTTTCTGACACAATTTTTTCTTGTAAAAGTGCCTTAAAAAAAACCCCCACATGAAACAGACATTCTGTTTTGTTTTCAGAAACACAGATACTATGGTAACATGGGAAACGTCAATTCAGGGCGTGACATTTACTTTAGTCTTTTTGGTTGAATGGAAGTAGCTCAAATCTTGCAGCCAATTGCGGCCGCTATGGGCGTTTTGGTACAAGCCGTCTCTGGCCGCTGTGTAAAGGGTCAACAGCTATGAAACTAGCCCCAAGTGTCCAACTAACATTCTCCAACTCACCTGACAATGTTCCTCATGAGAAGGAAGAAGGCATTCTTAGCTGAACTGCAGAAATTCTTGCCATAAATAGCAATCTGTAGAAAATAAAAGACAACATTTTAAAAACCATTGAATCTAGCCCAGAGTCAAACTGAAACAATGACAATATTATTTGTCACTGCTACACTCAATCCAAACGTAGTAATGAAATAGAAAAAACAGACAAAAGCACTGACCCAGTGACTAGATGATTGTAACAATAAGCAACAATAAACCCCTCGACCAAAGATATTGACAGAATAGGGAGACCGTCAACATAGCTAGGGCTAGATATCTCAGAAGGCAGAGGGCCGGCACGTTAATCAAGAGGTCGCAGGTTCAAATCCCACTCTAGTAAATTTGTCTTTGTTCAGACCCAAATCAATCAAAAGAAATCATTTGTTTAACTTTTGGTTTTAACCCTTATCCTGTTGTGTAAACAAGAAGTCAGTTGAGGAATTTTAAATCCTAACAATTGCTTCCAAATTGATTCAATACATGACCAGTTAATTTTCTTTTCCACTACATTTCTAAAGAACCACATTATCCCAAGAGGGACAAGGCACATAGCACATCTAGAAATTTCTTCTGGTACAATTTTATCATTGCACATTCCAACATGTGGCGTGTCTAGTTCACCGAACCTAGGCTCTGGTGTTGTCAGCAGCAGAGTGTGGGTTCAATACCCGGTCATGACACTTGTGCCCTTGAGCAAGGCACTTGATCAAAAATGCTTCGTAAAAAGGTAGTGCATTCTGCTTTACCAGCCAGGCTCCTAGTAGATGATACCCATGCCTCCATCCTTATGGACTGTGAAGGTACCCCTGTTTCAGCCCCAGGAGTAGGACTAGGTGGCAACGTGCCCCTGGTGGCAGTTGATTTCGGATATAGCCCAAATCAGTTAAGTGTAGCCCTATCTCGAAGTGGCCGTCCATAGACTTGTGATATTAGGCGATCTCTCATAATTTTTTTTTTAAGTTTCAAAGAATCAAGTACTGACCATGATGTATGCATTCTTATTCAGGAACTTCATGAATTTCTCCAGACACCAGAAGCAACATTTGAGACACTTCAGTATAAATAAAACCACCTTGTTCTCTTTTCCTGTAAAACGAACGAGGCACAAAAAAAATAAAAAATTATTTATCACAAGAACTTGAGACTCAAGTGGAATCTTGTTACCAATTTGATAAACCTAACCAGCCTCCGCCCAATTTCATGGCTCTGCTTACTGCCGAGTTCTGCGTTGTGATCACCATTCTCAGCTTACCGAGCAAGCGCTGAATTTCTGCGCTAGCTGTGTAAGCGTAGAATGCCTAGTAACGTGGACTACGCAAGCGCACAAGCAAAAATTCCCTGCTAACCCGTGAAATACGCTTAACGTTAGTGCGGAATGCCCTGCTTCCGTTAGCGCTGATTCTTTGCTTACGGTAAGCAGAGCCATGAACTTGGGCCCAGATTATGTATGACCATTAAGCCATTTGTGAGTTTGATTTTGAATAATCGGACCATGGTTACTTTGAAACTTACCTTTTTTGAGTTGTACCTCAGCGTACTCCAACAAGACTCTTATCATCTTAATAATAGCAATGATCAGAGATCCAAAGGCTATTGATCCCAGATGATACCTGTAATAAATCAATCATCAATCAATTCATCAATTGAATTCAAATTTATCCAAAATCAATCAATTCAGCATTAATCCATTCATTAAATCTATTGATTTTTAAATCATGATATCAATCGGTTCATCAATCGATCATTTCATTGCAAATTGATCCCAAATCAAGCAATTCACTCATCAATCAATCCAGCATTAATCCATTCATTCAATCCATTGATTTTTAAATCATGATATCAATCGGTTCATCAATCGATCATTTCATTGCAAATTGATCCCAAATCAAGCAATTCACTCATCAATCAATCCAGCATTAATCCATTCATTCAATCCATTGATTACTCATCAATCGAAGAAATCATTACACGAATCATATATCAAGTCAAACAATCATAAAAGAAATTTATGTGCCCAATTTATTTCTCAGTACTTTTACTCAGTGTCACACCCACGAACACAAGTGTCACACCCCCCAAAACAGGATTCGAACCCACACTCTGAGGACTCAGCTACCAGAACTTGAGTTCGATGCTCTAGACCTCTCAGGAACAACATTGCACATGGTTTAAAGGGTGTATACAACATTGGTAAGATTGAAAAGATAAATGTTCACAGATTTGCACATAACTCACATGGTGTAAAGATGGTCATGGTGGAAAACTTCCCTTGAAATAGTTTTGCTTGAAATGCCATAGTTTTTAGGAAATGAGTAAAACATTAGTCTTTATCCTGCAGGATAAAATATGATGTTTGAAAAAAAGTTAAAACATATAATGCGGTTTTTCACTGTTTTCTCATGACTCTGAAGACCGATTGAGCTTAAACTTTCACAGGTTTGTTATTTCATGTATATGTTGGGTCACATCAAGTGTGGATACAGGTCTTTGGCAATTACCAATGTTGTACACACCCTTTAAGGGAATTTCTCCATGCTAGCGTATCAGAGTGATAAGAGACTCCAACCTACCTGAGAGCACGGTAGAGTCCTCCCCATAGAGGTAATGTGGGGATATCCTGAGGCTTATGGTACGCCCAATAGTAAGAAGCAAATGCCCCAGAGAGGGCCACCTGACCCAAGGCAACGACAAACTCCATCATCCAGAAGAGACCAAAGAGGTTATAGAACTGTAGATAGATGATGTAGTCTGGGAGTTTGTAGGACATGAACAGGCAGGAGGCACCAGTCGCATTATTGAATGTCTACAAGAGGAAACAAAGTATACAAGAGTCAATTCAAATAGATAATCATTTCCAACTGGATTGTCGTTATTTCATTCATTTCAATTGAATTCTATAAAATGTATTTGCAAACAACTGTAATTCTACATGTAATAACTGAACAAAATAAAATAAAAATAAAAAATCCATCAAAATATTACATATACATTTTTAAATTATTTATTAATATCTGCCGCACACACAGAACCTCATCATTCAATTGATGGAATACGCTTCACATTTCATCAAATTTAAAAAAACAAACTTTGAGTTAATGCCAAAACATTTGATGTGGTTCAGTTTATAAATGTGTCAGGCACCAATTTTATGACCCTGCTCAACATGGATTTCTACCCTTATGGTCACCATTCTCCGATTACAGTCAACGCAAAATGTTCTGCGCAAACTGTGAATGTGAGTGCTTATTAATGAGAAGTACGCATGCGTAAAAGCAACAATTCCTTGCTAACCTGTGAAAAACACTGACAAAAAGCACTGATTTGTCCGCTTTTGTAAGTGTTGATTTATTTGCTTATAGTAAGCAGATTTCAGAATGTTTGCATGTATAGCACAAAACATACAAGCAGTGCAAGCAGAGTGCACCAATGCAGCGGAATCAAACGCCGATTCACAAACACTTTCACCCCTTCACCTAGGTCAAACAACAAGGCAGTTGTAGACTCACCTCTGGCGTACAAGCAGTACCATTTGTCTGGTTCAATGAATTTATTGTTGGTGCATTATAAACCACGTAGTTGGATTCATGAGACGTGGCCAAGAAGCTAAGTAAATATCGTCAAGGAACACTTTAGGAATTTGAACAAGGAGAAACAAAAAGCTAGAGAAATTGTTTGATTTTTTGGGGGGAAATTAAGTTATTGTTACTTTACCCCAATCTCATTTGCTGTGAGGTCAGGCCTGGAATTACACAAAGGCCAAGGAGGTCAGGGCCTCTGTTGCCCTTGTCTTGGCCTTGGTGCCCCTTCAAAAGTTTCCCATAGACTTTAAGATTTTCCAAATGGAAGTGCCCTTTGCAAAATGAAAATGGCTTTGCCCTCTCAAAGATGAAATTCCAGGCCTGTGAGGCCCTTGCAAATCTACAAAATTCAAATTCCCAAGAGCACGTTATGAGAACAGTAATCGTCTTTCCTTAGTTTAGTCATAGAGCAAGGACTTCTATGGTTTAGTCATGGTTTTTATTAAGAACAAAAACCTTATTGCATTTACAAAAGATTTGGACATTAATATCGCAGCAGTGTACTTGCTTCAATATAAAAACCAGCAGACTATGATAAAGTGCAAGGTATAGTTATCTCGACAACCCACGTCGGATGGGACGTTTAAAAGCCGTTGGTCCCGTGTGTTGTGTAATGCACGTAAAAGAACCCAGTGCACTTATCGAAAAGAGAAGGGGTTCGCCCCGGTGTTCCTGGTTTGATTGGCTGCATATTGCGCCACAGCACCTTTTAAACCATTACATGGTGCTATGTAAAGGAATAGGTCTCATACTTAGTAGTTCCATATACCTTGCAGGAAAATACTGACTGTTGAAGCGCCTTGAGTGTCACTGAGTGATGGATATGCGCGCTATATAAGAAGCCGTTATTATTATTATTATTATTAACATTCATCCAAACCGTGGATGATTACTAAAGGATACACAGCAATAGTTGCCCATAATGTGATGATGATAACTTGAAATAAGAATGGAATAATGGGCCATAGCAGCGTTGACAACATCGAACCAACCGCTCTGTAAAAAACAATCAGATTAAAGATATGTCGGACTTTTTACCAATCCTGTTCACCTTGGCGTCTATTATCATTTTTAAATTCAAGTCCAATTATCATGAAAGGTCAAATTCAATTCCAAATATCATGAGAGGTCAAATTCAATTCCAAGTATCACGAGAGGTCAAATTCAATTCCAATTATCATGAGAGGTCAACTTCAGTTCCAAATATCACGAGAGGTCAAATTCAAATCCAATTATCATGACAGTTCATTTCAATTCCAATTATCATGACAGGTCGAAATTACACACAATAAATCAACAAAGACCGTGTACAGAAGTTTCCAGGGTAAACATTGAAACATTTGGGTGAACTTTCAAGCATGTTTGAAAAATTTACATCACCATATGCCTTTGTTTGATTCCAATGATCTAAACAAGCAATACATCTTCCTCAACACGTCTTCCCTGATTTAATTTAAAGAGTAAAAGGAAAGACAAGTGTGTGGGATGTAGTGTTTGTAAAGATAAACACGATGAGAGCGGAGTGTAACTTGAACAAGAACTTATTACAACTCAACTCCACAAAACATGGCGCATGAAAACAAGCATGGGAAGTATAGAGCGCCCTCCAGCATTGCCTTAAAGGAATTATACAGGATTGGTAGAGCTGACAAAACAGTCGCAAACAAAGTTCATGTTTTGTGTGATTAACCATATACATGAAATAACAAACCTGTGAAAATTTGAGCTCAATTGGTCATCGAGGTCACGAGAAAATAGTGAAAAGAGACCTTATGTGTTTTCTGTTTTTCAAACATTGAGTTTATTATCGCGCGCGATAAAAACTATTGTTTTACTCATTTCTCAGAAACGATAGCATTTTAGGCAGAAATATTTTAAGGAACCCTTTCTACCATTACTTACTTTAAATCATGTAAGTTATGTGTGAATCTGTGAACATTTGTGTTTTTCGATCTTACCAATAGTGTACAGGGCCTTTAAGGAAAAATAAAATACATGAATGGGCATAGGGTTTTGAAAACACAGCATCGCAGACACTGTCTTTGTGGATTTTTAGTAGAGAAGCCTTTGAAGGCTTCTCTTTTGTACATCGGTAATTTGTTTTTAACTCAAGTTTCATATCTTAGATTTAAACATCTTTCCTGTATTTGCTCACATTTCTTTGCATCAATACGATTAAACAGAGCAAGCACTTAATAAGGGAATTTGTCGTTCCAGATTTTCATTTGTAACAAGCAGTTTTGTCTAATTCAAAATCCATTACCTGCTAGATTCCTTGATGAGCTGTACAGCAATACGAATACGTGCACACAAACACAAAGTGATTAGCATGATAAGGAGCAACAGAACAGACAGAATAATACCTGGAGAAAAAGAAATCAAAACAAATAAATGAACTGACCCTCCTCCATTCCTGACAGGCACCTACTGCAACCAAACATAGAACATTGCAGTCTATGCCGATCAGTTGGGACATTGAAGGGAAGGTATTCATTTTGTAATCACTCTTAAAATTAACGGAAATAAAAACCTATTGGTTAGAAGCCTATACAGCAGCTTTCGATGGTATAAAGCATTTTGAGAAACATTTCACTTGGAAGTTTTGTGGTTATGAAACAAGAAATCAGTTTGTATGCCCCCAAATTTGAATCTGAGAAACATTTCTGTCAGAAACGCTTCTCAGATTGTGTATTCCTATTGGGGATTACTCTTCCTGCGTGAACATATTCACTCCGGATTTTCGGCGATACCTCAAAAAAGCGACCACCTTTTGAAGTGAAACTTTCACAGGTTAGTTTTATTGTATATATCTACATTAAGATAGGATTAAAACAGTTGAACGCTTCCAAAAACCTAAAGTATAGTTTGCCTTTAAGCCGTAGGTCCTAAGAATGGAAAGTGTAAAAGTCATCAAGACATTGCTTTCCCATAAAGTATTGACTATTCTGAAACACTCACCGAAAGCTAGCCATGTTTTCTGCAGTCGTAGGAACCCTGATAACCCACTGACAAAGGCTGTTACACCACTGCTCGGATTCACTACACCATTGCTCATAGTACCAGTCTCCCCCAGCTGTAAATACTGCTGCCAGCAACAATAGATACCTTAAACAATAGAAAAAAACCCAATTTAAACAAAAGATCATCAAGACACTGAACTGTATCAACCAAGGACTTAATAGGGATCATGGTTTCCTGTCCCACTACTGGGAATAAATACTCCATATCACCTACTCCAACCATTGTTATTGAATTCATTCACCCGTAACTTTCTTGTATATATATACCACATGTATTTGACTTGTCCCCTTCATTGCATCTGACAAGTAGTTGTTGCTACGAAAGCTCATGCAGTTTTTAATGTAATTTGTTAGTCATTAAGTGCAACCACTATCGTCATTCATTTTAATTTATGTAATTATTGCACTGGGAGAAAAAGAATATAATTTGTATTTTGTCCCCTTACACCAATGTGTAATATGCCTTGTATATAATAATATAGTAATAATTTATTGATTTATATTGTGCCCATTCCATAAAATGTAAACAATCGCAAAACAAAATAATCAACAGTAATCAAAAGCAACAACAGCAAAAAAAGACAATGATTAAAAAGCTAAAAACTGGAAAACACAAAATAATCACAATAATATCGTACACTCAAAGTACTTTCATAATTCCACAGGTATAAAGCTAGGGTGGGATTCGAACCCATGACACCTCATTGTCTGTTTTTAACCTCATATGACATCACATGTTTAAAGAGCCACAGAGCCTCTGCCTTCCTGCAGGCGTGATTTGTAAACCAGGTAAATGTAGCCCTCACCTTGAAGTGGCCGTCTGGTCTTGTGATGTAAGGCAATCTCTCATAAAAAAAAAATTAAATCAAAAATAAATCTTTGTATTATAAGAAAGCGGTCAGTTCTCACCTGCTCCTAAGATTGCCCAGAGAGCAAAGATACTGAGCCATGTCATGAAGCCAGCCAACCAACGCATCACAACAATCCAGACCAAGGCAAGGACCATACCTATGGTTAAACCACTGTAACAAACAGACACAAATATTAACACAACGTTGTGCTTGAAAGAAGGAAGCAACAGCTCGCAATCAGCACTTACATTTATACACGCAATGCTTATAATAGTTATCACGTACGCGCGTGGAAAATGCGGAACAATATAGCACCTCTGCCTCCCATATCCAACGAGGCTGAAGGACGAAACGGATATGGGATGCAGGCGTTCAATATTTTTCCGTATTCCACTCGCGCGTGCGTGATAACAAATTATCTTCAAGCAAACTTGACGTGTAGCTTAAATATCATAACACGCAGAGTTAGCTTAGCACGTAATAGAACAGGGTTTTTAATACAAGCCCTGCAATATAGGTTTATATCACACTCTTGTTGCTATGGATCGACCAATCAAAATGGAGGATAACGTGTAATGTTCTAGCCTATCCATTTATAGTAGTGGTAGAACCTGAAGACTAACCTAAATACAAAAAGCTGCATGCGTTTCAGATGCAATGAAGGAGACAATCTTAATGACCTCTTTACTGCATCAGATGAAGTGGTAGTCTTGGTGCAAGACGTAGTTGTTCATTATCACGCAACTATCGCGATTTAGCGCTCTGCGCCGTGCATATTACTATCGAACAATAGTGGGCGCTGTTGGGAAAACTTCAAGTCGCGGCTTCCAGAGAACGCCCCCTATCGGTGGAATAGTCGCGACGTGTGTAGTGCTTAGTGTATGTAGGCCCAAGGGTTGTATGGTTTTACTAACTCAACAAGAACGTCTTGCACCAAGACTAATGAAGCGGTTGTTATTACCAAAGCACATACAGGTTTTTGTTGTTAAGTGTTACCATTATTGTTTTATCTACCAGACTAACATGGCCAAGTCTAAATATGCCAAGTTGTACATGTTAATAACAATTGGGTTGGTTAAGACAGGTTATGAGTGACAACACTCACATAACAATTGGGTTGGGTGTGGGTTCGAGTCCCAGTCATAACACTTGTTCCCTTGAGCAAGGCACTTAACCATAATTGCTTTGTAAAAAGTTGGGAAGGTAGTGCATTCCAGCTCTACCAGCCAGACTCCTAGTGGATGATACCCATGCCTACATCCTTAAGGACTGTAAAGGGGGTAACCCTGTTTCAGCCCAAGGAGTAGGTGGCAACGTGCCCCAGTGGTGGCAGCTGATTTGGGTTGATAGTCCAAATCAGTCAAGTGTAGCCCTCACCTTGAAGTGGCCGTCCATTGCCTTATGATGTTATGTGATCTCCCATACAAAAATATATTTAACAAATAATAATAAAAAGCTACGAGTGACTTCACTTACATGAGAATTATGTACCACGATGAAACAAAGTCCTGATACACAACACTTAAGACAGACCGCAAGTTTAAGAAGTTATCAGCAGCCCTATAGATAAAAGAAACACAGAGCAAACCAATTAATCAATCACTTTAAAATGTAACAAGTTAAAATCAATTTGAAATACTGATCAGTAGCGAGCAGAAAACTTTGGTGAGAGTCAATCGCATCTTGACCCAGACCATCATTTGTCACAGGTAGTGGACACTATTGGTAATTACTCAAGAAATACATGACCATAAAAACTGATTTGGTTATGAGCACCTGAGAGCTTCTGACAGTATAAAACATTGTGAGAAACTACTTCCTCTGAAGTAATGTAGTTTTTCAGAAGGAGATAATTTCTCACTACAATATTTGAATCTCAGAAAGGCTTCAGGCATGAAGTCTTCCTCAGGTATTTGAAAGCACACACAATTCTATGCAACATGTTTTTTTTTTCCTTTTCATTTTTTTCTTGCAACTTCGATGACCAATTGAGCCAACATTTTCACAGGCTTGTTATTGTATGCATATGTTGGGATACACCAAGTGAGGATACTGGTCTTTGACAATTACCAAAAGTATATCCTGCCTTTATAAGGAGTGTGAGTGCATTCTCCTCTGTTCTCCTGACCTTGATGAACTGGTGCAAAAATAACACTCCTTAAAACTGAAAGTGGATTTTGCAAAAAGCATTGGGGGATAACAAAAGAATGTTTTTCATAGCCAGCAGGAATGGTGTACCAGTGCACATCTAGCGTTTATTTGCAGCAATCTGGTACCTGGATATATGAATTTGTCAGAGGTAGTTATACTTTTGTTGCAAAATCTTGTTTCAGTTTCAGGTTTTAGTCTAATGTGTGAAATGTTGTCCTGAGGCAAGGAGGGAAGTTTACAGCTCTCATTGTGTTTATTTAAATGAAGGACTGTTCAACCATATCAATAGTGTGACTTCCACCTCCGTGTTAAAGGCACTGAACATGTTTGGTAATTATCAAAGACCAGTATTGTCACTCGGTGTATCCCAACATATGCATAAAATAACAAACCTGTGAAAATTTGGGCTGAATCGGTCATCGAAGTTGCAAGAAAATAAAGAAAGAAAAAACACCCTTGTTGCACAATTTTGTGTGCTTTCAGAAGCTAAAAAAAGGCTTCATGCATGAAGTCTTTTATTATTTTAGTGAGAAGTTACCTCTTTCTCAAAAACTACATTACTTCAGAGGGAGTCGTTTCTCACAACGTTTTATACTATCAACAGCTCTCCGTTGCTCGTTACCAAGTAAGTTTTATGCTAATATATATTTTGAGTAATTACCAAACTTGTTCGATGCCTTTAAATGTTCACAACTGTTCACAGATATGTAAAAAGGGCTATTTTTACTGAGTTGTGTATGTGCACAGCTTACTCAGAGTGAATTTATAAATGTTCACAGATTTACACATTTAACTTAAATGATGTAAAGATGGTCATGGTGGAAAACTTTTCGTCAAATATGTTTGCTTGAAATAATATAGCTTTAAGAAATGATCAAATAAAACAATTAGTTTGAAACGTGTGAATTCAAAACTTAATGTTATAACACATTTGTATTGAGCAAAGATATTGACAAAATAAGGGAGACCGCCAACATTGGGCTTGATTGTTCAGTTGGTAGAGCGCCCGCACGTTAATCCGGAGGTCGTTGGTTCAAGTCCCGCTCTAGTCAATTTTTCTTTGTTCAACCCCAAAACATTTGTATTGGTTACAATTCACCTCAACCTTACAATGACCCGAGGAAAGTTAATCTTGTGAACTATTAAAGTTTGGGAAGTCAGCCTTGAACTGCATCCTTTGTTGCTAGAATTTATATTTGCAATTTCTAAGAAAGTAGTAATTCACATACGAAATGCATTGCTTTACACAAACTTAATACAAAGCACTGCTTAGGGTTAAAGGTTAACTGTTTAAGTTCTGCTTGAGAATTTTTCAATTGCTGAGTGGTTCACTTACGTAATAAATGTCGCTAAGAGAGTTTCATTAGACAAGTCTTCACCTCCAACAGTCTTGATTAAGGACAGGCTCGTTGTTAAGATGTCCTCAACAGAGATACTGCTGTTCACCAGGAAAGCTGGGATGCATCGGTCTGAAACTGATGGACAAGAATTCAAACAAAAAATGTACCATTAAAGGCACTGGACACGTTTGGTAATTACTCAAAGTATATATTAGCATAAAAACTTACTTGGTAACGAGCAACGGAGAGCTGTTGATAGTATAAAACATTTTGAGAAACGACTCCCTCTGAAGTAACATAGTTTTTGAGAAAGAGGTAATATTCCACTAAAATATTTGACTTTGAAAAAGACTTCAGCTTTCAGGCATCTGAAAGCACACAAATTTGTGCAACAAGGGTGTTTTTTCTTTCATTATTTTCTTGCAACTTCGATGACCAATTGAGCCCAAATTTTCACAGGTTTGTTACTTTATATGCATATGTTGGGATACACCATTACTGGTCTTTTACAATTACCAAACGTGTCCAGTGCCTAAGGACTTCCAATAACGTTTATGGGCACGGAGAAACAGTTAGACAAACCTAAAAAGATGTAGCCAGGGAATACATCCCAAGTTACAAGGTAGAGCTGGGAAGTTACAAGGTAGAGCTGGGAAGTTACAAGGTAGAGCTGGGAAGTTACAAGGTAGAGCTGGGAAGTTACAAGGTAGAGCTGGGAAGTTACAAGGTAGAGCTGGGAAGTTACAAGGTAGAGCTGGGAAGTGGCAGTCAGAGGTACACAGAAAAGATAGGTTCTGGTCTGAAGTCATGAGACCCATACATGGCATGTAGTCAGGAATCACATCTCAAGTTATGTAGGGGATCATTTAGAGAGGATGGGGTGCTAGTCAGAAGTCATGAGAGAGACCCATACATGGCATGTACATGTAGTCAGGGATCACATCTCAAGTTATGATGCTAGACCTGGGGGAAGTGGTAGTCAGGGGATCATTTAGAGAGGATGGGGTACTAGTCAGAAGTCATGAGAGAGACCCATACATGGCATGTAGTCAGGGATCACATCTCAAGTTATGATGCTAGACCTGGGGGGAGTGGTAGTCAGGGGATCATTTAGAGAGGATGGGGTGCTAGTCAGAAGTCATGAGAGAGACCCATACATGGCATGTAGTCAGGAATCACATCTCAAGTTATGATGCTAGACCTGGGGGAAGTGGTAGTCAGGGGATCATTTAGAGAGGATGGGGTGCTAGTCAGAAGTCATGAGACCCATACATGGCATGTACGTCAGGGATTAAATCCAAAGTTTTGACACTCGTCTGGGAAATGGCAGTCTGGAGATTACACAGGATTCGTCTGAATTACTTAGCTCAGGGGCAGTTAGACTATTTGATACTTACAGGCCATAATAATAAGAGTACGGAGAGGTCGGGGGGGGGGGGGGTGTCAGAGGCTGGGATAGGGTAGGGTGTCATGGTAGAAAGGTTTAGATCATCGGATTCAAGTTCTGGTGGTTTAGTCATTGGGGTGTGGGTTTGAGTCCCGGTCATGACGCTTGTGTCCTTGAGCAAGACACTTCGCTATAATTGCTTCTCTTAACCCAGGGGTATAAATGGGTACCTGCGAGGGTAGAGGTTGATATTGTGTTTGAAAAAGCCTTCTGAGTGCCACAGCAGCTCGGGGCTGTATACTCCCCAGGGAGCTGAAAATGTTGAAAACTTTGGACAATACTTTAATAAGTTGTACCAAAAAACAACCTAAAATACCAATTCTCACTTACATGGTTTACTTTCGATGTAATAACCCGCACATTTCTTATCTTCAAACATCTTTCGTAGTCCATTCATACCTCCCTGAATGGAAAAATAAAAAGAGGGTTTGAAAGAAGGTAAAGGCACAGTACACGTTTGGTATTGACTCTGAAAATTAACGGCAATAAAAACTTACTTGGTAAGAAGTACAGCAGCTTTGGGTAGTATAATGCATTTTGAGAAACTTTTCACTTTGAAGTATTACGATTATGGAAAAATATATCACTTTTTATTCCCCAAAATTTGAATCTGAGAAGCATTATGGCCATAAACGCTTCTCAGACTGTGTATTTCTATGGGGAATATTCTTCCTGCCGTGGAAATATTCGCTCCGGTTTTTCGGTGATATCTCAAAAACGCGACCACCTTTTGAAGTTAAATTTTCACAGGTTAGTTTTATTGTATATACCTACATTTATATAGGATTAACACAATCAGTAGGCTCCAATTACCAAACGTATACAGCACCTTTAAAACAAAATGCAGGTTTACTCTTCAAATAATAATAATGATAATAATAATACTCTGTTCTTAAATAGCGCTTGTTATCATACCCCTAGGGGCGAAACAAAGCGCTCAGTATTTTTCCTGCAAGGTATGTGGAGCTACGTTTTTTTAATTTGAAGTATGAGACCTTTTTCCTTTATAGCACCATGTAGTGGTTTACAAGGTGCTGTGGCGCAATATGCTGCCGATCAAGACAGCTTCGATGATGACGATTTGAAGTCTGAATGAGGTTGCCAACTACTGACACCAGAAGATTCTGTAGGGCAGTTTACATTTCTAAATGTCTTTTATTCAAATAGATTTTGAATGACTGTTCAGCCAAGGAAATGTTGTGTGCAGTTTTGACAATAGGAAAGTATTCATATTAGGAGGGGTTCTAAAGTCAAATGCAGTTTTGTGATGTACTCATTTTCAAATACATAGAGTCGCTTGAAAGTGGAAAAAATACCACAAAAAGTCCCCAACCCCAAACTAAAACTGTGTAAAGTGCCATTGTATTTAATACATGCCCAGTTTGAAATTTGTTAATATAAAAATATCCAATGTCACATTTCTTATATATGGGTCTGTACATTTCCGAAGGGGGAATTTTTGTAAAAGTTCATTTAAAAAATACTCAATCATAATAGCGTTAAATTTTATCTTTTTACAAACACAAAATTTGTGTGTGGAATGCACAGAACCATTTGTTGTTAATATCGTCATACTCTGAAAAAGTATAAAATGTAATAATAATAATACGCAGTTCTTATATAGCGCTTTATACTCCCGATGGGTGTCTCAAAGCGCTCAGTATTTTTCCTACAAGGTATGTGGAGTTACGTGTTGAAGTATGAGACCTATTCCTTTGCATAGCACCATGTAATGGTTTACAAGGTGCTGTGGCGCAATATGCAGCCAATCAAACCAGGAACACCGGGGCGAACCCCTTCTCTTTACGATAAGTGCACTGGGTTCTTTTACGTGCATTACACAACACACGGGACCTACGGCTTAACGTCCCATCCGAAGGACGAAGCATGTGGTTAAGTGTCTTGCTTAAGGACACAAGTGTCACGACTGGGATTCGAACCCACACTCTGCTGATCAGAAACACCAGAGCTTGAGTTCGGTGCTCTCAACCGCTCGGCCACGACACGCCACTCTTAATGACCCTTAACACCACTCTAATGTGAGGTTAGAAACTAGCAACTTTCTCCCACCTTTAATGACTCTATCTAGTCGCAAACTAGTAAAAAAAATTATAATAATAATTTGAACTTTAAAGCCTCTCTTGAATATGACTTCATTATTATTGTTTACTTACTGAATATGTTCCCCCAACTTTTTCGTATTCTGCTTTCGGGTCAAAGCCATTCAAGCAGATAAACTTGGCCCATTCTGAGTCTGGTATAACATTAACATTAATATCAGGAAGGAACTCATCTGCTAGTACCAGGGTGTAAGGAGCGTATGTGATGGATGGACAATCTTGTACACACACCTAAAACAAAGTAACCGAATTGAATAACATCATTAACAAACCAACAATAAAAATAAAACAATTCAAAGGCTATAATGATGTGAAATTACAAACAGAATTTGTTTTTATTTTCAAGCGAAGATGTCTTAAAAAAAAACTAATTTACATAGGACTTAATCTGTTCATTTTTATTTTTGGACCTTATAAAAAGAGCAAAATATTATTGTAAATGTATATTTATTGATTTTTCGCTACCATGGTTTGGCTCTGTTAACCTACAAAATATATATATACTTTTGGTATAGGGCATTATTGAGCAGGTAGACCAAGTCTAAACCTAACCCTGGGGGCAGAGCCCAAGACTACTTCGTGGTTTATAATAATTTTTTTTTTTTTTTAAGTATTGACATTTACAACCCCATTGTGTTTATTTCACAACAGCTGTAGATTTTCAACTGGGGAAATGCACCCTAATGTTAACACATGTTGATAAAACTGTGATCTATTTGTTGAACTATTTGTTTTCCTTTCTAGTCTTGGTTCTTGTTGCTTTCTTCCCATTTTCCCCAAGATTCGTCTTTGTTGTGTCACTTCGTTCTCTCTTTAATAACTTCTGTTTTTCTGTTTATGTATATATTTATTGTTTTGGTGAAATAAACTAATAATGAGAATGATTGAATAATAAATAAATCACAAACCTTTGGAGATGGACAGCCTAGCTCAAGTACTGATGTTGTTGTGAAGCATTCCAACAGATCAAAGTAGATCAAATTGGGTTTGTTTCTAAAAATGATCAATAAAAGCACAACAATTAAAATGAGTACCCAAAACTGTTACCAGACTTAAACAAGAACCAATTTTGCGCTTACTGCGGGAGTTTCTATTTCATAGCGCTGCTAACCAGAACCACACGAAAAGGCACCTTCTGATTTTGACTGTATGAAAATGAATGACATAACAATGCAAATCCATGGTGAACGCTAAAGCTTGCCGCCTATTTTTCTTGCTAACCAGTGAAATATGCTGACGGTTAAAAGGGAAGGTATACGTTTGGTAAA
Source organism: Leptasterias polaris (assembly GCA_037783415.1). Taxonomy (NCBI): domain Eukaryota; kingdom Metazoa; phylum Echinodermata; class Asteroidea; order Forcipulatida; family Asteriidae; genus Leptasterias; species Leptasterias polaris. The sequence goes on from JAZGTN010000089.1 coordinate 3,453,439, forward strand.
CACTCTTAAAATCAATGGCAATAAAAACTTACTTGGTTAGAAGTACAGCAGTTTTCGATAGTATAAAGCATTTTGAGAAACTTTTCACTTCGAAGTACTACGATTATGGAAAAATATATCACTTTTTATTCCCCAAAATGTGAATCTGAGAAGCATTTCTGTCAGAAACGCTTCTCAGACTGTGTATTCCTATGGGGAATATTCTTCCTGCGTAGAAATATTCGCTCCGGTTTTTCGGTGATATCTCAAAAACGCGACCACCTTTTGAAGTGAAATTTTCACAGGTTGGTTTTATTGTATGTACCTACATTGATATAGGATTAACACAATCAGTAGGCTCCAAGTACCAAACGTATGCAGCACCTTTAAACAAGAAGTCTATTGGTCTTGTAGTGAAATACTTTATTGGACAAGCTCAAATTTGCTTACCTCATAAACAACTACATAGTTCTCTTTGGTAGAACACTCTTAAAATTAATGACAATAAAAACTTACTTGGTTAGAAGTACAGCAGCTTTCGATAGTATAAAGCATTTTGAGAATCATTTCATTTTGAAGTATTGTGGTTATGGAAAAATGTATCAGTTTTTATTCCCCAAAATTGTAATCTGAGAAACGTTACTGTCAGAAACGTTTCTCAGATTGTGTATTCCAATTACAGATTCTTCTTCTTGTGTGGAGACCAACCAGCTTTCTCCATGTAATTGAACAAGTTTGCGACTTTTTGATCTTCTTTATTTCCTGAAAAAACATTTTGGACTTACTCAAATCCCGGCGACTGGCCGCACACGTTTCCCTCCGAGTCTGTGGCATAGACCAATGTCAGTGGATTTCCTGAATACCAACCTGCAAACATTCAATTCAAATTCAGTACAGTTCTTTATTATAAAGAGGGTTATAAATAACCACAATGGATAAATAAAGTATATAATGCAGATACCAAGGCTACGAAATAGCAATCTAATTGCAATCAATACCTATTGAGTTAATAAACTATTTGTTAATGTTATGCCCAGAACAATTACAATGTATAAAACATTATGGAAATGTTATTGTTCTCTGAATAAAAAAAACCTCCCAAAACATAGCAATGTCCTTCAAAAATACAGAGAACTCAAATACAAAATAGTTTTACAAATGGGGATCACTAGGTATGGTATAATGCATTACATTAAATTAAGCATGATATTTGGTCCTTGGAAAAATAGGAAAATTTTACTGAGCACAATGGCTGACCTACTTGTACTAGACTTTTACAAACTTTTTAGGCTGTTTGATTACAATTTGTCAGATTTTTTTCAAGGCAAACAAATCGGAAATCAGAGGAAGAATATCATGCCTGTTAATTTAGAAGTACAAAGAGTCAAATGAAATAAGCCGTTGGTGTCACAGACTGCTTCATGTTAAATAGTCAGGACCCCAGACTCTGACAGCAGTTATAACATCCATAACCCCACATCTGGTACTATTTAACATTCCAACATCATCACAAAGCTTGCTCCAAAAGTTTTGAACTGTAGATTCACAAAACCTGTGAACTGGGGTCAAATTGGTTTGCTAATAATTATTGCCTGGCTGCACACAATTGGCATAAGGCCCTTGTATTGTGGTCTTGGTCAAGGCCCAACACTAATGACAGAGAGTTGTTTAGTTCACCACAAAGGCCTACAACAATACTAGTCAATAACATCCAACTATACATGTGTACATTTAGGCTACATGTAGGTTTCTAAGTTTATCACTTTATATTCAATCATGGAGGAAGGAAATGATTCAATTATGTACAGCCATTCCTGTGAATAATTTATTGTGATCTTACAACTTATTTACGAAAGGGGTCAGAATAGACACAGATTAACTTTAGTTAAAACTGTGGGTAAACTTACAAATGAACCTTACTCAGCTCTCTATGCTTTTTGAAGCACTAATTTAGGCCAAGCAAAAAAAAATACCAGTTATCGTCCCCGCCCGCATCCTTTTTTGAGGCCGCATCCTTTTTTTTATTTTTGATTTTTCCTAAAAAAAAAAAAAAAAAAAAAACAATAATTGTTTGTATTTTTAATCCACCCTTGACATATATATTTAATTTTTTGATGTTAAACTTACCTAATGCAACAAATAGATATAAAGAAATTTAGCGGTGATTTCAAACTGAAGAATTGGTGGCCTGTTTGAATTGAAATACTTGGCGGCCATCTTGGAAAAAAAATAATAAATGAAAAATAAAAAGGCCCTCATCCTCCTCTTTTTGGAAAAATCAGGACGATCAACTGGTGTTTTATTTTTATTTGGCCTTATACCTCATGTGTATTTCCTTTAATACTTACCGATGCCACCAACAACAAACATCCCAATGACAAACACTGTGAATAAAATGCAGCATATGATATCAGTGCAGCTCCTGTCGAGTACAATCAAACAAGAAATAGAGCATTGAAATTAAGAGTAAGAGTAACAAATCGGGCCCATATTTCATGGTTCTGTTTTCTGCATTCATAGCGCCCTCTAAAAAGTGTGAATCTATGAGCTGTCCAGAATGCTCCCCAGTGTTCTCCAACATGCAAAAAACAGCTTGGCACCACCTTCTTTTCAGTAGCACCCGACAAAGTTTAAGAAGTCACCGACAAGGTTTAAAACCCATCTGCCACATTTCCCCACCCCCCACTCTTTATCAAGTTCATGCACTTCAAATGCAATCTTCAAAACCTTTGCTCAGAGAAGTCAGGAGAAAGTGGCCATGCATCGGAATCATCTCAAAATCAGAGTGCATCACTATGATCACAGTTCATGTGCAATCAATGTTTTTTCAAAGTTTGGAGACCACTACTTCCCTACCCCAGTTTTAGAAAATCCTGGGGAGAATACGCTGTACATGTACTTGCAAAAAATGTACAAAAAAAATGAAAGTTTTGCTATAAATCTTCACATCGATATATGAAAAGAGGGGTGTCTCACCAACAGCACTTCAGTTTAATAAATAGCATTACTAAACAATACGTTTTTAGTGCCAATAATTTTAAGAGGGATTACTAAACGTATGCCTTCCCTTTAAAGACTAATATTGACTGAACTATTTGAAACAACTATCGTCACAAAGTCTCATCTTTCTACCAGAATTCTCCCTGAACGGTGGTCTGCTGGCCAAATGTCAGTTAAAACACATGAGGACCAGTCAGACTTCTCTACAAGCGGTCTGGCTGACTACTTCTGTGTTGAAAAGCTTCCCTATTTCATTTGAAAGATTGATAAAGTGAAAAAGCTGACAGACTATTAAAATGACAACTAACTGGTCCTGCCGGCTTGTCACTAGAATAGTTAAGGGCAAACACTGTCTGCTGAACTTAATTAAAGCAGGACATTGAAAGCTTAAACGAAACAAAAATAGTTTTTTTAAATTTATATTTGTGTACCTGTTTGCTATGGGTCCATGGAATGATGGTTCATACTTCTTGCATTTACCTGAAATGAGAAATAAAAAGTTATGAGCAACTTACAATTGTAGTTGGATCCAAATTTATAAAACCAAGTTAAACCAATAACTTGGTTTAATTTATAGACATTAAACCCTCAGAACACTAATTATCCATGCGACTAATTTTGTGAGATGCGATTAATTTTTTGGACCCGCATGGCCAATTTATTAAGCCATGATTTCACGCATTTATAGTAAAATGATATCACATGACATGTGTGTAATGCAAATTTTGTTTAAAACTGAAACTACGCAATGTAGATCAAACAATAAACAATAGAAAATGCTCAATAAGCAACTTGTGGTATCACCCTGTCCACAATAGATAGTTCCCAGTAGACGCCATCTTTACGGGCAAATTGCATTTTGGCATGCAGGTGCGTCAAGCGCTCAAATTATTAACGCAGCCGCGTCATTCACTAACCAATCATGCAATGAGTTTTGTGAAATGTGCACGTGCTGCACGCCGTTCTCACGCGTAACGCATGACTGTGTGCTCCAAATTGCCCGTAAAGATGGCCGACTTACGTCATATTGCAACCTATCTATAGGACGCACAGGGCAGTCAAGCGTGTTGTTGCCTGGGTTCTATTTTTTACAGGATAATTCCAAAACAGTAAAAAAACAGTGTTTGAAACAGATGTAGCTTTTGACAAGAAATACATATCTTTTCTCAGTGCTGCGTGTAATTTTTGTAAAAGAAGAATTGTTATTAAAGTAAGGTGTGGGAGAAACTCAAAACATCACAATATTTGTTTTGATCAAGGTACTTAGGTTTGACATGAAACTGCACTAAAACCCTAACCCCCAGAAAATAACTGACTTGTAAAGAAGCTAATTTAACACCTATAACATGACATCATGACAATTAACAGTAAATTTGCACATAACCTGTGTGTGTTGATTATAAATAATGTTTGAACAGTTATCAGTTGATACTACTGTAAAGCTAGGCAGTTATCTTTTAATCTTCAAGGACAACATTGTCAGATTGTAGTGAACTGATGTCTGGCCACAAATCTGAACCCCTGCACAGATCATTCATTCTCAAGTCCAATGCAAATGACAATGTTGAAACAAGGAGGCAGTTAAATAGTGACCATAGTGAGAAAACTGGCACTGGCAGACTCATATATGGTGCTCCTATAAATTCCGCTGCCCCAAAACTTTCTTTGCCCCTAAATTCCCCCTCCCATTGTCATTTCATAAGTACAAACCACTAATATCAACAACTCATCTTAAGATGAATCTTAGTGCTTTGTGAAATCAAGCCCATGACCTACATGTAAATGTGTTGCAGGGCTTCTTTTAAAGGTGCTGTATACATTTGGTAATTGGAGCCCACTGTTTGTTTCAAACCTATATAATTGTAGGTATATACAATAAAACTAACCTGTGAAAATTTCACTTCAAAAGGTGGTCGCATTTTTGAGATATCACCGAAAAACCGGAGCGAATATTTCCACGCAGGAAGAACATTCCCTATAGGAATACACAATCTGAGACGCTTCTCAGATTCAAATTTTGGGGGGATAAAAAAAGTGACATATTTTTCCATAACCGCAGTACTTCGAAGTGAAAAGTTTCTCAAAATGCATTATACTATCCAAAGCTGCTGTACTTCTTACCAAGTAAGCTTTTATTGCCATTAATTTTCAGAGTCATTACCAAACGTATACAGACCCTTTTAGCACCGTGAGATCTATTTTGTGTGCCATTTATCATGATTTCCTATTGAAACTGCTAGACCACTTCAGTTTCAAGTGACTGTCATTTTGCAACAGGCATATAAAAACAACATTGAAACTTTCACGTTGAATTGGAGTAAAAGAAAAAATTTCTCTTGAGCATGCACAGCGCAAAATCTGTCATTGTTATGTTTTGTCATTGTTGTATTTTTACCCTACTTGTTCAGCTTACCTACTTGTTCATACTATGTATATTGCAGAGTGTAACAGAACTTTTTTTCAGATTTTTCCAATGGCAAACCCCCTCCCCCCAAACAAAAACCCCCATCCCAAAAACCAAACAACAACAACAACAACAACAACAAAACCCCCCAAAACAGACTTCAGGTATCATGTAAAATATCATGCCTACATAGAACAGAGTATTTTGATGTTGCAGTATAGCTATAGTCAGAACACATACAATTGAGTTTCTATAAAACCGGTCTGAGTCATTTTACCGTTGATGAACCATGTCCTACCTTAAGCACATTAGTTCAATCCACTACCTGCAACTTCTAATAAACCATTTCCGCTCCATAAAAAAACACAATTAATTTGTATTCTATTTGTGGACTCAAGCCACAAACGGAAACCTACGCAAATAATGCAAGTAATAAAGTTTTTTATTTCCTCGATTTGGCTGCTGGCTATCATGGAAAAAAAATTAAATAAAAATTAATAATAATAATACATCTCTTTTTAAAAACGTATATTTTTGTTCAAAACTGACAGCCACATCCCCCCTAAAACATACACACTTCGACAAATATTTGATGCAATAAGTGTTTGCAAAGTTAGAACCCTATATTCAATTTGCATAACAAACAGAAGGATGGGGAAGATCATCACACAGGCACAAAGCAACGATCATATAATCAATATGATTGACAAGGAATTGACAAGATAACAAATATTGACTCCCAAGGCCTGTCAGCCTTTAAAAGGCTGTGTGTTTTAAGATAGTAAAAAATTACTGATTGCATATGGTGCAGAAATTGGTCTCAATGACAAACAGCTACCTGGCATGTTAATATTTATGGTTTCCGTTTTGAAGGCAAATGTACAAGTCATCATTAATGGTAGGCCTCTTATGTTCGTAAAAATGTTTTGACATGTTATGCTCACATCTAAGTGCAAGAAGACTTTCACCATTGCCAGCACAAATTGTACAACCAAGTGGTAGGCCTTGTAAGGTACAGATTGAGGTGAAGCTTCAGTACAGAATGTAGTTCAACAACTGAGTTCTTATATAGCGCTTTATCAACTTAGGGCGTATCAAAGGACTCAGTATTTTTGTCCTGCAAGGTACATGTATGCGGAGCTAGGTTATTGAATAACAAGACCCATTCCTTTACTGTATTGGCTTTACAAGGTACTGCGGGGCAATATGCTGCCGATCAAACCAGGAACACCGGGGCGAACCTCTTCTCTCTACGATAAGTGCACTAGGTTCTTTTGCGTGCATTACACAACACACAGGACCAACCGCTTTACATCCCATCCGAAGGATGCAGCAATAATGGCTAAGTGTCTCGCTTTAGGACTGCCACAACCAGGACTCGAACCCACACTCTGTTGATAAGAAACACCAAAGTTTGAGTCCGGTGTTTTTATCCGCTCAGCCACGACACACAAACATAATCAACAGGAAAAGGGTTGAAACGTCTTCAATTTTTTTGAGGTCATATTATAAGCAATTTCAGTAAGGTACTAGTTATGTAGGCTACTTTCCAACATACAAATGGTTGAAATCACACAAGCCCAAGCTTTGTAGACAATTTCATACAAAAACCCGCTTTCAGGAGAGACTTCAATAAATATATGCTTCAATAAAGCATTAAAAAGTTGACCCAAACTGTTTAGTTCAACATTGCACAGCTGTTTAAAACCATTGGGAGGGAAGATACATGGGGGAATAGCTGAAAGAAAACAACTACTGGTGTCAAATGCAGACTGCTCAGACAATCTGTGGTGACCTTAGATAAGCTGCATGGAACCCAGCTGAGTTCATGTAGATTCAATGCCATTGTCCTGAGTTATGCTGACAATGTACTATGTAGTCTACAGCAATTATAATATTTAGGGGATAGTTCAGGAAAGGGTAAAACCACACACCTCTCTAATTTAACCTACGAAAGCTGAAAAGAATCCAATCACAAATTGTCCTTGAGGAAAAGTTGCCTATCCCTGACAAGGAATGAAGTATAATAAGACCCGAGTATGACAGTTGCTCTCAATTGAATTGAAACTGACACAGCACAAACCAACCAATGCTGTAAAATTACACTTGAACAAACTTTTACAATAACTTGTTGTGTTATTTTTATCAAAAGAACCCCATAAACAACATAAACAAAAACCCTTTGTCTAATGTGATAGGTGACCCCCCCCCCCCATATTTTTTAATTTGTAATACACCTCAAAACGCACTGTCACATGTTTAATACACAGGGCAGAGCGACATTTTGTGTGCAGTATGTACTTTGTTAAATCTCAAGCATCACTGGTAAAAATTGCACATACTGTACCACACTGCCCGATGTGGAAACATTGTATCATTATTATACATTCAGAATGTTTTTCCAGTTAACTACAGCAGGAAGTTGATGAAATAATAAAGTATTTTAAACTTTTATTTAGTTTGACATGTAAGGCCAAATAAAAAAAAATACCAGTTGATCGTCATGATTTTTCCAAAAAGAGGAGGATGAGGGCCTTTTTATTTTTTATTTATTTATTTTTTCCAAGATGGTCGCCAAGTATTACAATTCAAACAGGCCACTAATTCTTCAGTTTGAAATCACCGCTAACTTTCTATCTACATGTATTTGTTGCATGAGGTTAGTTTACATCAAAAATTAAAATACAAACTATTTTTTATTTTTATTTTTTTTAAAGGAAAAATCGAAAATAAAAAAAAATAAAAAAAAGGATGCGGCCTCAACAAATAATGTGGGCGGGGACGATCAACTGGTATTTTTGTTTACTTGGCCTAATGCACAGTGTGGCAGAGAAATAATTATTGTTGTCACGCTCTGTAGAATTTTGCATAGTAAGTATATATAGGGTCACAATAATTTGGGTTATGGTTTCCCCTATACTACATGTGTATGACAAGAGCACACCCTGTGAGCTGTGAGCAAGCCGAAATTGCTTGTTTGCGCTACCCATGACATCACTAGTGGAGAGTCCTGGTTGAGCAGTCTATAGTGCACCAGACTCAAGTTCTGGTTGTCACAGTGTGGGTTCAGTAGGCCCCTCCCCCAATGACACGTCTTGTGTCCTTGAGCAACAATTGCTATGTCCTTCCATGGGACATTCAGCCTTAATAGCTGACAGCTCCCTTGTTTTCTGTGGTGCATTACCAGTAGTGTTTCTTGCTATACTGTGATACACTATTACCTTGTGAACTTTAACAAGGTGCTCTGAAGTAGGGATGTGATAGGCTGTTGAAAAAAACCCCTGAACTCTAAACGCAAAGCTTGCGAGCTCAAAAACTTGCGAGCACGAAGCCCACTAATAACATTTATCTTTGGTTTTAAAAGCCCTACTCTGCAATCTGAGGCGTAATATATGGTTTTATCTTAATTTTTTTATGAATTTGATTTTAAGTTATTTAAAAAAATAATAATATAATTTTTTTTTTTAGGGGGGCAAAAAAAACCAGATTTTTTTTGGAGGGCAAAATCCGGTTTAAAACGGAGGAATCACATCAGAGATAATTGAGACAAGCCACTGCTGCCAAAATTGCAAAAAAAATCACTTTAAAATCATTTTCTCAAAGACTGTTTGCCAACTATTTCATACAACTGTCTCTTTGTGAAAACTGTACAAACAACTATTTAACAAGGTCTGTGTGCGGCCAGTCTCCTACTACAAATCCATGGTAGCACCAATTGGCTGAGCAATCGTTTTGTTCACAGTGCCAGCGCTACATGTACAGTAATTCAATGTAAAAAATCGGCAAATCAAAAAATGGCTAAATTAAATTTGTGACACCTCAATTTTATGCACAATGAAATTATCCTTCGGGGAGTGCTGATTGAAGTAATTACGAAACAATGATGTTTTCTGACTAGAAACTTGGGGGAAAATATTGATGCTTGTGATAGTATCCAAAATGTGTAAACACGATGAAAGCATTAATGAAACCAATCTTTAAATGATGATGAGATTGTGAATGAAAGAATGAACAATACAAATACAAAAGAACAATACAAAAGAACATTACAAAAGAACATTACAAAAGAACAATACAAATGAACAATACAAATGAACAATACAAATGAACAATACAAATGAACATCTCAACTCGAGTTTTTACACTCAGAATTTACTTAGGGATGAAACCACAATTTAAGCCACACAATGTTATTTTTATGATAATTAAAAGAACTGTTCTGTTTGCAGTTGTAGAGGTTTTGACGGTCAGGGCTCGAATTTTGGGGAAAAACCCACAAGACCGCAGGGCTTGTAGCTCAAAATATTTACTGGACCGGACTTTTGTGTACAAGACCAGAATTGAAGTGAGAAGAAAAAATGCCTACACAGGTAAATAATTGGAACTATTTGAATTTGAAAAGGCACAAAGAGAAGATTTATCTCATTTGTTTATTATGGGTAAGTAGTCTTCGATAATCATTAGAATTATATATATCAGACTGAAAGTCAACATTTGAACACAAACACAAAAGACCACCGGACTTGTCCAGACATGATTTTACTGGCCCGATGCTAAATTCACTGGCCTCGGGCCTGCGGTCCAGTGTTAATTTCGAGCCCTGACTGTGTAGGGAAAAAGACCAGGAACAAAACGTTTGGTTTAGAAATGAACAAAACAATTTGACCTCCAAAATAAAAGTACTTGTTTGCATTCAGGAAGTCAATATTTGAGTCCTTCATTTACATGTACATGTAGGTGACCTTTTACCCTACCTCCATGATTATACATTCAACAAACTAGAAAACAAAAACAATACACATGTGACTCTATAATAGTACTACAGTGTACAAACCTGTACCATCCAAAATGCACTTATCCATTTACAATACGTAATGGGCTGTACAAGGACAGAGAGGAACAATAGAGATTAAATATTCATGACGCATTACTGAGAAATCAGTCCTGGATATGTTGATTTTCAGATAACATGTAGTTTTCAAGAGTAATATACCAATCACACACAGTATCAAATGGTCCTTGCTTCCAGTAATTTATAATATAAAAGTGTGTAATCGTCTAATCGAACACTTTCCATACATGATCAGGTTTTTTGTTGTTGATATTTTTAAGTGTAAATTTGTGGATCAATTATTTGATGTGGGGGGGGGGGGGGGGTCTTGCCACTTAAAAACAAATTGTGTAGGAAGATTATAGTGGGAGTATTTGACCTGGCTGTAAAGGATCATTAAAATCCACTGTAAATGTTATTGATTTTACTTTTGGGAATCAATTTCAGTTTTGAATCCTTCCCCGAAAATAAAACAAAACAAGAGAAGAAAAGGAATAACTGAAATGTAATTATACGACGACGTGCACACGAACAAACTTTGTTGTTGTAAAAACAAAAACAAAACCAGAGAAAGATCAACATGGGGCCAGTTTCACTTCAGCAATCCAGCTATCAAATTTATTAAATTACTACAGGTATTGTTGCTGTACTGGGTCCCACAGAGAACAATTTCAATCCTGCATTTTTGGACAGTGAAATACTAGTACCAGACTAAACAGGTTTTGTTAATAGTTTTTATTGAGTACATGTAGCAAATGATGATTCAATGTTGGTGTCACATTTTGCTTTGCTTTAAAAGGGAAATCATTCACTGTCAATTACCTCAACCCAAAAGGAATGTCCGCATGATGGAATCTCTTCTGCTACACACAGCAGGAAAAGTATCATATTTCTGAACGCCATTTGTGACATAGTATTAGTATTAACAAAAATCCAATCTGAACTAGCCATGGGTCATCAAACCAGGATACTGAACTTTTCCTGTTACATTAGGGGGCGTTACTAAATGCTAGGAAATACCTGTAAAACAATCCATCCGTTACTTCATTGTATTTCAATGTGTTGCTTTTATGTTTCCACCATCTCTAATTAGAAAATAATGCGTCCAAAGTGTATAAATATATTTTGTAAAACAAGCTCAAACTTTATAATACCCAAAACTACATGTATGTATTTATGCCTTGTCACATATATGAAATGAGATGTGGTAAAAATAATAAAGAATGAATGAATGAATGAATGAATGTTTGTTTGGTGCTGTTGTTTCTACTGCTCCTGCTGTTTTTGTTGTGATTTCTTAATAATTTGGTTGGATTTGTATTTGCTCGTTTCTTGATTTTGTTTTGAATATCACAGTGTTTGTTTGCTCAGCTCTAATACCTCCACCAGCTTTTTCTCATCCTACCCTTTGCCTCACAGTTTTATTTTTGACTTAAGTATTTGTACGAGGCATGTATATTAATTTTTTTTTAAACTCCTTACACTTGTAGTTTATTTGTCATGAACTTACTTGCATTTTTCTGTACTGATTATGTAACTGATTATATAATAATAAAAACAAAAAGGGGCCTACTACATGTAGCTCCTACACTAAAAACTACAGTGCTAAAGAGCACCACACATACATTACTTTAATGTAGCATGTAAAAAAGTTGTATGATTTTAGCCCAATGTTCTCCAGTATATGCCTTTCCAATCTACAAAAATCATCATAGTTCACTGCTAAAAGTCTGAAAAATACAATTAAGTAAAAAATAAATACAAATAATAAACACAAAATTGTAACCATTTCCCAAATTTTGAAATTCATATTAACACAACTGATCTCATTTTTTCAGACCATCTCATTTACATGCATGAATTTTGCAATCTTCCGAACCAATTGAAACGATCAGTGCATACATAGTACTGTATCTCTGATGCATTCAGAAAACTATGAAAAATTACTTGACTGCTCCTGTCTTTACATTCCTGTTTATGTGTGTTGTGATGTCATTTAGCCTTCGAGAAAGACTCTGCTAGGGTCAAAACATCAGGCCATTAACTATTTTTTGCACAAATTAAATATGTGTACAAAACTGCAAATCATGCCCATAGCTAGCTGTATAGCTCTACATGTCACTACTATAGTACGTAGTTGTTCACTGATGAAGTTAGTCCAATCAGTTCCTTTCTCTACATGATGTACAACGTGCAGAGCTATGAATTTTAGATGACTTTTATTCCTACTGATTTCTCTCTGCAATAACCCAAACAATGCACGTGACAATGTACAGTCAATATTCAATTTATGCCGACTGTGTAAAATGAACCACAAGTCCACAACAAATGAAAACAACAGTCTTTTATAAAGAGCATATAACGTTCAACAAGAATGTGGATTCCAGGTTGTTTAGGTTTCTATTAAAAGACGCACATCAGACAATGATTATTTGACAAGTCATCCAATATTATTGACTTTTATGTGTTTTTTTACTAGTGTTTCAAGTGGATCCAATCCAACTTCCTCTTCCAAAATCAATGTGTAGCATATTTTGACAGTGAAAAAACATTTCACTGATCAAGACTAAATTGTTTCTGCATTCTACTCATGACAAACTATGGAATAATTTTCAGTATTAACCCTTTAGCCCTCATATCGCCCGCAGGCGCCCTGCCTTTTACTCTGCATACCGCCCGCAACCTCCCTCGAAGTTTGACAAATTGTATTTAGTGTTTTACATATGAGATTAAAGTGCAGCAAACAGCCGTTGATAGAGCGCGATTTCAAGATGACAATAGTCCAAAAATAGCACATGGTCCCCATAAGAAAAAATGACTCTATCCACCTCCAAAGGTTCAAAGGTCGGAAGTCCTATCCAACGCATGTGAAGCACAACGGGCAGCTGTTCGTGCTTCGTGTAGTACAGACCGTATTGTACGAACCACGCACACGCGCAATGTACACAGTAATGGCGGCCTAGTCCGCTTGTTTCACGATAATTTCCTTGGTGTTTTGACAAACGTAATACCGTGATTTGCAAGGATTTTACTAAGAGTTTTAGGTAAAGAAGTTATGTGTCGGTAATAGAGGCATTAATTTTCAATTCCTGTGTGTTTTTTCAATTTGGGAAAGCAAACAAAACAACTGTGAAAACCATTCAAAACACAATTTCATTCTCTTAAAAATAAACTCAACTTGTAACACAACAAAATAATCACAACGAAAGTTATCTAAAGTTTTCTAGGTATGGCCGAAAATCTTGTGAATTTTCATGGCGCGCTGAGGAGTAATGACGCATGCTTAATAACGCATGAGTGCTAAAGGGTTAAATGTTCACTGGTCTCATTGTCATTCTCCATCAGATCCTCTCCGAGTTGTAAAGGCCTAATATTTTCAACAAACACTGCCACTCCTAGTCAAATTTCAACACAGAAAATAGTTTTCTAAAACTCTGACATTACAACAATACAATGAGCCATTTATGTGTCATTCCTGTCAGGGGAAATGAAATAAACAGGATATCACATCATTGCTGAATCCTTGCAAAGATATCAAATCACACTCATGGGAATCCAAGCATTTTGTAACCAAGCAGAGAAACACTAACATTATAACAATTCCAAAATCAATCTTGAAAAATATTGAATAAAACCCATTTTTGTGTGACATTAGTTTGCAAACTGCAGCTATTCACATCAACAGTAACATTATAATTTGTTATTAATAGTACGTTCAATGTACATGAAGGAGTACGGGTACCAGAGTGGATAGCACTGAATCTGATTGAAGTCCAAAAAAAAATTAAAATTCACCCAGTCAGTTTCCCTTGTGATTTATTATTTGTTTTATGAAATCAAGGATGCCTCATAACTGAACTTAGTCACTGTAGCCCGCCAGCCTCCGGAAACCTGGGCCCAGTTTCATAGAGCTGCTTGACAAAACTTACAAAATAATGCTTACCAGAAACAGATTAACATCTAAAATATCATTTCACATGAAGCATTTGTGACTGGTATCCTGCTTCTTGTTGGTAAGGCCGTTCCAATTTTATTAGTTGGTTTACGGATTGCGGCGACGCGTTTTGTTGAAAAAACGAAAAAAATAAAAATTGGAAAATCCATTCATTTTTTTGTTTTTTATTTTTTCCCGGCTTCGATTATTCAAACTTTGGTCAGATTATTTAAAATAATTAGTCGACTTTTTATTGAGAAAAAGCTCATGAAAAAAAAACCCAAAACATCGTGTTACGTTTCGATCACGCATTGCGTTGGTCGATCATGGTCCGCGCGGCACAGAGAGCATGGAGCTATGCTCCATTGTAAGAGCTAGCTACATGTAACTCTGTGCCTCCCTCATGTTTCGATATCAAATAAACACAGCGCATGGGGCTGTGCTTAATAGAGAGAACAGCCCATGTGGACCGTTCGGTAGATCAGTGTATGCAATACCAGCGGCTCTGGGGTTGTGTGCTAGACGGGAAGTGTAATACGCGATGTAAACGAAATAGTCTGATACTTGATGATGTAAACAAAATGCTATGTCGCATGTGATCAAGTGCAAGATTCAGCGTTCTGTCAAAGTTTGGTGGATCCAAATCACAATGAATGGCAAGCACGATCCGAGCAAAAAATACTTGTTCAGTGACTGTAAAAGAGGGAGGAAAGCTGGATAAACCCCTTATTGATTGCTGTCTCACTGGATTAAATGATCGGTTCGTTGACCAATGCAACGGGTGTCAGTAAAAAGTCCCTTCAGAACTTCAGGTACAATTTTACTGCAACAAGTGCCGTCGACATGATGACGACTACCTCCGACTGCGGAACAGCTATTTTTAGCGTGGAAATTAATTCAGTTGAGTGACAATTAGAACTGCTCCAAAATCCATCAAAGACCTCTATAAAATACTTTAAACTCACCAGAGGAACACAGGAGATGTTGCTGTTAACATGGTGGTACGATTGTGTCAGGTACATTTCTCGAAAATGTGAACTCAAAATTTCTGTTGTGAGTCTTTACTTGTTTAGCACATTCTTGGGATTTGCACAATCTTTAGATAGCGCACAATATGAGATTGAACTGCTTAACCTTCACAGTGCAATCTTCAGGATGTGCAAATCCCAAGAATGCGCTTCTCGAGGAACGACGCACCCAAAGCCAATTTTTTATTTTTTGGGGGGGAAATCCCAAGAATGCGCTTCTCGAGGAACGACGCACAAAGCCAATTTTTTATTTTTTATTTTTTTTGGGGGGGATAAATGTATCTTACACACAACGTGCCACCATATTAAAGTATTTTACACAGGTCTTTCATGGATTTTGGAGCAGTTCTTTGTCACTTTCTGTTTGAGGGTTGTGAATCTTGTTGTAGGGTATCTGACAGTGCAACAAACACATCAGCATTCACTTCGACCCTACATTACATACGCCAGATAATGTCCAAAATGTTAGGAAGCAATTTAAAATTAAGCAGCAGTTAAATTCATTTTTGTTCTTAATATACAGTCCAGAACCATTTATCTTCATTTTATAAATTTGGGTGGGTTGGGTAGTCCAGAGTTTTTAAGTGTCAAATAAAATTTTCTATCCATTCATGTGTTCGGTGGCAGAATAATAAATAAATCTCACAAAGAGATTTAAAAAAAAAATAAAAATTATGGTATTAAACAGAAATTTAAAAGATGCAAAATACTTTAATAGGCTTATTGGACCTGACATGGAATAGCGAGATGGATATGGAGGCACATCCCAGTATTAAGCAGATCTTTGGTTGTTGGCCAACGGATTTCGACACTTATCTGTTATCAACATCATTTTTATTTTTATTTTTTTCCTGTCTGACGACTTTTTTCAACACCTAAAAAATCCGTAAACCAACTAATAAAATTGGAATGGCCTAAGCAGAAATTGTTTTAAAAAGCAATACTTTCTGCTTAAGCAGCTCTACGAAATTGGGCCATGTAAGGGTGCTTGCTAAGCACAAATATTACATCTCATAATCATATACTATAATACGTGACATTTTGCACACAGGGAAAAGTGAAGACTAAGAGCCATCTTGTCAAATAACACTTTATTAATTTTGCTACAAATGTAAAAAATATTCCTACACATTTTTGTTTTCCTTTTTAAAATATTTTTTTCACAAGTAGGCCCCTACTTTTCTTATAAACTAACCCAAAAATATTTATGCAAATTGTATTTCAATTAAGGACTACACATTTCCTGATAAATATGATTACCGATCCTGTACTGTACAGGATAGGCAATTATACGCTATCAGAATTTTTTAAAGAAAATCCTGTAAATGTCAAAATCAATTTAAAAAAACAATTAAATTGAATCCATCCCTAAATCACTGTTAACTGATTATTTGAAAAATCCCACAATGAACAAGCTCAACGTACATCCCAGAAAAAAACATGCCATTTATTTCTCTAGCTAGGAACATGACCATTGAATTTGATGACATTTTCACAGGTTGGTTGAAACAGTGTTTTTTGAAAACTAGACAGTAGATGATGGGAATGAATTTACCTTTCAATAAACCAAGGATAATTCTTTCCCTTTAATACCCAGACACAATTTCATTTAACTTTACGCTGTATTACCCTAACAATCCCTAACCCTACAAATTCAAACAGGGCAAAGTGTTTAATTTTGTTAGGTTAAGTACAGTGAAGTTAGGATTGGGTGTTTGATTCTGTGGGATTGTGTATCCTTGCTGACAAGTAATGGTGTTTGAATTTGATTGAGTGGGTATGGTGGATGTGTGAAATGTACATGTCTGGCATTGCTCTTTCCTCCATGGTCTAATGAGATAGTTGTTGGATTATGTTATGTTGGGTACTGTGTGATTTCACTGATCAAATTTTGCACATGCCAAGTGTACACACTCCAACAAAATCAAACAAAAAAGGCCTGTTGGAGTTTGTTAGGTTGTGTATCGTCCCCCTAAGATTGGGTACAGTTCCCATCTCATGGTAGTATAAGCTGTTGGAATGTGTTGGGTTAGGGATGGATTCTAGTAAAAACGCTCTGGGAGTTAGGGTTTGTCTGTACATGTATCAAGTAAAAAACCACAATGGAAACTGACTGGGTATTCTTTTATTGAAGTTTGGCTTGAACAAAGAAAAAATTGACCAGGACTTGAACAGATACGCATTGTCCAGACTAACGTGCCAGTGCTCTACAAACTGAGCTATCCAGTCCTATGTAGGCATTTCTCCCTATTTTGTCAATCTTTGTTCAGGTCGGGGTGCCAACCAGAAGCCATTCAACCTTTAACTGCTGTATAAACAGGGATCACACCCACATTTACTATACAACCTGGGAAGCGGCAGCAGAGGAATCACCTTTGGGGAAGCAATTTTTTTATCTCAAATATCAAGTTTGGTAAATTTTTATTTAATTTGGGGCAAAATTTTAAGACTTAAAGGCACAGTACACGTTTGGTATTGACTCTGAAAATTAATGGCAATAAAAACTTACTTGGTAAGAAGTACAGCAGCTTTGGGTAGTATAATGCATTTTGAGAAACTTTTAACTTCGAAGTACTACGGTTATGGAAAAATATATCACTTTTTATTCCCCAAAATTTGAATCTGAGAAGCATTTCTGTCAGAAACGCTTCTCAGACTATGTATTCCTATGGGGAATATTCTTCCTGCGTGGAAATATTCACTCCGGTTTTTCAGTGATACCTCAAAAACGCGACCACCTTTTGAAGTGAAATTTTCACAGGTTAGTTTTATTGTACCTACATTTATATAGGATTAGCACAATCAGTAGGCTCCAAATACCAAACGTATGCAGCACCTTTAAGAAGAAGAAACTTTTTCTTACCACGTAACCACCACTGTATTATAAAAAGCACTGCTATTACTATATTAGTAGGTAAATTAGTGTGACTGTTAATCAAACCAAGTGGTTGACCTCGACAAAGTGATGTGAAACCGAAAGTTTGTACAACTACAAACCACACATGGTTTCCTCTATTGAAAAAACGCATAGTACATGAACTTATTAAACTATGATAGAATCTGGAAGGAAGTTGTTCAAGTGCCATGTCAAATTAAAAAAACACAATGAGATTCAAGAGCTACACTATGACTTAGGCCAAATTAAAAAAAATACCAGTTGATCATCCTGATTTTTCCAAAAAGAGGAGGATGAGGGCCTTTTTATTTTTTATTCATTGTTTTTTTCCCAAGATGGCCGCCAAGTATTTCAATTCAAACAGGCCACCAATTCTTCAGTTTGAAATCACCGCTAACTTTCTTTATATTTATTTGTTGCATGAGGTAAGTTTACATCAAAAATTAAATTATATATATGTCAAGGGTGGATTAAAAATACAAACATTATTATTATTTTTTTTAAAGGAAAAATAGGAAAAAAAAAAAAAAAAAAAAAAAAAGGATGCGGCCTCAAAAAAGGATGCGGGCGGGGACGATCAACTGGTATTTTTTTTTTACTTGGCCTTAGTACTGCTTGTTTATTTATCTATAATTTAAAGTTACTCTAATTTGTACTTTTCCTTCAGGGGCTAAAGAAAAAAACAGCAAATAGCACCATACTCATTTAGAGATGAGAAATTTGTGAGCAGGAAAGCAATACATTTTTCCAATTTGTCATTGTTTAGACTGTTAATATTTGCATAAATTAGCAATGTGTACATGTACATGTATGACATGATGTATATAACTTAACTGTTCAACAGTTTATATGTACTTTATGTGAATTGTGAGAGCGAAGCAAGTTTTCTTGCTTCACAAATGGAAAACAGTGCCTACTGATAGTTTCTTCACAAAAATTCCCTTCGCATTCATGTCTTGGCATGAAGTATGAACCGGGCTTTAAACATTTAATTTTAACAAGTTACCATACAAGTCAAGTTAACCACAAGTTATCACCGATATTTTATCAAGTTACCATTCTGAATATCCCCCAAAACAATTGAAAATGTGAATAAATTGTCAAATTAATGTAGTGTACAGAAAGATCTATTAGTACCATACCCTCTCTCCATTCTACTCAACGGATCAGTGAAATAATGGTACAGCATATATATTCATTGACAATCACAGCAGTTGAAAATTTGTTTTTCAAAAGACAATAAAGACCAGTTTGGACAAGGAAATGAGGCAAATCAAACAGTGTTTTTCCTCTTCATAAATGTTTCATAATTACATTGGCTCAAACAAATATTTAATGACTAAATTATGTTTATTGATGATTCTCCTTGAAAATGAACACTTCTTGATGAACAAAACAAATCTGAGACTCATGACAATATTGATCAATTATCAAGACAACAGGATGCTTTATCCACAGTCCACTGTCCTCAAATTGTCAAATTCAACACCTTAACTAGCTTCTGAAATAATGACCCTGTCTTATCATCACCCATGGGTGAAATTACCAGCCTAATGTGCCAGGGATGCCTTCAACCCTAACATTACAAGTATCAGGTGTTTTCTTGACACGCTTATATAATGCCTTAAAATGCAAAACAGTTCAAATGAAAAAACTTGCTTTATTATTTCACAGCAAAATGCAAAACAGGATTCTGTCCAGTTGAACCATTGCACTGACTGTTAAGTAAATTGGTTCACACCAGCCTTGGGCGGCCGTCACCCTGCAAAATGCATTTTAAGCATTGATGTTTATTGGAAATTGTACATGTGGCTGCTAAATGCAACACATTAGAGTATGGGATTAAAAAAAACTAAAAAAAACAAAAAAACAAAACATCAACCTTCACCAATGGGTGTGTTTTGTAATTGTAGACAGGGTAAAAGCGAGTATCAAAAAATAAAGGGAAACTACATTATTAATTTGTTTTCTGCAACCAGCAGGTGAAAAAAAGTTGTTTAAAGAAAACAATGAAAAAACTGTGTGTTTATGTTTTGTGAGGTTTTTTTTTCATATTATTAATTAATAAATTATAACAAATCTTTGTATTGTATACAAAAATAAGGAACTTGAATCAAGGAAAGAATGACAGCCAAAATGTTTTTAAAAATAAAATTAAAAGACTATCATTTATAATTCATTGATTTATAACTAAAAGAATGAAAATTGAAACTTTGAAAATGGGTCGATACACACAATTTTTACAACGAATCTCCCATACATTGATCGACCATCGACACTGACACTGGAAAGTGACAATCACTATCAGTATTTTCCTTTCTTGTTTTTATTTTATGAGCAAGCAAAAGTTTTCTTCTATATTTGTTCAATCATGGACTGAGAAGAAGACAACAATTCAGTCCAATCGTGAAAATCTTATCTAAATTTCTTTCCTCACATGCCAAAATGAACACTAAAAAAGAGTCGATTCCTCCCTTCGCTAATAACAGCCGACCGTGTTCTAATGAAAGACAACGGATAAAAAGTGCATTATACACGGCGCAATGACACGCAACCCCACGGCACAACGGAACCGGCACAACAACACACGCACGGCGTGATAATTAACTACTGTTTGGATACTTACCGAATTTTTTGGACTCCGTTCTGCCCGGTGGAGGATGAGGAGCATCAGTACTAGTGTCATCCCCATTTTCCCCATATTTGTCCTTCCCCATCTTGGCTATTCAACACATTGATTGTATACTTTGAAGTGTGTTTAAAGTTCGGTGAAAAGGAGTAGCTCGTACAACCCGTAGATGGAAAAACCAAAAGTTTCTACGAAAACTACGTCGTATGCGTTTGTGCTTTGAAATGAAAACTCGAGCTACAGGATACAATCTCGTTCAATTGGAGCGCAGCGAGCATTGATCGCTGATCTCTGTGTCAGTGGATTGTGATGTGCGGAACTGACGCATGACGAATACACCTCTTTATTTACATAACAATGAAGAAAAGAATCAAATGGAATGCATGATCCTGATCCCCCGGATCCCAGACACTGCTTTCCTTTTTTCATTTGGATGTGGGAGATCAATTGAACCATGGAAATTGAACTAAATTCCATTACAAATAAAAACAATAAAACAATATTTAAATAGAAATTATAAACAAATAATAACAATTAATTTGTTTTCGCTCCTTCTTTTCACAAGTCTACCATGTTAATTAAAAATATTTCATGGTATCTGTATGGTTCAAGACATCAACTATTATTATTATGTCACGCAATTCTTTGTAATGATTTCTGTTGGTCAAATATAAAGCCCACCCCCCTCTAAAATACCCCCCCCCCCCCCTCCCCGCCAAATGTACCACTGCACCCCACCCTCAAAATTTCTTGAGAGGAAAGTCATAGTGTGGTAGTTGAAAAAACACATTTTGTGCAGTAGCTGTCGGTTTAGTCATAGAGTTAGTACGACTTTGTCTTTTTGTTTGTCCGTCCATACAAATTAAAGGGAGTTTACTTTTGGTAAATGTCAAAGACCAGTATCCTCACTTGGTGTATCCCAACATGTACATGAAACCAACAAACCTGTGAAAGTTTAAGCTCAATCGGTCATTGCAATCACCAGAAAAAAAGTGGGGAAAAACCTTGGGTGACGGTTTTCACAGTTTTCAAGCATCGAGTTTTTGACTCATGAGATCAAAATTAATTGTTTTACTCATTTCTCAAAAACTATAGCATTTAAAGCAAAAATATTTCAAAGGGAGTTTCCCATCATGCCATCTTTATACCATGTAAGTTATGTGTGAATCTGTGAACATTTATATTTTTCCTCTAACCAATGTTACAAACACCCTTTAAGAAAGGGGTTTGAGTTGACTCCGTCTCAATCACGGACTTTCAGCCAACCAAAACTCTTCTTACTTGAGCAAACCCAAAAACCCGAATCCTCAAAAGCTCAAATCAACCCACACGTTGGCCGCCCACAATTTTCTCCCGACAGAAACTGTCATAAAATTATGAATTAATATTGTGGTGATTTCTGTTGGAAAAGGAAATTCGGTTGACCGCCTGGGCCCTTCGCGACGGCCCAGGCGCGGGGGCGGGGCAATCAATCAAGGCCATAACTAAAGGATGTCGAGGTCGAAGTTGAAAGGTGATTCACTAACTGGTTCCCTGAGATCAGTACGGGAATTATTTGCCAATGGTTAGATTACCAAGCTAAGTTTGCAGGGCCACGTCGTTCACATTTTAATTCTAAACATTCAAGGTTTAGCTTCTGGCTAAGAATTGCAGATTCCTTCAAAAGTAAAACATTTTCAACATAAATATTTTGCCATGGTGTTGATTACGATGATAGCTCGGCTAGCGGATGGTCTTCCGCTAGCTGCTTCAATGCAGGAAGACGAGCAGGCAAGTTGAATACCTACTAACACTAATGTTAGACACCATTGATTGTAAATCACGTAGACAAAGCTAATGAACCAGTTGTGATATAAGCTGAACTAGTTTCGATATTTTCTTTTTACAACCTTTTGCTTTGTAATATTAGGCTAAATTTAATTAGGTCTAATAAATTATTTAACAATTACTATAGTCCGATCATGCCTATTTAATCAATCATGCCTATTTAATCAAATTTGAGAGCACCACACACATGTATCCACCAACTGAGATGAGACACATCACACAACCCCCGTTTAGTTGCTGAAAGTGAAAGGCGTTGACGAGTACCATCATAGATAGATAGATAGAATCAAGGGGCAACTTTCAAGTTTAATTCAACTTGCCCCAAAACAATCTACACCACAGACACAGAGAGTTAAAGTACCGTACCACCAGCAGTACCAGGCACTGGGCAGGCCCGGATTCCTGATATAAATAAGAACTATGATGAGGTTCGTTCCGCTGTCGACCCCACGAACCTCATAATTCATATAGTCATACTCAACGACTGACATTTACAAAATCCTATTCGAAACTTTTTGCCCAAACTAACATTTTTACAATTTTATGCCTATTTTTTTATATAAATGACAGTTCTTTTTTTAAATCAGATCTTGCCAAAATTTAACAGGCTCTATGGGTTCTTTGTACTCTCATTGAGCGTTGTGCTGGTCCAGAAAATCCACTCCGCAAAACATGTTTGCAGAAATTGAGAAATTCTTACTGTTTTTCAGAATCCTCGCCTTACGTTAACGAACATGGCTGCTTCCGTTGTTAATATAAAATAAAAAAATTATAGCAGATAAATGATATCAAATAATAAACCACAAGGGAAACTGACTGGGTAAATTTTTGTTAATAAATGGTGTGCAAAAAAGTTGATATAAAGCATCACGGCTCAGCTGACTTTGGGTCTCTGCGCGGAATATTGTATTTTATTTTTATTGTTTATGCGTAAAAAAAAAAGAATTATCTGCCGTATATAGGGTCTGAGTGAACGCTCATATAGTTGGTACCACTGTTCAAACGCCCTATGTTTAATATCCCACAGCGGGGAGTGAAACAAAAATGCTATGAAATCCATCCAAAACCCTCGTCTTGTATTAATTGTATTTGAAACTCGGACATATTTGGTACTTCTTCATGTTCCTTTGTGTAAACTGTCTTAAATATTCTCTCCCTGTTTTGAATGCAGTCTGGCAGGAGTTTTATGGACTACCAGAATCAAGCTAAGATGCTTTTCAAGAAGCTCAACCAACAGTCTCCCTCTAAGTGCAGTATAGAAAGTGGCCCAATGGTATTCCAGTAAGTTCAAACAGATTTGGCCAAATGTTATCCACAGTTGTTTTTTTATAGATAATATCATTACAAGACAAAGAATGTAAGGTCAACAAAGTGAAAAAGTTAGTTAACCATATTATTATATGCCATTTTTCCTCCATTATTCCATGGAGGAGATGGAGCTAATTGTTGCATTTTGTAGGGTGTCCTGAGCGGTATAGAGCGTCGAATTCAAGTTCTTGTGGTTAAGTCATCGAAGTGTGGGTTCGAATCCCGGTCATGACACTTTTCTATAATGCTTCTCTTCACCCAGGGGTATAAATCGGTACCTGCAAGGGTAGAGGTTGATATTGTGTATGGAAAAGCCTCCGTAGCGTCACGGCAGCTTGGGCTGTATACATGTACTCCCAAGGAAGCTGAGAAAGATTACAGGAATGTTATTGGCCCAATGACCAGGGCACTATTAATGTAAAGCGCATTGATGCATTATTGTAAAATGCGCTATATAAGGACTAGTTATTATGGCAGTCTCTGGTATCTGTGTATTTCTATGTATTTTTGCATTATTACCACCATCCAAAATGACAACATCACATTGACTAAAATCACCCTAACTTTGATTTACAACGGTGCTTGGTTTTTATCTCATGTTCTGTGTCACAGCTATATGATTGAGGTCGGTGTAGTCTATTTAGTGTTATGTGAAAAGCAATACGCTAAGCGGTTAGCATTTGCCTACCTGGAGGAACTGCATCAAGAATTCTACACGCAATACAGTAAAAGGGTTGGCACTGTCACCAGACCATATTCATTCATTGAGTTTGGTGAGTATTAAATTAACTTGAACGTAACTAAACCGTTGACAGGTGGCAGGGGTTGGGGGGACAGTTGCAGTATCATGAACCATTCTGTCATAGAACATTCCATTCTGAAATTAGCAGAGATGAGAAATTTCAGATTTTTTTTCTGAATTCTCAGATCTTTTTATGTCTTCCTTGTGGAAAAAGTTGCTGTTGTTTTCTTCAGAGTTAAAACAATCCTGCTCTTTGATGTACTTCTGTAGTGCTGAAGATACTGTTCTTAAAAGCTCCTTGAAATATAATACTCCAGGGGTAAACCAAAAGATGGAAATGCCATCGTTTTAGCAAACCTTTGAATCCTAGTTTTAGACCTTTGTCATCTATGAGTGATTGAATTAGGGTTTACAATTTGCCTAAAATTTGACACAAATTTTAATAATAGTGACTTAGTGAGGTTTTTTTTTCTTTTAAATTTTAACATTCATTTGCAACTAATTTGTTTATTGGTCATGTTTGTAGCTTTAAGAATAAGCAATTTTTAAAAAGAATTACCAGCCAAAAACATCTTCAAATTACATTTGACTGCAAGCATTTAGCAAAGACCAATAATAACCACTGCAGTCGTAATAGAGACTTCTAACGACACTAAATTAACGCCATCAAACAGGCTGAAAGTGAACAATAGTTCTATTCTACCCCTAACATTTTTTTAAACCTGATTTATTATGTAATCCTCTGAAGATTATGAAAGCAACAGAAGATGATGTTGAATAGTCACACAGTAGGAGGGTTAACTATCTAGACGCATTCACCACAAGATATAACAATTGTAGGGTGGCATAGTTTATCTATCAGTCAAAACTACAGTGGATTTAATGAACGGACTAACAGAAGGGCTTTCAAATGCAATTTAAAAATATTTGTGCATGCCTTAATGATGTGAATTTGAATTTTTCGTGGATGTAATCCAGATACTTTTATCCAGAAACTGAAGAAATCCTACACAGACACCAGAGCAAGAAGGAACATCGGCCACATTAACACAGAGCTGCAGGATGTACAAAGGATTATGGTCCAGAATATTGATGATGTCATGCAGAGAGGTGTAGCTATTTCAGGTGTGTGTTTAACTCATGAGTGCAGAGGTCGATTGCGCTGTGCCCTGCTGTGGGTGTGGTGTTGATGCCATGTAGGGTTCTGCCCACAGTGGTCGGTGCCGGAAAACTTGTCTGGCACTCAGGATTCCCCAACCACCATTGGCAGAATTTTCTCTGTTTCTGACCACCACACATTTTCCAAATGTTTAAAATAAACTTACAATTTCCTTTCAAAGGTTTTCATTGAAATGTAAAATTTAGTATTTACCAGTACAAAATGGTATCCAAAGCCATTAATTTTTAGTACTTCTTTAGTTTGAGTTTCTTTTTATGATGTACCGTGTAACTGATTCCTCTCGCAATGGTTTCCAGGGAAAAAAATTTCTGCCACTAAAGAAATCCTGGGCAGAACCCTGCCATGCGATGTGCATGTATGGCAAAATATTATCAAGTGACATGCATTGGGCATTGAATTCTATGTACCTTGGGTTGGTGTCCAGAGTTTTGTCAACTGCCTTATTGTACTGGTTGGCTATGCAATATTAAAATATGTGTTTTTGTTTAGAAAGCCAAAGTCTGCCTTTCGTTGGATTTGGGAGGAAAAGAAACCTCACGGCAATGGAAGAGAGTAGCTCCTCTACCACCATTCCGCAAAACAAATTAATATTTTTGTTTTTTGTTTTTTCCCCCAGTGTTAGACGACAAAGCCAGCAATCTTTCCTCTCTGTCCAAGAAATACAAGCAAGATGCAAAATACCTTAACCAGAGATCCAGAAATGCCAAGATAGCCGCCGTTGTTATACTAGTTGCAGTTTTTCTCATTTATCTCAGATATTGGTGGTTCTAGAGTTCTTACTTTAGCATGTTATAATTTCCAAGAAAGTTATTACTTACACAAAGTATGTCATATCAGTATCACTATGATGATGGTTATAGCAGGGTGACCCCAGAGTTTGTGCAGGCAATACATTTCTGGTTTATAATATAATGTATATTTGTAAATATTATATTAACAAATTATCTAAGAAATCCGGAGCAGGCAAGTGGAAATTTGAAAAGGCTAATTCAATGCTCCAGTAAAAACCATATCTGCTAAATCAAACTGAGTGCGAGATTACATTGAACTACATAATATATACACTGTGTCAGCTTATCAGTGGTGAGGTAATTCAGACTTTTTAAAGTCTACCTGGTTGGTAATCAAGATGCTGTATTTTCTCCAAAATAAATAAGTCATGCTCTTGGATCGAGGATACTGTTCCCAAAAGCTCTTTGGAGTCTATAACTCCAGGGGTGATAAAAATGTGGAAATGCCGTCTTTTCAATGTACCTCCTGAGCTCTGGATCCCAGTTTAAGACTTTTGGGTCAGCAGTGACTCTCATTCCTGGTTAATCTAAACTGATATTGATCAACTTCACTGTGCCACGCCTACAATTTCATTAAAAACTTACTCTCATTGGTTAAATCAGGATCTTGTTTTTAAGAGCACTGAAATGGTTGGTAGATTTGGTACATTTTTAAAATTATTAAATGATCATCGGGCCAATGAAAATCATTCCTGAAAATTCGTTGTCGATGTCTTTCTAAGTAGTTGGTCCAATCTCTGGTAGTTCTGAATTAGGGATCAATACAGAGAAATGTTCATAATGCTGCTTCCAAGATTATGGACACAATAGGACGTGGGATGATCATCAAAAAGGGCTCTAGTTTTGTAGTCTACTCTCTGAAACTATCTGATTTTTTACCCAGATGTACTTCTGATTGTCCCAAATGACATGTAAAATTTGTCAAGGGCAAAACCTGAACACTAATGAGTTATCTTAGTTAGAAAATTATTATCCACATTGAACGTGGGAAACACACGCTCGGCAGTAGGGTCTATATCACTGACCATGTACTGTAAGCTCAGTAGATATTGTGTAGACATTCCTTTGTTCTATACACTCAAGGAAAATCCTGCACTGTTATTACTGTGTGGACGTGTGTAAGTCCACATAGTGTTTCAAGTCCCTACATTATGTGGACAGGTCCACACTTCAGATGTAGCGTTAAAACACAAAAATAAATAAATGTGTCCACCTGTTGAAACAGCAAGGGCATCCTCGCTTTGCTTGAACTTTCAAAGAAAAAGTTGTGAAGTCCAAACAATGGGAGAACAAAGAGAAGTTTTTGATTTACCGTGTCGACAAAATGACCAAGGCACTCATTTAACCGGTGGGGCCAATAATTGCTAGGTACAAGGCTTTAAGTGTATTTTGGGCATAAAGTAATTTTAAACTGTACTATTTTTTTAACATTACTATTTATATAATTAGTAATTTTTGTTCTCATTCTCACTTTAGTGTGAACAGTCTTTAAACAAGAGTTAAAATGCAGACTGTAGTCTTTTTGATTTATGTTTAAGGCAAGTGGCAAATAAGTATGTCAATACCATTTATGGCCGTGTTTGAATCTAACGACGCTTTTCAGTGATTGGACAAGGTCTTAAGCTTTTAATAAATGTGATCTGCTCCCACAAAATGGAGTAAAAGCCACAGAAGTGGGTTACTGGTTTATTACAAGTTTTTGGTCAAAATTGCAACTTTATGTTGAAAATTTAAGAAGAAAAAATAAATTACTACTAAAGAATTAATTACGAAATCAGAATTGGTTTCCCTCTTACTTTATTTATATAATTTTTCTTCAGATAATGTAAACGGCTCTTGCAACAACTCAAGCAAAATATACTTTACTTTATAGGGGCTGGAATTTCATCTTTAAGAGGGCAAGGGTACGGGGAACATTTGAAGGGGCGCCAAGACCAGGGCCTCCCTGTAATTCCAGACTAACTTTATTAAAAAGTTAATTTTATGACTTCCAGATTGTACAAAAATTATCAAGCGCTGCAAATGAAATAAAGTGAAAGACTGACAGTTAAAAAAAACACATGTATTTACGTTTTTCTTAACCTAGCAGTGCTCTGTATTGATTACGCGAGTAGCGCTGCGGTTTACAAAGCCTGTTTGACTTGTTTTAAAATTGTACATTGGATGCTGTTGGCAAACTTGAATACACGCCTCAACTATTTTTGGTACGAGGTCAACACGCCCAGACATTCCATTGTGGAGTAGGCACTACAGTGTTGCACTTCATTTTGCTCATACAAAGAGGATCAAAAGGTACTGGTGTTCTTGCTCCAAATATCCCTTTTTTGAGGAATTATTGTGTAACCCCCAATTCCACACTTCTGCATTGAAGGTACAAGTGAGTCCAAGATTCCAGCATGTCGTAGCTGATTAGCAGCCATTGCTTACGGCCACGGTGAACACAAACTTCATATTTCTTCAAGAGAAAAAGAAATCTCGGTGCTTTTTTATGAAAAAGTATGTTGTACTTAAAATGTCTTGACGTATCCATTCAGAAAATAGTCAGTTTCTTATGTTGTTGTCTTGTATTCTGCTTTCTCTTTATCTTTCCCTCTGTGGATTTGAGGTTGTGAAGAAGTTGCTCAACCCCAGAGATCTTGGCTTTGATCTGAGATGAAGTCAGCTTGTCACTGGGAAAGAGGTTGGATAACGATATACAAGTCCATTTATCAATTTAAGAAAAACCTTCGTTAACATTCAACAAATATAAAATGCTTTGAAATTTAACACATTTGCTTACAAGGAAGAAACTAAGGGAGTTTGTTTGCCAATTTTAAGGAATCACAAATTTACCATAGTTTTTATGCATTCAAAATAAAGATGTTTGTATTTTAAATATTTAATTTCCCTTTGGAAATATCCTTTCTATCCTGTTTTGCGAAGTGAGGGTCTGTATTTTGAATATGTCCTTACTATCCCGTTATGCACGTACACCAGAATCTTGACAGTTTACCGTGTTTTTGACTGCATGAGGGCACTCAACGGCGAATTTTTTCACATCTCAATTGCAGTTTTATTTGACTGTGACTGCCGGTATGTTGTTTTCTCGTATCAATGGCCAAATGATTAATTAATAACAATGAAATAAGAACAGTTTGTTTTAGTTCTTTTGCATCACGTAAATTTGATTCACACATATCATCATGTGGTCAAAAATACTGCAAATTGGTTTGCTTAGAATTATGTATAAAGTAAAGAATAAACTATTTCCTGCAGAAATAATATTAACTTCAATTTTCCAGAACCCAGTAATCACTTTGAGATTTATAGATGTGTGCAATTATTGTGTGATTGGACACAAGCCTCATTTTGAAATCTATCAATTTGACAGCTATTCATTAGCTCTTTAACCCTCTTGCTGTCTGACCATTCAATACCATTCACTGTGGTTTTGAATGATAGATAAGCTATGCCAGCCTTGCAATATGATACCATGAGGGAATGCATGTACACAGTACACAGTTAGTTCTGTGCACAGTTGTGCCACCATACACAACTTTGGCAGTTGAATGGTTTCAAATGGTTGGTCAACTCACTTGAAAATGTTGCGAACAGTAGGAGGGTTAAAGGGTGTGTACAACATTGGTAAGATTGAAAATATAAATGTTCACAGATTTGCACATAACTTATATGGTATAAAGATGGTCATGGTGGAAAACTTCCCTTGAAATAGTTTTGCTAGAAATGCCATAGTTTTTAGGAAATGAGTAAAATAATAGTCTTTATCCTGCAGGATAAATTCCGATGTTTGAAAAGAAGTTAAAACACAGAAGGGGGTTTTTCACTGTTTTCTCATGACTCCGAAGACCGATTTAGCTGAAACTTTCACAGGTTTGTTATTTCATGTATTGGGTCACATCAAGTTTGGATACAGGTCTTTGGCAATTACCAATGTTGTACACACCCTTTAATAGTTATTTTGTTATTCCTACCTTTGATTTCTTTGAAGTGACTGTTGTAACCTCGCAAGCTGCTTCTCGGTACTTCGGATATCTTCTTGTGCCTTCACAAGCTGTTTATTCAAAGAAGACATGTAAAATACATCTACTAGTCTTACAATAAAAGAGATCGGACTGCCAGGTGAAAGCAGACATACCAAAGAATATTATTATTTCGGGAATAACAGTGTGGGGAGCCAGTCTTCACTGCGTGGTAATGACTGCGTTGGTGGCTGGTGATAAAGCGCAATATAAGAACCAAGTATTATTATTAAGTCAAGGGGTGTTAATGAAACATTTTTCTTACTTGTATGTTTAGTTTCCTGTTGGGTTTTTCCTCGTCTTTGTCTATCACTGGATCTTTTTCAAGGAATCTCCTACTGTCCATGTTCGTTTGTATAAGGTCCGTTATTCTAGCTGTAGTTCAAAACATTAACAAAAGCAAATTCCAATAATTTAGCTGATCTGTGCAACTAAAATTTAATCTGAACATCAGAACTTATTACTACACTGAGCCTAATGGTGGACTTTGGAATCATGGGTGTCATGGCCGAGCGGTCAAGCGCACTGGATTCAAGCTCTGGTGTTTCTGATCTGCAGAGTGTGGGTTCGAGTCCCGGTCTTGACACTTGTGTTTTTAAGCAAGACACTTAACCATTATTGCTTTGTCCTTCGGATGGGGCATAAAGCCGTTAATCCGGGACTCCTGTGTATTGTGTAATGCATTTAAAAGAACCCAGTGAACTCATTTAGAGAAGGGGTTCACCCAGGTGTTCCTGACATGGTTGGCTGAATTAAGTTTGGGCCACATTACCTTGTAAACTGTTAAAAGGTACTACATGGATAAACATATACCTGTAAAATGGGTCTTATAATTCCAAACACAGCTCTGCATAATTGTAAAAAAACCAAAAAAACAAGAATGGTGTGTAAACAAACACAAATGCCCCGCTGAGATTAATCGCATTTTTTATTTATTGCTTTGAAAAAAATTCTTTTGTTTTAGCAATAATGACCTTGATATTCGTCGTAGGGGGTCCAAAAACAATAGGCTTCTTGGGGATCTCAAGACCAATCCACAAGTCAAGTTTGGAGTTGATATGCCATGTCCTTCTTGAGTTATTGCTCGGACAACATTTCTTTTGTTTTAGCCATAATGACCTTGATAATTAACATAGGGGGTCAAGTATTATTAATAATGCAATGTTGCAGCGGGTATTTTTCCATTATTCACATATTTGTGAGAATCGGCACGCTTCCAAGAACATTGTAATTACCTGGTATTAGTCTGCTGCCCCCAGAGTTCCCCAAAGTCTCCCATTGGAATTGTCTCCAGTTCAAAGTAAATGAAAACAAATCAGTACGTTGTTTATAATTTGCACACGTGTGTACTCACTCTTTTCAGCGCCTAACTTTTTGTTCAGAAAATCAAACACGTTCTCCTTCTTCGTTGGTTGACCTCCGTTGCCATGATGATGAAGATGACCTTTGACTTTTCTTTTCTTCTTCTTCTGCTTTCCCACAATGCCAAGTTTCTTCATTTCTCTCAGCTTCATACATTTATCAAGTGATTTTCCTAGCCACACAAAAAACACGTAAAAAAGATACAATCTGAAAGGTGTTTTGGTAATACCGGTAATGGAACCGTTGTTTAGGCCGCCATCGCTGAAGTCAGAAAATAGAAACGGCATGCGCAATACTTGCTGCGCACAACTCTCAGCCTACTGTTAGGTCTACATTGACCTAAGTGAGGGCGCTGTTTTGGATTGTGGTGTCATATGCAAGGGTCTAAAAGACTTACTACAAAAACGCACTCTTAAACGATATTTTAGGCCTCTCATTACCCAGTTCTTTTGACATAACCAACCAATGGTGACTGAATTGTTTCTTTGACCACACAAACTTTTGTATCACCCTGAAGATTTTATTTTCAAACAAAAAAGTAATAACAAATGTCAGGTTGAAATTCCTTTCATATAATCCAATTATAAAGAATTTCCGAGTTTGACCACCAAAACTTGGAAATATGAGTTTGTTTGCATTGTCATTACTTGGTTCATATAACTTAATGGATGAGCAGTTAATCTGCCTCAGGCAGTCAGCAGCAATAGTGGCTTGTTCATGATCCAATTAAAATTTTAGGGTCCACAATTTGGAAAAAGGAATTACATTGAGTTAACAGGTGTGAGTTGGCAAGGCTGAAAAGAATGTATTATTCTAGCCTATTTCTTTAATGGGAAAAATGGGGAAAATGATAGCCCAATAGAAACTTACCCTGGGGTACAATAACAGCTTCTACAGGCTCCACTCTTCCCTCACCATGTTTACCCAATCCTTTTCTGAAGAAAAAAAAAGACCAAGATTGAGAAAGATTCAGACCAGAACAAAACTGTCTTAGTAACAAAGTGTGCAAAGTGAAAAAACAAAAACTGATAAACCATATGTGTGCCATCAGCATGTATCCCACATCCCTCAAAGGGTTTCACGCCCAAAAGGAAAGTTCCCATCTGACCAGTGGAGGGTAGCCACTTACCCAGGAGAACCATTTCCATCTACAGGGACTCTAACAAATCCCAAGGAACCCAACAACTAGAATCCATCAGCATGTAACCCACATCCCCCAAAGGGGCTTACGCCCAAAGGGGGAATTCCCATCTGACCAGTGGAGGGTAATCAACACTCAACACTCACCCAAACTCATAACCCATGAGTGCCATTAGCTTGGACCCAATGCCCCTGGTGTGAGCCTCCCATTCACCAAGAGGAACCCCATCCCCAGATGGCCTCCACACTACACTGGGTGACTCCTCCCCAAGTGTTGGCGTGTCCTGTCTGGAAGAACTTGTAGATGGGACGTCGAGCTCTTCATCTGAGTCATCTTCACTGGAAGATGAGAGGGGAGGGGATGGGTCATCTCTCTGCTCTGGAGACAAATCAGTAATATTAGTTTAATTAATAATTTAAAGGCAAAGTATGCCTTAGGTTTTTGGAACCCTTCGATTGTTTCAATCCTAGACCATGTTACCTTTGTTTACGAAACAGTGACCTTGTACATTCTAATGCATTTCCTGACGGGCAAGATACTACACAGGCCATTTGGGAAAATTTAAATTTTGTGTCATAATTTTCACATAAATTCAAAATTTACAAAAGTAACAGCTGTACAGCTTTTGAGATGTCCCCCCTTTCTCATATCAAAAGTTGAGAAAAATCAGACAGTGCAATCTCCATAAAACATAAGATTTAGCGTATTCTTTCATTGAGCTGCGTACAAACTGTGCCTGCAGGAAGTCCAGGCTCTGTGGCTCTTTTGGAAACATGTGATGTCACAGGTCACATGGTCTATATAAATGTAGATATATACAATAAAACTAACCTGTGATACTTTCATACATTGTTGTATAGGTAAAAACCCAAATAATATTAATAACAATAGTTTAAAAACCACATCGTAGAAGTAATTTCTTATAATTTAAAAAGAAAATTGCAAAATGAACTTCACGTAGTCATCTTTGGTATTACCTGATGGCAGTACACTTTCTACATCGAGTGTTGCTGTAGTACCGTATGACTCATATTGCACAGTTACTTGGTGTTTATCTTCATCTATATGTTGAATGGAGGCGGGGTACCAGACTCCATCATTGTATCGACCCAGACAAGGTGCTTCAAGCTTTAATAAACTAAACAAAGAAATCAAACATTAGGCTGTGTCTGAATCGAGTGACTACGGCATTGGCTAAGCCATCGGCTGCAGAGGAAACGTTAAAAAAATAGACAATTTCAGAGATCTGGCCTTAGCCACAGCCATAGCTAGCAAAATCCACAGCCAAGACTATCAAGACACAGCCCAACAATTTATCCAAAAACACTTTATGGCTGATACGTTATGTATCACCACAGCACCACAAACTTTCAACAAAATTTAAAGTACATTTATTCAAATAGCAAGAAAAACATTGATGATTGAACAGTGTTTCTTTGGTACTACATTTCACATAAAAAAGGGTGAGTTACAGTC
This sequence comes from Leptasterias polaris, assembly GCA_037783415.1. Lineage (NCBI taxonomy): Eukaryota > Metazoa > Echinodermata > Asteroidea > Forcipulatida > Asteriidae > Leptasterias > Leptasterias polaris. The sequence goes on from JAZGTN010000089.1 coordinate 3,487,986, forward strand.
CAGTACAGTAGCTAAACAGGCTTTTTGAAAAATATGCACCAAAAGAGTTTACAATAAACTATTGTCCTATTTATAAAACTAAAGTTTGAATGGGCATGATAATTGGTCCTCAGAAAAAAGTAGGTAAATTTTATCAAGTACAAGGGGTAACTTACATGTGTACATGGTGTAGGTTTAATAGACACTTCGGGCTATTTAATCACAATTTTTCAAATTTTTCCCAAGACAAAACAAACACAAATGGAAATCATACTAAAGTAGGAAAAATGTCATGCCTGTTTGAAAATGGCAGTTTTGCGAAATGACTAAAATTATTTCCACTGAAGGAGAAAAAGACTTAACATTTTTGCAAGTGATTTTCTTCCTTCTGCAATACTTACCTAAAGTCTGGCTCTTTAAAAGAATGTAACTCAGAAAGTTTGACTATATATCCGTGAGAAAATCTGGACAGGCAAAATAAGAAGAATATTTGTATCATGTAATAAATCAATATTATGGGATAAAATAATAAAAATAATAATAACTAGTTCTTATATAGCGCATTTCACAATAACGCATCAATGCGCACATTAGTGTCCTGGTCATTGGGCCAATAACATTCCTTTAATCTTTCTCAGCTCCCTGGGGAGTATACAGCCCTGGGCTGCGGTGGCGTTCCGAAGGCTTTTTCAAACACAATATCAACCTCTACCCTTGCAGGTACCCATTTATACCCCTGGGTGAAGAGAAGCAATTATAGCAACGTGTCTTGCTCAAGGACACAAGCGTCGAGACCGGGACTCGAACCCACACCCCGAAGACTAAGCAACCAGAACTTGAATCAGATGCTCTAAACCAATCGGCCATGACACCCTGAGTAACGATACAACCCTAAGTTCATATACATGATTGAAAATGATAAGGAAAACTAAATAAGATGTGTAGTCTAAAAACGACCTGGAATTACAAAGAGGCCACGGAAGCCATGGCCTCTATTCTTGGCCTTGGTGGCCCTTCAAAGGTTCACACAAGACTTTAAGATTTTTCATACAAATGACCTTTGCTCTTTCAAAGACGCAAAGTCCAGGCCTGCTGAAAGCCAACTTTTAATCAATATGACACCATTAGTGTCCCAAGAAATATTTACATCCAGAACACCAAGAAGTGCAAGAAAGTTCACACAGATTTTATTATTGCTATTTGGAAAATCGAAATAAAATGCACTGTATTACAAATTGCCCTTATTCAATCATGTTCTGCTGCTGGATTAGAAACAGACTCCTGTGAATTCTTCAAAGTGAACATTTTTAAGACTAGCTTTACCCAAGAGGCAACACATCTTCCCAGCAAAGTGACTATTATTTGCACAAAGTGTAAATTTTGCAACATACCTACAATCTTCTGTTGAGAATCGACATGAACCTTCGAGATAGTATGGACAAGGTTTCATCGATAGGGAGGTGGGATTACAGAATACAACCCTCAGAGAAGCCTGATGAACAAAAAGATCATAATCATAAATCAAGTTCACACACAAAATTACAATCATTGGAAAAACTGCTAAGGTAATGGATGCAAAGCAACTCCGTTATATTGTGTTTCTTATCATAAAATTGGTTTGCGGTGACACCATGGGCCTCCATGGTTACACCATGTATTACAATCTACTTTGTTGTTTAGATCTTTTGAAGGGTGACAGAAGACAGAGGGTAATCAGTGAAGTAGGATGGTCAGGTTGCGTGCCAAAACCCAACCTAGCCTAACTATCTAACTATCCCAACGTCTGAGAGTTTGTGTTTTTGCCCCACCAATTAATGATAACCAATATTGACTGTATTGAATTCTGATTAATCTTCTATTGGCTAGAGCCTGGTCAAGACTTGCTTGACTCGCTATAGTTGGTTAAATCATGCTGTAAGAGGGCGTGCTATCACGATTTATTACGAGTGCGTACACTATCCACTATCGATCACTGACGTCTTGGGCCAAGACTAGATTAAGGCTTGCATTTAGAACTGCTTTTTGGCACAGGCTCAAGCCACAGGCTCAGTTGAAGCTTCATGCAAAATCACATGCTCCAAAATTGATAGTAGAGCCAGCACCGGTGCTGGAGACAAAGATGAGGTTTAGAAGGCCCTCAGTAAGCTTAATTATATTTATCTCACAGTACTGAAATTGGGTCTCCTTCAATGGTACTGAATAATTATTTGAAGTTTCAGAAAACTGCCACTGGTACCTCTTCACCATCGACCCTCGGCTCCACACACATTACAACAGCGTTGTGTCTCTGCCTCCCTCCCCACTCCTCCACATAATCGACACTGCACTTAGTCCCTGATATGTCATCCTCCTCATCTCCTTCTCCCATCTCCTCCGTCCCTGTTTCATCTTGAATTCTAGTGGAGATAGACTTGGATGAAGTGGCCACAGATGCATTGGAGTTGGAAGGACGGCTTACATTATCTTCTTCAGCAATAGCTGCCTGCATTGGAACAATTCAAAACAACTTATTTGCAGGAATTTCATCTTTGAGAAAAAAGGGAATTAATTTGTCATCTGACCAAGCACAAGCAGTGCTTTCAATTGAACAACATAACACTTCGACCCCATTGAGCATGTGTCCATACTCATATGCATTATAAACCTTTCTATTGTAACGTCACAGCCCAAGTTTTGGCCAACCAAGGTTGGAAAACTATGGGAAGCCATAACTGCAAATCAAAAACTGATAGACATAGTTTGTAGCAATGTTACACAAATATTCAAAAATAGTGTTGAATTTGTTGGAAACAAATCAACCAACCATGGAAGGTATTTCCGTTCATGAATCTTTACAGAAAATGTTGAATTTGGTCACAACATTTTTTAACACGGTTGAATTTTTTGCTAACATTCGGCCGTCCATGCCAACCGGCGCACTTTGTTTAACCAACAATTGAAAGGTCTATAGTTAGTTGATAAAGTTCAACCAATTTTTAACAACAGCCAAAGGTTCTTAATTAGTCTGAGCCTAACCACCTCACTAAGGTTGTCACATAGATGGACACATACATCTCTGCCTATGTAGCGTGTCATGGCCGAGTGGTTTAGATCATCGGATTCAAGTTCTGGCGGTTTAGTCATCGGGGTGTGGGTTCGAGTCCCGGTCGTGACGCTTGTGTCCTTGAGCAAGACACTTCGCTATAATTGCTTCTCTTCACCCAGGGGTAAAATGGGTACCTGCGAGGGTAGAGGTTGATATTGTGTTTGAAAAAGCCTTCGGAGCGCCACCACGGCAGCTCGGGCTGTATACTCCCCAGGGAGCTGAGAAAGATTAAAGGAATGTTATTGGCCCAATGACCAGGGCACTAATGTAAAGCGCATTGAGACGTTATTGTGAAATGCGCTATATAAGAACTGGTTATTATTATTATTATTATTATTATCAATCATTCGAACCAGTATAAAAAGCCCCATAGAAAACTATGGATCCTTATATTTGCAGCTCATTTCAATACTGTATCATTATTATTGTTATTATTTTTTATTCGGCCAAAATATGCAACAATCAAACAGACATACATGAGAGTGAACGGATAATTCAATATAGAATAGGATAGGTAACATGATGTCTAGTTTATAAATTAATGAATTAATGAATGGATTTAAAAAGCAAAAATTGAAAGGCCAAGTAACATAAAAATAAAGCAGCCATTGAACACGGGCTAATAATTAAAGGCAACATTAATCGTAAAGGCCAGAAAGAAACATCACAAAACAAACAATTCATTCTAAGATGGCCAGGATTAATAAAAGCAAACCTAATCACTATGACTCGAGAGTCAGACTTTTGGGAGTAAATGCATGAATCTGATCGGTCAATGCATTTAGAGACGGAGCTTCATGGATCAGTCTAATCAGGGCCTATTTCCATAGTGCTGCTTACCACAGAATTCTGAGCTTACAGTGTCCTGTAAAGCGCATGTTTGTATGGGCCGTAAGCCAGTGAATCCATCCCTCCCGGATCTCCCGGGAGTCTCCCGGATTTGAGTGTATACTCCCGGTCTCCCAGATCAGACAAAAAATCATTAAAAAACCAAATAGTGTTTATCAAGATAATTCTTATAAATACAAAATTTCACATTAAAATGGCGACGTTCGTTTTGTTACCGAACGGTCGCCGATATCGCAATCGTTCGTTTTTGCCGTACGGTTGCCGATATTGCAATATGAACTACTACTGGAGAAGAAATATCTGTATCAAACAAATGTCTGCCCAGTCCATCCGAGCCAGTCAATGTAACTCCCTCTACCGGTGATGACGGCGTCAGGTGAATTTTGTTGCAAGAGAAAGACCTCCAGGATTGAGGCGTCGGAAGGTTGGAATGTCTGCTTAAGCACATAATTCCATGCTAAGCACGGCTATGAAATTGGGCTGTGATGTTAACTTTTATAGATTGTGTTGTAGTAGTAGTAACAGTCTGTGCCCAAACCATAATAGACCCCTCACACAGTCCCCTCACTGAGATCAATGAAGAGCTATCATTAGCTGAAAGTAGTGTGCAGCCTGTACACCGTTCAATGGGAGACTTTAGAACGATAGGTGACAGCCATAGAAATAGAACCCGGAGAACGCTGAGCTGGACCGCCCTCTGTGTCGTCTGTGGACGCGGCGTATCGATACCACGCGACACGCGTGTATGGCAAAATGATCATCACGTGACACGCGTGTATGGCAAAATGGCAACGCACAGAGACCGTTTCTACGTGTTTTCATTGGTCAATGTTCATGACGTCTACTGTATGGCAAAATATTATCACTGGCTTAATGCTAATTTTGCCATACACGCGTAAAAAAAATGGCGTACGCGCGTCCATAAAAATGGTCTCACAACGAAATCGCACGCACAATGATGCACTCAGCGTTCTCCTGGTTCTATTTCTATGGTGACAGCAGACTTACCAGGTAAATTTCCATTGTTTACGTAGTTCTGAGCATGCGCACATTACCCAGAACAATGGATTTACCTGGTAAGTCTGCTGCCACCTAGCGTCTCAAAAGTCCCCCATTGTTTGACATCAAAGATAGCAGCCAGAGCAAGGGGTCTACTGTACTGAATGACCATGGCCCATTTTCATAGAGCTGCTTAAGCAAAAAATATCGCTTAACAATTTTCTGCTAAGCAGAAATGAGCAGGATACCAGTCACAAATTGTACATGTGACATGGTAGTTTGGCTGGTAACCTTATTTTGGTAAGCATAATTTTGTTGTGCTGAGCTACCTTTTGTGCTTAAACAGCTCTATGAAATTGAACCCAGCTTTGAGTTGAGGAGCTCATACCTGAAATGCAGCAAACTCTTCATCAAATTTATCTGAAGACGCATTTTTTCTTGAGGGTGGATCACACAACAGAACTTCAGATGCAGATGACCCCGAGGTCGTTGACTCTGTTGCCGTGTCAACTAAGCTCAAAAGTCTGCTCTTTTTAAGTGACAAGAGACTATCTGAAAAAGAATGATTTTGGTTTACGACAATTTTCAAAAATAATTATATGGATGGTTTATGAAGAGGATCCCTTCAAAAACAAAATTTGTGACTTTCACCCAATTTTCAAAGATGAGATTTTTGTAGTTATCATAACAATTAATAATGTTCTCTCAAATTTAATAATTTGTCTTTTCCAGTCAGTAGAGAGACTAGATGGTGACATGAAAAATAATCAATTTTTTTTGTGCTTTCACGGCTCTTATTACGGTAAATGCCAAACACTGTCTGGCTTTATGGGTCTGAAACGTTACAGATCATTGACATTTATTGACAATCATATTATCTAGACCTAGTAATTATATATACACAGGTAAATAATGTGGTAAGCAAAATTTATTATTACATTGTATTTTTTTTTTCCTTCAGCAGCTGTGCAAAATTTGGGCATGGGTGAACAAGAATTTATATCAGTCATCGTGGGTTTCAGCTTGGCCCGCCTTGTTGGGCTGTTATGGCACTCATTCAACATCGGACTTATCATAGTCGCCAATGGGAGAAATTCACAATCAAAGTGGTACGACTTCCTTGTACATTGAAAACTTAGCGTTTTAGACATGTAGGACTATAGACATTTCTATTGCAACGTCACAGCCCGAGTTTTTGCCAACCGAGGCTGGAAAACTATGGAAAGCCAGAACTGCAAATCCAAAACAGATAGGTATAGTTTGTAGCAATGTTACACAAATATTCAAAAATAATGTTGAATTTGTTGGAAACAAATCAACCAATCATGGAAGGTATTTCAGTTCATGAATCTTTACAGAAAATGTTGAATTTGGTCACAATATTTGTTAACACGATTGAATGTTTTGCTAACAATCGGCCGGCCATGCCAACCGGCGTGGTTTGTTTATCAACAATGGAAAGGTCTATAGATGGTGGGCTGTAATGGCGACTGTGATAAAAGTAAAGACCGATGTTAAAAGAGAGCCATAACAGCCCAACAAGGTGGGCTTGTTTCAGCTACTGCTACTGAAACTATAAGGTTGATGATTGTCCCTCATAGTACCTCATTGCATCCTACTATTCCTACCTTGAGTGAGTTGAATTACTTCTTGTAGATCTTCCCTGAGTTGAAGTAACTCAGTCTGTCCCTCACTCCCTGCACTCAGTAAAACCACCTCCACTTGTTGCAGCTAGAATAGATTTGTAAACAAAAAAACAGGCTAGAAGTGTAGATGATTTATAAAATATCGTCTGTCACTTTAGCTGGTTTTTCTGCCCAAAATGCTGCTGATTCAACAGTTTAGTTATACTCAGTAAGTTATACTCAGTAGTTATACTCAGTTTAGTTAAACAACAAACTCAGTAAGTTTATATTTTAATCGTAGACTATAACTTATAGTCTACGATTAAAATATAAACTTACTGAGTTTGTTGTTTTGCTTTTGTTTGAAATTGTTTGTTTGATGTTTGATGTTTTTTTATTTTTAGTTTTTGTTTTTTGGGGTTTTTGTTTTTTTGGGGGGGGGGGTTATTTTGAGAAGTTTTGGGAGTGAGAAGCAAGTCTTTCCAGTTGTGCATGAACATTGCCGCTCTTACTCTGTGGTACTCCAAGAACTACGAGGTCCATACGATAGCGGAAGAACCTCATAGTCATAGTCATAGTTAAAGGCACTGAACATGTTTGGTAATTATCAAAGACCAGTATTGTCACTCGGTGTATCCCAACATATGTATAAAATCATTTGATAAATCATTTGATAATCAAATTGATTGATGAATGAAGAAGAACACCGATACATAGAGGCAATATATCTACTGTCAAAATGAAAAATATTGTGTTATATACCTGCTGCTTGTAAGTGACAATAGCTGCTTGCAGATTTTCTTCATCCATGATTTTAACGCCTAATAATAATGTTCTCTATTCGATCATCTATTGTCTAAAATCGAAGTTCTTCGATGTCTGATTTATTGCCCGAACAGAAAATAACGTTACCCATGATTACAGTCTGGTTCCCATTCCAACTTATTATTGAATTGCTGCGACGTTCGTCTGGTAACCCGTGCTGATATTAGTCTTGATTCAATACTGCGTTTTATGTTTTTGACATGTGATCCGTCGCCGTCACATCGCTGCACGCTCACGAGGGGGCGCTACACATTGTGTTAGTACCAACATTCAAACTCTAAAAGTCAATCACTGTCGCACAGTTTCAGGCCTAAATTAATCGTTTTTACGTTTAGTGCACGTGACAAAGAAGACGAGGCTTCCAATATGCCATCAAGATGCGTAGTTGGGGGATGTATGAGAGCTACATATAAAGAATCTGATATAAACTTCCACCGATTTCCGTCAAATAACGTTCCCCTTTGTCGAGCATGGGTTCAATTCGTGGACAGTACTCGTTCCAACTTCAAACTGTCAAAGTGGTCACGAATTTGCAGTGCACATTTTCCTGATGAATGTAAGGAAATCAAGGTGAGACTTCAAAAGGAATTTGGACAAAGACCGTCATTTCGGCTGAAGGATAGCTCTGTTCCTACGTTGAAAGCCCCCAGCACTCCATCGAAGGTGAAGAAATCTACCCGCGGCGTACTAAAAGGGTAGATCCAACTCAACAAGCAAGCACCAAAGGCAGAGCCCACGGAGCAAGAAGAAGAGATCGGGTGCTCGAGTGTCTCCCCTCAAGCGTACGAACACATCAGTAGGGACATTTTGCGAACGAGAAAGGGTCAGAATAAGTATATGATTTTTGAAAACATACATCAGCCTGACTCTAAAACGGCAACATTTTATATTATGATTAAGAGTATGATTAAGATATATGACAGTATGTTTAGTAAACAGATTATTTATTACTATTTTAGGCCTACCATACACAGTACTATTGAACTAATTATTTAAAAAAATTAATATTGTTGATTTTATAATTGCACAGGACATAAATAGTCATACCCTGAACTAGCCCAGGTTGGACTCCTCCGTTGCATACAACGCGACGGAGTCCCAGGGTACTATTAAGGGGCTCTGCCATTGCGAAAAATATTATAAATAAATAAAAAAATTGTTTACCTATTTGAGGAAGCTGAAACTTGACTCACATATTCCTTGTGTCCTGAACTTTACGCCTGCTCTATTCAGAATTGAAAATTTTATCCTTGGATGACATTATTTCCGAAAATAAGTCTGAGTTGTGCACTGGCGATGTGACAACCTCAACTGACATGGAACCAAGTCCACATAAAAGAGGGCGCTGTCTAACCCGTAACACTCGACGTTTTTACTTCCGGGCGGCAACACGACTGAGTCACAGCGCCAGTGCACAACTCGGACTTATTTTCGGAAATAATGTCATTCATGGATGTATTTGTTCGTTTTTGAACTCATCAAAAGTGTAGTTAAGGGCACCAAGAATAAATGAATGGAGTTTCAGCTTCTCAAATTAGGTAAAAATATGAAAAAATTTTACTCAAAATTTTGTTCGCATTGTACAGGATCTTTATACCCAGGACGTCAGTGCAGTGGCACTGACCATGGAGGTAGCTATTATTCCTACCTCCATGCATGCACTGACTGACGTCCAACCAGGGCTAACCCTGAACATGCTGAACAGTGAATACTCCTCTCCTCTTTGTCCAAGTTCTAACTTGTAATTTTTGTAGTTCTATTGTACCCATGCCATCTTGGATCTTGTACTCCTGCCAACTCAATAAATAAGCTTATGTAAAGTTAAATTATGCCGAACTTGTTTTCCTGAAAGCAGATTAAACTTTTGCCTTTTTAAATTGGTTCTTCTTGGTTCCTTGGTTCTTCTTGGTTCCTTGGTTCTTCTTGGTTCCTTGGTTCTTCTTGGTTCCTTTGTTCTTCTTGGTTCATTTTTGGTTCTTCTTGGTTTTTTTATTTTATTACTTGGCTCTTCTTAGTTCCTTGGTTCTTCTCGGTTCATTGGTTCTTCTTGGTTCCTTGGTTCTTCTTGGTTTCTTTTTTCATTGATTCTTCTTGGTTCCTTGGTTCTTCTTTGTTTATTGGTTCCATTTTACTTTTGTACCATACAGATGGACTAAGCAACATTGGCCTACTTCAGTACTTCAGAATAAGTATAACTCTATGAGCATATGAAGTGGATAAAGAATAAAATGTGGGATTAGCCTATTAATGAACATTTCATATTAATAAACGTATGGGGGAACTGTTCAGACTGGGAAGCAGACTAATTTCAGGCCAATGTTTTAAAATGTTGTACACTATTTGCGATGACCAGTCCCCTGACAACAGCTTAACTGTGTTCTTGCAACAAGCCCTTTCTGCATGCTTTGATATTGTTCATCATCTAGTGAATATTATTATTATGATTTTTTGGTAACAGATCCTCCAAGAAGCAGAGTACAGCCCCTCATCAGTTGATCACGAAGACACTGCATCACCAAGCAACACTGAACTGCAGGTATACCAGTCTGTTTCCATGAAAAGGTCTCATCAATGTTTGGTATTACTTGCCCTTTCCAATCAAATAAAATCCACTTAGAATGTAAATTTTAAAAGCAAAACTCATGTTTGGTTTAAACTGTCAGTGATGTAACGTTATTGTTTACAAACAGTCTTCTTTGATGGAAATATCCCCCAAAGACCACACATCAATGAAGACAACTGTGGGTATCCCACAATGGACCTGTATCATAGACCAGACTGGAAGTGGAAGCACTGATCAAAGCGTAGATCTTACCAAGCCTAAGAAGAGGTTCTTAAGATTTAAACAGACACAAACTGATTCAAGGAGATTCCTTCGGAGTAAAGGTAAGCATCAAGGTTTTTTGAAGCATGAAATTAAAGAAAAAATTAAACCTTGTTTTTATATTTATGCTACGCCAGTAAGAGGAGAAAGATGCAACAACACAATGTAGCTTACAGCAGAATACTGATATTGATTACTCAAAGGTACTTTTATTGACGAAAGGTAAAACGTTACTACAGGAAAACTACTCAAAGGTACTTTTATTGACGAAAGGTAAAACGTTACTTCAGGAAAATGGCGACATAAACAAAAGGTAAAGACAACACAAGAGGGCGCTTTCTCTTTAGTGAAAGGCAACTCTATGAGGAAAATTTCAAGTGTATCACTTCAAAGGGCAATGGCCAGGCATGCTAGGGGCATTCAGGCAGTTTCTGTGAAGCATCAGGCCTAATGGAATGCAGCAAAAATATTTTACCGTTGAAAGTGAAGTGGCATTGTTTGGGTGTTGTCTTTTCATTAGGAGTGCAGACGAAATGCATCATTAAGACAAAATCCATCATGACGCAGTGTCAAGTTGTAAATCTCCCACCACTGACATTGCTGAGGCCTGTGGATGATGATCAGCCTATGGTAATTAAATCTGAAGATGTCTTTAAAGTGAAAGAAGAACCGACGTGAGAAGGACTTCTCTGGAAGACCCACCTTTGATTTGGACGAGGTAAATCTATTACTATCCTTGTAATGACTTGTGAGAAACTTTAGTAATAGTAGTACTAGTAGTTGTTTTTTCACACAGCCCTTTATTCCACCCGTTAAAGCCCGAAAGACCTGTGTACAAGCAAATATTTTAATGACACACGAATGGAATATTCTAATAAACACATTTTAAAAAAATGTACAGGGATGTAGGATGTCTGTGACATTCCATGCTGCTTTTGTGCAAATTGCACTCACTCGCTGTGTGTTATGCTTCATTTGTCAGTTGACAAAGAGGGACAAAGGGTACTTGAACTCATGCTCAAAATCTCCCTTTTTCCTGTGGTTATTGTGAAATCTCCAATTCTAGACCTTCGTCCTGTTGTTGGACAAACAAGGATTGTGAGAGATTAATAGGCTGGAACCATTGTATTCGGCGTGGGAGCTAAGTCCAAGATTCCAGCATGCCATGGCCAGTTTTCTGCCAAAGTTTGGCCAATTATTTACCGTAAACAAAAGCCAAATTTTCTTGAAAGAGAAATCACAGAACACTTTATATAAACGTTTGTCATCAATTACTTGGTTAAGTCATATGGTTTCATTGTAACAATGGTACTCTCAACAACTAAAATGTAAAAGAAATTTTGGGAAAAATTCATTGAGCAGGTGAGTAGGAAATATTTTGGAATTTTCAGCGGAAAGTGGTTAAAAGCTTTTCCATATTCTTTTCCATATCACTAATATCAACCTATTTCTGTTTTGAATCATCTACAGTTCTGATATCGACCAAACTGCAACCCCTAGCGACAAAACGTCAAATTTGTTTTAAGTTGCTGTGCTTCAGCTTTGGAAGTGAGTGGCACTTGGGTGTCTCACTAGGTGGCTCTCAAGGCATTAAAGAACAGACTATGTGTGGATGTAGCAAGTCAAGGAGCCGAACCTTGACTAGAAACAGTTTGACTGGCACCGTGTCGTTGATAGTCAGCCATTTTGTCATCGGGTGTCTCTGTGAGGATGTAGCCTCATGATTCCAATACACCCATCGCTAGGGCAGTGTCTTCATACCCAACCATCTTCAGTTATCGATGAAGGTATTAAACAGTGTCATTCAATTGACACTTTTTGATTTGGATGTTTTCAAGAACTGTGGTGTAATGATAAAATAAAGCTTAGCTGGAAACACAACACCTTTGCAAAGAGCTTTTTAAAGGAAAACGGTAAATGAAGATTGTCTTTTTCTTTAGTTATATCTTGCATTCTGAAATGTACTTGATATTCATCCACTTCTTGCTGGACCCGTCTTTGCCTTAGATATATAAAGGACGATGGTTTCAAGTTGAAGACTAACTGTTTATTGGTTGTCTGTGTAGGTATCTGCAGCAAGGTAATGTTTCCTTCTTGGATGAAGAACGAAAAGCAACTATGAAGGCACCTTCTGAAGATGTCTTCATGAGCCATATGCTGCTAGCTGCAGAATATGTGATGTATGTGGTGGGTTGGGTAAGGACAGTAGAATGAAGCAAGCAATGGGCCATGACGCTTCTACGCTGTAATGTTGAAAGTGTTCGGCAGCAGTGATAAAAAATACCCACATTATACTATTAGCAGTGACTGACTATTAGGCATATAATTACCTTAAATTATTTTAAACATTTTACTCTCAACATTTGTATATGCTCTCTTTTTACATTTGAATTTATATTAATATTTTTGTCTTCTTCATTGTTTATCTATTTTCCTTCATTGTTATACTTTTCCAGTTAATTTTCAGCCAAAAAGCAGCCTTTTCACTTTCATGCATTCGTATTTAAAGAGAATTTGCCTCTTCATTCGAAACTGTCATTCAATTTTATTTGGAGATTTTTGATTTCTTATTATTAATAAAAATCTTATAGTATTATTCAATTAAACTTATAAACTTTTTAGCCAGGTAAAATCATAGAGCAAGGACCGGCTCTATGGTAAAATCATGTCAGAAGACAGTTTATAATTGCATACAACTACTAAAGTCGTCAATACCTGACATGGCCATCAAATACCGACTGGATGCGTGTTTAGGGTATAGCGGTATTATATGCCATTAGTAGACTGTCTCAAGTCTAATGTTTATTTCCCATCATGCATCACCTTATAACATGGCCACTCACATGTACATGTAAGTTACTATGCTCGTATCATCTTGAATAAAGCTCAACTAGCCTCTACTTAAAGAAGGTTCTTAGTTAAGTAGAGGCTAGTTGAGCTTTATTCAAGATGATACGAGCATAGTAACTTACATATGAGCGGCCATGTTATAAGGTGATGCATGATGGGAAATAAACATTAGACTTGAGTCAGTCTACTAATGGCATACCGCTAGATAGGGTATCCATGTATACGTCAGGAAATACACGTGCATGTGCATGTGCATGTGCATGTGCAGAATTAGGAAGGGATGCGTGACGAGAGCCTCTTATTCTAGTGAGTAATTTGCATTCGATGAAAACTCATTAGTTTGTGTTTGTCGACAAACACTTACTGTCTAGTTAGTGATTGTTTTTGTTTAGCGCCATAAATCTTTCAGTTTATAACCAGTCATGTGATGTGAACAGGTTGTCAATTCATTCATTATACCGGCAGATGACTTTAAAGGCAAAGTATACCTTTGATTTTTGGAACGGTTCGATTGTTTTTATCCTGAATGTAGAAAGATACAAATAAAACTAACCTGTAAACAATTTGTTTCGAAAGGTGGTCGCGTTTTTTAGGTATTGCCGAAAATCCGGAGCGAAAATGTCCGCACAGGAAGAAAAATCCCTATAAAGGAACACTACTAAAGGCGTGTCGTGGCTGAGCGGTCTAGGTCACCGGACCTAAGCTCTGGTGTTTTCAGCAGCAGAGTGTGGGTTCGATACCCGGTCATGACACTTGTGCCCTTGAGCAAGGCACTTAACCATAGTTGCTTCGAAAAAGTTGGGAAGGTAGTGCATTCTGCTCTACCAGACAGGCTCCTAGTGGATGATACCCATGCCTACATCCTTAAGGACTGTGAAGGGGGTAATCCTGTTTCAGCCCCAGGAGTAGGAGGCAACGTGCCCCTGGTGTCAATTGATTTGGGTCGATAGCCCAAATCAGTTATGTGTAGCCCTCACCTTGAGTGGCCGTCCGTGGCCTTGTGAGTTAGGCGATATCTCATTAAAAAACAAACAAAAAAAACTACTAATTATCTGAGAAGCATTTCTGCCAGAATTTTTCTCAGATTCAAATTTTGGGGCATAAAAACTGCTATCTTCATACATAACCACATTACTTCGAAGTGAAATGGTTCTCAAAAGGCTTTTTCCTTCGGTAGCTGCTGTATAGGCTTCTAACCAATAAGTTTGTATTGCCATTAATTTTAATAGAGTGATTACCAAACGTATACATTCCCTTTAAATGCGCCACCCACAAAATGGCAGACCGTGTTAGTTCGCAAGGTAAAAGAAAAACCACGCAATTTCGAGGCATTGTGTGGATCATTGTATTCTACTTTTAAAACATCTTTCTAACCATTATGCATTTTATAACAAATGGTTACAAACGCTTTTCATAGCCCAACTCGCCCGATCCAAGACAATGCGTCCCGGCCCTTTAAGCAATAAGTTTATCTCTGAAATTGGGTGGGGTTATAGATATTCACCCACGGGAAGGTCGTACGGAAGCGTGGCATCAATCAAAACTTGCTCTGCATTATGTTATGATTCCTTCAAGACTTTGATTGGTTCGTCAAGGGAGACTTTGACTCTATTGTCATCTTAGAAAACCTGCATGCGCTATTTTTTGCTGATAGCCAACATCCCAAACTATATGGGCCACCTCCACTTTTGCTCTAAACAAACGAGCTCTGGAACTGATAATGGAATTGCAGGAATGATTCAAAGCTGCAGGAGCGTTATCTATTATTATAAGAGATGTAGAAGGTGTTCAGAGGTTACGTATGATTGTACCTGACCACAAACTGCATAAAGACAAAGGATACGCAATAGATCGATCCATTAAGCCCCGCCTCCTTACGAGTTGACCAATCACAGCCGCGAAACCCGATCGCCATTAGTGCAAAGATCACCAAACGGCTCAAATGGTGATCAGATTTCGCGGTTGTGATTGGTCAATGAGAAATGGGCGTGGCTTAATGGATCGGTGTATTGTTGGCTGGCGCTACATTCGCTTGCCCTTTTAAAAAAAGTAATAATTTTTGAAATATTTCATACGCGTTATAATCATTGGTTTAATCTTACAGCAAACAATGATTCCAAAACAAAAACTGTGCTAAGCAGAAAATGGTGGTAAGTAGAAAATGACTGCTTACAGGCTGTATGAAATTGGACGTCTTTTAATTCATTACAAGTAAGATTCCCTGACTACAAACAAGGCATTCTGGTATTTCTAGTTGGAGTTAATAAAAGGGCCATCCTATTTCTCATAGAGCTGTTTTTCATTAATACATCCTTATATTCACTTTTTTTAAAAGAAGAAAAAACCATCGTAAAAACCAACAGAATGCATCAAAGAACACACCAAAATAATGTAAGCACAGGGAAAACATCTGTGCAGAGACAAAATTATGGTAAAGAAGATCGGCATTCCACAACAAACAAGGGAAATTGATTTAGGTTGAACAAAGACAATTAATGAGGTTTCAAAAATTCCATTAGAATGAAAACAGGTGTATATTTGGAAGTAATGCTTTTTTGCTAGTAATTTAGTATATGAAATAGCACCATACTGTTTCTGTTGAACAACACAATAGATAGTTCCCAGTATACGCCATCTTTACGGGCAAATCGCATTTTGGCATCATGCAGGCGCGTCAAGCGCTCAAATTATTAACGCAGCCGCGTCATTCACTAACCAATCATGCAATGAGTTTTGTGAAATGTGCGCGTGTTGCACGCCGTTCTCACGCGTAACGCATGACTGTGTGTTCCAAATTGCCCGTAAAGATGGCCGACTTACGTCATATTGCAACCTATCTATGGACCAAGTTCAACATGTGCTGCGTTGATGTATTTACGTATAAATGTTTGGCTGCCTTTGTGACTGCATGATTGGTGATTATAATTATCATTTCAAATTGAGGTTACTATATCATTTTTAGTCACTCTTGTTTTTCCCGACAAGTTAAACAATTCAATTGTTGATGGTATGAAAATATTGGTGCTACTTTTTGTATTTTTGCATTTTATTAAGTCAATCGAAAGTTTAAAAAAACAATCAAGATCCATCCAAAAATCAATCAAGATCAATCCCTTTAAATTATATGAATACGGAAATACTTAAATGCTAACTCCCCACAGCATCAGTGCAAAATGCTAAATATTCAACACAAAACAAATACTAAGAAGTCTCAAAGATTTTTGCTGTAAAGGGGAAACTATTATCCATTGACTCTTGAAGTTTTATATTATGGGGAGTCCCTAGGCCCGTCGAGTTATTACTATGGTGGCCCTGAAGGGACATCGCATATCGCATACGTGTGCGCACACGTATGCAATGTCGTGAAACAATTCGCGAATATGTGCGCACACGTACGCAATGTCGTGAAACAATTCGCGAATATGTGCGCACACGTCTGCAAATATATTTGCAATGTCGTGAACGTTTATTGCATACCAAGTGCATACCTTTGAATAAAATGTCTAATGATCTGGGGGGTTTCTTGCCTACAGTGAGATTAGCGGTAGTCATTGCAGCGGTAGTCATTGTTGTGAGGCAAGCGAGGCGGGTGGCGTATTTCTTTTAGCCATGCTTACAGGAGCCTGACTGTAGCGCCACGTACTCCCTAGGTCTCTAACAAATTGTCTGCAACTATGACATCATCCCAAAGGTATGCAACTTGGTATGCAATAAACGTTCACGACATTGCAAATATATTCGCACTCGTGTGCGCACACATTCGCGATTTGTTTCACGACATTGCATACGTGTGCGCACACATTCGCGATTTGTTTCACGACATTGCATACGTGTGCGCACATATTCGCGATTTGTTTCACGACATTGCATACGTGTGCGCACATATTCGCGATTTGTTTCACGACATTGCATACGTGTGCGCACATATTCGCGATTTGTTTCACGACATTGCATACGTGTGCGCACATATTCGCGAATTGTTTCACGACATTGCATACGTGTGCGCACATATTCGCGATTTGTTTCACGACATTGCATACGTGTGCGCACATATTCGCGAATTGTTTCACGACATTGCATACGTGTGCGCACACGTATGCGATATGCGATGTCCCTTCAGGGCCACCATATATTACCCCTCCAAATAGAAACACCCCTGCTCCGGTGTAATCATGAAGGAACTCCTTCCTCCATATTTTCCAAACGTCCGAGCACCAATCTTGCCAGGGGGGGGGGGGGGGGGGGGGGGGGGCGGAAGGGGTGTTGCGCAATCATTTGCGATCGCTGTTTGGGTACACTCCATTTTAAAAATAGGTAATGACCATTAAAAAACAAAAAGAAATCCATGTATACCGTTAAAATTCTCTCTTTATCAGCACTGAAAACATAACAGTGTATATCGTAAGAGTATTTTCAATTGTTGAGATGCTTAATTTTAAATAAAGTGCGTAAAAATATTATCGAAAAATGCAGCGGTTAACGTGTATGAATGGGTCCAGGTGGGAATTTCGTTACAAATGGTCTCCCCTAAAATGGCTACAAATATCGACATAATGTGAAAAAAATTATCGTTCATCCTCTGATTTTTTTCCATTAACGTAATATTTAGGAATAGATCTTTCATTCCTGAAAGTTTAATCAAAATCCCTCGGTACATCCTCTAGATATTTGTCGATTTGTAAAAGTGTTTTTGGAGAGAATGGATCCCGCCAATACTTATTTTGCGTTCAAACGACCTCTGTTGACGGACGGGAACATTTGCCGCAGGTAATTGTAATTCTGAGGCAACATACACATCTAAAACAGATATGTTATACATGTCGTTTAGGTTAAATATATGTTGTTTATTAAATAGTTAATTTACTGAAGCAGTTGGCAAGGCAAAAAACAAATTTACAAATGTTTTCTGGTGTAAAGATTTTGTGAATTTACAACATTTGAAGATAACAATACCCTCTGATAAAATGGACTCGTCCAGGCAGTCTCAACGGCACGCGCAGAGCTAGCTACTAGAGAGCGGAGAGCAACCGTAAATTCAAACTGTGCATACACACACATCCGTTTGTACGTGGGGAGCTTCGACCAGTCCACGTCGCGATGGTCGAATGAGATTATTTTCAACGTAGGTGGCGCGCTGGTGGCGCTACCGTACCCCTACCCCTTCCGCCCCCCCCCCCCCTGAATCTTGCTAAAATTTCCCTACACCTCCCTCTCGGCAAATAGCACCATTTATTATACAAGTTGGAAGTTAACAACCCCCAGGTCACAATTGGGCCACATTTTTATACCGTATCCCTTTTATTTGGGCTCTCAAATCTGTCTGATAGAGAATATTTGAGGGACTACAAAATATAAACGAGGCTGACGCTCTGTTTCCTCCATATTCGGTGGGGTGCATCCTTATTAAGTTCTGGCTAGTGTTCTTGCTCGACTGCCCCTTTAAAGCTTAAACTAAAGGTGACTGCACTATTTGGAGTACACAATCTTTGATGCGCCAACAACCTATAATTATCAATTCGTCAAGCAAATTAAGATGGCGGCCACTTCGAGTGGGAACGGTGACGGCATTTTCGGCCCAACACGATCAACTTTTAGCGCATTTATTGGAGCATTTTTCTTTGGTGGGCTTGTTATGTACGTCCTTGTTCAGTATTCAAACTTAAGTGGATTTGTGGTGAGTTTTGATGGGAGAAGAAGGATGGTTTTTGACTTGAATAATCCTTACGGTCACGTCCACGTTGACAACACAAATCGCGTATCGAAAGAAGAGATGATGTCGTTCCAGTCTCACACACATGAAAGACAGTTAGGTAAGTACATGCACAATCTGGGTTAGATCCGAACCCAACACTACAGCCATTGTCCTCCTTTTTCGAAACGTTTACTCCCTTAGATTGCTGTCTTGAGTTTCGCTCTATAACCAGATAACTTTCCATAATGGTGTTTACAATTGAATTGTTGGAAAAGTTTCCGGAGCACGCCACCACACCTTCTGGACGTTTTTTTGTGTTTTTTTAAAAACCAATATACACCTGAGGATGTATTCTATCGATAGGGTTAGTACCCCAAAATGTAAAATAAATAGTTTTCATAGGGGACCGATTTAAAAAAAAATATATTTTTAGTAAAATCCTAAAATTTGAAAAATAAAAAACACACTTCTTTCCCCCTCTCTCCCCAGTCTTCTTTCCTCCTCCCCCACTACCTCTCCCCATCATTCACTCACTCTCTGTGGAAGGAATTGAACATTTGCAAGCAATTAAATAATGCAATGTACTATACCGGGAATTGAACCTGTATCAAGAGAGAACAAATTATAATGCACAAGAGCATAGCCTATTTACCGCTAGGCTATGTAGTATGAGGGATTGATACCAAAATTGGTTTGATAGTTCTACAAATTTCTCCCATTACCTGTTTAGTAAAAGGTCATAATGAATATTTAATTTGCTATGAATATTAAAATCGGCAGTTATTGTCGAATAGTTTGCATAAACTGAATATTCAGGAATTTATGAACTAAAACCTGCTTTACATATTAGTCACGTGAAAGGTTCTTTTGGATTATTTCATTAGTACAAGTCATGGGTAAGTTCATGTTCATAAGGGCAATATCGGGCTATTATTTCCCTTTTTGAATCATCCTTCAATGGGGGTATGTTTGTAGCGGCAATATTTATGATTATGTGGAATTTGGGCTATTTTCCCCTTTTTTGAATCATCCTTCAATGGGGGTATGTTCATCACATCAGAGGCCACTATAGCTGGCTTACCCATTCCATAAATCCACAAGTCCTGGTGAATTTTCCAATGCGCATGAACGATGACCGACTCATTGGAGTATTGCACATTTACCCGGTGTTTATTTTCGACGAAGCTTTTGCGATTTTCTGACGCCTTTTTAAGGCCTTTAGAATTGTTCAATTTTCCTGTTTTTTGCTGTATATATTCAGTTAACCCATCTTGACAGGTAAGACTAAAATTTAGAGTAATCGGCCAGATATTGAGGGAGCTAGAGTGGTGGTGTGCTGCGGAATTTTAGCCGAATTGTTTTAAAAAGTCGGATTTGGCATCTTTTCCTTTCCACTATTTTTTTTATAGTTCCTAGAATTTACCTTAACTAGAACTGAAGTGAAAGATTGTAATTACATTATGATTAATCATGTTTGCAGGATTTGTATTTTTTTAATTGTTGATTTAAGTAATGGTTTAGTGTTAGTTATTTAAATATGCATTTACTTGATTACTTTTAAATTAATTAGGCTCCCCCTATCACCTTTTTATTTATTTTTGTGTTATTTTATTTTTTTGAGGAGTTCTTCAAATGCATAGCAAAATTTATGAGCTATGCAGCTTTTCTCTATGCTTAAATAGTAGACTAGAATTGTTATGCACTCTCCGAGCTCCCCATCCTCATCTGTCATTCTCGTTCCATTAAACGAAACAAATGTTCATGTCTAACAATCATATTTAAATTTCCAACTGTTGATCTAGTTTAATTCATTTTGCTTGATTGTTTGATTTATTTGTTCATTTAATATTACTTTTTTTGGGGGGCCCCTATAATTTATATTTTCTTTTTATCAATGCTTTATAAATCTTTGTACTCAAATCAGTATTTGACACAACTTTTATTTTGACCTTTTTTCCTCAATAGGTCAAGATGACGTGGCTGACAGTCTTTACAAAAACGTTAGAATCTTGTGCTGGATCTTAACTTCTCCTCAGAATCTGAAGGTTAAAACAATTCATGTGCAAGCAACATGGACTAAGAGATGCAACAAAGTCCTCTTCATTAGTTCAAAGGATGATCCAAGTTTCCCAACTGTCAGAGTTGAAGCGCCAGAAGGTCGTGAATTCCTCTGGAAGAAAACTCAGGGTGCATTTCAGTACATCTATGATCATCATCTCAACGATGCGGATTGGTTTCTCAAAGCTGATGACGATACGTTTGTTGTCTTAGAAAATCTACGATACATGTTAGCTGATAAGGACCCTCAAAAACCTGTGTATTTTGGGCGCAAGTTTAAACCTTACATAAAGCAAGGATACATGAGTGGAGGGGCTGGATATGTACTGAGTAAAGCAGCAGTAATCCTAGCAGTTGAGAAAGCATTTAAGAACAAAAATCTTTGCAGGAGTTCCAGTAAAGGGGCTGAAGATGTTGAAATGGGTAGATGTTTAGAGAATGTTGGAGTTATTGCTGGAGATTCACGCGATGATCAACTCAGGGAACGATTTCATCCGTTTGTTCCAGAGCATCACTTGATTCCAGGTATTGTACCAGACAAATTCTGGTACTGGGATTACGTCTACTACTCAACATCAGCGGTAATTAATCAATTTAAGTCTTTTCTAATTTCAAGAAAGTTTTCACCAGACCTGAAAAGATCCAGGTCTTGTTGAAGCTCAGCTTATTGCTGCAAAACTTTTAGTACAAGTTGGAGATTTAGCATTGAAGAGAAATGTTGGCGAAGGATTCAAAATTTGAGTTTGTGTTTTGAAAAATGCAGATTTTTTAAAGTTTTGAACTAATACTGGCTGAGTGATAAACATACTCACTGCGACTCTGTTCAGTAATCAGTGTGAATTTTAAAGCCTCAAGGCCTTTTCTCATGGGCATATTCAGTAACAAAGATCATCGATAATGAGTGCTGGTTGTCTGTCACTTTGTTCGATTGTGATTATCAAACAAGCTTTGACTTGACTTCTTCAAACACAAATTTACTAACGCCCCTTGCAGTTCAGGGGTGAGGGGGAGGGGTGAAAGTGCTAATTGTTCATTCACTCATGCAGCAATACTGAACACTTTCTTCTACTAGTGACACATTCTGTGCATGAGAGTAATGATATCACCTTATAGCAAGGGTCCTTGGTTATGGCACTGTAATCGTTTCACACTACATATTGTGAATGTGATGATATTAACATGGTTGCTATTTCTTGGCGGTCTGGATTTCTGTAAAAAATAACTGTCGTTGGTTATTAGTTAAAACAAAGATAGCTTCTACATGACTGAATGCTATCTTAAAGCAGATGTGATTTTAGTCTCTTGTTAGAAATTGTCTGGTGTTAAAAGGGCCTTTACACACAATCCATAGTACTGCAGGGATGTGATTTCTCCATTTTTAACCGGAATTCCGTTTGTTTTGCCCTCCATAAAAAAGAAATCCGGTTTTTTTGCCCCCCCAGATTATTATTATTTTTTTTTTTTTTTTAAGATCAAATTTATTTATAAATAAACACAAAACCATATATAACGCCCCAGATTGCAGAGAAGGGCTTTAAAAACCAGAGATAAATGTTATTATTGGGCTTCATGCTCGCAAGTTTTCGAGCTCGCATGCTTTCGCGCTTTGTGCTCAGAGTTCAGTTGTTTTTTTCAACCGCCAATCACATCCCTGATACTGTTTCATACTGTCTATGAAACCTTGGTTGATGCAATTATTTATTATCAATACAGCCGTCATCTTACAATAACAAAATGGAGGGCGCTGACAAAAATAATTAGCATGTGGGGGGTTGACTCTGTGTAAAGAGCTGAAGATCTAATACCATGTGTTGTGATTTTGTCAGTGTAAAATTTTGTTGGATAAAAAATACTGAAATCAATGCTCATTCCGTGGAAGGGGAAAAGTTGACCACGCTTGAACAAAATCAACGCTAGAAACAGTCTCCTGTTAAAGAGAAAATATTGTTAGTTCTGAAGAATAGTTGATTTAAAAATGTTTGGAAAACATGGAATATCGTCATCTTCTGTGGCGAGGGTTTGGCAAGTTGTTGTTTTGTTCTTCTCTGCCTACTTAACGGGATACATCTTCACCTACATTTACATTAACCAAACTGAATTGCTTGGATCAGAAGTTTGTCCTTGCCGTCAGCATGGTGGTGTGGAGGACAAAAATAAATCAAGAATTGAGAAGCAAGCTGTCATACAACTCGGTGAGTTATTCATTCATAGTTATTTCAGTAGAATGGTTAAGTACTGAAGACACATCTAATTTTGAAAATATTTATAGTTCGATACTTAATTTCATTTATTGAGTTTATTAATTGATGAAATGATCTGAGATTTAAAGGCCTGTCCTTTTTGCCCAAAATGGAACCCAAATTTTAGCCAAGGTAATATTTTCTACACCTTAACTGGCCTGAAACTACACAGAGGCAATTGCCTCTATACTCCCCGGTCATTCCCTCGATTGACCTATACTTGGTGCCCTTCAAAAATGTCCCAGTAGCATTTTACTATTCTCTCCTATGGAGATGCTCATTATGTATGTGTTGCACCCGTCGTGAATCAGAGATTCACTCCACGGTGTACATTAATGTTGCAATTCTGTATAAAAGGATGAAATAAGAATTCACAATGAGTTGGGTCTTTCACTTTTAATCATATGTCTTGATCTCACTGCCACATCATCCAGTATATATCTTTAACAATAATAACAATACTTCTTAAACATTTACTTAGAAACTTGTCATTGTTTCGACAATAATTACTTTCTCTGCCTCACTTCAATCCTAGTATCATTTGCAATAAACAAATACTCAGAGTGTCAATACTATACACTAGGTCGAAATCTATTAATGCTTACTACATCTGTTCACTTCTGAAACCCAACTCCACAAGTAAAGCAATCGCAGTGTTTTTGCCCAATAGTCAAAACAAAGAAACACATTGACTTTAGAGAATAAAGAAACACATAAACAAACCCTACTGGGATATGAGCAAAGTCTTGGGTCTGATATAAACAAAATCAACTTGGCTAAAACAAGGCAAAGTCACTTTCTAACCTGGCACTTGCCTCTTAACAAATAAAACAAAGAAGGTTGTTCAGGCAGCAAGGCTATCCCAGGCTATCTAGGCTATTAAAGAGCTACCACTGACCAAGCCCTCAGGGGTTTAAGTTAATGACCCTGCTAGCCTTTTAGTCTCCACTCAGGGTTACTGTCTCAGACCAGGGTGGTCTTTTTGTACACGTGTATCTACATACATAAAGTACTGTACAACTAAACTTAGAAAAGATGGGGAACTACCCCTGCTTTTCCTCTAGAAATATACATAGTTGGAAAAGTCCTAAAACACCATTCTTAGCATCAAACATTTCTATAGAATATGAGCTATCAGAAACTCAAGTTAATTAATCAAAACATAATAAGGAAATGGAATAAAAGTCTAAATCAATTCAGTACACTTCAGAGCCTTAACCATGTTTCAACCCAATTCAGTAAAGCATAGGCCTACACACATCATGGTTCATGGTAAAAGTTATAGCTAACTTTGAGGAGGTAAATCTCTCCTATCCTTAAGTTAAAACAAGTTTAGAATAATACCACATCAATCTATAGTTTATGAACTTATTAGATAATACAAATTAAAATCCACATACCTGTATAAAAGGATGAAATAAGAATTCACAATGAGTTGGGTCTTTCACTTTTAATCATATGTCTTGATCTCACTGCCACATCATCCAGTATGGGGGGACTGCTGTGGGGTGAGACCCATACCCACTCATTGAGGTATTTCCAACCTTTTGATTGGCTTAAATCGGCTGTTGAAACAAAGGGGTGGTCAAGCAGCTATTGAAAAATTAGAGGGGGCATAATAGTTGAAAATTTAGGAGGGGGCATAAGCGACCTCTACACTCTCCCCTTGAAAATTAAATGTTGTCCTCAACATTTCAGAACGGAAAATTGATCAAAGCAAAATAGTAAAAACTAAATATAAGTCTTAACGGTTAAAAGCAGACTATGAAATCTCAGAAACTAAAATTATTCGATTCATACCACAAAAAAAACACTAATCGTGTCCAATCTGAGCAAAACTTCCAACCTAAATTTGGGCTAAAGACACCTTGTGTGCAACTCTAGAAACAAATTGACTATGAGTTACCCATCACTGGTTGCTAGTGGTATGGTGATAAGTACCAGGGGTGCCATGGTTGCATCTGCAACTGCGGATAGGGCATCATCATAGGGGTCGTCCAAGGCATGCTGGCAGGTTGAGGGCACATCATCAGTGGTGCTGCTGGAGGTGTATTCGTGGAATGCAACCATGGATGGTGGTAGTGCGGGGTACTTCCAGCAGTCACTGCACTCACGTCATGTGGACCTTGCTGCGGCTGACCCAAATACTCAGGCCAGTCGCTGTGGGGGCTGTCTTTGTCTTACCGGGTAGGTTCGTGCATCCTCCTGTACGGTAGGGGGAGCTGTATTGAGGTGGCATTCTCGTTCTGAAGCTGAGGCGACAGAGTCAGAAGCTGCCTCTGGGTCCGATGCATTCACTGGGTCCCAGGGCAGGGGTGGAGCTGGTTCATCCATGATGGGTTCAGGAATGACGACTGGCTCCGGAACAATGGTTGTCTCTGGCACGGTGACCGGTTCAAGATCATGTACTGGTTCTGGTTCAACAGTCTGTTCCAGAGTGGTTGCTGGTTTCGGGAAGACTACTGGTTCCGCTGCAACCAGTGGTGTAGGGAAAGTCACTGCCTCAGGTGTGGAACATGGATTGGCTGCTGTGTCATCTTCAGTCATATCACCGGCTGGGGTGAATAAAGCAGCTTCATGATTCAATGGTGCAGTGTGCGTCATAGGGGGACATGGCGCCATTTTCTGTGTGGGGGCCGAAACTGGGGGTCTGGACTGTTGTGGCATCTGTCTGAAGACTAGAGTTTGAAGATGGCCATTGTATTCATCTTCAGAATTGTCAGTGTCGCTGGTATTTGGTTTATCCCGTGGTGCTGGCCTGCTTCTGGTGCGGGGTGTTTGCACACAGCGCGGTGTCCTCGACTTAGTCGGTTCGTCACTGATGAGGTCATTACAGGGTAGCAACAGATTTCTGTGAAGAGTTCGTTTCCTGCCCGTCCCCTTTTCTGGACGCAGCTCGTACACTGGGGAGTCATCACTTAGTTGTCTCACCACAGTATGGACATCACTTTCCCAGTAGGCTCTCAGCTTGCCAGGCCCACCGGTTTCGTTGAGGTTCCGCACAAGTACTCTATCACCAGGTTGAAGGATAGTGCTGTGTACCTTCTTATCATAATGGTGTTTGCCACGGGCGGATGACTTGTCGGCATTTTTTCTTGCCGCCTCATACGCCTCTTCCATCTGTCGTTTCCAGCGTTGACTGTAGTCTTGATGGTCCTTGGGTGGTGTTGTTATTTGTGACAACCCAAAAGCCAAATCGATGGGAAGTCGAGGGGGGCGTCCATACAGAAGAAAGAATGGAGAGAATCCAGTGGTGTCGCAACGAGTGCAGTTATATGCGTGTACCACTTTGTTCAGAGATTCTTTCCAGCGGGACTTCTCTCTCTCGGGCAATGTACGGAGCATCCCCAGAAGGGTCCGGTTAAATCTTTCCACTTGCCCATTTCCCTGCGGATGGTAGGGGGTGGTGCGTGAGGGCGTGATGCCAGAGAGGTGTTGAAGTCTGCGGAATAGTTGATTCTCAAACTCTCTTCCTTGGTCATGGTGAAGTTTATGCGGGAAGCCAAACCTCAAGACGAAGTCATTAAAGATCTTCTCTGCTACCGTCTTACCCGATTTGTTAGTTGTTGGGTAGGCTTGGGCAAATCTTGTGAAATGATCCATGACGACCAAGATATATTCATACCCTCCAACACTCCTCTCAAGATGGAGAAAATCGATGGAGACCATTTCAAATGGGGCTGTGGTGATTATGCTTCGGAGGGGCTCTCTGGTTTGTCGATTGGGTTTCTTCTGCTGCAAACATCGGCAGACGTTCGTCACGAAGTGTTCAATGTCTTTCTGCATACGGGGCCAATAAAACCGATCTCGTGCGAGGTGGATGACCCGTTCAGCCCCTAAGTGGCCCATTTCTTCATGAAGCTCCCTATAGACTATGCGGTGGTACTTACGAGGAAGGACGAGTTGGGACCTTGCACCTGCTCTCCGACATAACACTCCGTCTTCGTCAATGCTTAGCTTGGACCAGTCACGAAGAAGAAGGGTAGTATCTGGATGTTCTCCTGCCCGCGCTTGTCTATGCGGACGCTGTCCCCTGTCAACATGGCCAAGAACTGGACCGATGATAATATCAGCATGCTGAGCTGCCTTCAGTTGTTCTTTGGTGATATGGTGGGAGCTTGTAACACCGTCATCTGGGCTTGATGTAGACGCAGTCAGGGCACCAATCCATGGGAAATGGTCAGACTTATCAGCCTTGATTGCATCGATGGTGGCACTAAGATGAGTTGGACTGATCTCGCTTGTGCACTGGGTTCTAAAGTTGTCTATGTCAAGGGGCATACGGGAAAGGGCGTCGGCATCTGCGTTTGACTTTCCAGGACGGTACTTAATTGTGAAATGAAAATCTGCTAATTCAGCAACCCAGCGATGTCCTGTTGCGTTGAGTTTGGCTGATGTCAAGATGTAGGTCAAAGGATTATTGTCTGTATACACAGTGAAGGAGGGAGCATAGTACAAATAATCTTTGAACTTTTCTGTGATGGCCCACTTTAGCGCAAGAAATTCTAGCTTTCCGGAATGCAGATTGTAGTTCTTCTCAGCAGGGCTTAGCGTCCGTGAGCCATAGCCGATCACTCTCATCTTTCCATCCTGCTGCTGGTACAAGACAGCACCCAGTCCTTCATTTGAAGCATCTGTATGCAGAATGAAAGGCTGCTGATGATTAGGGAAAGCCATTACTGGGGGGCAAGTGAGAAAACTCAGCAAATGTTCCATTACTTTCTGATGAGAAGCTTCCCATGTTATGCGTTGCCTTGACGACACTTGTCCTGCACTTTTACCTACAGCAGCTTTTCCTCGTGACTTTGAAGATGGTTTCATTGAGCTATTTTTGCTAGGTTGGTCATCCCTGCATGGACTGGGTTTCTTCAGCAGTTCATACAATGGTTTAGCGATGGTAGAAAAGTTCTGGATATACTGACGATAGTAGCCCAGTAGACCCAATATTTTCCTCACCTCACCCACGGTACTCGGTTGTTTGTCACGGAGTGCCTCAACTGCTTTGATGTCTGCAGGATCCATCTTGTAGCCTTCACTACTGATAACTCTCCCCAAGTACCGCACTTCTTTCTGGAATAAGTTGCACTTGCTTGGCTTGAGTTTGATACCACGGTCCTGGAGGCGTCTGAGGACTTGACGTATGTGTTCGACATGTGACTCAAATGTTTTTCCGTAGACCAGTATATCATCAAGGTAGACTACGGCGATTTCTCCAACTAGACCATCAAGACAGGATTCCATACACCGTTGAAACACTGCAGGCGCATTAGTCAAACCAAAGGGAATCCGATTCCACTCATACAAACCCCAAGGGGTGACGAAGGCCGTCTTATGTTTG
Organism: Leptasterias polaris; assembly: GCA_037783415.1. Classification (NCBI taxonomy): domain Eukaryota; kingdom Metazoa; phylum Echinodermata; class Asteroidea; order Forcipulatida; family Asteriidae; genus Leptasterias; species Leptasterias polaris. The sequence goes on from JAZGTN010000089.1 coordinate 3,516,350, forward strand.
CTCTCTTCTGCCCTGAAACCCTGGTGATAAGCTTTACCCTGGTCTAGTGTCGAAAACCACTCATTTCCACCGAGACTATCTAGAACATCTTGGATTCGTGGGATCGGTTGTCTATCGGGAATTGTCTTTCGGTTCAGCTCGCGGTAATCTATGCAGAGACGGAGAGAGCCATCCTTTTTCCGCACACAAACTACCGGTGACGAGTAGGGAGACTCTGACTTCTCAATCCAGCCTCGGCCAATCAAGTCCTTCAAGTAGTTTTTCACTTCAGTGTAGAGTGGCGGGGGCACGGACATGTACGATTTCTGCACTGGCTGGTCATCCTTCAGACGTATATGCATTTTCAAGTCTTTGATGCAACCCATGTCACTGTCATCTTTTGAAAATGCTCCTGCCTCTTCCCGCAACATCTTGTTAACATCTCGGCGTTGAGCCTCTGTTAAGTGACTGAGGTCAAACTGGGGTGTCCCAGTTTCTTCGGCAGAGTGTGCAGTGGAGACTTCATTTATTACAAATGTACGTTTATCTTGTGACGCTGGTATAGGCCTCTCGGGAATGGTTTCAATTGAAAGGGGGGACTGCAGTGTTCCTAATTGGGTTTGTTTCCGCAGGACGATATCATGATTGGATGTGTTTTGCACCAAGATGAAGACTTTGCTGGATGGCCCCTTTTTCAACCTAACAACTGATGGTTGAGGATGAAGATCTTCTGGCCACTGGGTGTCCACATCAGGCTCAAAGACAGCGGTAGTGTCTTGATTCAGCAGACATGATGTCGCTCTGCAGGCTACCTCGATAACACTTCTGCCAGGTACGGTGACTCCCTTTCTGCCTACCTGGACACGGCAGATATCTTCTGGTGGCTCTTCTTGAATAAGGTTTGCAAGGGCTGTCACTGCTCTCCTCGTCATTGATGGGAATGCCGCTCTCACGGCTTGAATAGGGGTTGGATGGAGGGTGTCTCTTTGAACGATTTCTTCTATAACGTTGTACCCAATTATGGGAACTCCTGAAGTTGCCCGTGTCACCAAAACTGGAACTTTAATCTCATGGTTCAGCCCTGTCGTCAAACTGAAGGAGACATTCAGCCAGCCATCATATGGTATAGGGAATCCATTTGCAGCCGTAAGGTTCAGGTCAGTTCCTCCTAACAGCTCACACAGTGGTCTCAGCTTGGCTTGGGGCAAGTGGGTTGCTCGCCACTCAGCAGGTATGATGGTGACCTGGGCTCCTGTGTCCCAAAGTGCCTGGGTCTTTGTTCCGTCTATCATGCAGCTCACCATACATCTCTTACCCACTAGTCGGCTTACATTCGCTTGTCTTGAGGGGGCTATCGAACAAAGGTGGGACTTCTGGTAATTACTTTTGTAGGTTACTGGCCGTCCCGTGGCAGTAACCCTTGGCCGTTTCCCGGTTGATTGCGTCGCCACTGTCTGCATCCACGAGCAAAGTGCTCGCCAGAGCCACACTTGTAGCAATGCTCGCAACTATCTCCAGTGCCCCTCCGTTGGCAGTTAGAACAGCCTCTCTGTCTGTTGGTGTCACGGTTGGTCCTAGGGGTCCACTGCTGGCGCTCACTAGGCTGGGCTAGCGACTGTTGCAGACCAGCTATCTGTGTTTTCAGGGTGGCAATCTCAGCAATTCCTGCCTTCAATTCAGCAAGGTCGGTCATTAAACTGCCTTGTCTCGGCTGCTCCTTGAGGTTGGTCCCCGAATCTTCTCTGCTTGATCCCAGCTGTTGTACCACTTTGACGGAGATGTGTTTTGCACTGGCCACGCCAAGTTTCTCTTGCCGTTCTGCTTCCTGGCGAGCTGCTATATTTATTTTCTCAAACAACTGCTCATCCGTCGTACTTGGATTCTGGAGATAGGGACGCAACTCTGACTTGACAGCATCGCTCCTTAATCCAGTCAGAAGTCCATGCAGGAACATACTCTGTACAAGGGTGGGGTCATACTTCAATCCGGAACCTGCTTCCTGGCTTGCAAAGACAACTTTTTGTTTTAGATCAAGGGCACGAACGAGAAAACTCTGTGGGGATTCCTTGATGTCCTGAGTCACACGGGATAGTTGTTGATAAAGTTCTGTGGCATCTTTCTCTCGGTAATGTGACCGCAGAACTTGACGGAGACTGGGCAAGGCAAGGGCTACCCTACCTTCCAGGTAACTTCGCAAGGGAGAGCCTGGTGAAATCGCTCGGATAACGCCTTCAACGATCTCGCATTCGGTGTGGCCCTTTAGACGACCATTCTCGATCTGGTGAGCTAAGCTTGAAAAAGATAATTTATCTTTCTGGCCCGGCTCTCCTATCTGGCCAGAAATTTTGAACTCCCGTCTGGCTAGAGTCATCAAACTGTGGGGTGTGATGGGAGGGATGGGTTTCTTCAGCGCTAGCTCAGTATCTAGTATTAGTGGCTGTTCTCCACTTGCTGGTTGAGGAGGTGTTGTAGATTTAGATTCCATGGTCGGGGATGGTTCAGTCGATAAATCTGATGAAGCTTGGGGTTTCACAACTGGTGGCTGAGGCTCAGGGACGAGTTTCTTTAGAAAACATTGTATCTCCTTGAAACTGTCCAGGCCTTGATCCTCCATCTCGTCTATCTCATCTCGGTTGAGATGACGGTTGACTTTTCTTACGAGGATCTGGTGGTTGTCTTCTTTCGCCTCTAATGCATTATAATCGGGTAGATCGATGAACTCACAGACTTTGAGTAACTGGTCACGGGTGAGTTTACTGACCTGGCACATCAAAGACTGGCATAGCTCCTGTGCGGACTTCTCCATCTTGGGGGCAACTCGTTTCTTCAAACTCTTTGTTTGGTCTTTGACTCCGCCCCTTGCTTGCTTTGTCCACCAACCACTGCTATTCTCCTGTCTCTTGCACTACCAGGTCTGGACTCCTGTTACCATGGTTACTGTAGCTTGGGTCTTGGGTTCAGGTTCATGGTCGCTGGACAGGCGCTGTCGTTGAGCATTCTAACGGATGTAATGCTGAAACACACCTGTCCCGTCGGAGGTGCCAAATGTTGCACCCGTCGTGAATCAGAGATTCACTCCACGGTGTACATTAATGTTGCAATTCTGTATAAAAGGATGAAATAAGAATTCACAATGAGTTGGGTCTTTCACTTTTAATCATATGTCTTGATCTCACTGCCACATCATCCAGTATATATCTTTAACAATAATAACAATACTTCTTAAACATTTACTTAGAAACTTGTCATTGTTTCGACAATAATTACTTTCTCTGCCTCACTTCAATCCTAGTATCATTTGCAATAAACAAATACTCAGAGTGTCAATACTATACACTAGGTCGAAATCTATTAATGCTTACTACATCTGTTCACTTCTGAAACCCAACTCCACAAGTAAAGCAATCGCAGTGTTTTTGCCCAATAGTCAAAACAAAGAAACACATTGACTTTAGAGAATAAAGAAACACATAAACAAACCCTACTGGGATATGAGCAAAGTCTTGGGTCTGATATAAACAAAATCAACTTGGCTAAAACAAGGCAAAGTCACTTTCTAACCTGGCACTTGCCTCTTAACAAATAAAACAAAGAAGGTTGTTCAGGCAGCAAGGCTATCCCAGGCTATCTAGGCTATTAAAGAGCTACCACTGACCAAGCCCTCAGGGGTTTAAGTTAATGACCCTGCTAGCCTTTTAGTCTCCACTCAGGGTTACTGTCTCAGACCAGGGTGGTCTTTTTGTACACGTGTATCTACATACATAAAGTACTGTACAACTAAACTTAGAAAAGATGGGGAACTACCCCTGCTTTTCCTCTAGAAATATACATAGTTGGAAAAGTCCTAAAACACCATTCTTAGCATCAAACATTTCTATAGAATATGAGCTATCAGAAACTCAAGTTAATTAATCAAAACATAATAAGGAAATGGAATAAAAGTCTAAATCAATTCAGTACACTTCAGAGCCTTAACCATGTTTCAACCCAATTCAGTAAAGCATAGGCCTACACACATCATGGTTCATGGTAAAAGTTATAGCTAACTTTGAGGAGGTAAATCTCTCCTATCCTTAAGTTAAAACAAGTTTAGAATAATACCACATCAATCTATAGTTTATGAACTTATTAGATAATACAAATTAAAATCCACATACCTGTATAAAAGGATGAAATAAGAATTCACAATGAGTTGGGTCTTTCACTTTTAATCATATGTCTTGATCTCACTGCCACATCATCCAGTATGGGGGGACTGCTGTGGGGTGAGACCCATACCCACTCATTGAGGTATTTCCAACCTTTTGATTGGCTTAAATCGGCTGTTGAAACAAAGGGGTGGTCAAGCAGCTATTGAAAAATTAGAGGGGGCATAATAGTTGAAAATTTAGGAGGGGGCATAAGCGACCTCTACATATGGAAAACCGCCTTGCCCTCAAGTACATGTAAATGTATCAAGCCTGTAGTGTATGTAATCTTTTTTTAGTACTAGCAGTTAAAGAATTTATGTAAATTTGGGCTCTGATTTCCCTTGCCGTAATTTAAACCTAGATCATTAGCTATTTTTAATAATGAATATTTTCAAAACTCTATGGAGGATTGAGGTTTTAACACCTGTTATGAAATCAGAAACCTTATTTGTCTTGGTATTTTAAATGAAAATTTACCACAAGTTTGTTTGGTTGTACTCACTATATTTTTACGACAAATAAATCTGGGTTATTTTTCATTTATCTTTAGATGAGGATGTGATTGCAGATGGTCTTTTCAATGCAGTCCGAGTCTTATGTATGATTATAACATCTCCTCAGAACCTTCACAGCAAGACCAGCAATATCAAAGCAACATGGGGTCGTAAATGCACTAAAATCATTTACATCAGCTCCCATGAAGACCCAACATTCCCAACCGTCAAGGTAGATGTTCCAGAAGGTCGTGACTACCTGTGGCAAAAAGTACGAGGAGCTTTTCAGTACGTCTACAATCATCATCTCAACGATGCAGAATGGTTTCTCAAAGCGGACGATGATACCTACACCATCGTAGAAAATCTACGATATTTACTGGCTAGTTTTAATCCAAATGAACCCATGTACTTTGGACGCAAGTTCAAACGCCAAGTGAGGCAAGGCTACATGAGTGGCGGAGCAGGATATGTGATGAGTAGATCGGCATTAGTTTTACTTGTCGAGAAAGCCTTTACCAACCCAGAGATCTGCAGTCTAGACGGTGAAAGTGAAGATGTGGAGATGGGTATATGTTTAGAAGGAGTTGGCGTGCTTGCTGGTGATTCCAGAGATTTTCTTCATCGGGATCGTTTTCATCCCTTCAACCCACACGTTCTTTTAAATTCAGGGATGATCCCGGAAGGGTTTTGGTTCTTTGAGCATAGTTTTTATCCTTCAAGCTCGGTATGTGTAGCAAAATTTTGTCATTTCTTGAGGTCAGTTACATTTAAAGGGTGTGTACAACATTGGTAATTGTTAAAGACCTGTATCCACACTTGATGTTACCCAACATATACATGAAATAACAAACCTGTGAAAGTTTAAGCTCAATCGGTAATCGGAGTCATGAGAAAACACTGAAAAACCCCATTGTATGTTTTAACTTTTTTTCAAACATCAGATTTTATCCTGCAGGATAAAGACTATTGTTTTACTCATTTCCTAAAAACTAAAGCATTTCAAGCAAAACTATTTCAAGGGAAGTTTTCCACCATGACCATCTTTATACCATGTACATGTAAGTTATGTGCAAATCTGTGAAATTTTTTATTTTCAATCTTACCAATGTTGTACACAACCTTTAAGGTTATATTTAAAAAATCTTTATCGGTTAAAGTTTCCAATTGGTTGTATGTGGTACAGTCTTCAATAATCTTGATGTTTTCAGGGTTCTCAGCCAAATTCTGAACCAAAGTTTGTTGATGTTTGGCCGAAGCACGCTGAATTTCTTCAAAATGTTTTCCACTTGGTGTTTATCTTGGTTTTAAAAGCCCTACTGTGCAATCCTGAGCATTCTAAAAAAATAATTTCACAAAAAACATCAAGAGAAAACTATATGGTTTTCTCTTGACGTTTTTTGTGAAATTATTTTAAAAAAAAATAAAATTTGAGTGTATCTGCATGCAAATCGCCATATCTGCTTTACACGCTTAATAATTTTATAAGTGTCCTTTTTGGCTATTTATGCGCAGTTGAACTTTGTACGGAATAGAAGCAATCAATGTCGAGGTAAATAAATAAATTATAAGCAAATGAAAGAACCTAAATGTATATGTTTTGTAGCAAAATTTTGCATACCATCCATGTGATTTTTGTTTCATTTCACTTTCGTCATGAGCAAATGAAAAGTTTTTTTAACCTTCTGTCAATATCAGTTCAAGTGTTTGACATAACAAATACAAATTTCGATATGTTTATATTGGAATGCATACAGTACAGGAATAACTTAATTACTTGCTGATTTCTTTAAAATATTATTTAATCCATTTTTGTTGTGATCTGAAAAATGTTCTTATTATCAAGTAGTATATGGAATTAGGGCTTGGTCTGCCAAAGTCACTGTGCTGGAATATTAAACATTGCACACATGTAGGATGCGTTTAATTGAAGTTTGAATAATTTATTTGATAGTTGAGACCCTTGTATACTAATCAAGGAGAAGGAATTCCCAGGAGAGGTATCTTGATAAACCGACCAACAATTCCATCAAATATGCACCTTCATTTGATTCATTAGCATCGGTCAATGATTGTGAACCTAGACTTTTAAACAATGAACTTTTAAGTTCTAAATAATATAAATTACAAAGTTTAAAATTGAATAATTTATTGGGACAAAGTTGTGTGATAAATTTGAAAGCCACAAAGCTAATGAACATTTCAATTTGTAGTTAAATGCACATCAGCAAGTATCATTTTATGCACTGTTCTTTTTAAATCGTCAAAAATGCAATCACATTTGCACAGGCAACATTATTTTATAGAATACAGTACAACTATTGCATGTTTTAAAGACACACTCAGTAAATTGTTCAACTCCAACTATGTGTATTTGTACATAGACCATCAATCCAAGAATTAGTAGAAATTGTACTATTCTCTATAAATATAAGAAGTAAAAAAAGTCAATATTGCTGACTGTAATTCTTTATATAATCAATTTGTTCAGGTACTATTTACACAAAGTGATACACACTGTGCAATTTATGGATTCAACCACAACAGCTGTTCGCCAAAAGCAAACACAAAACATCTGGTGCTGTTTGTGTGGTGGTGAAACAACAAGTGACAGATACAGCTGGGTTGATATAAATCAAAATAATAGTACTGTAGGTTTCGTCTAGGCTCCAGGTTTGTCAATAGTGAGATGGGTAGCAATCTATGGCTTATATTACCAAGGTCAAATCTACCATAATAGACCGCATTCATTTATATGACATCATAAGCCCAAAACAGCGCCCTCACTGAGGTCAACGAAGACCTATCATTGGCTCAGGGTTCTGCCCACGGTGGTCGGTGCCGGAAAACCCGACCGGCACTCGCAGAATTTTTTCCTTTTCCGACCACCACACATTTTCCTTTTTTTTTGCCCATTTCCTTCAAAATATTTTGAACAACGTGTAAAACAAATTATTTACCAGTAAACAGTTTTATCCAAAGTTTCGAGTAGCCTACTTCTTTGGTTTGAGTCTATTTTAATGATCCAGGATCGAGCATTCCTCCCGCTACGATGTACAATATAATATATCCAACGCACGAAACCCGCATTGATTTTGCAATGGTTTCCAGTCACGCTGATTATAGCTTTACGCTTGGAATAACATTATACCAGTTTCATCATGTTGCGAACCCTATAGACGATGTGACCTCTGACGTCATTTGAAAATCATAACATGATGCGCGCGCATGTCGCCGGGCAAAACCTTTTTGTACTTGACAGCCAGCTAGAAAGTACACGCAATATTACCATGACTACGCGTCTTTTTGCCCGGCGGAACATGACTTGGACAACAGACTTGTCAACAGAGGGCGGTTTGATTGTAAACAGAGGTCACATCGTCTATTCTACAGCGTTTAATACAACGAAAATGAACTGCAGAGTAAGCGCCATGCTATAGATGCTGTAAATTGTTTTCCCATGGCGGTAAAGGCGTGCGAGCACTGAGGGCCTACACACAGCTGCAGGGCGCACGTGTGTAACCACTCCGTGCACGATCGAAAGGAAATTGACTTGACTGTACTAGGGAAAAAAAAATTCCGGCACTAAACAAATCCTGGGCAGAACCCTGTAATGGCTGAGTGTTGTGCGCAGCGTGTACAGGCGTGCACCTTTTCATTGTTTGACCTCAGAGCAAAGTAGATACATGTACATTGTGTTACCGAATAACTGAATACATCTTTAGACTTGTCCCCATGTATGACAAGAGTCTGTGTTATCATGTGAAACTCTGATCCTGGAACCTACACAATTCTATTTCACTATTTATGTTTGTGTTCTTTTATCACATTATAATATTTACGTTTTAATAGTGTTTTTGTTCTTCATATCTTTCTTATAGGGCCCGGAATGCTGTTCAGATTACTCCATCTCCTTCCATTACATCAGCCCTAACACAATGTACCTTCTGGAGTACTTGATCTACCACATGCGCCCATTTGGCATCGGTCATTACACCTGTCCAGCTAACATTGGCACCATCCTGAAAAAGACACGACTACCTGCAGATGAGAAACCTATGGTTGTGAGTGCAGAGGGTAAAGGTCAAGAAGTGTCAAAGGAGAAACGTGAAGCAGTGATGTTGATGGAATGAAGAATGGCTCTCTAGCCTTGCATACAGGTTTAAGTAGAGGCCCAAGTAGTGTTTCCTGTGGAACCTTATTTACTCCACTTAAAACTGTTTCTCTTTGATTCCCGCCAACTAGAGATATCAATCACATAATTGTTTATAGATGAAACTAAATGCATTACTCAGTTACTATAAAATAAAAAGGGGAGTAGGGAAGGTGTTTGTTGTACCATCTCATCTGTAATTTGACTTTTTTCGAATGATTAATTTTTTACCGTACCCATTTCTCACGGAATAGCCAAAATTGTACTTTTCAATGTCGTTTCGTGAAAGTAACTTCATACCATCCGATCGTTTGCACTTGCTCATACATTTTTGTTTTGAGTGCTTTTAATAATAATCTATATTTTGAAGAATAAGATTAAGAATTCTAAAACCTGATAATGAAGTAAAAAGTCACATCTCCCTAAGGTGATCCCTTTCCTGCTGTTTCCCGGGTTTGTCGTAAATTTGGATGTGATCCCTGGCTACACATCAGATACAGGTTGAATGTTTTGATGGCGCTTTGTTTTTGTCCCTTTTTTGTATTTTGGTGATTTCTCTGGTTTCTCTAAACTGGTCATGAAGTGGTTAATTTTATATATGCATCTTGCTATATTTAGTTGGAATTTCACTAGATCATTAAATACTTTCAAGTCGTAGCTGAAATTTGAGGTTTGTGTAGTATTGGAAATGGTTTTAAGGGTGTGTACAACATTGGTAATTGCCAAAGACCTGTATCCACACTTGATGTGACCCAACATATACATGAAATAACAAACCTGTGAAAGTTTAAGCTAAATCGGTCTTCGGAGTCATGAGAAAACAGTGAAAAAACCCCTTATGTGTTTTAACTTCTTTTCAAACATCGGAATTTATCCTGCAGGATAAAGACTATTATTTTACTCATTTCCTAAAAACTATGGCATTTCAAGCAAAACTATTTCAAGGGAAGTTTTCCACCATGACCATCTTTATACCATGTAAGTTATGTGCAAATCTGTGAACATTTATAGTTTCAATCTTACCAATGTTGTACACACCCTTTAAGAAGATTTGGAATGTATCAAAGAAAGGGGTTGAGGTTTTACTATCTTGAAAATGGAAATCCTCTACTGATAAGATAAGACAGATCTGGTGCAATCTGTACAAAGTGCAGTCCTAGGCCAACAGTTTTCCAATACAGCCAGGCAAAGAGTTTTTAAAACGTTAAAGATAAGGTGCTGAATAATTTGGGTTTTGTGGGAATTTGTTCATCGAAAAACACAAGACTGCTGGACTTGTCCGGCTTAGAGTTGACTGGACCAAGGCTAAAATCACTGGCCTCACGCCTGTGGTCTAGTGTTAATTTTGAGCCCTGCCTGGCCACCAGTGACCACTGGTGGTGCAGTTGGTAATTTCTAGCATCCATGCTCAAGATCCTACATTGTATAATATGAAACCTACATGTCCGCAAACTTTGAGACCAGCTATCAAATGATCCTCTGTTGATCACTGGTCGATTGAACCTCCTGCTGCAGACAGGCAGAGGTTATGTCATCAAAACTGGCTTGTCATACAGGAGTAAAATATTGATTGAAGCAGCTTGTTTTTATTACATAACTATTTTGCGTTGGACTGATAATAGAAGAAAGGAAAAGCACAATGTTCTTGGTGATAGAGCATATTTTGTCACCATCTTGGTAAGGCAATATTTGTTACTGATCTAATGTTACAATTCAGTAATTCAGATAATATTTGAAAACCCACCTGAATTTGTTTGCGGCCCACTATTGGGTCCCAATCCATAGTTTGACCTACGTTGACCTATGTTGACCTAAGTTGACCTACATAGTGTACAAATAAATGAACACATCTTCATTACGTATTCAGTCCTTTCTTTGATTCTGCGTGTGAAGGAGAGGATTTCTAGAGGAAAACTTGTCAGGAAACTCTTTTGATGAGAAACAACCTTAGATAAAGTGTTTATGTATTTGTTATTTAGTATAAATAAGAGTGTTGTATCATAGCTTAGTTTTATCTGATTACTCAAAGATTCACAATACTGTTGTATCATTAAATGTGGAAGTGGTATAAAGTAAAGAAATGGTTTGTTGTAAACTATAATCAATGTTACGTTCTGGTTACCTAATGTCATTGGAACAGCTTTGTTTGGGTCATTGGTTTGATTTTATCTTTTGCTTCTCACTATTTAGGGGTATTTTTGATCACATTTTTACAGCAATTAAATTTTTTTAAAATAATCTTGGCACATGTAGGCCTATTTGTGAAAATGCCATTTTGCCAAAATAATTGCTTGACTTGTGAAATGATGTTAGCAGGGTGCTGTTTACTTGCCTTGTCTCTTGACGTTAGAGTTTAAAACAAATTTTATAAGAGTGCAATACATTGAAATATAAACTCTTGCGCTAGTCCAGCTCAAACTCATTAAATTATAATATTTTCTAGTCATTAGAATATTCTCACTATTTGACCCCGAACAAACATTGAGTAGTTTCTATCCGAAAGCTTACTCGTTCTAGCGTAAAGATGGCAATGGTTGTAAATATCCGTGGAAAATATCTCGTCTGAAATGCCCCCGTTGATTATAAATCAATAAATACATCTGTGAAAGGATTCATGCATGAAACGTTCCTCAGATTTCTGAGGGTTGGTGTCCACTCTGAATATAATACTGCGGGCAGAGATGCGGTTGGTAGCCGCTGTCACCTCACTGAATATAGATGGATTCAACGTTCTTGTGAAAATACTGGACAGTTTTTTGCTGTTTTTCTCCTCGACAAGTAGACACTGTATTCTGCTGAAACTTTTACTCATTACTTTTGTTGTATCTTTTTAAATAATTTTGCCAATAAATCAGCATTATGTTGACAAAAACCAGATGATGGGCCTACTTTTAAGATGGTACATGTATTCTCAACATGATACAGAATATTATTTAAGACATTACACCACATTTGTTTCAAAGTTGATGTTTGAGTTGTCTTCACTTGTAATGCCATGATGCCCCATGCTAACATCAGGTATTTCTCAGTAATATGGACACTGTTACTGAGAAATACCTGATGTTAGCATGGGGCATCATATTTTAAACATGTAGTAGTTGGCAATAGCTAAGAAGAGCAATCCTATGTAGTTATGCACTCCTGCATAGAGCTCCATTGAACAAATTAGACAAGAATTTAGCTTAACATTTTTGTCAAAACCTTTGGTTTGGTCTCTGAATTTTAACTTAACTGTACTTTTTGTTGAGAAAGATATACGGGGAAAAAACTTTGGTTGATACGTTTATTTTAAGTCGAGTTAGATTTCTCAGTGAATTGCTTTATATAAACTATGCGGCCCTCTTTGTTGTCAATATTTTAATTGATATCTTGCGTGTATTAATTTCTACTTAAAACTTTGCTTTCTTACAATTAATTGCTTCAATTGTTATATTTAAAAAGTATAGGAATTTACATGTAGGTAATAAAATGTATTTTGTATAGTGGCATATAACTTAAATATTAAAGGTGGGCAATTCCACACTAATGAGCACCAAAGTGTGACATTTGAAAGGAACATGTGGTCTTAGTAATAACAAAATGAATTTCTTTTTAAAAAATAGATGTTGAATTTACTCCGATGAATATTAAATTAGCCAATCTTGAGACCACCATATCTCAAAAAGTATACGTCCGACTAGCAAACTTTATTTGATTATTTTGAGGGTAGGCTTGGGCGACTAGTGAAATTTACTACTCGACTAGTCGCCTATCAAATAGTCGCAACTTCGACACTAGTTATAAGTTTTTGTTTCCCTTGATGCATTGTGGTATATTGTTCGCCGCCGGCGGAAGATAGTAAAATTCACGCTGAAATGTGAAGTATGTCCTGCAATGGATGTTGGACGCCATTGGAGTAACCAACTCTTATGATGCAACAATTATATCAGAGCAGACAATGACGAATACCATAATTTCTATCAAATTTGTAACAAAACATTTGCTTACCAAAATGTCATCCACCCCACCTTGTGCTTACGGTGCTAAACGAACCATGGAGATAGAAAATACTTTACGACATGGCGCCGGCAAGTTGAGCGTGCCAAGCTTCGTTCATTCATTGTACAGGATTGTTCTGTTTATTGTTTTGCCAATGCTGCCTAATGTTATCAGATTTATTGAAGATTCAAAAATTGTTAACTAATTTTTTTTCAATGTCAACTGAAGTAATAGGCTATCACGGAAAACAACACATTCACATTTTGCTTACAACTAAAATTTAATCTAAAATTACGGCATTATAAATTGCAGAAGAAGGAGTTAACACGGATCAGATATTAATTATGATTGTTTTAAGCGCTTTAAATACAGCTTTTTATTAAAGGGACGTAAACGAACTATTGAGCTATACGCAGTTTTTTAATACAAATGTACCGTCAAGTCATTCCCGTTTGGTGTTGGCGACCTAAACATGCCGACAAGTCTTTTTCTACATTATTTACGAGTATTTTAATCTTATCCTTTAATTTCCAATAACTTTAAAACCAACCTGCGAAAAATGTATCAACATCTGTGATCACTAGTTCGTGAAAACAATGACAAATGGTTCTTGTTTTGTCAAGGAAACTAATGTATGTGCATAGCATCATGGTTACCGTTCGGCAAATCGAAGTAAGTATGAATTGATCCGTTCCAGCATGAAATTTAAACAGCTTGGTTTGTATTACATCATTTGATGCAGTAGTTCAGATGTAATACTAATGGACAAGTTTCTCTGGTGAATTGGTATTTATCTGAACTTGATAATCAGTGACTTCAGATTAAAGCTAATCAGTATTTTGTTTTTGATTATTACCAATAATTTACTTTTCTTTAAACATACCGTCAGCAATTTCACGAAGGGCCAAAAAGTCCCCTGCAGTCAAAAATGTATGTTCTGAGAAAACCGCGTTTGAAGTTTAGCTTATTTTGAAACTACTAGTTGGTAGACTATTCGAAATCTTATCTTGGAAATGTTTACATGTCAGGGAAGTAGAGATCCTAAATCATACAAATCTGTTTCAATTTTGTCCATAACGTGTTTAATTAATGAGTATTTATTTAATTAACAAAATTGTCTCTTCGTGAAAACGTTACAAACCGTGCTCTGTGTGCAGCGCGTTGTGTTTGTGTATTTTTGGCTGTTCGTGAAAACGCAAAAGCCGGAGCACCCACTTTTGGCACCGTGCCAAGGGATAATTCCACGCGGTAGAGCAATACACTTTTCTGCACTTCGTGAAAACGCAATTCCGGGTTGTGCTTATTTTTTGTCCTTTTAAGTTTTTGGCTCTTCGTGAAAACGCAAAAGCCGGCGCGCTCATGATTGGCACTGTGCCAGCTGTACAATCAACGTGGTAAGGTATACAACAAATTTACAAAAAGGTTTTTGGCTCTTCGTGAAAACATAATTCCAGGTTCTTGAGGTTTTTGTCATTCATCAACTTAGGCCTAAAACAAAAAAAGGTTATGTTGGCGTAACGGGCCAGAAAAAATAGGGTAGGTCGGTAGGGATTTTTTATTTATTATTATTTGTTTTTTCCGTCTACGAAAACGACATGTTTTTTAAATGTTTAAGCCGGTAGTAATACACGATAACAAAATTAAACAAGGCTACACACAGCAAATAGTATACTTTTAAACTCTTGATTACATTTAATGACCGCAGATCGACACTTCCCTTGTTCTGTACCTCCATGCTTGAATGAAAACACTTTACGCTTCGAAACCGGGCGCCATGTTGATGCGAGGGGAGCGTAACCACGGGAAAGGCTTGCGCTGGGAAAAAAATTTCGCGGCCGGGCTGCTGCCGGCCGAGGTCACAGAATAGTTTACCATTTTTAGAATGTATATTATATCATTTTTGTTTTGTAAAAAATGCTAAAACATTAATTAAAATAATTTATATTGTAACTATATTTTTTTTTAACACGGAATAAATAGCCAAGTATTTTTGATATTGTATGTAACAGTCCGCGCCGTGCAACAGTCTAGGACGAGGTTACCATGTTTTTCATTGTAGAGCAGCCTCGTGTTCGCTGAACCAGACTTCCAAGAAAGAAGCACATGTATTCACCATTGTGAAACGCTACGCAGTATATTGGGAGTCGGGTACGCGACTATACATGTACAATGTATCGTGGTGCGTCTACATGTATCTCAGCTCCGTATGACACGTTCATTGATATCGCGTCGGGCCGGCCGGCCTACGCAACTGTTCTGCGTGTTCGTTGTGCAAAACATTGTGCACTCCAAAGTTTCATGCGCGATCGTCAGACAACACAACAATGAGAAACGGTCAGAAATGCTTTCAAAAGTATTTATAACTAACTTATATCGAATTTAATTATTAAATTTCTTCCCTTGAAAAAAATAAAAATATCCAGGGTCGGCCCTATTTTTAGGGTCGGTCGGGTTACGCCAACATAACAAAAAAAATTTTTAGGCCTTAGCGTAATTAAGAAACTAGACGATTTTGAGACCTATAACTTCGTAAATAGTAAGATCCCGATCACCTTAGTCGAATCCACCCAAAAAGTCAAAATAAGTTTTTTATCGATTTTTCAGGTTTTTGGCCCTTCGTGAAATTGCTGATGGTTAATAAGTATGAATTGAATTAATCCGGAGGATCCGTTCCAGCATGAAATTTAAAACTGACTGAGCTTTCAGCTTGAAAACTATCAATACATGTCAGTCATGTCATTGTCTTTGAATTGAACACACATTTAAAAATTTTAAATTAAACAGGCAATAAACGTGTATATACAGCAATGTAGCGGCGCCTAAGCCTTTCTGCGGTTATAGTACTAAAGTTAACTCAAATACATCATTATACAAAATTATATTTAAAAATAGGATAAAACGACGACTGCAAACAAATTTTGCGTCGAAAATCACGTGACATATTGATTACTTATTTGCTATTTATTTATTTATCAAAAAGCTCCCGGCGAATGTTAAACCTATTATACATGCGTGTGGGGCCCACACAAACATTGCTCCATAATGTATCTGCATAATTCACTTCAAACGATAACAGCAAACACAATGATTAACTGAAGATGGCCGCCCTAATAATAATACTAATAATAAAAGAGTATTTATATAGCGCCTTATGCCAGGCCTCAAGGCGCTTAACACGAAATAAAAACAATATTTTAAAAAGCAACACAAAATATAGAAACGGCAGTTTAAAAACCACAAGAAGGATAATAATAAAAACTAGTCAAAACCACAAGGAGCAAAACGTAATTAAAAAATTAGTTACTTATACTAAAAACAAAATAAAAAACAACCCTTAAGGAGCACTGCCGCCAGTTAGCACATCCCTCAAACGTTGACTTACCAACGACTACAATTTTTCAATTTATTATCATCTTCAATTTGACAACTGTTTTGAACATGTTCTCCAGTTCTGCCTATGTCCAGGGGATCATGGCTGTGCTTCAGTTGGGAGGGTCAGCTTTTCGTGATGGTGACTGTCGATGCGCCTCTTCTCCTACACTGTATAGCCACCTCAGAGGAAACTGTCAGTTCAACTGAGTGAAGAAGGCTCCTCCTTGACTGTAGACGACTGGGAGCTGGTTGGTAGGCATGACATGAATGGCGGGTGTCCTCGGTTTGTCTGAGGTGCTCAGTATACTGCTGGCTACTGACCTACGTAGACCAGGTGGGACAATGCCGGCCAGGACATGGAGGCTGTCTACATTCGTTGGTTTTAGGCAGCCAGTGATCGATCTGCAACTGTCGTTCAGGGCATAGTAAACTGTCTTTGCGTGAGAGGATCTTTCCCCAGACAGGGCAGGCATACTCTGCAGCAGAGTAGCAAAGCCCAAGAGAAGTTGTCCGGAGCGTGGATGCATTGGCACCCCATGAGGAGTTTGTCAGTTTCCGAAGGTTGTTTCAGGTTCTCACTACCGTTCACATTGTCAATATGCTGCTTGTACGGGGTACGAGAGTGTCCGGTCCAGGGTGACGCCGAGGGTAAGGTTGGGTCATACTTTGGTAGTGACCCCGAAATAAAAGGTGTCATTTCTATCCAAAGGCTTTATATATGGTAATGGTTGAAAGCATACTGTGACATTATTTCGTCAAATGACCTATTAATGATTAGCAATTAGTAAAAACATTTATATCTTAGAAAACGAATCATGCACAAATTGTTTCTTAAATTTTTGAGGGATGATGTCCGTTCTCGAATACTGCGGCCAGAGATGCAGTTGGTACCCGCTGTCCCTTCGCTAAACGTGGATGGATTCTACGCTCGTGTAAAAATATAGGCCTACCGTGACAATTTTCACTTTTTTCTCAGCATGTGGACACTATGTTCAGCCGAAACTTTCACTTGTAACTTTTATCGTATATCTGTCTTGATAATTTTGAAAATAAATCAGCTTGACGTTGAAAAAACCCAAAACAAACGATGACCCTATAGGCTACCTTTAAACCCTTGGTTCGGTTTTTATAAGTTTGGGATACAACTCGTATATAATCTACATAGCTTCTCGCTCACACTTAATAAATGCACATCTAATATCGTCCTATAACAATAGCCCTTTATAACTGACATTTCCGTAAAATATAACTACTTTTATAACTAAACAGAGAAATGTAGAGATTAAAACACGTTTGCAATGTACAATAACCACCCGGACCTTCTGTCTACACGGTTCTTGAAATGTCTAAGTATAGAGGCTGCATATTGTGTAATAATTGATTCAGGAAATATTGCCAACCACCGTGCTGCAAACCTACACTACCCATTACAAGCATTTTGCCAAGTGACTGAACCTTCATCATCACTTTATTCTCTTCTTATTGGATTCCTCCACACCTGGCTGCACGTTTTTTGAAGTCTCCGGCTGATGGTCGCTTGTCGGATTTTCTGCTCCAGCACTCCTTCAGAAGGCTCAGCAAACCTCCTGAAATATTGACGTCATTCGGAATCTTCAACTCCACTGCACCTTCGTCACCCGTCACTCGACGTTGCAGCTGTTGCATATTCAACCCAGAGAACGGCTCCTCCTGACAGATGACTTCCCAAGCCACCAAAGACATGGAGTAGACATCAGCCTTACACATGGCGACTTGGTCTAACTCATCCCCGGCCAAGACCTCAGGAGCAGAGTATTTCGGTGTACCAACACCCTGAACAACCTTCGCCACAGACTGCGAAGTCTCTGTTTCATTCTTCATCATGCTGAGACCGAAGTCAGAGATCTTTGCAACCACACCGTCTTGTGGGAAATCCAGTAGGATATTGGTGGACTTGATGTCACAATGTGCCACTGATTTCTGATGCAGATAATCCAAACCATCCGCCATGCCTGTGATTATCTGGTACTGCTCAGCATCAGAGTAGTCAACCTCTTCCACATGGAGTGACTCGTAGAGACTCTTCTGCATGTACTCCATCACAATGGCCAGGTTTGGTGTGACAATACAAGCACCCAGAAACTTTACAATGTGGGGATGATCTAATTGACAGAGGACCTTAACTTCATCCTGGAACTGTCTCAGGCGTTTTTGAGACACACGTTGCACACGGAGCTTTTTGACCGCAACTACACTACCATCCCACTTGGCAAAGTGTACGTCTCCAAAGCCTCCTTGTCCAATCTTCTTTCCCAGATTGATCTCTTCGAAGGGTATGATTGGGCCGTCATACTTGAAAAGTCTGACATCTGTTTTAGCGTGTCTGCCTTGGTTTATCTCCTGCCATTGCTCTTGCTCTTGTTGACGCCTGATATGATTGAAAACTGTCTCGATCATGTTTTCTTTTTCCTGGTCTGTGACCTGCGGTGCGAAGTCATAATCGCCTGGTTCCTGTCAAAGCAAAACGTTACATATGTGAACTTAGTTTACAGTGGGTGAAAATAGGAGAAAAGGAAGCATAAAGAAGTAAGCAGAAAAGAATAACACGATTGCATCAATTTTGTTCACATTAGTTTTGCACACTGTGGGGTTCGCCAGACCGGATGGGCCATGTTTATTGTCAGCGCTATGAATCCGATAACGAAGGTGCTTTATAAAACTGATTATGATTTGCTATTTTCCATAGCGATGTGAGTGAATCAAAACTTGAAGCGGGTTATAGTCTGGCCGGTAACCGGTCACTTCGACGCCTAGCAAACTCGACACCAGCACTTTCGGCACTTAGTAAACTCGGCACCTGACCAACACGGCTTCCGTACCAATCCGAGTTTTTAGGGTGCCGAGTTTTCTAAGTGCATGCCAAAAGTGACCCTTTTACTGAGCCAATTAGTTGGAAAAATAAATGAGTTGCTTATCATTTTTATTGTATACACAGGTAACTGACACACAGTACGCCATTATGCTTAAAAATACTTACGTCATCGCAACCGAGTTGAAGGAGTAAATCGTTCATGAAACCTGTTGGCTGATCAGTCTTCTTTTCGGTTTTGGGCAAGCCCCTCTTTGGAATCTTTTTGCCCACTATGCCAAGCTCTTGATTGACTTTGTTGTCCTTATAGTAGCGGTCTTCAGTTGACGTTTGCCGGTGATGCGGTGCGGTCCCACGAGGCTTTCCGACACGATCCAGACGCCTGTTTAGGTGGTTATCCACGTAGCAATTATCTGCATCCCCTTGACTTTGCTTGGATATAGACATCGACCCCAAGAGGGCGCCAACTCGACCAACGCTTCGGTTGTAGGCGTTGTCTACGTAGGTATCGTGGCTCGACCCACTTGAAGCACCTGAAGATCGAGACACGGGCATTGAGCCCTTTGGAGCACCAACTCGACCAACGCTTCGGTTGTAGGCGTTGTCTACGTAGGAACCTTGGCTCGAACCGCTTGAAGCACCTGAAGATTGAGACACGGGCATTGAGCCCTTTGGAGCACCAACTCGACCAACGCTTCGGTTGTAGGAGTTGTCTACGTAGGAACCTTGGCTCGAACCGCTTGAAGCACCTGAAGATCGAGACACGGGCATTGAGCCCATTGCAGCACCAACTCGACCAACGCTTCGGTTGTAGGAGTTGTCTACGTAGGAACTGTTGCTGCTAGAGGAATAACTTGATCCTCCACCACCAGAAGATGACCTGGATACTGGCGCAGAGCCCATGGGGGCACCAACACGTCCAAGGCTCCTGTTCGAGGCATTGTTAGCATAAGTACTCCCTCGTGGCATAGTTGGATTTTCAAGTATAACCTGAGTTAAAATTGAATACAGAATAAAGCAATATTGTCATTTGATTGGTGGATGACGTGTAATCATGATCCTCGAAGTGTGACGTCAGATATTTGAGGGTAGGCTTAGGTCATAACGAATAGTTAATTATAAAGAGTTCCAATATAGCATAATTTCTGTTAAGATCACCCCTATAATGTTTATATAAAAAATTATTTCACAAACTAAGTAGTAAGTACAGTTAAGGCGACAGTGCGTTTTTCAAGCGGTTTTGAGATTTCTATGAAACATTTTAAATTATTTATAATACCAAGTTATAAACCACAATGGAAGGTCATTGGTTCAAATCCCGCCTAAGTCAATTTTCTTTGTTCAAACCCATGGCAGTCAGTTCCCCTTGAGGTTTATAACTTGCTATTTGAAGGAAAAAATGTTGCATCCCCTTATGGGAACCCCTGGCTGCCGCTTCCCAGATGATCCCTGGCTACGCGGGCGGAACCACTAAACTGATAGATCGAAATTTTTGAAATATAGCCTATGGTCTTAAGATCATATAACTTTTAGGTAATGACTTGTCCAAGGAAATGAAATCTTAACATGAAATCATACTTTGGATCAGATGTCTGTCGTCAATGTATAGATTTTGCGGATTTGTGTGGCATTAAAAACGCTCTTTGAAACAGACTTTACTATTCGATTTGACAGGCCTAAATTTTATCCAATCAACCTCATGAAAAAAGCTTTGAAAGCCCGAGTGAAACTTTTTAATAGACCGTGTAGTTTGTGAGTTTCAGCTAACAACACGGCGATGCAAGATCATGCGACAGCAAAAGATGACCAAAACCTCGCCGTCACATACAAAAATCCAATATACATTTGAATAAGATTTTGACAGGTCCAATGTTTTACCCAAATACAATAAAAGATATGATTATTAGGTAAGGAATTGAACTTCATTTTTCTCTTTTAAATTTGTTAAAGCATTGAACGGTTTTTTAGTTATGGCTTAAATAAAATGTGGAAAAATTGAGAGTGTTTTGGCCAGATGTTTCGGCACTTTTGTCTGCGTTTACTGCTGATCCCTATCTATATACCAACAGCATCTCCGGCCGCAGTATTCACTTACGGACACCATTACATTGAAATTTGAATCTTCAAAACTCGCCTTAGGCGAATTTTTGAGATTCCAATTTCTGGACATACGGACACCAACCTTCAGAGATCTAAGCACGGGCGGATCCAGGATTTTCCAAACGGGGGGGGCGTGAAAATTTACCAAGCAGCAAATGGTGAATGCAATTTGTGGCTCCTACGAGCGCGTAACGCGAAGCCCACGACATGGGCCGGTTCTGGGGCCCGCTTAAATGCTCCGAAACAGTTAGGATTCTAGATGCTCTGTGGTGCGATCTCATGCAATATCTGACCACTTTTGTTTTAGCAAGATCATTATTAAAACTTTATTTTCGAGTTGGGAGTCATTGATTTGAATCAGCCATCCTGAGTTATAAAAATCAAAATGCAGGCTACAGTTAACACTTATTCAGGGGAAAAAACTGTTGGGTTAGACAAACGATAGTGCAATTTTTAATATAATTAACCAAATAGGGTCTCTTTGTCTATAAGTTTTCACATACGTGAGGATTAGAATGTGACACAAAATATGTTACCACAAGTTGTGCTTGTCTTCAGTGACAGCGCGATCGAGCAACAATAACATTAATGTACGAAAATGTGAGGGTAGGCCTAGACTAGAGGCCTAGCCCCCCCCCCCCCCCAGCCCTGCATCGGTGTACTGTCTGCACAATTGATAATTACCAGTTTGAAAGAAACACAACATATATTAACCCTCTTTCTTGAATACGAAAAAAATCTGTGATTTTCTGAACAGAGTGAGACACCATGATTATACGATGCTATGTCTTCACTAGCCCCCATATAGGGCCAATCCACTTCGTTCGTATCCTTGCCAATTGGGCCTAGCACCATTGCAATCCTATTGTTGTGCCCGATGTAATTTTTAATCCGGGTTATAAAACTTACCGATCGAATGCTACTGAAGGCCTACTTGTAGGCCCCAATGTTAATTTTTGTTTAAACATCACGGATTTGGGGGGAAAATTGATTGCCTTTCGAGTCGCGAGAGTGAATTTTTTGATCACATCACGTATTAACAACTTGCGCGAGAACCATACTAGTTGGGTTCCCTGAACAATTTCACAACATTTATACGATCTAATGGGGGCCAGACTGATTTACATAACGCGCTGAGCATAATATCTTTTGCGCAGACGGGCTTAAGATGCGCACCGCATTACACGTATTTCACAAAACCTTGATGGCGCGCTGAGTGAATCAGTCTGGTCCCCATTAAATATCAGCAGTTGATCGTATAACTGTTGTGGATTGTTGAGGGAACCTGACAATGGTTTTCGCGCAAGTTAATAATAATTTTTATGTGGGGAAAAAATCACACTCGCGATTCGAAAGCAAACAATTTCCCCAAAAGATCTGTGATGTTTTTAAAAAACAATTAAGCATTAGTGCTTTCTACAAGTACAGTAGCATTCGATCAATAAGTTTCATAACCCGGATTAAAAATTAAATCGGGCACAAAAGTAGGAATGCAATGGTGCTAGAGCCAAGGATACAAAGTGGATTGGCCCTATTCATGGGGCTAAGTCTTCACTTTTTTTTAATTATCTTAATACTAGTTTCCGAAGTTCGTATTGTAAAAGTCACATTGTATTTAGCGCGCGCGCGTGCTGACCTCCAGCCAGAAACTTCTTTGCACAATGTGCACACACAGGTGGCATGGTAGACTTGGTTCCAAGTCTGTGCTCGTGGTTTTTAGTCTACCTGATAGCCAATACATAATTGCCTGAAATAGCGCCCTCTTGTGGATTAACCTCCGTCTTTAACCTACGATCACCGGACTTGGGAACATTGTTCATCGGTTTGTATGGCGAATTAGTCCAAAAGTGGACGGAACACTCTGATTGGTCAGAATCTCAGAAGCCGTCAATAAAATGCACATTCAAACTTGACCGTTTATACCACGGGATATAGTACAGAAATACAACATTGAATCACATGTAACTAATCTGCCTCTGCTCAGTGATTCAACTTGCAGTTTGGAAACAAAAAACCCAAAGTGATTCTAGTTTTTAAATTCAAAATAAATAAAAAACGTTGAGAAAATCATTAGACGATTCCATTCAAATAAAGGGAACACAGTTTTTCGTCTAGTAGGGATCAGGTTATTTGTTATGTTTATTTTTCAATATTTTAAGAATACATCTATAGTATTATTTTATGTATAAATTAGAAATAGCATACGTACAAAGCACTATAAATAACAAAAATGACTCAATCGATTTTACAGAAAATGCTGAAGTGATTATAACCTATTGGGAATAGACGCAACCAACAGGAGTTTTGTGGCCTCCTGATTGGCCATCTCTCTGGCATAGTGTTGTTATGTAAATGTCAGTTGTGAATAAATGAATATCCCGTCAAGGGGTCAAGTCTGAGATTGCGAGCTGAGACCGCGTGATAGCCATTCTGCGGGGGAAATTTTGTGTGGCTGATGCAGAGAAATAACCGCGATCTCAGACTTGAAATCAAGTCTAGTGGCATGGTCGACTCACGCGCGCTGCGGGTGTATGATCTTCACGCCCCCCGGACCCTAGACTTGTGGACAAGTCGTTAAATGTCTGTCGCGGTGATAGCGGAACGGCTTTCTCGCAATATCCCGCGAGAGGGCTGCTCTGTGCGAGATTACTGCTCTCAAGACTGATGACGAAGAGTCAGCAGCCAGCAACTTCGCGCGAGAGCAGTGATCTCGCGAGAGCATTCTTTATTAGGCTACAACACCACACGCGACTCGACTCACCGCGACCATCATTAACGACTTGTCAACAAGTCTACCCGGACCCCGCACCAGGCATGTGCAGGTAGGTGTTTCGCGCTTATGTTCAGTGTGTGAGAAAAACACGATGTCCACACACACAGATTCACGTGTAATTCCTCATCAGTCAGTGAATTAATAGTGGTCCACAAATGAAACAATGTGTACGAGGTACGGATTATTAGTAGCTTTTTTTGAAAACAAATAATAGCTAGGGCCTATGTCATTAACTTTGTCTCTCCCTCATTTTCCCATTGATTTTTTATTTTTATTTTTCTCAAGCAAAAAGGGGGGGGGGGCGTGCGCCCCACACGGCCCCCCTGTATCCGCCCCTGCTAAGCAACGATTCATGCGTGAATCTCGGATTCAAATGTTGTTATTGATTTCTAATCGACGGTGGCATTTTGAACGACTTCGCATCGGGTGCTTTACTACCATTACCATCTTTATATCAAGTACTCTTTTGGATTGAAGTTACACACATTTTCTGCTAGGTCATTAGGCCTACCAAAGTACGACCCTAACTTAGCATAATTATGGGGGAAAAGATTGCTGTGGCCGGGTTTCTACGGAAGTGTATCATGCTGCCACATGAGTAAAAATATTTCTCTCTTATCATGTACGTACACGATAAGTAGCACAATAAGAGAGATATTTTTTTTCATGGGCGGCACTACACTTCGACCCCGAAATCCATTAGATTTGACAAATTATTTCTCACCCTCGGATTTTCCTTCGCGGAAAAACCCCACAAAACTATGTATAGGCCTAAGGTTACAAACAGAAAGAAAACCATTTTGTTAACAACATTTTTCCTCCTATAGTTGTTTGTTTATTCATTCATATGTCATCTTGTGTATGCTGTGCAAACTACACAGACGTGACAACAAAGCATTTCGCCGGTTCAGGAAATCCCCTGACGAGAAATACGTGTAGGGCCTATATTATGTTAATTTACAGCGTGATGAAACCGATAAAGTAAATACGGGGGTGGGGCAAAGGGTGCACGCCACTAAAATAAACTGGCGTACACACAGTGCAAAATAATAAATATTCAAAAGTACTTTTAAAAATACTTAGAATTCTCACAGCTTTTTACAGTAAAAGGAAAATTATCCCTCGACTCATAAACGTTCATTCTCTGCTCATTTCGACATGGGTGTCCCAAGGCCCGTCAAGTTATTCTCCCTCCAAAGAAGACACCCTCTACACATGTGTGAGCTACCAAACGTCCGAGCATCAATCTTGAACAAAATGTATACTGTTCGAAATGTCGATACCACACCGGCTCTTGTCAGAGCCAACACCCCTCCCAAAAAGAGTTTACACATGGTTGTAGCCTACTTGCAAGTTTACTGTTTATAGTTACTTCTAATTAAAAGTATCTCATGTTGGAAGTCAGTAACTCTAGGTCACAATATTAGGCAAAATGGTTACACTGTACCCGTTTTATTTGGCCCTCAAATCTGTTTATAAAGAATATTTCCCAAAATTATTACTGTTAACTTTCGGCGTTAATTACGAAAATAAAAAACCAGCAAGAAATTAACAACTCACAGTTAGAAGACTCCACACTTGATTCTAGTTTCTACTGATGGTGGCGATAATAATTGTAAGTAATGTTGATTGTCGAACTGTCGAAATTAGCACAGCCACACTCTCTGTTTTCCGTGTAGACTGGATTCGACTTGTTCCAATGTATGTTTTTATATACCCTGGGAATGGTTAGACTAGTCCCCAGTCTTTTTCCATAAAAAATAACCAGGTTATCAAATTCCAGGTTCAAGGGTGCCGCACATAAATGTTTGGGTTTTGGGGTGTTTTTTTTTACAAAGAAACTGTTGTTATCGGCCATGCTTTCGTTCCACGCGACTTTGTGTGTGTGTGTTGCAACACGTCCCCTTTCTACAAAGTCAATAATTGAAAAGAGAACGAAAATAAAAGATCAAAATAATGCAGTGTGGAAATATTTCCAGCCACATCTATCGCAGGCCCCTCGGAGTTTTTCTGTAACAAAGAGTGAAGTTAGTACTCAAATTATTGTAAAGATGTACCTGAGTTATGTGCAACAACCATGGTGTAACACTCTGGCATAATTCACTTCCTTGTGCAAGGCTTAGGCAAGGCGTTCCTTTGCAAGGCGTTGTGTTGTCCAACGTGGCACTTTTTATTGGAATAGTCTGGATTACTCTTTTAAATCATTACCCACTCTTTCTATTTTTACTAGAAACCTAAAAACTAATTTCTTTAATTGTATGTTAAAATAATGTATGTTATTGTGCATGTAATAGGGAAAATAATGGCATTGATTACTGTCCTACACCAGTTTATGTGCTGTCTTTTCATGTATATGTGTAGCTGTCATTTGTCTGTCCGTCCATAGGCTGGGGGTACAAAAGATGTTGCTTCACCCCGGACCTAGATGTTGTCATTTGTTTAATGTTCACTGTTATATTTGTAAAATAATGATGTACAATGAACAGGGTATTTGATTTGTATGAAGCATTTTGTATTATTCTTGTGATTTATGGCAGCATTGAAATACATGTTTGGAATTATCTTAAAGGCAGTTAAGGTATAGGCCTACCTTTGGTTGTTGGAGTCGTTCGATTATGAAACAATAAAACTAACCTGTGAAAATTTCATTTTAAAAGGTCGTCGCGTTTTTAAGATATCGCCGAAAATCCGGAGTGAATAATGTCCACGTAGGCCTATAGGAAGAATAATCCCCAATAGGTAATACACAATCTGAGAAGCGTTTCTGACAGAAACGCTTCTCAGATTCAAATTTTGGAGCATAAAAAACTGATATGTTTACATAACCACAAAACATCGAAGTGAAATGTTTCTCAAAATGCTTTCAACTATTCAAAAGCTGCTGTAGAATTCTAAATATTGTGATTTACCAAACGGGGCGTACTGAATATTATTGCGTGACAGTGGGTTTTTCCCCGGGAAATCCCAGTAAGAACTATTGTATGAGAAAATGATTGTTAGAACGGTCGTCCTGAATGCAAGGTGAACCCGGCTACATTACAGACCTTCGTCAACTTATCCATAAACGCAGCAAGACAGTTCTTGTCGGTTTCCAGTTCATTTCCTTGTAGGCAACAGATTGCACTGGGTATTGAAGAATGTCATATTTCACAAAAATTCCACCTAAAACTCAAAATTGTATTGAGATGACACCCTAAATCTTTGTGTCAAACGTAAAAATATTGAACCGTGCAATTAAAAAAATTGTAAAAAAATTGTATAAGTTTTTTCTTCCCAGTTATCTAAAACATTAACCGTACAACTGCATAGTGTGTAACTATACTTTGTGTGTTGTACTCTCTTTTTATGAATGTGTTTCTTTTTAATTGTAAAAATTAAAACAAAATGTCAGTCTGTGTAAGTGTAACAATCATCGGTCTTTTGGAGCAGCACCACGCTCAGTTCTTGAGAAACAACAAAGGCTGGTAGACTCTGCACTTTCAGACTCGAAACTTTTAGCTGATCGGTGTTATTCCTGTACACCCATGTCTGTGTATGCAAGGGGTCTATTATTTGGGCGTGGATTTACAAAAGTTTTTTTTGAAAAGTTAAGATGACAAAAGCATCCTTGTCCCAGAGTTTTAGTTGTGTTTCAATAATATTTAACAAATTATTTGTGTATTTATCATAAAAGCTCAAACTTATTTTATAAAAATTGTAATGAGTATTTGTGTTGCTTGTTCATAGATATAATTTAAAAGAAAGACTTGATTTCAGAAAAAAGATGTTCTTTGTTTGTAGAGACAGACCATGTTAAGATCCTTTGGGACTTTAACAGTCAGACTGATCATGTTATAGAACATATGCGTCCGGATGTTGTAGTCTTAGACTCTTAGACTCTTAGACGAAGAAGATGTACATTCTCATTGACATAGCTGTGCCACAGGTGATATAAGGGTAGCTTCAAAGTAGATGGAAAATATTCAAAAGTACCAAGACCTGGCCAAGGAACTTTGTCAGATCTGGCAGGTGAAAGTGAAAGTAATCCCTGTGGCCGGGTTGGAGCACTTACCATTCCGAAAACGTTGGGGAAACATCTTGATGAAATAGAGACAACTGTGAGGGTAGATCTGTTACAGAAGGCTGAGCGCTTTGGGGAACAGCAATGATCCTAAGAAAGGCCATTGATATCTGAGGCTACGGGACGACTCCAGGAGTTACCGGCACAAAAGAAAATTCAATCTTTCTTATGTATGCTGTGATAAAATGGAATGAAATAATAATACAAATATATTGAAACCACATTTATTGTGCACATTTCACAATAAAATGTTCAAAAGCGCATAACAAAAATCTTCAATATCATAAAAAGTCAACACAATGGTGTGAAACAGCAAAGAGTAAATTAGCCAAAAGCTTGTTTAAAAAGAAAAGTCTTTAGCGTAGTCTTAAAAACAGAAAGAGACCTTTTCGACTGAATGAGAATCCATTCCAAAGTGTCGGTGCAGCTTGAATAAATGACTTGTCCCCAGTAGATTTTTGCATTTGGCCTATTGGGTAATTTAAGAACTCAGAGAATAGTTTGAATGTTCTTTACCATGCAACATGTACTTTTGGAGCGAGATCATGAAGGGCTTTGGACGT
Source organism: Leptasterias polaris (assembly GCA_037783415.1). Lineage (NCBI taxonomy): Eukaryota > Metazoa > Echinodermata > Asteroidea > Forcipulatida > Asteriidae > Leptasterias > Leptasterias polaris. The sequence goes on from JAZGTN010000089.1 coordinate 3,544,860, forward strand.
CAATACAAAATTGCTGAATTGAATACGATAGTGAATAGGCAGCTAATGTTACTGATGGAGCTAAGGGAATCGAGTAACGTGGCTCCATCTTGGTGTTCCACACACCAAGCGGCATTTTGAAATTGTTTTCAGTCTCATGGACATAGGTTAAACGACCATCATGATAATTCCCAAGCACTATATCTTTCACCGCATGAACATTGAACATTCCGACCCCCCCCCCCCCCCCCCAAATGCTATGGGAGTATAGTTTTAGTAATAGTAAGGTGTTCCCAATGTGCCACCAGACTATCCTTTCTCCCTCGCATTTATTACCATATTTTGAGGGGTGGCATTTTTTTTAAAAGTGCGTTGTATTGAAAGATGGAAAATACTTTCCCTCATGGTTATAATGGATGTGCCCAGCGGAACGAGATTGGGGTGCACCCATGTGGGGGTGCACCATGGTGCGCCACACTAAATAAGCCAAAATTCATGCACCAAGCTGATTATCAAAATTTGTAACCCCCTCAAAATATTTTGAATAATAACGCCGGTGATGCAATTAATAGATTCTGTAATTATAACAGTTTATCACAACCTAGGGGATCTGTGCTTCAACTTGAGGAAACGTTATAAACATAGGCTTTAAAGTTGGCACTATTTAACTTGGGAAGTGGAGAAGTGCTTCATGAAAACTGGCAGCATGTTGGTTTGGGAAAAAGCCCATTTTCGGGTGTGTTTTTTTCTGGGGTAGTTAGCAAACATTCCAAACAGCTGACCTGCCAAAAATTGAAAAGAAATCTGAAGTTTAGTTGTCAAAAATAATGTTGGAATGGTTTTCAAGACGGGCTGAGAGATTTAAAACTATTTTTTAATATTTAGCATTTAGCATTGGTTAGTGTGTGCACCTTGGGAGCAGTGGAGACTGCGGCCTGCCTCGCTGCAGTCAGAAACTGCATAGACTTGATGTCAAGTCTGAGATTGCGGTTATTTCTCTGCATCAGCCACGCAAAATTCCCCTGCAGATTGGCTATCACACGCTCTAACTCACAATATCCACAAGAGGGCGCTATTTCAGGCAATAATGTATCGGCTATCAGGTAGACTAAAAACCACGATCACAGACTTGGAACCAAGTCTAGAAACTGAACGGCAACGTAAATAACTTCCGGGTGTAGCACACACACACACCATAGAGGTCCTTGCTCTATGCCGCACACACACGTCCCCCGAGTCTAGTTGTTGAGCTCAGGTGTAGCTTTGTACAGCTCATCAGACTGCTGATTTTCATGTTCTTGGTGAGTTGGCTACAACTGTCACACATCTTTTGAAAATATTTATAAATTATCACTAATGTAAAAAAACTAGGCATACTCTAGACGCTTTTTCTTATCGAGTTCTGATCTTGAGTCTTGTCTTGACGGATTCTTGACTTGTGTCTTGATATGGCTGTCTTAATAATAATATAACCCTTTGGTTGAGTGCTGTAGTTGACTTGGTTGTCGCAGATCTTGTGTGCTCAGAGTCATTGTAGAACCATGGAGGTAGAAATTTATACCTCCATGGTAGAACTTAGAAGTGTTCAAGACTTGACTTTCGGGTGCAGATAGCGGTCTGAACTGCTTTGTAGATAGCAGTCTGAACTGCTGTGCAGATATAGCAGTCTGAACTGCTTTGCAGATATAGCGGTCTGAACTGCTTTGCAGATATAGCGGTCTGAACTGCTTTGCAGATAGCGGTCTTTGGTGGGCTTGCGGTATCTGTGTAAGGCCATCGGACCAATGGTAGACATTGACCCCTGAACTGCTTTGCAGATATAGCGGTCTGAACTGCTTTGCAGATAGCGGTCTTTGGTGGGCTTGCGGTATCTGTGTAAGGCCATCGGACCAATGGTAGACATTGACCCCTCAATCGAAGCCCAGCCCCCCCCCCCCCCCCCCCCCACCATTTGATATTTGGACTTTTGAGGTTAATTAAAAGTATAGAGTAACAACTAACATATTACGGAATTTTATATTCTTTAATGCGGTTATTTCAATGTTTTTATTTTTATATCTATTTTTATTTTTCCTCCCATTGAAATAGGCCTCAGACAATGTAGTTGTTTTAACACTCACGTCATATTATCTTTAAAAAATAGTAAATGGCATAACAAGAGTGCTGAAAAGGGGCCTGTTGAAGAAAAATGTAAATGGAAACTAAAGTTTTAATTGGCTAGATGTGCCCCTCATTTAACACTGGAGTTGTAGTCCATCTTGTGTGTCCATGACTACTGTTGCGTTGCTCTGGTCTGTGACGATATGAATGGATTGGTCTTGCTTGAAACTGCGGAATGATGTGTGTTCTAAGCATGGTTTTGTCTCCATGAAGTATCAGCCCTGGATGAAAACGCTTCATGTATGAAAAAGAGCAGGTTTTCTATACTCATAAAATAAATAATTTAGGCACCTTTTGCAAGCGGGAGACAAATAATGTCAAATCTGAAATTGTCATTGCTATAATATATATGTAGATTGAATTATTTCTTCTTCTTTTTTTCAGAGTGTAAAATGAAGTCAATAGAGCTGACATCTTCAGTGGCTTTTGCTGTAGTTTCTGCTGTTGGGGTTATGTGGATGCTTCAGCAGTATCATCGTAGGTCCTCCACTACCCAGAAACAGTCAACAAGGGCAACATTTGGTCGTGACTTGAAGAAGCAACAGTTCTGTATTGATGCAAATGTCACCCAGTGTAACAATGGGTCTTTTGGAGCAGTGCCACGCCCAGTTCTTGAGAAACAACAGAGGTTGGTAAACCCTGCACTCTTACAGACATGAAACTTTCACCTAATCGGGTGTTATCTCATGCCCATGGATGAATCAATCTCATAACCCCTGGACTCCACTTTACCCCCACGCTCTACGCATGGTTGCTTGCAAAAGTCATACGGCCACTGGTCCCCTCTTGTTATATTTGGAGCATGCTACATGCTTAACTATAAGCAATTTAGAGTGACTGTGTGAAACACAATTTATTTGAAGTGTTGTGCTGAGCGCCTTAAGTGCACTACAAGCGTTCAAAGGTTTTTACAAGCGTGCATGCAAAGCAGTCACTTTCGAAAGCCAGTCATCATATTCAGTGTCTCCCAGGTTACTGACGAGATGTATCAATATGGCTTGTTGCTCATTGGTACGAGGCTGGATATTTTCTGGTTTTATTTTTATAAAGTGTCAACCAAGTAGAGTTGTCGGAGCTAGTTAAGCTTTCAATCTTATTCTCCCCTTTCACGGTAAGCCATTTGCATGTAGAGCCTCAAACTGGGTACAGCAGTTAATAGAAGCATTATAACTCTGTATTGTCACGGTAATGTAATGACCCTCATCCAAACAGGTACATAAATACAACACAAATGAAGCATGAAGTCGAGGCTCTACATGCACATGGCTGATCCCTGCAAGTAGCGAACTGCTCAATTTGAACTTCTCTCTGTATGCCAGTTAGTAGCAATCACTTAACTCTGTTAGGATGGTCATCTTTCTCCATTTTAGGTTGATGGAGAAGCGTGAGAGCAATCCTGAACTGTGGTACAGAAATCAATACGATCCAGATATCTTTCCACTGGAGGAAGTACGTAACATCAATTTGTACGCTGATGGACTTGATGCAGTGGCTGCCTTTGTAGGCTCCAGACCACAAGACTTGGTTCTGGTTGAAAATGTAACATCAGGTAATGGCCTACATTGTTGCCCTTTTAGTTGTTTATATCACTGTGACTTGTTTGACTTTTTACAGACTTACTAAGCCTTCCATGTTTTTGCTCTATGAAACTGCTGCAGCATCATGCCATGATTCTCAGAATTTGACTCAATTCCACTGTTTCATTTGTCCATACATAAATAGTTCCCAATCTGAAAATCTCTCTGAAGATCATATGAATCTACTGTGATGGGCTGAACAAAATATAGTTCAAAAATGTCCTTTCCGGATTTAAATTTAGCTCTTCACTACACTATGGGTTAAAATGAACTTTCAAAATGCTCCTTCAACGAGTCGTTTAACACAGAAGTTGTAGCTTCCACCAGTTCGTATTTGAAGGATTTGTAATATTTTCTTGAAAGTACTAAAACTAACTTTGAAGTTCCAGAGCCTTCTAAAACACAATTCTAGAACATTCATTCACGGATTAGCGCCGCCCACTTGGGTAAATGGACTTACACACAGAGAATGATTGACAGCGTACACTGCACATAGAAGTATTAAGCACATGCATAAGGGTCGCATAACACTGTCTCACTGTAATTCCTTGCCTTGTAATTTCTGCTTCAATTGCCATCATGTACATCATTCTCGGCAATCTTTTCCAATTCAACAAACAACCAGTTATTTTCCTTGGGTGAACTTCACTTGCTCTTATACAGCAATCCTTCACCGATCTTGAACTCTTGGTGGCAGCAGACATGCCTCCATTACTGCGGTGTACCTGGGGTTTCACCCCTCTAAATAGACTCCCATAGCAAACAATGATAAATGCTAAATATTCAAAAATTCTCAAAAAATTGTTAAAAGTCTCTCAGCCTCTTGAAAACCAATCAAATATATTTTCAGACCACTAAACTTCAGATTTCTTTTCAATTTTTGGCAGGTCAGCCGTTTGGAATTTTTGCTAATTACCCCAGAAAAAAAACACCCCCGAAAATGTGTTTTTTCCCAAACCGACTTGCCGCCAGTTTTCAGGAGGCACTCCTCCAATTCCCAAGCTAAATAGGACCAACTTTAAAGCCCAAATTTATCAAATCTCCTCAAAACTTGAAACCCAGAACCCCCAGGTTGTGATAAGTTCCTATAATTACACACTCTATTAGTTGCATGACCCCCAAAACGTTATAATTAAAAATAAGTTGTGGGTTTACAAATTATGATAAGTAGCTTGGCGCATGAATTTTTGGTCGATTTAGAGTGGTGCACCCTATAAGGGCAGTCAATTATTCTTTATGGGGAAAAAATTATGCTTAAAATGTTGAGAATAAGTCACTGATATGAAATCTGGAAAAAAAATTGGAATATTTTATTGCGTTTGTCTACAACAAGGTCAAACATGTTGAAGCATTTACATGTACTTTAAGCAATGCGAGAGGAAAAACCTGCATGACACACTGTGTACATTATACTGGAATACTTGGAAGTTACGTCCAAATCTTCCCTCAAAAAGTTATTAACATGTCTCTTTTTCGTAATAAGATTCTAAAAACCTTACAAACTATTTAATTAATCGACAAGAGGGGGTTAATTATTGTTTTTGCTTTCCCTCCAACTTTTCTAACCATGTATTCATATTGAGTTTAAAATTGTGAACTTTATAACAAAGTTCCCAACAAACAAACACATTTTACCACATTTATTGTTCTTCCAAGTTTCATCTTCCTAGCTGTTAAGGGGGGGGGGGGGGGGGGGGGGTAAAGGGGTGGGCGGGGGGTGGGCGGGGCATGTTGCAAAATTCCATTCCAGATACTATACGGTTAGTTGTGGACAATAGGTTAAGACTGTAAACTAAGGTTAAGACTGTAAACTAGGGTTTAGACTAAGAGCTAGGGTTTGGGCTGATGGCTATAGGGTTTGGGGTGTATGCTAGGGTTTGGGCGCCGACGGCTAGGGTTTGTGCCGATGGCTAGGGTTTTGGCCGATGGCTAGGGTTTGGGTGTAGGCTGTGGGTTTTTGCTGAGGGCTATGGTTTTGGCTGCGAGGGCTAGGGTTTCACACATGCAATCAGTTCCCGGGAACTTGACATTCATGATGCCATATCAACCACCCACCGCCTATGTCATCTTCACATAGTCTGTTGATGGTTTGTCTCTACTTTTCCCCTGATCAACCAGCCACTGAAGATTCTTGAGTTTCTTGAATGTGACTTACCGTGATAGTCTCATACTCGTCGATATAGTCTTACACTAAAAACCAAACCCAGCAAACCTTTCTTTGGAACGTTGAATTATTCTGTTGTTTTGTAATTTTAGGAACACATAGCAACATTATTACTATATACTATCTGTTAATACAGCCAAAGGAATGATGTGTTCAATGTAAACACAGCAACAACTGACGAAAAGTGCCCCCATACAACACATTACTGTCGTCGTTTCAAGCCTACAAAACCGTTATAACAACAAGCACACGGGTACACGGGTGTAGCGGGCGCCACCATTTTGTATCTATAGGTTTCACCCCTCTAAATAGACTCCCATAGCAAACAATGATAAATGCTAAATATTCAAAAATTCTCAAAAAATTGTTAAAAGTCTCTCAGCCTCTTGAAAACCAATCAAATATATTTTCAGACCACTAAACTTCAGATTTCTTTTCAATTTTTGGCAGGTCAGCCGTTTGGAATTTTTGCTAATTACCCCAGAAAAAAAACACCCCCGAAAATGTGTTTTTTCCCAAACCGACTTGCCGCCAGTTTTCAGGAGGCACTCCTCCAATTCCCAAGCTAAATAGGACCAACTTTAAAGCCCAAATTTATCAAATCTCCTCAAAACTTGAAACCCAGAACCCCCAGGTTGTGATAAGTTCCTATAATTACACACTCTATTAGTTGCATGACCCCCAAAACGTTATAATTAAAAATAAGTTGTGGGTTTACAAATTATGATAAGTAGCTTGGCGCATGAATTTTTGGTCGATTTAGAGTAGTGCACCCCTGGGTGGTACTGCGCTGTTTAGCGACTGGTATAAGGTTTGGGCTACACGGCGATCATTTGATCAGTCACGGGTTATTGGACTTTTAATTAAAAAATAGCTTAAACCCGTCGCTAGGCAGCGCAGTGACCACCCAGGTACCACCGCAATAATGGCGGTATCTGCTGCCACCAAGAGTTCAAGATCGGTGAAGGATTGCTGTATAGGACCGTGATGGGAAACTGAATATTCATAAATAATCTTTAGAAACATTAACTGAATATTCATAAATATTTTTTAGAAACATTAACTGAATAGCATGAATTATTTGAAACTTTGGTGAAAACAGTAAATACAATAAATAGCCTGTTTGTATCCTTTTCTTTGTAGCTACCAATGCTGTATTGAAGAGCCTGTCTTTTAAACAAGGAGACAAGATTTTGGTTACAAGTCACACGTACAGAGCTGTACAGAAAACTGTACAGTTTGTTGCCCAACGATTTGGTAAAATCATCTCTGGTGTCTTTTAATTTCACTTTATTAACTGATTGTTAGATTATCTTAAAATTTCTTATTTTGTTAGTACTGCCACAGGCATAGGTTTTCTTATCTCCGCTTGATTAATACTTCTGACTACACAATGACGAGAGCATCTTCTCTTTTGTAATAATTTTAACAATAAATATGCACTAAATTCATGAAGTTCCTAACTTCAAGTTCATTCGGTGTCTGCCTTCTACATAATCTTAATGTGATACAAGTAATTTAACCTGTTAAAAGTTACTGTTGTATTAATTTGTCTACATGTATGTTGAATTGTTGTCATAGATTTTGTATGTTTATTCTATTTAGGTTTAGAAACCGTCGTTATAGAGATTCCAATTCCAATTGACAGTGAAGATGACATCATCAATTTGTACTCTGAGGTCTTAAATGGTGATAAAGACATCAAACTTGCTATCGTCGACCACATCACCAGTGCCAGTGCAATCGTAATGCCAATTAAGCGTATTGCAGCATTATGTCGTATGAATGGAGTTATGGTGCTTGCAGATGGTGCACATGCACCAGGACAAATTCCTCTCAATATGGAAGATCTAGGCGTGGACTTCTATTGTGGTATGTTCTTGTACATTTAGGCAAATCTTTATTTTTGTTTATTGCCTAATTAAAGCAAGTTTGATAATGTGTTTAGAAATCCCTTTTTGGGCCTGAATTTAGTCGCTGTTGCACTATACCCAGCTTGAGCCCCAATGGCGACTTTAGTCGACTTTGCACTATACCCTGCTTCAGCCCCGATGTCGACTTAAGTCGACTGTGCACTATACCCAGCTTGAGCCCCAATGGTGACTTTAGTCCACTGTGCACTATACCCTGCTTGAGCCCCAATGGCGACTTTAATAGACTGTGCACTATACCCTGCTTGAGCCCCAATGGTGACTTTAGTCGACTGATGTGCACTATACCCTGCTTGAGCCCCAATGGCGACTTTAGTCGACTTTGCACTATACCCTGCTTCAGCCCCGATGGCGACTTTAGTCGACTGTGCACTATACCCTGCTTGAGCCCCAATGGTGACTACAGTCGCCCAAGATAAAACACAAAAAAGCACTCAAGCCTGAGCACAAACGACATTTGTTAAAAAGCTGTAGTTTTGTCCATGTTCACACCCTTCATACCCAGGCTTACCATCATTGGAAAGAGAAAGATCAGATCTTTCCACTGATGGTAAAATAAAATAGAGTTATTATGTTTCAATCACTTCAAATTGGAGTGGAAATATCTGAAATGCCAAACACATACTGAGCGCCAGAATGTTGTGTGCAAAAAAGGACATTTTTTGGCTGATTTCTATGATTTTTGAATTACATGACAAGAAAATTCAATAAATAAGAAAATTGTTATTGCTTATTATGTTCAAAATTAAATCAGTTTTTAGATCATACATGCTAGCTGCCCTTGCACCTTTTTTTGGTAAAGTGACTTTATGTGGTATTTTGTCAGGTAATCTACACAAGTGGCTATTCGCTCCTCGTGGTTGTGCCTTCTTGTGGGTCCAGCCAGACTACAAGGATACTATTAGCCCAGTCACAACGTCACATCATCAGTATGAACCAACCCTAATGAAAAGATTCTGTTTTGTTGGCACACGGGATTGTCTTCCTTACTATTTGGCAGAAACGGCCATCAAATTTCACAATGACCTTGGAGGAATGGTAAGCACTGATGCTCTTGAACTTTTGTACACAGTCCACAGTGGCGTGTCATGGCCGAGCAGATAAGAGCGCCGGACTCAAGCTCTGGTGTTTCTGTTCAGCAGAGTGTGGGTTTGAGTCCCGGTCGTGACACTTGTGTCCTTAAGCAGGACACTTAACCATTATTGCTTTGTCTTTCGGATGGGACGTAAAGCCGTTGGTCCTGTGTGTTGTGTAATACACATAAAAGAACCCAGTGCACTTATCGAAAAGAGAAGGGGTTCGCCCCGGTGTTCCTGGTTTGATTGGCTGCATATTGTGCCACAGCACCTTGTAAACCATTACATGGTGCTATGTAAAGGAATAGGTCTCATTCTTAGTAGCTCCATATACCTTGCAGGAAAATACTGACTGTTGAAGCGCCTTGAGTGTCACTGAGTGACGGATATGAGTGCTATAGAAGCCACTATTATTATTACATGCAGCTTGATGAAAAACATTTCTTTGTCTACAGATGAACTCGGTGTTTTGGCTCTGTTCTTGAATGGTGTTGTCATACTCATAGACTTTGCATTATCGTGTGTTTAGTGAAATTATAAACACACGGTAGTGCACACTTATCAGTACAAACTTATTCCGAATAACTTCAAAACCAACATTTTTGTTGTTGAATTTTTTACTTCTAATTTGTTGCCGATATTGTTTGTTTTATTGATGTAATAGTTGCATCGATAACAAAGAAAATAATAACTTTGGTTTTACCCTCAGACTGTGTGCTCCAATATCAAACAAAACAAACAATATCCGCAACAAATTACAGGTAGAGTTTTGCAGCTAATAAGCATTGAATTATTCTCAACATCTGAATTTTTCCCTTGCCTGAAAGTCGCAGTTTTATTAAAATAGGTACATCAAGCTGTGTGCATCAATGACTTGTTTTTTGTCTTTGCATGGTCAGGAGGAAATAGTTGAATACAACTCGACACTTTCGAGATGGGCTGCAGACATGATTTCAAAAGCTTTGAATACTGAAAAGCTTCAAATACCAGTTGAAATGAAAGCTCCATTCATGTCGTTGGTTGCCATTCCAGAGACGGGTCGGTATCCTACATGTGCTGAGAGTTGTTCCAGATTAATGAGTGATGTCTACAAGCACAGTCGGGTATTTGTAGCCTTCTTTTGTTTCAATCAAAGGCTTTGGTGTCGAATTTCAAGTCAAGTGTACAACTGTAAAGAAGATTATTACAGACTGAAGGATGCTCTACTGGCAGTTTTACAACTCTAAGTTGAAAACGCTCTTAGGCTCCTCACTGATGCACATAACATCACTAAATGCTTAATGCTTTTTGACATTGGGGGTTCAGATTATTTTGATAACCCCGCCCAGTCAATAAAATTGTTTATTTCATGATAATGTTGGGGTGTTCTCATTGACAGACCAGTTACAAAGGGGTCATTAATAGCCTTTATCACACGACGGAAAAATCCCAAAATCAGGGCTCTTAGTGTGATAAAGTGCTTTATAAGAACTACGTATTATTATTATAACTGGTTATATTTTAGTAGAGTCACTTTGTGTAATGTTCTAATGTAGGACTTGTTCAAGTCTAATGTTGTTGTTGGGTGACGTCACGTAGTTGGCGTGAGCGCCGCCATCTTTGGATCAAGTATTGACATGACTTACATGGTACAGGTATAGCCCAGAAATAAACCAGTTTTGACGTTCATTAAGTTCCTCTATAGTGTACTTTTATTTAGTAGTAATAGTCTATTACATTGGCGACGAGGATAATCTGTTCATGATGGCTGCCCTGATCGGTAAAATCAACGAATTTCGCGAGGGAATGGAGGACTGGACACACTACGTTATTGGCCCTGAGTCGTACAAACTTCTGCGAAGCCTGGTCTCTCCAGACAAACCTGGTGACAAACTGTACGATGAGTTGATCAAAATAATGACTAAACATTACAAGGTTTGACCTTTGGTTTTTTTCATGATAAATAATGATTGTCTATTTGTGTTATTATATACTCTTTTATCTTGCTTTTACTTTTGATATGTAATTATAAGAAAACAATTAAAAATTCAACCTCTGTATGAATAACTGTCAAAGTGAACATCTTTCATTGTACTTGTTGAACCCCTTCAATTGGTCAGGCTACCTAGTTCTGATAGCCATAAAAACCATAAGCTTTAGTTCCACTGCCAAATAACACCACAGCCTCTAGCTACTCGAACAATCTTGGTGCTCTAGTGGTAAGACATCTACTCTAGGATGGCAAAGGCTGTGGGTCGAATCCAACCTGAGCGATACGCCTGTGAATTTGTTCGCAGGACTCGAAGGTACTAAAAAAAGGCCTACAAATAAAGACAGCGTGGTGTGTGCCGGAAGCCTTGTAGCGCACACCGCGCTGTCTTTATTTGTGCGCTAAGCGTGAACGGAGCCTGTGTGTCGCGATGAAGAGGCAAGGTATTTTGTAACACCCCTTTTCAAGGAATGGTTGGCCCGGCCATTCGTGTTCGTTATGCATTGAGTGCTTTGTCAGCAAAACAATCGTGAGTATTGCGTGGTAAATTTCATTTTTACAAGATGTTTTTGCATGTAACTCAGCAAAAAGGCCTCTCAAGCATTGTGAATTGATATTAAGTGTGTTGGGAAAGTTTTAGTTGTGTAGTAAAAAGGAAACTTAAGTTATTGCTGGCTAAAGACCAGAAAATGTTGATCTATGAATGACCATTTTGAAAACGTTTAGCGTTACGGACGCCCAAAATGTTAGACCCCTATAAGGCTCACGGGGGAGCCTTATAGTTTCTAGAAGTACAGTAGTACTATCTTTCTCTTGGTCATTTGTCACATTGTCTATTTGTAGGATGCGAGTAGGCAAGAGCAATAAATCCTTGTAGCTTGGCCAATTCAGTTTATGAGTGAAGAAGGAATGTTGGAGATGGGCTGATGTAGTGGGTCGATTCTCATAAGATGTACACTGAAGCATTCTATGACAAGATCAAAAACCATGAAACATTCAATAACAAAACCTCGGCCCTCCTTCAAAGAGTTGCTTTGTAGCTGAAAATGTTGCTTCATAAAATGTTCTATTTTTTTCTCTCTGACCTTCGACCTTTTTGAAAGTACCCTTAGAAAACCGGGTATGGTCTCGTCATGACGATACTGTAGCGTTTGGCCCAGACCGTTCAGCGAGAGGGCGCCAGCACGGGCTCGGTGGGAGCCGTGTTACCGAGCGGCCTCCTGGAGGGCGCTGTGACACGGCACCGTTGTTAGAGCTGTGTCGCAGCGGGCCCCTCGCTGAACGGCTGGGACACCCGTCTCGTTGGGAAGACGTGGCCTAAACGTTCTTCTTGTTATGTAAGTTTTGGAGTACAGACGTGTGGAATAAAGAAGCAGAAAAGTATCCAAGAAAACTGTCTGATATTGTGTGTGTTTTGTTGTGTTGTGCCGAAGAAGAATCTAGGACAAATTCTTGTTACATTGGTGGCAGCGACGGGACGGCAGGAGCACTAGCAAGACACTGGAATCAGGTAAAAAGATTGTTTTCTCTGTGGGGGTTTTCACGTGTGTTGGGTAGTTTGGCGTCAGACTCAGCAGATGCTGGGGACACGCCGAGCCAGACTCAGACAATGGGTGGGCCATTGTGGTCTACAGTGGATGAGATTTTATCATTCCTAGGGCTGGGAGAGGCCGGTAGGAGCAACAGTGGAGATGATGGGGGTCAGCCACAGGTTCTTAAGGTCAGTAGAGTCACGTCCACGTCGGGTCAGGTGGGCGCGGGGGGTCGGAGCGGTACCACACGGAATCGTTCCGGCTCCCTCCGCAACGTACCGGCACGAAGTGGGCGGAGGGGTCGGGGCGATCCCTCGGAATCGTTCCGGCTCTCTCAACAGAGCACAGACACGAGGGGGCTGGAGGGGTCGGGGCGATCCCTCACAGAATCGTTCTGGTTCTCTCAACAGAGCACCGACATGAGAGGGGCGGAAGGGTCGGGGCGACGGAGCACCGACGTGAGGGGGGAAGGATCGGAGCGGGTTCCAAGGAAGCAGTTCTGTGCCTCTCCGCAGCATGCCCCAGAGACCAGGGAGGGGTTGGGGAGGTCCCACACGGAACCGACCTTCCCCTCCCCGTGGCATTCGGCGGGAGACATCAGAGCGCGGCTCTTTTCGGAACTGGGCCATCCTCACCCCGGACATGCGGTTGTGGAGCAGCTTTCTTCGGGGCCTTTCTTCCGGGAGCGTGCCCACATGGGGGATGCCCAGTCTACACCGCAGCGGGCCCAGGAGCCACGAAGTCACGGCACGGAAGTGCGTGGTCTTGTTGACCAGAGGCTGACAGCACAGGCCTATGAGACAGAGAATTTGTTTCAACTCGACCCCGCACATTTCTTTTGTGCGGAGCCTGTCAATCAGCTCCGCACTGCACAAACCAATGGAGCAGAGCCCACGGCTCAGCTCCGCACTACACAACCCTATGGAGCGGAGCTTGTGAACCAGCTCCGCACTGTACAAACCAATGGAGCAGAGCCCACGGCTCAGCTCCGCACTACACAACCCTATGGAGCGGAGCTTGTGAATCAGCTCCGCACTGTACAAACCAATGGAGCAGAGCCCACGGCTCAGCTCCGCACTACACAACCCTATGGAGCGGAGCTTGTGAATCGGCTCCGCACTGTACAAACCAATGGAGCAGAGCCCACGGCTCAGCTCCGCACTACACAACCCTATGGAGCGGAGCTTGTCAATCGGCTCCGCACTGTACAAACCAATGGAGCAGAGCCCACGGCTCAGCTCCGCACTACACAACCCTATGGAGCGGAGCTTGTGAATCAGCTCCGCACTGTACAAACCAATGGAGCAGAGCCCACGGCTCAGCTCCGCACTACACAACCCTATGGAGCGGAGCTTGTGAATCAGCTCCGCACTGTACAAACCAATGGAGCAGAGCCCACGGCTCAGCTCCGCACTACACAACCCTATGGAGCGGAGCTTGTCAATCAGCTCCGCACTGTACAAACCAATGGAGCAGAGCCCACGGCTCAGCTCCGCACTACACAACCCTATGGAGCGGAGCTTGTGAATCAGCTCCGCACTGTACAAACCAATGGAGCAGAGCCCACGGCTCAGCTCCGCACTACACAACCCTATGGAGCGGAGCTTGTGAATCAGCTCCGCACTGTACAAACCAATGGAGCGGAGCCCACAGCTCAGCTCCGCACTGCACAACCCTATGGAGCGGAGCTTGTCAATCAGCTCCGCACTGTACAAACCAATGGAGCAGAGCCCACGGCTCAGCTCCGCACTACACAACCCTATGGAGCGGAGCTTGTGAATCAGCTCCGCACTGTACAAACCAATGGAGCGGAGCCCACAGCTCAGCTCCGCACTGCACAACCCTATGGAGCGGAGCTTGTGAATCAGCTCCGCACTGTGCAAACCAATGGAGCAGAGCCCACGGCTCAGCTCCGCACTACACAATTCTATTGTGCGGAGCCTGTCAATCAGCTCCGCAAACAACCCCATGGAACGGAGCCAACGGCTCAGCCCCGCACTGTACAAACCTATGGAGCGGAGCCTGTGAATCAGCTCCGCACCTGCGGAACGAGTGGAGGATGGAGCGGATGGAGTGGGAACCGACGGAGACCCAGCGACAGCCACCGCCAGGGACGGCCGGACCAGAGACACAAGGCCAACAGCCATAGTAGGACAGACTTGCCAGCCTTTTTGTTGTTGTTGTTGCGTGTTCCCACCGGGACGGGAGTTCGCTGCCTGCTTGGGGACAAGCAGTGTTCTTGGAGGGGGCAGTGTAGCGTTTGGCCCAGACCGTTCAGCGAGAGGGCGCCAGCACGGGCTCGGTGGGAGCCGTGTTACCGAGCGGCCTCCTGGAGGGCGCTGTGACACGGCACCGTTGTTAGAGCTGTGTCGCAGCGGGCCCCTCGCTGAACGGCTGGGACACCCGTCTCGTTGGGAAGACGTGGCCTAAACGTTCTTCTTGTTATGTAAGTTTTGGAGTACAGACGTGTGGAATAAAGAAGCAGAAAAGTATCCAAGAAAACTGTCTGATATTGTGTGTGTTTTGTTGTGTTGTGCCGAAGAAGAATCTAGGACAAATTCTTGTTACAATACAGTGTTATGAAAACACTATCAATATAAACGGGTGGGATAAACTCAGAACAGTGAAAAACATAACTGGTGTATAACCTGTAATAACAATGGCTCTGGACAAGAGCAACATGAACATGAATACGAGTCATAAAAATGAAACAACAAGATGTGACTGCCAAACATAAGATAAAAAAGAACTGGGCAGTGTAAGAACATGAACTTAATTAGAATATACTGTACTAATAATAGGAATCGGAGGAAACTCATCTCCGCTCCACCACAAACACGACTTCTTAAAAGTATTGCTATATAAGCAATTACAAGAAAACCCCTTCAAGGGTTAAAATGAGAATCACGGGCCAGGGTTGTCTGGCATGAGAACATGACTTGGGTGGGAGTTGATTCTCACCTCCGGAGGACTCGTATAATCTTGATTATACTGCAGGTAAGTACCTTTGCATAATCATTGATTATACTTCGCCTTCTTCGGTTTCGAATCAACTCGCGATTTTGAAGCTGCCTGGAGAATACCTTTGCCATTACAGAATTTGCTGATGGCTTGTTATAAAATCTGCTAAATATAGAATCAGATGCCCAGTCAGCTGACTCCAGAATATCCTTCATGGACACTCCCAATCTGAATGAAGCAGATGTGGCTGCCCCACGAGTGGAGTGGGCTTTAAACTTTTGCGTGTCAACGCCAGCCCTCTGTAACAGTGTGACAATCCATCGACTCACAGTAGAAGAAACAACCTTCCCATGTGGCTTCAGATAACTTATAAGGAGCTGTGTCTCAGTACCCCGCACAGCTGCTGTTCGATCCCTGTAACACGAGACAGCTTGAACCGGACAAATGGATTTGTCTTCAAAGGCCTTAATCTCCACCACTCTCATTGTATGACCTGGTCGACTCTGTTTCAGTAACTGACAGGGAACAAATTTCAGTGAGTGAGGTGTCACCACCAAGTGGTTAATATTTAAATGAACCAGTGAAGACACCCTCCCTGCTGTGACCAAGGCTAGCAGAAGGACCATTTTCAGTGTCAACATTTTCAAGGAGAGTGAAGACCAGGATCCTAGTTGTGAGAGAAAAACAAGAACTGACTCCACATCCCAAGTAACCATATACCTTGGCTTGGGTGGATTACGGTTAAAAAAACCTTTCATTAGCTGTACCACTGCCTCACAGCGTCCCACTGGAATTCCACCAATTGGATCATGGTACCTTGAGATTGCTGACCTGTAAACACCGAGAGTTCTGTAACTCAACCCTTTCCTCTCGCATGTGACCAAGAAATCAAGTATATCCTTCAAAGGTGCTGAAAGTGGATTAAGTGATCGTTCACGACACCAGCTATCCCAAGCTTTCCAGGATGATTGGTATTGTCTGTGAGTTGAAACTCTACAGCTTGCAAGCATAACTTGGGCAACATTGCTTGAAAATCCCTTTGCTTGGTAACGATTCCGGAGACACTCCATGCCGCTAGATGCAGGGATTGAGCCAAAGGGTGCCCCTGACCCGAGTGGGGCTGTGTCAATACCTGATCCCCTTGTGGAAGTAAAATTGGTGGAGCTATTGCCAGTCGCCGCAATAGCACCGGGTACCAGACCTGAGTCGTCCAAGTTGGGGCAACTACTAGCAAATCTATCTTCTCCAGTTCTACCTTCCGCAAAACCTGAACCAAGAGACAGAAGGGCGGAAACGCATACCCTAGTTCGCTCTTCCAAGTTATCGAGAATGCATCGATTGCTATTGCTCCCGGGTCGGGTTTCCATGCCATGTACCGGGGCAGTTGATGGTTTATCCGGGAGGCAAATAAGTCCACTGTTGGACATAGGCCAAATCTTCTGCACACCTTTGCAAGGAGACTGGGGTCTAACATCCATTCTAGTCTGTCCATGAAAACTCGAGAGTGATGATCCGCTAGGACATTGTCTACTCCTGGTACATGACAAGCTGTTATTGTGATGTTCCTCATCATGCACCATTTCCACATGGACACCGCCAACTTTGACAGGCTGTCGGTATGCGTGCCCCCTTTGTGTTTTATGTAGGACAGGGCTGTAGTAATAGTATTGTCCAACTTCAACATTATGTGACAGTTCTTTCTGCCCCTGGCAAATGTCTGTAGGGCCAGAAAGGAAGCCAGAAGTTCCAGGTAGTTGATATGTTGGGTTTGCTCTGACCGAGACCAACGACCCCCTGTCTGACCGAGCGGACAATGAGCCCCCCAGCCTTGCATTGATGCATCTGACGTTATCGTTAATTGTGGGTGTGGTAAAATTAATGGTTTGCCATTTCACTGTTTGAGGCAATGTTTCCACCACTGAAGTTCTTGGATGCTGTCTTGGGAGAGGGACACATCAGGCTTTGATAAGATGGATCCTTGTGAATTGATTGGATCAGATCCGACTGCAATGGCCTGAGAAAAACTGGGGCATGAACCACATCTTCTGATGTTGCTGTCATTTTCCCAATGACACTCGCCAATTTCTCTGCGGGTAGGCACGGAGTCGTGGCCACTTGACTGCAAAGTTTCTCCAAATTGCTGACTTTTTCGTCTGGGAGACTCAAAGTCATTTGCTGGGAATCGATAATGTGACCTAGATATCTGATTCAAGTAGTCGGTTTGAGTTTGGACTTTTCTCTGTTTACTAATAACCCAAGGTTATGGAACATGTTGAGAATGTAGTTCATCTGCCTGTAGCATTCTGCTTTGGAATGTGCTACTAGAAGTAAATCGTCCAGATAAATGACCACCTTCATTGATCTGTGCCTCAGGTGGGACATCACTGGTTTCATTAGCTTTGTGAATACCCGTGGTGCTGTGGACAATCCGAAGGGGAGTACTTGGAACTCGAATAGGGCCTTCTCCCACTGAAAACGCAGGAACCTCCTGCTGTCCTGCTGGATAGGAATCATGAAATATGCATCTTTTAAATCTATCGAAATCATGGAGTTCCCTTTCTGAACAATATTCTTTGCGTGTTGTATTGTGACTCCATTTTGAAATGCTCTGTCTTTATGAACCAATTGAGTTTCTTGAGATTGAACACTGGTCTGAAGCCCCCTGAGGCTTTTGGAACAACAAAAATTGTTGAGATGAATTGACCCGGTGAGTTGTGAACTTTGATGATAGCTCCTTTGTTGAGCATCTTTCGTACTTCGTCGGAACATGTCCGATGTTTTGCTTGTCCATATGTATCTGGTTTGGAATTTTTAGTTGAACTGGCTGTCTGAAGAATGGGATTCTGTACCCGACAATAACCTGCAGTATCCAAGGGTCGCTTGTCAA
Source organism: Leptasterias polaris (assembly GCA_037783415.1). Taxonomy (NCBI): domain Eukaryota; kingdom Metazoa; phylum Echinodermata; class Asteroidea; order Forcipulatida; family Asteriidae; genus Leptasterias; species Leptasterias polaris. Next base: position 3,563,096 of record JAZGTN010000089.1, read on the forward strand.
TCTTTTCCATGCCGGTAAATGCCATTGTATTTGTCCGGCATAACAAAGACCGTAATCTGGTACAAAATCCAATTCTTCCCTGAGATGACTTAGTTTTTTGAGAAACTTTTGGGGGTTTTCTTTTCATTACGAAAAGAATGCCTCTTATCTGTCCCCTGTGTACTCTGGTAGCGGTCTCGTCCACTATAGGAACGGTCATACGAGTTTGGTCGGTACTGGTAGGGCTGATACCGAGACCTGAATTTCTGACTCTTGTCCTTTCGGGACCATGATTGGGAGTATGACCCTTTGTCTGTCGGTTTGTTTTTCAGTGTAACAGTGTTGACGAAGAATCTTTACCAGTGGACTTAACAACTTTCTGGGTGACTTTATTAATTTTATCATCCTCATCCACTTTCTGAGCCCATTCTTCGCCATATAGGCAAGTCATGGACGGCTTCACATCCTGAAGGTAGCCGTCTTTTATGAAGGGCTCAGCTCAGCGAAGTCGATGTACAGACAAGCGTTGAATGGCTGAACCAAGCAAACTACCAGCTGATGTGAGAGAGGTTTCAGCTCTTGGTTTTTGCTTGACTGATTCAATTCTATGGCCTTAATCAAGGGGAGTGCAGCTCGGAGGCAATCTTCTTGTATGGACCACATGGAATTGTCATTCTTCCATGCGTCCACCTTTGTCTTCTTCATTGAAGCACGGATAGGCTTGGGCATGTCGGGAGCCTTAAAAAATTGGCCTACCGAGGCATCGGGAATTAAGTTCTTCAACAGTTCATCCCTTTTGGCCTGTTCGAGTGTGTGAGTTCTTTGCTCTTTCCACCAGTCTAACACTGACTGTTCAAACATGGCTCCCTTTGCCTCCTCATGAGGGTTCGTGAGCGATGATGCCACAGCACCTGTTGTATCGCTACGGACTGTGGGACCATCTCTCAAGGCATTGAGGTCACCACTGTTAGATAGGTCGTGCACGCTACCCGCATGCATGGACACAGCATCATCATCAGCCTCGATTTGTCTTCTGTTTTGGCGATGAAGGGGGGGCCGCTCCAATCATCATCAGACCGTGACCCTGAGCTAAAATAACTGCGCCTACTGGAACTAGATCGAGATCTGTATCTCTGTCTGTGGCGATGAGCTCTCGTAAAGGAACGAGACCTGGAACGAGAATGTCTCTCACCAAAGCTATTTAAGGCTTCAGTCAGCATTCCCTTAAATGCCTCACGATCAGTCTGACGTTGTTGCATGTCAGCAATGGTGGCTAGTTGCAGACTTGAAAAAGTCTGATCACATGGTGGGCCTTCAGCACTAGCAGCACTAGCACTAGCAGTGGCGGATGGTTTGTTATGCCTGTGACTAGTAGTACTATGAGTATCACCATCATAGTGAAAATCACGGCCCCTAAACGGGAGGCGTGGTTGTTCTAGCTCTGTTTCACGGTCCCGAACTAAGGGGAAGCGTGAATTAGACCTTGATGTCGAACTATCTGTCATGTCTGACACCAAGGCGACATGGGCAGACTCGCCAGTTGAAGCGTTCGACATGACGACTCAATCTGCCACAGCTCAGCAGAGCAGAGAGAGTGACAGGTGACAAGAGAAAAAACCCTGTAAAAACAAGTCAACAAACTACACAAAAGGTAGATTCAGCCCTCAAAAGGACTACGAAATCGAGGTATAATCAATAAAAATTGAAACCTCGAAAAAGTATAATTATCGAATAAGGGAAAAACTATCCCTGTAAAAATACTCACGTTGTGACGCCCGTCGCAGTAAACAGAAGAGGTCGAAGGTCAGAGAGTTGAGCGGGAAGTGGAGCTTACTTTCAAGACTGGTGATGGCGCCCTAACAGGCAGCAGACGCGAGTTGATTCGAAACCGAAGGAGGCGAAGTATAATCAGCGCACATGATATAGGCAGTGTTCAGCATTCCTCCATGACCACTAAATGGTTTAATTTGACATAACCGCATCCCTAGCCTCACAACTGAAGCTATGCCTATATGGCGTAATGCCGGTACTGTACAGTTATTCCGGAAAAAGACAAGAGCGAAGACAATTAACTTCTCTCGCCGATACGAGAAAATGTAATGATATTTTAGAATAAACTTTATACTACCATAAACTGTAAGATATACTCTTTTTGAACATGTAAATTTGAGATCATAGATCATATCTTAAAAGTGGCTGAGAACTTACCAAAACCATGCCAAAACAAACGTTAATTGGCGGCGAGCGAACACACACTGTTTGGATCGACTTTCCTGAACTTTGTAAAAAGGCATTTTATTGGTCTAATCTTCAACCCATCAAATGACGTGGACAATTTTTTTCCAATCACATTCCTTTTAAGAGCATGTCCACGAGAGGACCATGCAGACCGTGATAAGGTGGGGGTCAACGGATTTGGCTGAAATTTTGGTGGTAGGTGGGTCATAGGTAGCCTTGAGGCTGTGCACAATATTTGGCCAATCCGACCTCCCTAACAGAAAAAATAGCAAAAAATGTGTTTTTTAGTGGAAAAATTGCGTTTTTGATGATTTTTGACTACAAAAGTTTAAACGCTTGCTGCTGAAAGGTGGAATACAGTAGAGCAATGAAATTTGCAGGGTCTTTAGTTAGTATCCTGACCTAACCCAGGAACTCAAAATTTTGGAAAAACAAGACCTTTAAGAGGCAACAGTAACTCTTCATTTAAGGGTACCACCAAATTTGCATCACATCTTTGAGTCGCTGTAGAGTCATTAGTGCAGGTCTGTGAGCAATGACACTTGGGTGAAAGAGAGTTCTTATTATGGTCCTTAGGTAGCATCAATAAAATATTTGCCAGCAGTTTTTTGTTTGAAATGGCAGGAGCCTGTTTTTGCCTAAAAATTGCGGTTTAGCATTGCATCATTCAAAACTGGTACCTGTTGTGATTTGCGATTGCCTTGTTTTCAATGGTAGTCTCGATGCATTGGACATGAAGCAAACCTCTCATTACCCTACATGAAACAATTATGTTGGTCCTTGAATCCTTAATTAAGTGTTTTGGTGAACATGACCAATTTCCTCAGGATTCAGACATGACCTTATATCTAAATGTTTTGTTTAGTTTGTCATACTCAAATCCTGATTCATATTTTAATTGTATGTAACCCCCTCCTCCAAGCCTTTCACCCTTTCTGATTTGTATGATCACAATCCATGAGTAGCTATCAGTGCAAGTTATTTGGTCTTTGTCAGGCATTTGAAGTATTGCAAAGCCAAGATCCTCTTCAGAATAAGGCAATTAGAAAACAAAATAAACACACCAGGACTTTATTATAGTTTAGATAATAACACAATAAGTGTCAATGGTTTTATTTATTGACATATTCATGAGTGCAACAGTTCAATATGTTTTAGTTTTTACGTTCACACTACCGGTGTGTGGTATTCACTGACTAACAGTCAAGATAGAGTGGTACAAGTATTACACCATAGATAATACACCAACGGCATCAAAGTTGAAAGCAGTACTGGCCATTGAGTGATGGATTTTTGGGGTGTGAAAATCAGCCCTGATGGTAACAAGATCAATTGGAAAGCTAATTGGTTAGATGTAGTTTGGGAACATCAACATTTTGAGATTAACAAAAATAAAAAATGGAAGAGTAGTACTGACTGTTTAATCAAAAACGAACACTTGATAAGCGTCTAACCCTAGCCCCAAGCCCAAACACCTTATTAGCTTACAGTCTTAACTATAGTCCAATTGTTCCCGTTAACCACAATTTATTAACAGTAAAGTGTCTGGAAGGGCATTTTGCAACAAGCCCCGCCCACGCCCCGCCCACGCCCCGCCCACCCATTCACCCCCTTATCCCTTAACAGCTAGGGAAAATGAAACTTGGAAGGACAGTTAAACGTGATAAAATGACCTATGTATATTCTATTTTGTTATAAAGTTCACCATTTTAAACTCAATATGAAAACATGGTTAAAAATGTTGGCGGGTAAGCAAAATCTGCCCCCCCCCCTTCCCAGGCCCTCCCTCTTCCATCCCCTATCCCTTTTACAGCTTCCACATTAGTTAACCCCCTCTTGTCAATTATTAGAAATAATTGTAAGGCGTTTAGAATCGTATAACTAAAAAAAGAGAGATACGTTTATAAATTCTGACTTGTCATTTAGAGTGTACACAGTGTGTCATGCAGGTTTTTCTTAACGCATTGCTTAGAGTACATGTAAATGCTCCAACATGTTTGACCTTGTTGTAGACGAACGCAATAACATTTCCAATTTTTTTTTCAGATATCAAGTCAGTGACTTATTTTCAACAATTTAAGCATAATTTTTTAACCATAAAGAATAATTAAGTGCCCTTATAGGGCGCACCACACCAAATAAGCCAGAATTCATGCGCCAAGCTACTTATCATAATTTGTAAACCCACAACTTATTTTTAATTACAACGTTTTGGGGGTCATGCAATTAATAGATTGTGTAAATATAAGAATCTATCACAACCCGGGGGTTCGGTGCTTCAACTTTTGAGGAGACTTGATAAATTTAGGCGTTAAAGTTGGCCCTATTTGACCGGGAAAGTGGAGAAGTGCTTCACGAAAACTGGCAGCAAGTCGGTTTTGGAAAACAAAAAAATGTTCATGTTTTTTTCTTCTGGGGTAGTTAGCAAAAATTCCAAACGGCTGACCTGCCAAAAATTGAAAAGAATTCTGAAGTTCAGTCGTCCGAAAATATGTTTGATTGGTTTTCAAGAGGCTGAGAGACTTACACGATTTTTTGAGTATTTTTGAATATTTATCATTTAGCATTGGTTCCTATGGGAGTTTATTTAGTGTGGTGCGCCCCCGGGGGGGCGGGGCTTGCGATGCAGTGTGTGGCGCCCTCTTGCGGTACTTCGCGCTAACTGGGTGGGCGATAACTGGATGTTCCACTTCCATTATCACGGTCGGTATTGCTGCAAAAAACTCTCCCATCCACCTTAATACACAAAACTTGCAAAAACTTATGTTTCATCTTTGTTGATGTATTTGTTTAATGTTATAATAACATCCTATTCCAGACGTGAATTAAGGGCAAGCAATATTTTACTCAGGACTGTATGTAGATTTGATACATATACTTATGAACTTTTCCATCTTTGTTGACCCTTGGCAATTAAAATCAAGAAGAGCTGGCAATGTTTTTATTTTTTATTATTGTAGATGGATATCTGAACTATATTTCCACCAGGTTTATTGACTCTCAGCCCTGCACTAATTAAGTTATGGTTAACTGCGTAGATGGCATATTTCCTTAGTAGAACTGTCAAGTGTTTTCCTAAAGCCTAGATATCTACAGTGAAAATTTTCACACAATTGTTTTTTATTTCATCGTGAAGAGGACGATGAACTCTTTCTTTTGATGTATAAGTCGACAGAAATTGATACAGTTTAAGGGAATTAACGGGGCTCTAACTGTACGCCAGAAACACTACAAATTAACTCCCCGGAAGTGTCCATTTTGCGCTGAAACTAGTTGGTGCCCGTACTCGGCCACTGTAAGATTTTTGAGCGAGCTGCTCCACCAGGTGTTATGGTCCCAGGTGGGGATCAAATAGCCAAGATTTGAGTTTAAATCGCTGACCCCCGACCTTGTCGATTGTTCAAGATTTTGCATGGTCTTCTCGTAAACGAACACTTAACATCGACGTTTAGGTTGTAAGCTGAACTTTACAAAACCGTTTTGGACTAAGGAATCAGCCGTCGGCTTGTTGACTTGTGGTCATGGTCGAATGAAGAGCCCTCATCATGCGACAATAAAGAGAATTTGTACAGCATTCTCCACAGGAAAATGAATGCAGTTTAACACATGAATCCCCCAAAAGACGTGGCAACATGTGTTTTACTTGAAATAGCCTTTTCACGAGTGGAAAGGGGGAGATATATTACTTTTTATTTTCCCGTTTTGGACTAAGCTTTACGATAAACGGTTGCAAAGTTATAATTATAGTCATGGGCGGGCCGGGTTTTGAAAAAAATTAGGCACCGCGGCACGGGCACGTACCCGCTGACTGTTTGGTTGAGCGCGCCCAGATCACATTCAAGTTCATAATAATGGTAACAACAGGGGGGGCGGAAGGGGTAGCGCCACCAGCGCGCCACCTACGTTGAAAATAATCTCATTCGACCATCGCGACGTGGACTGGTCGAAGCTCCACAAACGGATGTGTGTGTATCATAGAGCATTATATTATGGTGTTCTAAAGGCGACAGATGTGCGTCGCGTCGTGCCGTCGCGTCGCCTGTTCCGTCGTCCGTCGCGTCGCCCGTCGCGTCGTGCCGTCGCCCGTCGCGTCGTGCCGTCGCCCGTCGCGTCGCCTGTTTTTCAATTGATTTCCATGGTGACTTGGACATCCGTCGTCCGTCGCGTCGTGCCGTCGCGTCGCCCGTCGCGTCGCCCGTCGCGTCGCCCGTCGCGTCGTCCGTCGCGTCGCCCGTCGCGTCGCCCGTCGCGTCGTCCGTCGCGTCGTGCCGTCGTCCGTCGCGTCGTGCCGTCGCGTCGCCCGTCGTCCGTCGCGTCGTGCCGTCGCGTCGCCCGTCGCGTCGTCCGTCGCGTCGCCCGTCACGTCGTCCGTCGCGTCGCCCGTCGCGTAGCTCGTCCTTTTGTGCCTCCTGGTGGCGCTGCAAGAGACTGTACATCATGGTACAGTTAAAAAACTAATGACTTTTTCAGTGGCACTCTTGTCCATGTACTTGTGAAATGATGACAGACGTATGATGTTGTTGTTGTGTGGTTGAAGTGTCATTGATGAATCGAAAATAACCCCCATGTTCCGAGCCTCCGAGGGAGCTATCAGAGCAAGTTACCGATGGAAATGTATGGCACATTATTAATGTTATACACCGTTTTCAAGTTTTCTCAAAGTGATTTGTTTCTTGTAATGTGTCACTTCGTGTAACGTTACTCTCTATTGTGTGATCCATAACTCTGTCACTTCTAAAAATCTCACACATGTTAACAATTCAAAGATGAAACCGTCAATTTGGAAAAGCCGTTCAGGCCAAATGAAAGGTATCAGTTAATAAACCTGCTAAATATTGACATGACTAGTGACAGATAAATCATACTCGACCATTGTGTCACTCCGTAATTTATTGCCCAATCAGTATTGAAATGAACATTTACAAATTTATCATCAAGTTAGAAACACCAAGGACTCATGACCATGTATTTTGTTTTAATGTTAGAAACACCAAGGACTCATGACCATGTATTTTTTTTAATGATTTGGTGTTAAACAAAGAATTTTTTTCTTTGCCTCCTTTTTGCATAATTGTTGCTACTTATGAACTTTCAGGCTTGCGAAAGGCGATATATTAATCCGTTGTCATTACAAATATTATTGATATTACATATTTTAAGATAGGCCTAAACGGGCCAATTACCACTTTAATCACTACTACATGTACTCTGGTAAATTAACTCTTCTGTCATATTATGGCATATATTATTATTTACTGTGAAAAAGGCATGCACACATAACTTCTGTTTAAAAAAACAAAAAAACAAAACAATGGGAAATGACCGAAAGTAACAAACTTACTATTTCCAGCCAGTAATTCTATTTGAATATTCGCCATGAAAATTTACTTTATTAATGAACACTAGTTAATTTTATCACCTTTTTCTTCCGAAACATTTCTCATCGTTAGAGAAGTTTACCCCCTTCCCACTCAAAGTTTAAAAAGGGAAGGATGTAACAATAATTATCTGTTTGGTTTAAATTTGGTGTGAGAGTTTGTTGATGTAATTTTACTTCTTGTGTTTACTGCTAGAGGAAGTTTCTCCCTTTTGATGGCTTATTATGTAACAGGTCCAGAAAAACCGTGTTCATAGAGAAAGGACCACGGAGAGACAAGTATGTTCCCTTCCACTGTTTATTCCAACTTAATCTCTTGTAGCACCCAAGTTCATTTCAAGGAATCGTCTGTAATAAACAACCCTCTTGTTTAATCCTATTATAGTTTACAGATAGCAGCCTGTGTGTTCTCCCACCATCACTTCTTTGATTTTATGTACTGGTGGTTCTTCATGTTTTTAAGTTTTGCCTGTTTCAAGTCATTACTGCTATGGACTCGATTTTAGAGCCATTTTGATTTTAATTTTTAACCTTCCTTGGCACATGTGTTTTGTTGTTTTTAGTAGTTTTTATAAATCCTGTTAGTTCAGTAGTGTTACTGTTGGTCTTGGTTTAGAATTCACTTGATTTATTGCTTTATGGTTTTGCTTTTTGTCATCGAGCTTCATAATCAATAAAGTAATTTTTCATCGCTTTATAATCAATAAAGTAATTTTGTGCAAGCCCACCAACCATGTGGATAATAATTAGGTAAATTTGATCTCAAGAACTGGAGACCGATTAGCCTTTTAAATGTAGATTACAAACTGTTGGCCAAAGTTCTCACAAATAGGTTAAAAAGGGCAATGCCTTTCATAATAGGTGACGAACAGACATGTGGTGTACCGGGGAGAAAAAATCACGACAACCTCACACTTTTGCGTGATAGCATAGATTATAATTGGAACAATAAGGAAGCAGCTATTTTAAGCATCGATCAGGAGAAGGTTTTCGATAGAATTAATTGGAATTATATGTTTACCATGCTTGAGAAAATGGGGATTCCCCCCAAATTCATTCAATGGATCAAGCTTTTATATAGTAATCCTGAGAGTTGCGTCATTGTAAATAACTTCATTGGCAGACCTTTCCAAATAAGTAGAGGTATCAGACAAGGGTGTCCCCTGTCTCCATTGTTATATGCAGTCTGTGCAGAAGGTTTAGGAACTCTAATTAGAATCAATAATGGGTTGCATGGTATTCAGTGTCCAGGTGGAACCATGGTGGAACTGAATGTGTTAAATTTATCCAGCATGCCGATGATGCCACGGTTTTTATTTCTAAAGAGAGTGTGTAAAGAAAATAGAAAACATTATTTTTAGTTTTTACTGGTCATGTAAACCGGACAAAATCAAGCGTGCCACTATCACCGGACCTCGATACATGGTCTTTTGGACGTCAGGGTCAGGTTACGCAGTCTAAAACTGATGTGGTTGAGTATTATATCAAAAGTAATGGTAAATGGAAATCCTTCTTTAACTATTGGATCGAGAAACCCGGCGAAAGCCATAATCTTGGTTGGTATGTGTTTGGTAAAACCAAGAAAAAGTCACTGCAGACCACTCCCTTTTATATGGACCTTTTTGCAGCCTACGAAAAATCAGGGGGTGTTTTCAGACCAGAATTCACCTCAGTTTTGGAAGTAATGAATATCCCTCTCTGGCATAATTCAGTGGTTGCGATTAATAAGGATAACGATTTAGCGAGTCCTGTTTTAACAAAGAATAACATCATCAAATTTCAACATGTTGTTAAAAATAACAGACTAATTACCTTTAAGGAATTGGCTAGGATCAAGTGTGATCAGGTGATTTCAACATAAATTTACTAATTCCAACCAATCCTAGCTCCCAGTCCTTTATCGACTTATTTACATCTCACTCTTTCCTCCCCCAAATCCATATGCCCACACGTATTACTGATACTTCTGCTACACTTATCGATAATTTTTTATCAAATATTCTTCCTTCCTCAAAATCTGGTATTTTAATCTCTGATATCTCAGATCATCCGCCAATTTTTATGTTCGTTCAGTCTCCAAACTCAAGTTCTTCTCATAATCACAATTTACCTTTTTCTCGAAATGTGTCTAATGTGAACCTTGAACAGTTTATTGACGACTTACACTCTTTTGACTGGACCAATGTCCTTAGTTGTAATAATCCTGATACTGCTTATAATACTTTTCTGGATAATTCTATTTTTCTGTACGATCAAAATACACATTTAGTTAGACAAAACAACAATACCAAATCTAATCATATTTCAACTACCCCTTGGATTACACATTCCCTCCTCAAATCTATTAAGAAAAAGAATAAATTGTATCGTCAGTACTTGTCCAACCCTACAACCTCACATAAATGCAAGTATATCAAGTATAAAAACACCTTGACTAGCCTTCTACGTCTTTGTAAAAAAAAGTACTATTCCCTTCAGTTTGAAAAAGAAAGAAATAACATCCGTAATACCTGGAAGGTTATAAATTCTGTTTTGAATAAAAATACCCATTCTCATGGTATTAACAGCATCATTGTTAATGGGAATTTAATTGACAACCCAAATCAAATCGCCAATCATTTTAATCAATACTTTATCAATATTGGTCCCAACCTTGCTAAAAACATCCAACCTACTCATTCACCCCTTAGTTTTGCTGATTATATGCCCAACCCTAATGTTAATTCCTTCTTTTTTACTCCAGTATTTGAACATGAAATTTTGGACATTGTAAAAAATTTACAAAATAAAAAAAGTTCTGGTCATGACCTGATCAATATTTCCATTATCAATAAGTCAATTTTTGCCATAAGTAAACCACTTGTTCATATTGTCAATACTTCTTTTACGACTGGCATTGTTCCATCAGAAATAAAAATTGCTAAAGTCCCACCAGTTTTCAAAAAGGGTGATCGTAACAATATATCCAATTATAGGCCCATCTCTATTCTTTCATGTTTTTCAAAGATCTTTGAAAAATGTGACTATGCCCGTACCATTAATTTTCTGAATAAGTTTGAAATTTTAACAAATCAACAGTTTGGTTTCCGTAGCAAACATTCAACCATTCATGCACTCCTTGATTTTATTGATAAAGTTACTAATGCTATCGATGACTCCAATCATACTTTGGGGGGGGGGGGGGGTGTTCCTTGATCTTTCAAAGGCTTTTGATACAATAGACCATCAAATACTATTGCATAAACTTCCCAACTATGGTATCCGTGGAATTCCCCTAGAATGGTTTAAGAGTTATCTTTCAGACAGGCCACAATTATGTTTCCGTCAATGGCATTAAATCTGAGTCTGATGTCCTTACGTATGGAGTACCTCAAGGATCAATCCTCGGGCCTTTGTTATTCACCATATACATTAATGATTTCACAAATTCTTCTAGTGTGCTTTCATTTATATTATTTGCGGATGACTCTAATTTATTCTTTTCCCATAGTAACCTTGACTATCTTGTAAACACTGTTAACAATGAGCTCAAACTAGTTGCCACCTGGTTTACGGTCAATAAACTATCCCTAAATATCACTAAAACTAACTGCATGTTGTTCAGTAATTCAGTCAGAGACCTTCCAAGTCCTATAAAGATTAATGACATTGAAATCACTGGAAACTGATTGTTGCAAGTTTCTAGGACTTTTTGTTGACCGTAGACTATCATGGAATAGTCATGTTGATTACAGTGTAAAATTATTGCTAGAAATATTGGTGTGATCAATCATGGATCAAGCTGCCTGAACTGGTTTTACAATCTCTTTATAATACATTGATCGGTTCTTATCTTAACTACGGGATACTTGCATGGGGATCAGGTTCTGCTACCAATCCTAATAGACTTCTTCTCTTACAGAAGCGAGCTCTTCGTATCATTAATTTTGCTGAATTTAACGCACATACAGATCCCCTTTTCCATAAATATGCAATTTTAAAGTGAATGATATTTATTGTCTTCAGCTTGGGTCCCTCATGTATCAACTCACTTGTAAAAATTTACCTTCTGCTATTCAATCAATTTTTTCTTTAAACTCAGAGGTACATTCCCATTTCACCCGCCAAGCTTCTAATTATCACATTTCTTACACTCGTACTTCCCTCGCTCTTAAAACTATTAAACATGAGGGACCTATGCTTTGGAACATGCTTAATGAAAAACTTAAAGCCTCCAAAAGCTTGTTTACTTTTAAACGTGTCTTTAAAGCTGATATACTGAAATCTTATTGTTGATGAGTTTTTTACAGATGTACATTGTATTTTGAACCATACCACAGTGCAGACTCGGGGGGTTTCCTACATGGGATCCATGGTGTATAATAATCATCCATAGCCACACTATGTTAAATCCATCGAGGGATACACTGCTTTTGCTGCTTTTGCATCACTCATGATTTCATTCGATACTATATTGCTGACCGGCAAGATTGTTGTGTTTGATTGTTGTGTTAGTCCTAGTCCATTGTTTGTGCTCGTTATTTGATTGTATTATAGTGTTTGCTGATTTTTCTTTGTAACATGCATGTGCATTGAGACCTGCTATTATATGTGTTTATTGGTGGCTCGACTCGACCACGGACCTCCACGGTTCACTTAACATTATTTTTTAATCTCAATGCATATGCATGTCACTATAGGGACCATTGCCTACAAGCTTTGCTTTTTAAATGGATCCCTCTGCAGTGTCACATAATGCTTTTTTTGTTTACATGTAATATTCTTCAAACCTATGCTGTAAAACATTTACTTTGCATTATGTAATGATTACCTTTGATGTATTTATTATTGCCTTTTGCTTTTTTGATACTGTGGAAATAAACGAACCTTGAACCTTGAACCTTGAAGTGTAAAATTAATCGTATCACTGCTGGACGCATAGCTAAACGTCTTCGAACAAAACATCAATCCTGTCCTCTTCAAAGAAAAACGTTGTGGGCCTAATAACCATCCAAGCAGGTGGCTCAGTTCCAAATTAACCATGGGGATCAGGGTTTGGTACCTTTTTCTAAAATTACCACGAAATTAATGTACAAATTATTGAAGGTCAAATAATTTGTTTTTCCAAAAGCACAGGAAAAGTGGGCCTCGATTTTAGGCCTCACTGATAAGTTCGACTGGGCCAATATTTGGACCAAATTAAACATGAACAATATTATGGACGCCAAAGACAAGGACACCTTTTAAGACTTTATCACAGGATTCTGCCAACCCGAGATAAACTTATGAAAATCATAGATACAGTCGACTGTCCTTTCTGTAAATCCGACACTGAAACTGTCGAACATTTGTTTCTATACTGTAATGAGGTGGTTGAACCCTGGTTATACGTCGAATTTTTAATTAGGAAACAAACTGGCTGCCGTTTCTTTTGTCTCAGTGATTGTATAAGAATTGTATGTATGAATTTGTCATTTGTATCTATGATAATTGTTGGCATGATGATCAATGTTATTTGGAGAATCCGGTGTGATCTGGTCTTCAATGAGGACAACGTTTTCACAAACACAAACATTATCAAGACCTACAAAGAAACTCTCAGATCATTTCTACTAAGGGAGAGGAATAGGCTCCAAACAAGTAATTTTAACAAATTGTACAAATTCCTGTGTACTTTAAATGAAGACGAGAGTCCAAAGTTTGTTCTGATCAAAATCGAATTTTGTCACCTCTCAGTTACTGTCCTTTGTGTAGGCCTTAATTTTAATCTTTTTACTTGTACTAGGTTGCTTTTTCATGTTTTGATCTTGCCTTTGTTTGATATGTAATATCAACTTTGTTCATTGTCCTTTAGTTTCTAGTAACCTATATGTACTTGTGTACTGATCTATCAGTACTTGCTTTAATGTTCCATAGGAGATGTATATACTTGTAATTACTTGAGTTGAATAAACGGAGTCTATAAGAGCTCCACTCAAAAGAAAAAAAAAGAAAAAATAATAATAATAATTTAGGTAGTATTTTTCCTACGATGCTGCTGTTGACATTGCTTTATTTTACAGGCTAGTAGGCATGGTAGGGAGGCCGAGGTAGTAAAAACTAATACTTGACATGTGTGACAGCTCATTTACATATTTCTCCTGCGCAGCGCCCTCGCTTGACCCTAAGGTAAAGCTCACACTTATTCTTTGTCTTGAGTGAGTCATTCCACCACTAGCACTGGTACTGTTAACACCACACACAGTGTCCTGCTTCCTTCTACACATGTTCTTAGTTAATGTCTCAAGATTTTGTGGATGACTCGACTGGGGGCTTGTTTTGGTTTTGCTAATTACTTAAAAGATGCAGCTCACCATTAAATGAACCAGACACAGTAATGTACACCATCCTTGTCGTGTCACATTTTCTCAGTGTCACATTTGGCGTCGTAGACAGGATGGTGTATTATTATACTGCATCTACCCCCAGTCGAGGATGAGGCGAAACTAACGGCAGACAATTGACCCCGAGACGAGCTGCTACATCTATCAAGAATGGAGGGAATGGAGCAACTGCGGGCCGAGCTTGAGGCGATGAAGGTAGCTCTTCAGGCAGAGAAGGAGGAGCGCGAGAAGGCCACAGCTGGCGTCAGCTCTACTACCCCACCAGCGAAGCAGATATACGTAGCAGCAGGGAGACGGCTGGAACGCTTCAGGGGAAAGCCGGAGAAACTGAGTGATCCATTTGTCCAAGAGTGGGTCAGTGACGTCAAAGGTCAGTTGGCTGCTCGACAGATCGGAGTGGAGGACGGTGCTGCGTTTATCATCGACCATCTTGCCGGCAGAGCTAGGCAAGAAATTCTTGGCAGAGGTGATGCTGTGAAGGGTCCAGACGACATCTTCCGTGTACTGCTGAAAGTCTTTGGTGATGGTGAGACGGTCCCCCAGATCCAGCAGAAGTTTTTCTCCTTCCACCAAGGCCAAGGAGAAGATCTACTGAGTTTCTCCCTCGAGCTCATGGAATTATTTAATTCCATGGCTCGCCTGGATGTCTCCTTCAATGCTACGAGAGATAAAACGCTGAAGGGAAGGCTAGCCGAGGCAGTTAATGATGAGGGTCTACGGAGAGAACTGCGTCGCATGAATATTGATTCACCAGAGCTGAGTTTCTTCGATGCTAGAGACCGTGCCATCGAGTGGCTTGGCACCAGCCGTGTCAAAACCCAGAAGGCAGTAGCAGTACACGAGGTCAAGGCTGAAGACGGGGCACATGGCATGAAGGCACTTCTTGAAAGGCAGGGCGAACAACTGCAGCGGCAACAACAGCAGATTGAGGCACTCTTACAGGCCATGCAGCGACCTGCTCGCCGTTGGAGTCAGGATCCTAGACGTTGCTACAATTGCCAGTCCACGGGTCATCTCAAGCGAGACTGTCCCCATGCCTCGTCATCCCCGTCGTCAGGAGGAACGAGTCAGGGTACCAGGGATCTCCAGCAGTTTGTCCCCCAGCAGTCCATGGCACAGCACTTTGTCCCCAATCAGTCCCCAGCACAGCAGTTTGTCCCCAAGAAGCCTGGCCCTCAGTTAAACTAGAACGGCCTGTCATTGAGAGCCACACGGCAGGCCCACAAGAATCAACTAATAGCGGCTCAATCTACAGAAAAGCGGTAGGGCAGTGTCCAGAATCTGTCGTCCAGCTTGGTGCATCAAGGGTGCGTTGTCTACTTGACACAGGAGCGCAAGTTTCAACGATTACTGAATCTTCCTTCAGAGAACACTTTCCTGAGACAGAATTAGTAGATGTGACTGCGTTCATCAGCATCTCCGGTGCTCAAGGTCTGGCCATTCCCTACCTCGGCTATGTTGAATTGCCACTAACAGTGCTGGGCCACTCTTTCATCAACATGGGTTTTCTGGTGGTCAAGGACCCTACAGGCACATCGATTGCAGAGAGGAAGAAGACAGTACCAGGAGTGATTGGGTCAAACATCTTCAGGGACATCCGAGAGAAGTTACGGCAAGATGCGAGCGGCCAAAACTACCTGGAGGTGTTGAACAGACGAAGTGACGCACCTGAATGGGCTCATGTACTCGCTCTCTACGAGGAAGTGCGAAGTTGCACTGTACAACAGCCAGATTTTGCAGGTAAAGTCCGAACAGTGGGGTCCAAGCCCATCCTAGTCCCCGCCAACTCTCTCCTTCTGATGGAATGTTCAGTGAAACCTGCTGCAACTGATGTGACTTACGAGGCCATAATAGAACAGCTGGATGTAGATGTGACCCACATACCAAATGGGTTAGCTGTAGCTCCTACACTAGTCTCCGTCGACAGCAGTGGTAGAATACCGGTTCAAGTTGCTAATTTCACGAATGATGACCTCTATTTACCCCCGAGAACCCCAGTAGCCACAGTGAGCAGTGCGGTCGCTGAACACCACAGCAGAGCTTTTGAAGCAACTTTGCAGGAAATGCAGGCAGGTGAAGTAAAAAACGACTGCGCTGATGAAGCCAGGAGCCTGATGTCACGGATGAAAGTCGGTACTGGGATAAGTGACGATCAGCAACATCAACTCCACCGACTAATTTCTAGCCATGCCAGCACATTTAGCAGAGATGAAGACGACATCGGACTCTGTGACAAAATATCTCATGCTATCAACACTACTGACGATGTTCCAGTTCGAGTACCTCACCGGCGCATACCACCTCACCAATGGGCTGAAGTTCGAGAACACCTGCAGAAATCTCTCGAAATGGGCGTGATCAGGGAGTCCTCCAGTCCGTATGCCTCACCGATCGTACTCGTGAGGAAGCGAGATGGAAAGCTGAGACTTTGTGTTGATTACAGGGCCCTGAATGCCAAGACTCACAGAGATGCCTATCCACTTCCCCGCATTGACGAAGCCCTCGATGCACTTGGTGGAGCGAAGTTCTTTTGCAGCCTGGATCTCGCCCATGGGTTCCATCAAATTCCCGTTGCTGCAAAAGATGTTGAGAAGACAGCCTTCCGAGTAGGAACTGGAGGTCTGTACGAGTTCACCCGTATGCCCTTCGGCCTCTGCAATGCGCCAGCCACATTCATGCGCTTGATGGACAAAGCATTCGGTGACAAAAACTTCCAGTCTCTCATCGTCTACTTAGATGACATCTTAGTCTTTGGTCGTACCTTCGAGGAGACGCTTGAACGACTACGGTTAGTGCTGGACCGCCTCACTGAATTTGGCTTGAAGGTTAAACCAGAGAAGTGCAACCTGTTCACGGAACAACTGAAGTACTTGGGCCATTCCATATCTGATGGCGGGATATCTCCAGATCCTGAGAAGATAAGCGCGGTGAGAGAATGGAAGAAGCCAGCCACAGAACGTGAACTCCGCGGGTTTCTTGGTCTAGCTGGGTACTACCGCCGTTTTGTACCAGGGTTTGCTAAAGTCGCGGCTCCACTCCACGCACTCTTAGGAGGTACAGGGAAGAAGAAGCACAGAAAGGTCAGTTCCATCAAACCCACATCAGATGCATGGGATGAGTCTTGTGACAAGTCGTTCACTGACTTGAAACAACTTCTGACGACTGCTCCTCTCCTAGGCTACCCCGATTTCTCTCGTCAATTCATCCTGGAGGTTGATGCTAGCTACCAAGGTCTGGGCGCAGTTTTGTCCCAACAACAAGAGCAAGGTTTGGTAGTCCTGGGTTACGCCAGTAGAGGCTTGAGAGTGAATGAAAGGAACATGCAGAACTACAGCAGCATGAAGTTGGAACTGTTGGCATTGCGTTGGGCGATCACTGTGAAGTACAGGGACATCCTTCTCGGTGCAAACTTTGTCGTTTACACTGATAATAACCCCCTCAGCTATCTGCAGACGAACACGAAGTTGGGAGCGACAGAGACCAGATGGGCTGGAGAGTTGGAACAGTTCCAGTTCACAATCAAATATAGGTCAGGAAGGAGTAACCGTAATGCCGATGCCCTCAGCAGGAAGACCACTCATAGTGAAGACCTGCAAACTGCCCACTCTGAAGAGATGTCCACTGAAGAGACCATTTCTTCATCTTATGCTTCCACTCCCATCCCCTCCACAGTTGTTTTGCAAGTTCGAGACACCCTGGTTGAAGCTGGACTAAATGAACTCCGCATCAGACCAGATGTGACAGCACCTGCTGCGATGTCAACCCTTCCCTCCATCTCTACTGAAGACATGGCTACACTCCAACAGAATGACAAACACCTAGGCAGATTGTGGACTTACTGGGAGAGTGGACGACAACCACACATCAGTGAGCTCATGAAGGAGGACAAGCCAACGCGGAAGTTGCTGAAGTTCTGGAACCACCTGGAGGCGAGAGACAACATTCTCTACAAGAAAAGAAAAGAAGCGAGTGGCGAGATCAGTCAACTTCTACTTCCTCAAGTTCTACGAGAGCAGTTGTTAACCGCAGTCCATGATCAGGTTGGACATCAAGGAGTAGAAAGGACCCTTGCACTCGCCCGTAACAGATGTTTCTGGCCAGGGATGATACACGACATCGAAGAGTACTGCCGGAATTGTCAGAGGTGTATGTTAGCCAAAGCTGGGAAGAAGCTCCATCCTACCATGGGTTCCTTAATCGCCAAAAGACCCCTCGAAGTTCTCGCCATGGACTTCACCGTCCTGGAGCCTGGCACAAACAATGTGGAAAACGTGCTGGTTCTCACCGATGTCTTTACAAAGTTTACACAAGCCATACCATGTAAGGACCAAAAGGCAAGAACGGTGGCTCGATGCTTGGTGAGAGACTGGTTCGTCCGTTTTGGTGTGCCTCGCAGACTTCACAGCGACCAAGGCAGGAACTTCGAAAGCAAAGTCATCCGGGAACTCTGTGAGATGTACGGTGTCACCAAGAGCCGAACGACGCCTTACCACCCCGAAGGGAATGGGCAGTGCGAGCGTTTTAATCGTACCATGCACGATCGCTTACGCACGCTGCCCCCGGACCAGAAGCGCAGATGGCCAGAACATCTCCCAGAGCTGATCTACGCATACAACGCGACACCCCACTCCTCAACAGGTTACTCCCCCTACTATCTCTTCTTCGGACGGGAACCAAGATTCCCAGACAGCCTCTTGGATCTGGGCCAGATCTGGCATGGCTCTGACTTGAACTGCCACCAGATCTGGCACACCATGTCTGGGACAGATCTTGTTATGATCTGGCGTGCTCATTTTTCGCCCGATCTGGCACACGTATCTGGGCCAGATAAACTAGCCAGATCTGGACCAGACTAACACGCCAGATCTGGTCCAGACGAACACGCCAGATCTGGGCCAGACGAACACGCCAGATCTGGGTCAGACTAAAATGCAAGATATGGGGCGGACCTGGTTATGATCTGGCGTGCTAAAATTCCGCCCGATCTGGCACACTTATCTGGGCCAGATGTGGTATGACATGTCTGGGCCAGACTAACACGCCAGATCTGGTCCATACGAACACGCCAGATCTGGGCCAGACGAACACGCCAGATCTGGGCCAGACTAAAATGCAAGATATGGGACGGATCTGGTTATGATCTGGCGTGCTAAAATTCCGCCCGATCTGGCACACTTATCTGGGCCAGATGTGGTATGACATGTCTTGGCCAGATGAACACACCAGATCCGGGCCAGACAAGCACGCCAGATCTGGACCAGACTTACACGCCAGATCTGGGCCAGACTAACATGCAAGATATGGGACGGATCTGGTTATGATCTGGCGTGCTAAAATTCCGCCCGATCTGGCACACTTATCTGGGCCAGATGTGGTATGACATGTCTGGGCCAGATGAACACACCAGATCCGGGCCAGATAAGCACGCCAGATCTGGACTAGACTAACATGCCAGATATGGGCCAGAGGAAAACGCCAGATCTGGACCAGACTAACACGCCAGATCTGAGCCAGAAGAACACGCCAGATCTGGGCCAGACTAACACGCAAGATATGGGACGGATCTGGTCATGATCTGGCGTGCAAAAATTCCGCCAGATCTGGCACACTTAT
Organism: Leptasterias polaris; assembly: GCA_037783415.1. NCBI lineage: Eukaryota > Metazoa > Echinodermata > Asteroidea > Forcipulatida > Asteriidae > Leptasterias > Leptasterias polaris. The sequence goes on from JAZGTN010000089.1 coordinate 3,582,665, forward strand.
CTGGGCCAGATGTGGTATGACATGTCTGGACCAGATGAACACACCAGATCCGGGCCAGACAAGCACGCCAGATCTTGACCAGACTAACACGCCAGATCTGGGCCAGAGGTACACGCCAGATCTGGACCAGACTCACACGCCAGATCTGGGCCAGAAGAACACGCCAGATATGGGACGGATGAACACGCCAGATCTGGACCAGACTAACATGACAGATCTGGGCCAGATGAACATGCCAGATCTGGGCCAGAATAACACGCCAGATCTGGGCCAAACTTACAGCCACATCTGGGGCAGATAAACATGCCATATCTGGACCAGACTAACATGCAAGATCTGGGCCAGACTTAAAGCCACGTCTGGGCCAGAGGAAAATGCAATATCTGAACCAGACTAACATGCCAGATCTGGGTGGGGGAAATCTGGCAAACATATCTGATCAACAAAAACACTTCCGACTTAAGCAATCAATACATCACAACAAAAAACGAAAATCACTTTGTTGCCCATTATCTTTTTATTGATTATTTTCATAATAATGCAACCTGGAAAATGGCACAGTTGAATATACAATAAGAAAACCGCTAAGTGTTGGGAAACTCGCTTGCTCAAGCAACCAGGATCGATACTTATACTTAAACTCTTAACTAAAATATGAAGTGGACTTTGGGTATTAAACAGGAATCCGGTACACTGTTAAAAATGGCCGTAAACTTACGGACTCCGTTAAGTGAAATATTCTTTCGCCGTAATTTTACGGACTTTCCGTAAATTCAAATATTAATTATGCTAATTAGCGTAATTACAATCAACCACAATTGCCCAAACACCTACACATCGTATAGTACATGTAAGTACATATTGTTATTCACCCACAACCGTGTACACATGTACAAACTCATGTTAAGGGTCTTTTTATTTTACGGAAAGAAAAAACTTTTCCGGTCATTTTGCTGCAGGAATACAGAACTTTTTTTTTTGCTGGCAGCAAAATTACCGGAAAGTTTTTTTAATATTTTTTTTATTTATCTTTAACTTCAACATTTTAGTTTGAGTTTGTTTCTTTACAATCCAGAGGTCAATATTTAAACTCTAATTTTTTTTAACAATTTTGGTATTCAAATATTTTTTACATTTCTATTCAGGTCAAACATAAATGGGCATTACCAAACATGACTGACACTGTATAACAGTCTCACTTGGGCTCAATATTCCATAAAACAAAACACTTACAGGTTGGAGCTTAAAGGGTCGGACGGAAACTGCACGGCCGGTCCGATCCGATAAATAGTCTGGCAACAAGAATGTAATTTCACAACCTTGACAAAGGTAATTTTTTGTTACACGACTATATTTCCAGATCTCGCTTCATAAGTATGAAAAACAATACATTTTGTCGTCCAAGGCTGCAAAAATACCTCGTATTATCCGTGTTCTCGTTATAACCGTGCTTGTATCTTTCGTTTTTAAGACATAAAACACGCATTGGACAGTTCGGGACCGGTGAAAAACCTTGTCCTTGTATAAACCGGGGTTTCGTATCTTCTGAGCTCGTATTAACAAGAGTCGACTGTATATGTTATGAACTAAGCCCATAAAAAATTCTGAAACCTATATTTTTTAATCTGATATACTTAGATTAAAGGCACTGGACACCTTTGGTAATTGTCAAAGCACAGTGGTTTAAAACCCTATAGGACCCAGACATCGACAAATTTCAGTACAATAATCGGTCTAAATATCTTTATACTATCTCAAGCATGTCTCAATGTCATCTTAAGGCAGATAAAACTTGGTCGTCAACACACACTTTACCGATCCGTGTGATGATTCACAAATTTTGTGACAAAAAGAGGAAGTGCGCCCTCTTGTGGCTGTTTTTATGATGAGCTACATCTCATTCGCTCGTCCCCAGCGCCTTGGTCTATCCAAGACAAGGCAAGGCGCTGGGGACGAGCGAATGCATCTCTTTGAATATTTTAAGTCAACAGAGGGCGCTGAACTTCCTGTGCTAAATGATGTTTTTTTTGTTAAAAACAGTGTTTTGAAAAATCTAGTTTTCGGGAGTAAAGTCGCTAATTTGAAGTGAATTACTAACAACCGCGACGGGTTCAAATTTATCAATTTATAATGTAGTTTTGGCTTTTCATCCAGGCCGTTAATGGCGTATTTTGAAGACATGGGACATTAATTATTTTCAGATTGTACTATTTTGGGACATTTAAGTCAAAGATTTCAAAGCATTTTTTTTGTATCATCAAAATTTTGGTCCGTTTTTTATTTTCTATTAAATAGGTTACCTATTAAGGTAATTTTCAGGCAATATATTTTTTTATTTGGGTTTGATTAATTAATCTACCCAATCAGTTTCCCTTGTGGTTTATTATTATGCAATATTTTTTTCTCAAACAAATTTCAATATGCCTTCGCAGATACTTTTTAAAACATTAGGATGTGTGATTTTTACTGTTTAAACTTATGTCATTTTATACAACGAACTACAATTCCTTAAAAAAAGGTTAAAAATCCTCTAGAAAACAGTTCTTCATGTTCAAATTAACAAAAATATGTAATTATCTCATAAAAAAAAATCGGACCCGATGTCTAGGTCTTAAACCACTGTGCATAGCATAGACCAGTCTCACTTAGTGTATCTCAACATATGAATTAAATAACAAACCTGTGAAAATTTGAACTCAATTGGTCGTCGAAGTTGAGAGAGAATAATGGAAGAAAAGACACCATTGTCGCACAAGTTGTTTGCTTTCAGATGCTTGAATTCGAGTTCTCAGCTGAGCTCGATTTCAATTGAAATATTTTAGTGACAAATGATTTCTTTCTCAAAAACTACATTTCTTCAGAGGGAGGCGTTTCTCACAATGTTTTATACTATCAACAGCTCTCCGTTGCTCTTTACCAAGTAAGTTTTTATGCCAACAATTATTTTGAGTAATTACCGATAGTGTCCAGTACCTTTAAATAGGTGCAACAAATTGTACTATGAGTTTAGTTTGCCTCATCTGAAGAGACATCATGAGTTGGCAAATTGTTGTCCTTATCTCCTGATGTGTCTGGCGCCCGCCTCTTCCTACCACCATGGCGATCCTTTGCCCCATCAAACCAATTAACCAGAACCGACCGGTACTCCCTGTCGGTAACATCCGCATACCGCTTCCGGATAGCATCTGAAAGTGACAAATTGAAACAAGAGTCAAGCAGTTGAGAGAGTGAGACAAAAACATCTTTGTGAAAGCTTTTGTTCTCAAATAAAGATCATCAACCGATTTGTTTCCTTATATTATGTGGTTTTCGGGTAACTGTTTTATTTGATTAAGTTTAACCAGATCAGTTGACCAGTAGACTGCATTTTGTAGTAAAAAAATTAAGGTTTTCAGAAATCAAATAAATGTTAACAATGAGCTGCAAAAGTGGTAGCCTACAAATTAAATAAAAATAGGTTCTATAATCTTACATGGAGAGAAATAACGTTTCACAGTTTCCAAAGCAAGCACTTTCAATGTCTTCAGTATTATCAAACTTGGATTATTAGAGTTGGCTGTGTGACTAATGTGGAAATTTAATTATGTCTATGTCCTCAAAGTAAACTGTGATCCATCAACTAACTGTGGTAGTGCTAGGAAATAAATAGCTGGAATTAGTACAATCTACCAAAAAATCAAAGCTCATCGATTAAAAGCAAAAGACTGTGTAGGTTTATGACAGTTTATTTTTTTTTTTTTTTTTTGCTGGATTTGGGGGACTAAATGATTTTGTTTTACGCATCACCTGGAAAATTCCATTGGTGCAATTTAAACTTTCAGTTTTCGTGGTATTTTATACATGTCACTTAAAGGCAGTGGACACTATTGGTAATTACTCAAAATTGTTAGCATAAAAACTTACTTGGTAATGAGCAACAGAGAGCTGTTGGTAGTATAAAACATTGTGAGAAACGGCTCCCTCTGAAGTAACGTAGTTTTTGAGAAATAAGTTATTTTCCACGAATTTTGATTTCGAGACCTCAGAATTAGATTTTGAGGTCCCGAAATCAAGCATCTGAAAGCACACAACTTTGTGTGACAAGGGTGTTTTTTCTTCCATTATTCTCTTGCAACTTCGACGACCAATTGAGTTCAAATTTTCACAGGTTTGATGTTTTGTTCATATGTTGAGATACACCAAGTGAGAAGACTGGTCTTTGACAATTACCAATAGTGTCCAGTTTAAAAAATAAAAAATAAATCCTAGTTATAGTACACAATGTGATTCAATGACTTTACATTGTCAACCAGCACCCAACACAGAAACAAACAAAGCAAATTAAAAAAAAAAAAGGAGAGAAAACAAAATCGGGAATCGTTTTGTTTTTCATTGTTTTGTTTCTGTTTTTTTCTTAAACCAATAACCATGTACAACCAATGACAGGAATATATCCTTACCAAATATTGATTTGTACAAGAGGAGATGTTGGAAGCTTCTCTTCCCCGTCTTCCCTTTACCACTGAGGTTGTACCTCGACGCTACGTCATGGTAGAGGGTCTCCTCCAGCATTTTCCTTACCCCCTCCGTAATATTACGCCCATTGAAGGCCCCAAGATGCCAAATCTGCAAAGAATGTAATCAAAGAGCAAACGTGTTTAAGGTTTACACTACAGCTGTGGTACATCAGTCCTGAATGACACAAAGTGTGAAAACCCATCTCCCATTTTGCTTGACATCTTTTTCACCATTGTAAGAGAATGGAGGTATCCTCATATTGATCAGTTGTATAAAGAGGCAAATTTTTGTCAAATTCAATTCCAAAACAGTTTCGAGGGTAGACCAAGGAAAAATTTGGGGGTCAGATTCCCTTTCCAAATTGGACATTTTTTTCCACGAGCCTGCTCTTGTAGAATCAATGCATTATTTTCTCGCTATCTAATGGCACATGTAACCCCTATTGCTGATTATCTTTCCTGTTTTATTCACCAATTTCTGTCAGTGACATTATGAGGTCTAAATGATGGCATGAATATGTTTTACTTCTTTTAAACCTTAACTATTTTGTTCCCTAGAATTCATAAATGGTAGCTTAACAAAGATTCTGCCTTATCAATATAATAGTTAAAGCGCTCAGTGAATCCTATCAAGGGCCTTCCCAGTTATACTTAAAACTCACCACTCTGCTCTGGAAGGCTGCATCTTGCAGCCTCCTTTCAAAGTCATTGATCTCCTCTTGAGTCTTTAGGGGAAACATATTCCCCAAGCTCGTAGGGTTGTCTGAAGGAGGTTCAGACCTTTCCTCCCTCAACTTTTCTATCTTTCGCCGAATGGCCCTCTGATCGACCTTAATCTCCTCAAGAGATTTGAAGATGCGGTCTAAAAATAAAGACAGAAGTAAAAACAGCAGTAAAATGCAGGTATCATGCATTACTATGAAAATCTTTTATTTGAAAACCCAGTGAAATCTCTGCAAAATGCCATTTTCGTGTGAATTTCAAGAATTAATTATTTCATTGTCACAGAATTTTCACCTTTTCCACATTAATAAATGCCCTTTATCATTTAACAATTCCTGAATGGAGCTTTTTCTTTAAGCAACACACCTGGTCAGCCCTGAGGGAAGACTGGTGTGTTATGCATTTATTTTGCAGACACTGCCTTATAACTAATAATATTCACCAAGAGATCAAATGACTTTGTTCGCTAAGTCCACTTTGATACATATGTTAACTTTTTTAAACAATCAGAAATAATTATGCATGTATAATTTTTTGTTTGAATATTGCTGACCAGTTTGAAGAGTTGCTGTCACGACATCATCTGGAGTAAAATAATTTAACACCTTTGCATTGTGGTTGAAACAATGTTTTGTTATTACCAGTTATTTGCAAATGTTTATAAGGACGTTAATTATTGTGAGGATCCCAACAATAAATATGTTTAAAATTATTAACTCACCAATATTGGCATTGGCGGATTGCTTTGTGATAGGCCTACTGGAAATGAAAGCATAACATTTGTCGAGTCTTATGATTATGGGCCTCACCATTAAAAACAGCTGTTTTAAATGTAAACCTATGTTTGGATCAAATCGGTAAAACAAAATCGGACCAGCATCTGTAGACCAATAAACTGACTTAATGAGAAAATCTCGGAATAAATATTGAAATTGTAAATTACAGAAAACAGCTACGGTGTTGATACTGTCCTCCTCTGCTTCTAGTTCGTTGTTCTCTCCAGTCGCGGTAGTAATCAATGGCCACTTTCCCGGATGCTTAATCTGTCAATCTTTGCAGTGCAGTATTCATCCACTGCAATTAAAATGGTTTTGATAAAACAAAACATTATTAGTATAAAATACTATGTTATACAATTATGCAAACAATTTCGGTTTACAGACAGATACAGATATGACTCAACAAAGTGTAGACTAACTCTGTCTCATGACCGGGGGTGAAAAGTACACAATTTAAAACACCATTTCACGGGGGTTGGTTTTTGATTTTGTATTTATTTTATTGTGTTTAGATCGAGCTCCCTAGGCTGAATCTAGAAGAAACTTAAACCCTCAAATACGTGAAATGAAATTAAGAAGTCAAAAAGAACACTCAATGGAAGAAGTTTATTACATCATCATTTCATAGTGTCCGCTATAACATCGAGTATTTGATAATTGTTTGGAAACTAAAATTACCAAAGTTTTTGACTGATGCATGAGACTAATTGTTAATGACAAATGTATGTACATTACAAGAAACTGTTTTCAAACAACAATACACCTGATATCAATGAAAATGTATTACACTCACTTTAAATTCCCGGTAAAATCGAATCATCAGCGTCTGGTGTTTTCGAACAGCAAACCTCATAACACTTGACAGTGTACTCTATCAATCATCAGTATAATTCCCTGTTTAAATATAAATAAATAAAATTTTCAGTTAATCATACATTGGTATAAATTCATAACGTTGTGGAGTCTGTTCAGTGATCAATTCATGGAGTTTGATATACAGAATGAGTATTAATAATACTGATGGTGCAGGATACGTTATAAAACAGATGGTCAGTCCACGTGATTGAAAACAGTTTCACCATGGCATTTTCTTACCTCATGGAGTCATGGTTTCATATAATTATAAAATATGAAAATATACATTTAAATCAGGCTTAAAATATCCAATCTCAAGAGTATATTAATATTATAGCCTAAACAATCAAACTCACCAACTCCATGTTTCTTGTGGTGGATGTGCTGACTAGAAGTTATACGAATTGGTTGCGATTTGTAGAGTAAAGGGCTGTAGTGGCGCATTGAAACGACTTGATAAAAGCAGAGTATATGTACTCGGTATGCCCCAATGACCGTTTGTTTTGTGAAAACAAAATTTTCAAAATGTCGTGTCCTTCGTGTCGTGTCGTGTCCTAAGCTTAGGCCTACTGATCCGGAATAACACCGAGGAATTTCTGGGGTGCAGGCGTGAAAGATTTATCACTCGGCAGCCCTGCAAATCGCTTGCGTCCGGCTGGCTACCCTTTGACCTGCGGTCAGCCACAATAAACAATGTTGATTATTCTGCATCCAGCCAAGGTCGTTTCCTTTGGCTGTACAAGTCTTGTGAATGAAATGTGTCTTAAATTCTTGGTTTTGCTGAGCCTATAGTTTTATCGTGGATCGATCGTCTTTGATACTCGCCTTTACTAAATCCATGACCTCCATGCTAAATCATACGGCTATTTCTAAATAAACTTATTCCTCAACCTACATTCTCATTATTGTCCAATCACTTTCGGCGATATACATTTTTCACAATACAATCGAAACAACTTTGATTCAAAGGATGGCAAGTTTTCTGATAATACTTTAATTGTTTTCGTAGTAAAATATGAAATCCCATCTATGCATATTTATAATTGTCATAAGACAACTTCATTAGGTGGTTTTTTAAAGAGATTGCCAGTCATGGAAATGTGAGCATAATGGTGAGGTTTGAACTATATGTATTTATAGAAATGTCAATTTTAATATTATAGAAAAAATAGCTAATTGTTTGCTCCATGGAGGTATAGCAATAAATCCATGGTTGATCACAATTATGTTTCGAATACTAGAATATTTATTCATGTTTAATTGATAGATTACAGAATTAAGGGCCGTTCTTCTGAACACCAGAAGAAGTCCAATCTCTATCAAGACAACGCACTGGGCTAGTCAAGGACGTACGGATTTTTAGTATTTTCTCAAACAATTAATAGACTATATCGGAAATTAAGGGGGCATGTTACTAGGGTGGAGATGTTTTCCCCCGTTGATCGTGAGTAGCGTTCGGAGAATGAAGGCTTTGAATTATTTTTTAGCCAGCTATCTAGACATTAATTACAGGTGGCTAAATTCATTAATTGTTTTAATTCAGTATTCACCAATTACGCAATTTCAAAAAAATCCACGTACGCAATATTTCGACAAAACTACTGTCATCACTTATTATACGTTTAACAAATAGAAAATTCATCATATAGGCCTAACATGAACAATTTACTTGATTTTCTTTCGATAAAAATCATGATTGTTCTACGTTTTGCATACAAAAGTTTTGAAAAGAGAAAATGACTTCAAGATCTAGTCGGGCTCGTCCTTGGGGTTATTAAAGAGGGTGACTAGAATATATTGACCCTCGACTGAAAAAATGAGAATGGTAAAAGCATGTAGGAAGGAATAGAAAGTAATTCAGATTTGTTTACCTCTTTTCTGAAAGAGATCGACAGTTGTTTTTATGCTCCCACCGGGACGAATAATAAATTTGAGGTCAAAAAATAGTGGCCTTTATATTTCATTTGTGGAAAGACTAAAAAATGGTTACCAGTTTATGTAAATGTTTTTACTACTTTGTCAACTTGCATACTGTTTAATGTGTTCTCAGTGTTATGTGCAATAAAAAGTTTGAAATGTTAAACAGATTTTACTTGTGCATTTTATTTCGAAAGAATAATATAGGCCCTATATACAGTTTTAACATTTTTTTAAATTAGTGTTGTACATTCAGCTGCGGAAATGATTTTTGATTACTGTAATTTCATTCACAGGAACAAAGGCATTACTGCTTAAACTTTACAGTACGTACTGCAAGCATTGAAACAAATACAATAATATCCTAGTTTACTGCGATACACTATACTGTTTGACTGTAAAAAATACAGTAACTGGCAGCCGAGTTGCCAGTAAATTACTGTCATTTTTACAGTCTTATTAACAGTAATTACTGTAAAAAATACAGTAATTTACTGGCAGCTGAGTTGCCAGTAAGTTACTGTAATTTTTACAGTAACTTATTTACAGTTATAACTGTAAAATATTCAGTAATTTACTGGCAGCTGAGTTGCAGTAACTTCTGTAATTTTTTACAGTAATTTATTTACAGTCATGACTGTAAAAAAACACAGTAACTTACTGGCAACTCAGCTGCCAGTAAATTACTGTAATTTTTACAGGACATTTTTTACAGTGTGGTTATAATTAGATAGGGGGGTTGTTTATTTTAGATGCTACGTGGAAGACTTTTACTAGGAAGCAAAGTACAGTTTGCAAGATCCTAAATTTTCTCAAATGGGGCAAACACTCATGCCTGTCTGTTGTCGGTTTACATGGCCTACACAAAAGTTTACAATGGAAAAAACTAAACAACCAAAACACGCATGTTTTGATTTACAGGGATTTTGACATTAAAAGAAAAACCTTAAAAACAAATGCTCTTATTTTTAATACAATTATATTGAGACTTTTAACAATGATTAATACATTCAACGTTGTTTGTGTTCATTACAAAGGCTTTCAAATACCCAGTATTCATTGTTAGGTATTGGATTGTAAATAGTAATATCGATATAACTATAGGGTTGATTTTTACTGTTTAATTCTTTGTAGGTACTTCAGAAAAGAGGATGCATTGATATTGGCTCCAAAACGATGTCTGTGTTCGAATGCAATGTTGGTTTTGGGTTTTTGCTTGTTTTGTTTGTTTTTTACTTTAGTACTAAAAATAACCTAGACACAAAAGCTAAAATTTGAGAAACATTTTCTTTTTCTGAGTGTTGGGGGGGGGGGGCACGATCGATGGTTTTCTTTTCTTGTTCGTTGTTATTGATATGCAGAATAAGTTGATGACAATGGGGCACTCCGATTCCTATATTGCACAAATAAAACAACTTTATCTGTTTCAAAACATCACCCTCTGGCATATACTATAATTCAAGCCTGTTTTGAAAGAAGCTTTTGATAAAGCGTGATACATTTTGTTAGAATTACATATATGCCAACAGTCTGACTGATTCCTCATGAATGATCATGACTACATCACCATAAAGTCAGCTTTTCCTATGAACGACCTAGACAAAATAAAACGAAACACCTTGGGCTATTTCTATACACCTGTGTCCGAATGATGTTCATTAAAATATTTAAATATTAAGGCAGTACATTTTATTGCACATGTGCATCAAACAGATGCATGAATTAACATGGATAATTTGTACTTTATTAAAACTCATATCAATAAAACATACTATTGAATTTAAAAATAAATTGAAACTGGCAGAAAATAGTCTTTTGTTGTGAGAATTTCTAGATGAGTCAACCATTTGGTGATTTGAAACGTTCAGAAGAGCTGGCTAATTCTTATAAACAAATAAAACAATCAGACCCCATAAAAATGTCCCTTTACTCTTTGTAGGCCTAATGTACACAGTAAAGCTACATCAGTTTGCCATTGACACAAATCCAACTTTGAACTATTTTGGTAGGTATAGCATGGTTAAGACTTTCGAAAGTTACAACAGAAAACCATTTTAATTTAATTTTTTATTTTTGGGGGGTAAAGTTTATTTACATTGGGAAATTTTACCTCGTTATCTCTAAAACCATGGAGGTAGAATTAAAACACTGCACCACTCATCGGGGAATGTTTTTTAAAGTAGGTCTAAAGCTTGGTAACGAGAAAGTTTTGTATAGCATCATACAGGTGTTGGATAATACCGTTTTACTGTTATTTTCACTAATAATCAATTTCCAAATTGTTTTTACACAGCAACTTTGACATCACATTTCTTCTGTTTGCTTTTAGTCCACAAAAACCACGATTATTTGTTTTTATTTCAGGTTTCCACTTCATTTACTTTTTGGGATATTTTGTTGTTGTGTTTGTGCAACTTCATTTATCGATAAAACATTTTGAAATTTAATTTCAATCAATAATTGTGTAATTTGCCACACACCATAGTTTGGAAGTATTTAATACACCAGCCAGAGACCAAAATTATACCTTCGGAGTCGTGATCACGTATTGGTCTGACTGTGCCCATGGAGGTAGAATTAAAGATAGGTCTTGACCATGTCACCGAAGTGTTGTCTCCAAGGCAAATAATGGACTCATTTTCTAAGACTCATTTTCATACTGATCGTATGGCATACTGCAGGTGGATGGAACATCCCTAAATAGATCCCTAATTATGTTGGAACAATAATTATAGCAAATAAACACCTAGTGTAAAATTGTGACAATGGCTCTTTGACTTCTGGATTCAAGGGTTTGCCAGAGTTCAGAGTACATGGGTTGCCTGCTGTGTCTACAGGCACTATACAGCACTGCAAAACTTGAAAATATCCAAAAACGAGAGCTACGAGGATGTTTCTTAAAAGCAACATAAAGAGGTGTCTTAAAACTCTGAACTGGCAAACCCTTGAATCCAGAAGTCAAAGAGCCATTGTCACAATTTAACACTAGGTGTTTATTTGCTAAATTGTTCCAACATAATCTTGATTTCAGTCAATACCAGCACACCGACACCTGCTTGTATTCAGCCATTTGTATATGCTATAGAACCCTCAGCCTGAAAACACTTCAGTTCATTCTTTCCCTAGTGTTTGGAATAAGTAGTCTGCCAACAATATCTGAAATTCCCTCATTCTTAATATATAATAGTTCTGGCACTTTCGAGACCTTTAGAGTTCTTCCAAATTAATTATCATTACACCCCTATCAAGAACAGCCTTTTTGGTGTACTTATTTCTTCGTTTGTTCTTAGTTTTGAAAACTAAAGAATATATGCTCTTTCAAGTTATCTTGCTGCATGTGTATGGATTTTCCTTTATTATTTTTTTTGTCATAATACATTTTGTTTCAACAATTTCTCTTTTATTGTTTCTTAATTATTTGTGAAAGATTCAATTCCCATTTTATAATTGGATTGATGGGATTTCGTGTCACAGTTGTTAGGTTCACTTTCATCTTAGGTTGGGCTTGTCATGTCGGATTTTTAAATTGTTCTAGGCGTCAGAAATGTTTTTAAAGTATACATTTCTTGTTTCTTGGACTGCTATTATCTGCTAAGTTGTATCTTGTACTGTTCGTTGAAATTTTGATCTAAATATAGCCTTTTTGTCTGTATATACATTTTCTAATCGCCGTCTTTTGACATGCATATGCAATTCTATGAATAAACACCCCCCAAATTGGCAAGCTTAACATTTTTAAACGTACAATTTGATAAACAGACTTCTATAAAGCAAATTATTCAGAGAAAAATAAAAATATTGTTGAAAATGCAGGTGCATATAAAAAGTTGGTGTGTAACCATACCGCTTACAGTGCGTTCTATTTGTAAAAAATCGGCAGAGTGTTGAAAAAATAGAAATAACATTTGTTGATTTTTTCTTTGTTTAAATAAGTTTCCGGTATATAGTTAAAAAGTTCGCGTAGTTTTTTAAGCGCTGAATGGTTTGCAAGTATTTTATTTCAAATTAAATAGAAAAAAAATAGTTAGACAATAATTATTTGGGAACTACAAAGCGCAGGAGGGCGCTACATTTGACTCATTTTACTAAACTCGTTCTAGCTTTGTTTAAACTGTAAAACGTGTTTATTGGAGATATAAATGAATCTTGGTATTTTGCAGTCAATAAGTTGAAAAACTGCACAAATTATGATTCATGAATGTATTAATGTTGTGGATACTCTATCATGAGACAATTTGTTTTGCTTTTTGTGTTTGTCAAAAGAGTAAGTAAGTTGACTGAGCAAGTCTAGGAACCCGGCTGGCTGGCCCCGGGCCTGAGAGGGTATGATCACAAAGTACGTAGTTGCATGCAATTGCCGGTAGACTGGCGTGGGGCCCAGCGGAGCTCCGCTCTCCACAAGGTGGCTGGAGCAGACCGGGCAAGGGAGAAAAAACACCCCGATACAACCAGCTCTGTTCCACACGAAGTAGTTGATGATAACGGAATAGTTTGACCTCCTCATGTTATTATTATGTACAGTTTATGCTGTGACTCCAAAATATGAGCTTTACTTCTCTATAATTATGCATATACGTAATTGCGATTGGAAATTATTTTCAATTTCAGGACTCGGGCAGGTGGTACACAAACTTGTTTTAAATATTTTTTTGAATTGATGACATCAATTTGTTTACATCATTAATATTTTTGTGTGACAGGCATCAGTACCCTTTAACAAAAATGTTTAAGATACCCTTTTAGCACCATTATTTGTTATAAATTATTCCTCAGTAGACAAATTATAAGAGCCACAGTAGTCTTTCCATTATCAAGCTACAGCATTCTTGGAGTTATATCAATGAATGTTCTTTTTAGTGGTTGTTGAACTTGTTGTAGACTCAGCTTACTGTCAAGCATGCAACACAGAGATCATTATAATTATTTGTGTCATATATGCAGGGAAGCTAATTCGAAAAATCACAATGGATGATAGCCCAATTCCCCTTGGTTGTCGTCGATGTTATTGTTTTGATGTTGTTGTTGTTTTGTTTGTTTGTTATGGTGTTGTTCTCTCGTCTGGTTATTTTTTGTCATCTTTGAAATAACCAAATAAAACATCGGATGCATGTTCTGAATCTAGCACGTTGCTGATAACATGGAGGTAGAAATAATAATGATAAGACGATATACATTCAATCAACTTCGATATAAATATACCAAACAGCTTGCTGTGTGGGATTTAATCGTCGAAAAAACAACACAAAAACCCCGAAAACAACGGTATTATCAAGAATAAAGGCCAATTATGTCGTGCCATCAGATTTGACAAAAAATAATTGCTTACAATTTTCGTGTTTGAACCGAGTCGACTGGTGAAGTTACACAGGACAACCTCATGAGAGCTATACAAATGGCAACGGATTGGATGTTTTGTGTTTTTTTTGTTCAAATTCCGAAAGAATCCTTCATGCAAAATTAGGTGTGTTTGTGGAGCTATTGTGGAGTTTGTTGTTTGATTTATTTTCCTTGTTGGGGTGTTTATCTGTTTGTTGTTTGTCTGTTTTTGAAAATATAAAAAGAAACAAGCGAGGGCATAATCCCACGGTGTGTAATTGTTTGCATGGACCCTCTGTGTTGCAAACGACGTCGGAAAGCCTTGACACACGGATGACCTCCCGGGGTAAATCCCATACTCGCGTATTAGAAGGTTCTATGGAACTGTTGTGTGATTATGGTGCTATGTAAAGCTATAGGGCTTTAAGTGCAGCATTCCGCGTTAAGCAGAGCCGTGAAATACGACCCAGGTCTACATGTAGTTAGTTGTCTAAAATTAGAAACATATTGGCTAATTTTGGATTGTTCTCCTAAATACATGGCTGGAGAGTTTTGTCAGTAGCGGTGTTGGGGCGTTGGAGTGTTGGTGGTGTTTGGTGGTGTTTGTTTGTTTGTTTGTTTGATTGTTTGTTTGTTTAATTGACGTTTTCTTTTACAGTAGTAAAACAGATATTATATATAAACAGGACGGTCATAATAGTCCTGCAGTGCGCGTGGGTGATTTTCTTATTGTACGGATCTTCTCTACCGACGCCGATCGGTTGACATTCTGGTGTCACGGTAATAACTGGTAATATTCTGGTGTCATCTAACCTGGTGTGGCCAGACCTGGCCCAGATTTAACATCATCTTACCTGCTGTGGCCAGACCGGGCCCAGATCAAACATCATATAGCCTGGTGTGGCAAGACATGGCCCAGATGTAACATCCTCCACCCTGGTTTGGCCAGACATGGGCCAGATCAAACATCATCTAACCAAGTGTGGCCAGACATGGCCCAGATCTAACATCATCTTACCTGGTGTGGCCAGACTTGGCCCAGATCTAACATCACCAAACCTGGTTAGGCTAGACCTGGTGCAGTTCTCACATCATCTTACCTGGTGTGGCCAGACCTGGCCCAGATTTAACATCATCTAACCTAGTGTGACCAAACCTGGCCCAGATCAGACATCATCAAACCAGGTTTGGCCAGACCTGGCCCAGATCTAACATCATCTAACCTGGTGTGGCCAGACCTGGCCCAGATCGAACGTCATCTAACCAAGTGTGGCCAGACCTGGTACAGATCAGACAACATCTCACCTGGTTCTGCCAGACCCGGCCCAGATCTTACATCATCTAACCTGGTGTGGCAAGACCTGGCCCAGATTAGACATCATCAAACCTGGTTTAGCCAGACCTGGCCCACATCTAACATCATCTAAGCTAGTGTGGCCAGACCTGGCACAGATTAGACAACATCTAACCTGGTTCTGCCAGACCTGGCCCAGATCTTACATCATCTAACCTGGTGTGGCAAGAGATGGCCCAGATCAGACATCATCAAACCTGGTTTGGCAAGCCCTGGCCCAGACAAAACATCATCTTACTTGGTGTGACCAGAACTGGCCCAGATCTAACATCATGTAACCTGGTGTGGCAAGACCTGGCCCAGATCTAACATCATATAACTTGGTGTAGCTAGACCTGACCCAGATCAAACATCATGTAACCTGGTGTGGCAAGACCTGGCCCAGATCTAACATCATATAACCTGATGTGGCAAGACCTGGCCCAGATCTAACATCATCTGACCAAGTGTGGCCAGACCTGGCACAGATCAGACATCATCAAACCCGGTTTGGCCAGAACTGGCCCAGATCTAACATCATCTAACCTGGTGTGGCCAGACCTGGCCCAGATTTAACATCATCTAACCTAGTGTGACCAAACCTGGCCCAGATCAGACATCATCAAACCAGGTTTGGCCAAACCTGGCCCAGATCTAACATCATCTAACCTGGTGTGGCCAGACCTGGCCCAGATCGAACGTCATCTAACCTAGTGTTGCCAGACCGGGCACAGATTAAGCAACATCTCACCTGGTTCTGCCAGACCTGGCCCAGATCTAAGATCATCTAACCTCGTGTGGCCAAACCTGGCCCAGATCAGACATCATCAAACCCGGTTTGGCCAGACCTGGCCCAGATCTCACATCATTTAACCTGGTGTGGCCAGACCTGGCCCAGATCTACTATCATCTAACCTAGTGTGGCCAGACCTGGCACAGATTAGGCAACATCTCACCTGGCTCTGTCAGACCTGGCCCAGATCTTACATCATCTAACCTGATGTGGCAAGACCTGGCCCAGATCTAACATCATCTGACCTCGTGTGGTCAAACCGGGCACAGATCAGACAACATCTTACCTGGTTCTGCCAGACCTGGCCCAGATCTAACATCATCTAACCTCGTGTGGTCAAACCTGGCCCAGATCAGACATCATCAAACCCGGTTTGGCCATACTTGGCCCAGATCTAACATCATCTAACCTGGTGTGGCCAGACCTGGCCCAGATTTAACATCATCTAACCTAGTGTGGCCAGACCTGGCACAGATTAGACAACATCTCACCAGGTTCTGCCAGACCTGGCCCAGATCTTACATCATCTAACTTGGTGTGGCAAGACCTGGCCCAGATCAGACATCATCAAACCTGGTTTGGCTAGACCTGGCCCAGATCTAACATATTCTGACTAAGTGTGGTCAGACCTGGCACAGATCAAACAACACCTCACCTGGTTCTGCCAGATCTGGCCAAGATCAAACATCATCAAACCTGGTTTTGCCAGACCTGGCCCAGATCTAATACCATCTGACCAAGTGTGGCCAGACCTGGCACAGATCAAACAACATCTCACCTGGTTCTGCCAGACCTGGCCCAGATCTAACATCATCTTACCTGTTGTGGCCAGACCTGGCCCAGATCAAACATCATCTTATCTGGTGTGGCCAGACCTGGCCCGGATCTACTATTATCTGGCCCAGATAATGCCATTACGCGCCACGTCTGGGTCGGATCTGGGCCAGACAGACATGGTTAGCTGGGTTACCCGTAGACAACCTTCTTGGGTTCGGGAGAGAGGAAGGCGACGATCCTGAGCTTGACCAATGGGTAGCAGACCATCATGTGCGAATGCAGCACGCATTTCAGAAAGCTGCAGGCACAACAGAGAAGGAGGCTCTCCGAAGGCAGCAACGCTACAA